>AP027110.1:51306864-51949364 GCA_028142955.1 Pinctada fucata | reverse complement strand
TTTCAAAAGTAGGTCAAACTCCAAGGTCAAGGTCACAAGGTAAAAAATTTTGGTATCCATGGAAAGGTCTTGTCACAAGGAATATACATGTGAAATATGAAAGTCCTATCGCTTCCTATACAAAAGTTATGTCCAGTGTTAAAGTTTTTCGGACAAACAGACAAACAGACAAACAGACCAAAAACTATATGCCCCCGAATCTTTGATTCTGGGGGCATAAAAATTTGGTATCAAGGAAAAGTCTTGCCACAAAAATACACATGTGAAATATGAAAGCCCTATCATTTACCATTCAGAAGTTATGGCCAAGGTTAAAGTTTTTCAAAAGTAGGTCAAACTCCAAGGTCAAGGTCACAAGGTAAAAAATTTTGGTATCCATGGAAAGGTCTTGTCACAAGGAATACACATGTGAAATATAAAAGCCCTATCACTTACCATTCAAAAGTTATGCCAAATGTTAAAGTTTTTTAAAAGTAGGTCAAAGGTCAAGGTCAAGGTCACAAGGTCAAAAATTTTGGTATCAATGGAAAGGTCTTGTCACAAGGAAAACACATGTGAAATATGAAAGCCCTATCACTTCCCATTCAAAAGTTATGTCCAATGTTAAAGTTTTTCGGACAGACAGACAGACAGACATACAGACAAACAGACGGACAGGCCAAAAACTATATGCCCCCGAATCATTGATTCCGGGGGCATAAAAAACACTGGGAAAACTTGTCAAATTTCCATCCTTTTTTAAACCATTCAACTGACAAAATAATGCAGCTCTGCAGAGAAAAATATTTATATCTATTTAAAAACTCTCAAAATTAGGCGACAGATGGTACTAGTACAGCTCCAGTAACAATAATGATACTGTCCATGCAGCTCACTTCAGAAATCGGAAAATTGAAGTTTTCTCTACTTTGTTTGCATATTTTCCGATGGAAATTTATATAGGGAGAAAGATCTTGAAGTCTCATAAACTATCGATGTCTGTACGACCAATACTATGCTAACAGTGAAAGAAATCAGATTAAAATGGGGAGATTTCTATGTTAATTTTGCCGACAAAGTAGAGAATAATATAATCTTACACCACCATGAGGGAGGGATGGCGATTTCTCAACCAGAGTGTACAAATTTTGCAAGTCCATGACGAGGCTTGCCGAGTCATGGATAAGCAAAATTTTTACACGAGGGTTGAGAATTAGCCCCCCCCCCTCCCTTATGGCTGTGTTTGATTGTTTTTCTCCCACATTATCGACCATCTAGTGTGTCTGTTATAATCACCAGTTTGCCTTGCTTCCATTACGTCGCTTTGGTAGCGATGACGTCAGAGGGTGAGATCAATGACGTCAGAGGGTGAGATCGATTTATCTCACCCCAGGGAAATTTGAGAGTTCTCAGTCTCAAGTGGAAGAAAACCTCAATCTTCCGATTTCTGAAGTGAAAGAAGTATACATTTGTACTGTCCGTGCAGCTCACTTCGGAAACTGGATAAAAGAGATTTTGATAACATTGTCATGCAACAATTAAAATAAAATCTATATCATTGAAGAGATATCTTGCTTAGTCGTAAATTTTGGTACATGTTACATGGTCGAGGGTTTATGCAATCATATTATACAGACAAAATAAGTTTTAGATAGGGCGTTTTCAATGTTAAATTTTAGCGTGTCGTCGCCGAGTTTGACATTGAGCCTATGAAGAGCGTCACGACGTTACGGGAAAAATTTGCATGGGAAATGGCCCATCTAAAACTTGTTTTGTCTATATAGTTTGATCGGGTGTACTCACTATCATATAACATATACCAAAATTTACGACTAAAGCGAGATCTATTGAATGGTATCAAGTTCAATTAAATTTTTGCATCATAAAGTAGTCAAAATCGTGTTTATTCAGTTTCCGAAGTGAGCCGCGCAGACAGTAGGACCGCTACGCGGACAGTAGTTCGACTTTATTTTTATTTTTCCAGTCAGAGTAAACTCGAGCAAACGATTCATGAAGATCGATATACAGACAATTTTATCATAGCATTTGAAAAGTTAATTTACCATAGTAGAACAGTAGGCCTAGACTTGTCTCTTTCCTGCTACGGTGAAAGTTTCTTGATCGTAAATGTCTCGAGGACACGGACACCTTTCGCTTTCTTCGGGTCGTCTGCTGGATCTACTTCGTGCACGTGCCTCCTCGCGGTGTCGCTACTTCGCTCCAGGAAAAAAAACCAAGACACTTTCTTCGGGGACCAGGAGGAGGAGGGGGATCGAATCAAATTTCTCTATACATTTTCAAATTAAACTACATCTCTCTCTCTCTTATCTTACCTTATCTTACCTTAGAGTGGCCGGGGGGGGGGGGGGGGTGGGGGGTGGAGGGGGATCTTGCACGCTAAGAAACAAACTAAACAAACAAAATATCACTTTGTGCAGTCTCAACGGTGCTGGCGTGGCCATCATGCATATTTGAGGGGGTGGAAAGGATGAAAAGGAAGGGGAGGAGAGTGAAAGGGAGGAAGGGGAGGGAGGAGGGCGAGGTAGGGCCGGGAGGAGGGAGGGATTATACATATTAATTACTCTCCGCGCAGCTCTTTTTGTGAAATTTCTCTCATTTCTCGGAATATTTTTCGATTTAAAATTATAATCGGTGTGAAAGATGTCTAATCAGTTCCAAGGAGAGTTTGGTTGAAAGTTGGGGGGGGGGGGGGGGGGGGGGGGGGGGGCTTGTCAGTAAAAGATACATTTTGCATGAGTATGAAAAATACATACAAAACTCCACTCATGATTTATGTATATCATTTGATGCATTTTCTATATATATGTGATAATGTTAATTTGATATGTATCAACTGGTAAAGTATATGCTGGCTATGATGTCCAGTCTGATCCAAGAAGAGTTGGGATGGGGCTGTGTGATTGGTGGTGGGCAGGGGAGCGGTGATATACCAAAAGTGGTCGGTCGGGTCAGTGAGAAGTGGTACATGTAGACGAAAACTGAGATTTGTATAAAATATGTCTGTAGTGTTATTCATAGACTATATATACATGTGAAAAATATGTATTTTACGCAAAAATCAAAATATATAAAAAGTACATGAAAACAAAAATGTATGTTTGATATACAAAATATATATGCAAAATACATAACAAATTTTATTCATATTTTGTATGCATATCATATGATGCATATTTTGTATGTTAAAAAAATGTATATTTTTTGCATATTTTTAATGTATGAAAAATATACATTTCAATATTTATGCATTTTGTTCATATTTTTCATACATTTTATATATGAATTTAAAAATGTATATAAAATATGTTTGGCAAAATTAGCTGTGTATGCTAGTGCATGTACTGATGTTTTGGATTTTCAGAATAAAAATCTACAAATTACAAAGACACGTTTAGGTCAAGGTTTTCGCTTTCACAAACTAGTAAAGACTTTCTGGAAATTTTACAAAAATTATGATCCACTTCTTTTGAAATTCGGACCCATACAAGCAAACGGAGTATATTACTTTATGTATTTCACAACCTGCATTTTATGGCGACATAATTAACAAAATAAGGAGGATTAAAGGTAGACACTAAGCTTGGTACTTGACCAATATACAGTCTTGTACGAGCGCATTCTTAAGACTTGCACCCTGACTGACTGTGACGACGGGACTCCATGACGGGCCCTGTCCAAACCTCCTTAGAGAAGACAGGGCTCCGACCACCTGTCCTCTCTGAATGTCAGTCGGACTCCTTGGGTGATAACATATATGAGCTCGCTACAGCCGGCAGAGCACGGACTGTATTACGCACGTCCTCTTTTATTATCCATTTACATATTCATCTGTGTTGCTTGGACCCCTGTATTTTACGGTCTTGTTTGTGTGTGGTCATCTAACAGTGAGAAGATTGTTTTACACCACAATTGTGCGTTCTTCGAGTCCTCTGGGAAATCGGAATAGTGGGAGGGTTGTGCGCACGTAATCCAGGATAACCACACCGTCTGCTATGTGGCAGATTGCCGTCCTTAGTCGGCACCGGTTGCCCATTGGTCTCGTTTGTTTATGTGTAGTCTTTCATGTTTCATGTTTCTATGTTGTGAGTTGGTGTTCCTTGTCCCTTTTGCGTCTCTTTCTTTGGGTGTCTGTTCTGTGTTTTTTGCATGGGTGTTTAGGGATTTTACTGTGGGTGCTGCAACCTAGTGTTGTTGGAGATCCCCTCCTTTCTTTTGTGCCAATGTCTGGTTAATGTTTTTGGGGTAGCTCAGTATCTGACAAAGTACTGATGCTACAGTATCCAAACTTGCACCAGTGATTCATCTTGGGATTCTGAGGTGAACCCATGCATCGGATGCAGTATCTGACCTACTTTTTTCACTTTAGTGATTTTGCCTTTAAAGGCCAATATTGAGCAAGTACAAGTGTTACATATACCAAAATTGCATATTGGATGTATCTTTGATCAAACTTTCATAAAATAACCTTGACCTACTTTTTCCGCCTAAGTGATTTTGCCTTTAAAGGCCAATATTGAGCAAAGTATAAGTGCTACATGTACCAAACTTGCATATTGGATGTATCTTTGATAAACTTTCATAAAATCAACTTGACCTACTTTTTACCGCTTTAGTGATTTTGTTTGTAAAAGCCAATATTTTGCAAAGTGAAAGTGCTACATGTCTCCAACTTGCATATTGGATGTATCTTTTATCAAACTTTCATTAAATGACATTTACAATACTCATTTCTAGTCAAAATAAATGTGCAGCAGCTGCTTAATGATCGATGCATCTTAGTACATGCATTAAGGCTAAGACATTCCTTGACAAAGTCATATGATGCTACAGCTAACAAGACTTGCAGCAAAACAAAAAGAAATTTATTACATTTTTATTACACTCCTTGTTTGTTACATTTTAAATAGTTTACTAATATGCGTAGTTGTTTTAAGTGATATGTATCTGTTCTGTGTTTTTGCATGGGTGTTTTGGGATTTTGCTGTGGTTGCTGCAACCTAGTGTTGTTGGAGATCCCCTCCTTTCTTGTACATCATTGCAGAAATCTACAAAAAATGAAGTAAGTAATCTTTTCTAGAATTATCTTATTCACTGAAAACAATGATTATGTCATACAAACTTTGGTATTGTTTTTATTACCAAGAAGTTAAAAGAACAAAAATTGATTTGATTGACCATTTCAACTATCGAATAGAAAGGAACAAATTATGATTTCTTTCAGTGCTTTGTTTGGTTAGTAATGTAAAAATATATGTGACATCTACGTTATAATATTGAATTTTCTAAGTTGCCCACAAATCCAAAAACTTAAAAGAAGTAACTTTTTTTATATTTATCCTATCTGACTGACTGTCTGTCTGTAATTATTCTAAAACATAAATAATTGTTTTATGCATGGGTGTTCACAAAGTTAGATATTTTTATTATAAAATCTTTTCTTTTTTTTTTTTTTGTTATTCATTTGAAAATTATTCTTGATGTAATGATAAACCAGATTTAATCATTTAATAACTTGACAATGTAGAACTGATTAAAAGTCATGGGTGTTTTTTACTACAAAGCACTGTACATATAATATGCATTTGTATTCGGTTTAAAGTCTGTTAAAATGTACTTGCATTATGAAAGATTTCCATCAAATTGGTTTTGGATATGAGTTTTCAGTTCATATTTATTACTGTGACAAAACAATTACTATGAAGTTACAAACACCAACAAGTGGTAGACCATAATGCTTTGAGTTTATTTTTCATATTTCTTTCATAATATTTTGAAGGTCAGTTGCATGATGATAAGCTCCAAACAACAAATTTTAAAGCAAAAATTGAAGGAAAATACATTTATCCTCATTCAACAAAAATGCTAGCTGCCTTAATGATAATTTGAATGAAGAGTTTTTAAGCAAATTTCAATGATATATTAATTATTTGGAATGAAGTTTAGGTAATAATGATTTATTATTTTCATCCAAAGGATATTAATAGCAAAAATACCATATGAAATAAAAATATCTATTGAGATTTATTAGATTTCATAGGAAACTATAACGGTTAAAGGAAAAAAATGTACTATCTTTTCTGGTACTAATGTTAAACGTCTTTAAATTCAATAGCATCATTTAAAACCTGATAAATTTACAGCATGGACCAGACATGCACGTTTCGGGTACTAAACCCTCGTCAGTGATCCTCAGTCTAAAATATGTAATACGGCCAAAAAGTATGAAAATTATTATGTCCAAAAATGTACCAAAAGACGTAGCAGAATGGGTGGGATATGATGCTACAGGACCCACGTTTTAGAAATTTCAAGAAATTTTGTAACAGAAAATTTCAAATGCGTTGAAGAGACACACGATCAACCGAAGTTGATCGAACTTGGCTACATGTGCCCTCGGGGACTCTTGGTCCACCAGCAGTGACACTCACCAAGTAGTTCAAATGTTAAACGTCTTTAAATTCAATAGCATCATTTAAAACCTGATAAATTTACAGCATGGACCAGACATGCACGTTTCGGGTACTAAACCCTCGTCAGTGATCCTCAGTCTAAAATATGTAATACGGCCAAAAAGTATGAAAATTATTATGTCCAAAAATGTACCAAAAGACGTAGCAGAATGGGTGGGATATGATGCTACAGGACCCACGTTTTAGAAATTTCAAGAAATTTTGTAACAGAAAATTTCAAATGCGTTGAAGAGACACACGATCAACCGAAGTTGATCGAACTTGGCTACATGTGCCCTCGGGGACTCTTGGTCCACCAGCAGTGACACTCACCAAGTAGTTCAAATGTTAAACGTCTTTAAATTCAATAGCATCATTTAAAACCTGATAAATTTACAGCATGGACCAGACATGCACGTTTCGGGTACTAAACCCTCGTCAGTGATCCTCAGTCTAAAATATGTAATACGGCCAAAAAGTATGAAAATTATTATGTCCAAAAATGTACCAAAAGACGTAGCAGAATTGGTGGGATATGATGCTACAGGACCCACGTTTTAGAAATTTCAAGAACTTTTGTAACAGAAAATTTCAAATGCGTTGAAGAGACACACGATCAACCGAAGTTGATCGAACTTGGCTACATGTGCCCTCGGGGACTCTTGGTCCACCAGCAGTGACACTCACCAAGTAGTTCAAATGTTAAACGTCTTTAAATTCAATAGCATCATTTAAAACCTGATAAATTTACAGCATGGACCAGACATGCACGTTTCGGGTACTAAACCCTCGTCAGTAATCCTCAGTCTAAAATATGTAATACGGCCAAAAAGTATGAAAATTATTATGTCCAAAAATGTACCAAAAGACGTAGCAGAATGGATGGGATATGATGCTACAGGACCCACGTTTTAGAAATTTCAAGAAATTTTGTAACAGAAAATTTCAAATGCGTTGAAGAGACACACGATCAACCGAAGTTGATCGAACTTGGCTACATGTGCCCTCGGGGACTCTTGGTCCACCAGCAGTGACACTCACCAAGTAGTTCAAAAGTTAAACGTCTTTAAATTCAATAGCATCATTTAAAACCTGATAAATTTACAGCATGGACCAGACATGCACGTTTCGGGTACTAAACCCTCGTCAGTGATCCTCAGTCTAAAATATGTAATACGGCCAAAAAGTATGAAAATTATTATGTCCAAAAATGTACCAAAAGACGTAGCAGAATGGGTGGGATATGATGCTACAGGACCCACGTTTTAGAAATTTCAAGAAATTTTGTAACAGAAAATTTCAAATGCGTTGAAGAGACACACGATCAACCGAAGTTGATCGAACTTGGCTACATGTGCCCTCGGGGACTCTTGGTCCACCAGCAGTGACACTCACCAAGTAGTTCAAATGTTAAACGTCTTTAAATTCAATAGCATCATTTAAAACCTGATAAATTTACAGCATGGACCAGACATGCACGTTTCGGGTACTAAACCCTCGTCAGTGATCCTCAGTCTAAAATATGTAATACGGCCAAAAAGTATGAAAATTATTATGTCCAAAAATGTACCAAAAGACGTAGCAGAATGGGTGGGATATGATGCTACAGGACCCACGTTTTAGAAATTTCAAGAAATTTTGTAACAGAAAATTTCAAATGCGTTGAAGAGACACACGATCAACCGAAGTTGATCGAACTTGGCTACATGTGCCCTCGGGGACTCTTGGTCCACCAGCAGTGACACTCACCAAGTAGTTCAAATGTTAAACGTCTTTAAATTCAATAGCATCATTTAAAACCTGATAAATTTACAGCATGGACCAGACATGCACGTTTCGGGTACTAAACCCTCGTCAGTGATCCTCAGTCTAAAATATGTAATACGGCCAAAAAGTATGAAAATTATTATGTCCAAAAATGTACCAAAAGACGTAGCAGAATGAGTGGGATATGATGCTACAGGACCCACGTTTTAGAAATTTCAAGAAATTTTGTAACAGAAAATTTCAAATGCGTTGAAGAGACACACGATCAACCGAAGTTGATCGAACTTGGCTACATGTGCCCTCGGGGACTCTTGGTCCACCAGCAGTGACACTCACCAAATTCTTGATATTTCTAAAACGTGGGTCCTGTAGCATCATATCACACCCATCCTGCTACATTTTTCGGTACATTTTTGACATGATAATTGTCACCCTTTTTGGTAATATTACATTGTTTAGATAGAGGATCATTGACGAGGGGTGAGTACCCGAAACGTGCATGAATCCCTGTATACAGCACAAAATCGATAATTCAGAAAATCAGAAAACGAAGGCATACAAAATCAGGATAAAACAGAAACCAAAGCAAACAAACAAAATCCTCCACCACATGAAAAGAAGCGAACTCCCGAGCATGTCTGGTCCATGCTGCTTATCCGTTTATAAATTATGCTATTGAATTTAAAGTCGTTTAACATTTGAAACATTTTCATTCATTTTTCGTGAGAACCATTCGAAACGTTGTCAACGAAGGTTTGATGTAATAATCAAAGCGGGTAAAAAAACTCAATTTACACGACACCTGTGTTTTTGAAAATAGCTACTGCATCATACATAAAACCAGTCATCATGCTCCTGAACTGAATTACTTTCAAATATTTACTCAGAATTTTCATTTCAGATTAGACATGGCAGAAATAAAGTCAAGAATAGTAGCTCTGAAAACGGTGGAGCTTCAGCTCCTTGGTACAATCCGAAAAATGAGGATAGGACGGACTGATGAGGCCATCCAAGATATAACCAACCTTGCGCGCAAGAGAAAAGCTACGGTTTTTAGTCTTGAACAGAAAATTACACTGCACATCAACAGTGAAAATAGAATGAAAGAAGACATAAGTGAACTAAACAAACAGGTTGCTCTACGTTTACAAAAAATTTTCAAATTTCTAAAACATGGGTCCTGTAAGCATCATATACCAGCCACTTTGCTTCGTCTTTCGGTATATTAAGGACATAGTTTTCACAGAATTTGGTCATAGTGCATTTTTTAGATTGTGGATCACTGACGAGGGTTTATTACTACTGGTGGACCAGGAGTCCCCCCCCCCGAGGGCACATGTAGCCAAGGTCGATTATTCGAAAAAAAAAATTATAAAAAAAGCTTGAAATTTCTAAAGCGTGGGTCGTGTAGCATCCTTATCCATATTTGTCATCCTGCTACGTTTTTCGGTTCAGTTATGGACATAATAATTTTCACATTCTCATGGCCATATTACATTTTTTAAGACTGAGTTTCACTGACGAGGGTTAAGTGCCCGAATCGTACATGTCTGGTCCATGCTGTAAATTTATCTGCTCTAAAATGATGCTAATGAATTTGAAGATGACTATATTTAACATATGTAGCATGATTCATGCAGTTTTGAATATGTTTAAATTTTGCAAATTAGCACGGTGCGATTTAACAGCGCCACGTGATAAAAAATGATAAGAAATGAATCTTGCGTAGCGCGTTGATGCAAAAGTTTTCCGTCCAATTTTTCGGGTGGTACCTAAATCAACAGAAAAAGAGAAGAAGGTGTAACAAATTTATGCCATTGATTACTTCGTATGAAAATATCCTTAAATCTTAAAGTCACTTATTAGACTTCTGGCACAAGGTATTATATTTACCTAGTGATATGGTACGGGATGATGACATAATTTACCCCGCCGATTATTTATTTGATAATATTCGTGAAGCGTTTGAACGTCATTTTTTGTTTACGCCGCAACGTCAACGCAAAAGATAACATGCTATGTCCTTCGGTACATTTTTAGACATAATAATTTTCAAACTCTTTGGCCATATTACATTGTGTACTACTTTGATGTTATTTATTTAGATTGAGGATCACTGACGAGGGTTAAGTACCCGAAAGGTGCATGTCTGGTCCATGTTGCAAATTTACCTTTTCTTAAATTATGCTATTGAATTTGAAAACATTTTAACATTTGAACCACTTGGTAAGAGTTACTGTTGGTGGACCAGGAGTCCCCCCCCGAGGGCACATGTAGCCATTCCGTTAAAAATTTCCGTTATTAAAAAAATCTTGAAATTTCTAAAGCGTGGGTCGTGTAGCATCATATCCCATCCATCCTGCTACGTCTTTCGGTTCATTTCTGGACATAATAATTTTCACATTTTTTGGCTATATTACATTGTTTAGATTGAGGATCACTGACGGGGGTTAAGTATCCGAATCGTACATGTCTTGTCCATGCTGCAAATTTATATGTTCTTAAATGATGCTATTGAATTTGAAGACGTTTAACATTGTGAGGTCATTGAGGGCCTGGTACAAAATCTAAGCACCCGGTATTTTTACGTGACCGTTAGCCAATCGCTATTCGGAATTCCCCAGCTAACTTGTAAGAGATGGAGTAAAAGAAATACCACGTGTTCAATGAAGTGACCGTTATGAGCCAATAAATTTCAAGCTTACTTGTCAGCGGTTGGGTCAATATTACCATCGCAGCGTTAACAATAAACCCAACGAATAAAAAAATTAAAAATCCTAAAAATTAGTTTAATGATTTTATGCTTTTATACAAATCAACAACAAATTTTACTTATCTCAGATATACTTTCTACCTTAGATTGAACAGAATGAGATTAAAATTAGTACGGGTGGGGCTCGAACCCACGCGGACATTCGTCCATTGGAACTTAAGTCCAACGCCTTAACCACTCGGCCACCGTACTGTTGGAAACTGTATTGTTTGATATACTTTGCTCGAGTACATTTAAATTTAAATGTACAAAGGGTTGTTTGTTTATATCATTTCTATTCTTTATATCTACCTTCCTACATTCATAGTGGGATCGAAACGTATGATGTTTTAATTCCTAATGGAGGTTTTGATTGTTGAGACGTTGCAGTAGGGTAATGCCTAATAAGTAAGTCCATCCCTTTTATATGTTTGAAAAGTCTATAATTTTTGCGAGCACTTCAAGAGTTTGTCAAAACGTCAAGAACGTTTCTGTCGTCGACAAACAATTGAAGTGTTTGCTCAAACTTTGAATACTTTAAATACCTAGACGATCTTGATTGCTTAATAAGGCATGGCTTTACTGCAACGGCTCATCAGTTTAGAAAGGATTTATTTAGAAAATGAAAAAAAAAATACCCCAAAAAATCCTCTAAGGAATCACAACACCATAGAACAGAGTCCACTAAAAACAGGGAATTTCATTGGTTGAGAAATCTGTACGGTGAGGGGAGCTGTTATTGAAAATGTAAGAAGAGCTGTGATTGGTCGATATGTTTAGTAGCTAATGTAAACTATATATGAACAGTTAGATAAATGTTTAAACTGTAGAAAAATGTCCACTTTATTAATGATTTAACTATTCCTGTAAATTCTAGGGCTTTATTATGAGGTGTAGGTGAAAATGGAAAATTTTCTTTTTATTAACTACGAAACTGAGGGTACCTCTGTTCCGGGGTAGATAGCAAAAATAAGAATAGGTCAACCTACCATTTTGACTTTAAAATTTGATAAAACTAAGTACAACTGACAAATTGATATATAGTGTACATGGCCAGCAATGTCAGGTAAGTTACTGTATGTCATAATGTTAACATTGTCGTCTATGGGAAATTATTTAGTGGACGCTGACCCATACGTTTCTATACCACGCGGTGTTGTAGTAGATGTAGATAGAAGAATGTTGCAGGGATCTCCGGTAAGACCCCTTTTCAGTAAATACAGCGCAGTACCTACGTTTGATACAATAATAACAAAGGATAAGTAGACAAAACAACAACAGGCATATTGAATTTGAAGACGTGTAATATTTGAACTACTTGGTGAGTGTCACTGCTGGTGGACCAAGAGTCCCCGAGGGCACATGTAGCCAAGTTCGATCAGATCAACTTCGGTTGATCGTCTGCCTCTTCAACGCATTTGAAATTTTCTGTTACAAAATTTCTTGAAATTTCTAAAACGTGGGTCCTGTAGCATCATATCCCACCCATTCTGCTACGTCTTTTGGTACATTTTGGACATAATAATTTTCATACTCTTTGACCATATTACATTGTTTAGACTGATGATCACTGACGAGGGTTTAGTACCCGAAACGTGCATGTCTGGTCCATGCTGGAAATTTATCAGGTCTTAAGGGGGTCCAGAACAGTATCCGAAAGAACTCAATCGGAAAACTCTAGATCAATTTTGACGTCATAATAAAAGCGGCGACATTGGCACGTTTTTCACAAGAACGTCAGCATTAGGTAACGTTAAAATATGGGGGAGGGGTAACAATCACTATAACTTAAAAACTGACTGTCAAATTTCAATGGGAACTTATCGGTGTTTCACTAGACATATGAAGAAGATAATATCAAGTTTTTACGGAAAATAAATGATAGGGTTTTAGATAAACAGACTTATGATTAAAAATTAACTCAAAGATGTTCTGCAAATAGACAAATTTCTTTGAAAAGTCTCAGTGATAATCTATAATTCTATACGTATCCAATTGCCCACATCATATCTAAATGAAAAATTCAGAACTTATCAATATTCTGCCTCTACAGAAGATTTGTAACTGTTTTTCGTTACCTTAAGTGTGTTAATCTTAACGTCACATTTACGGCCCATTTTGGGGCTTTTAAAGGGTATATATGTACGTTCGTAGCTTCAAAACTAACGGTAAAAATTTGATGAAACTTTGCATGTAGAAAAAGTATGTTTTGGTTATTAACATTTATGATTTTTAGGAAAATTAAATGATAGGATCTTGAATTAGTGTGGCTGTCCTTGACCTCCTTAAATGATGCTATTGAATTTGAAGACGTTTAACAATTGAACGGCACAACAATCAATCAAAACAGACGTACTAAACAGGAAACACGAGTGGCAGACTAGTGCATAAGATATAATAAAAATTTATCAGATCGCCCTTTCCAGAATGATCAGTGACATTCTGGATTGCGATTGAATGGCTGTCATCATCACCAAACAAGAAATATTTACCTCGTTTACTTATATTTAGTCTTTTGTTATAAGAGTTTTGACATAACCTCAGCCAGTGCATGTGTTCATTTTTGTGCGTGAACATCGACGGCGGGTGCGGCTAGCCTATCAGGGGATGCTTACTCCTCCCAAGCACTTGGTCCCACCTCTGGCTTCCTTGGGGTCCGTCGATGCTCACTTTGGTGCTCTATTGTGAGTGCTGTTGAGATTGTCGTCAGGATCCTCTTTGCCTCAATTATGTCACACTTATACTCTTTACCGTGTGGAGCTCGTACAAAAGTTCCCTCGAGGGGTTTGACAGTAAGTGTCTAAAATGTTTTTCCATGACATGGTCGCCCTAGCACTTTCTATATAGACATAACCTCGGACAGTGCATGTTTCGTAATATTGTTTTCATTTCCTTGCTTGAACATCGACGGCAGGTGCGGCTAGCCAAACAGGGGATGCTTACTCCTTCCCGGCACCTGGTCCGACCTATGACTTACTAGGGGACCGTCGACGCTCAAATTATTGCTCTGTTGTGAGTGCTGTTGAGATTGTTGTCAGGATCTTCTTTATCTCATTTGGTGTCGTATTCGGTGTTTGGGCTTCCTTGTCCTTTTGGAATCTCTCGTTGTGTTGATTCACTCTGAGTTCTCTAATTTGGGTATTTTGCGATTGGTGCAACTGATTCCTGTCGGAAATCACCTTCTTCCTTTCTATGTCTGCCTTCTTTTGAAGATTTTGAGCAGAACATTGTCTACGTGTTCAATGTTATATTTTAAAATTACTTTAGACTTAGAATTCCTTAAATGCAATTTTGGCCATACATTGTCTTTAGCTATTCAAAATTTAAAACTTCATATTAGAGGGCGCTATCGAAATGAATTTTGACTGAGTCTGAAAACAACTTTGGCTAGAAGCATCGCTGATGAGGTTTACTACCCGAAACACGTGGTATATTAAAATTGGTTTGAAATTAAAGAAAATCTTACATATTTTTTTTAAGACTAGAGATTGATAAGAGCACTGAGTTGGAAAGATTTTTGTCGTTTTAACCTTGCGTTACCATAATATCATACTTGGGTCCCAATAATATAATATAGAGTTTAACTTCGTATACTAGTAATCTCCCGAGGTTTTTGGTCCATTTTGGAAACTTTTTGACGGCTGGAGTCTGTTTTATAAAAATATTTACGAATTTTTTTTGGAATCTTCGTAACTTTCACCATCACATAAAATTTAAAATCTTTTTCACTTAAGTGCTTGTCTCAGTAAGAACCATGCAATATGGTCCAGATGCAAGGTCCTTGAAAAAAGTTTATACTGTACATGTAGAAGCACTTATGGCTTTAGAAAATTTTGATAATTGTTTTTTGTCTCATTGACCTTTCAGAGATGACCTTTGACCTCGTTTCCAAAAATAGCACAATTCCTTCATGGAAATGGAGAAAAAAATGAAAAATTCACAACTTTTGTTGTCATTTTTACCAATGAATCCTTTATTTGCATACATTCTATTCACATTTTATGAAAACAGTAAACTTTGAAAAATAATATTATCAGTGAACAAAAATCTATTTTTAGTAACAAATAAGTGCAAAAAGGTCACAATCTTGGCTGAAACTAAACATTTGAAAAAAGCATAATTTCAACACATTTCTGACACTTATAGGTAACAGCGAGGATAAATAAAATGAAATATTTTCAGACAATTTCAAAATATATATCCATCTCTTCAACATATGAAAAATCTGTCGTTGGCCAAATATTCATAACCAAGATATTGTAATTCAGAAATATGAAAATTTTAATTTTTCTAAAAAAAGTTTTAATCAATTACATTTCTTGAGACAGGATCTAATTCAATATAGAACACACCATTTTTTGAGAAATTGGTAAAATCATTCAATATAATTACAGTCAATGTTAAAGAACACAAAAAACCCTTAAAAATTGAGTAAATTCATCTTTTTTTTTCCTTTCTAGGGACCATCTCAAAATTCAATATTGATATTTTGAGAATATTTCATATGGATAATATATTAATTTTTGTTCAATGTAAATGTACAAATGTCCTTACAAAAAACGCATTCTTCTTTTCAAACTATATATACAATTTTTGTCAGTATACCGTTCATGTGTATATAACTTGAGGGACAATCTCAAAGTTCCATTTTGACATTACTCAAAACTTTAATTTTCATATAAATTAATGTGAAAATTAATATACACTTAAGGTGGCTCAATAATCCAAGAATTCTTTGTCTGAGGAAAAAAATTATTCTGATTATTTAACATTGATATCTGATGATTTATATTTGTAATCAAGATTACATATCATCGACCATTTGATTGACCAGTGGTCCTCTGAATATACATATGTACATCAACTCCGAGATCTTTCGCAAAACAATGAATTTTGATAGATAAAAGCATGATATATTGATAATCATTCCAGATTGAAACCATTCTTGTAATCATTTTCACCTTAATACCTTCAAATATGTATATTTCTTTATAGATAATGCTTTCAAAGAGTGAAATAGCTAAAACTGTTCCGGAAAAGTACATTTGATGTACCCCCCACCCCAAAATGAGAATCTTAAAAAAAGTACTCAGTACCCTTATTTGACATCAAAGTAATAAGAAGTCTTTGTCAGAAGTTATTTTCTTTTACATATTTCTCAATGACTAACTCTGTCCTTCGTAAAAATATATAAAAAAGTACATGTTATCGTTCATCCTGATTTAAAATACTCTGTTGTCATAGTAAAGATTTTGTTAAAATTTGCAACAAGTCAAATTAAAATGCCCTGTTCCCTTAGTTGGCATTATAATGATGAAAATATTTAATAGCTGTTTTAATTGACATATTTTCAAGACCAGTCTCTAATCTATTTACAAAAGTACAAGACAGTCCGTTTTACCTCGTTTCCATATTGTAAAAATCTACTTGTCTTTATGCGGGATAGACGACGGACGGACGGCGGACGGCGCGCTATGACAGTAGCTCAGGTGAGCTAAAAACATCAGATACTCCGAGTCGAGATTATTCTTTCCAAACATTCAGTGAAAATTTCAGATTCTGGTACAAGGAAGAATACTTACACAACTATGATCATTTATCATCGAAATTAAATAAAAATAAACAAGTTCACAAATAATAAGTCGAAAAAATAAACAAGAGCAGGAAAGTAACATGTGTAATTCTAAATGTACCTGGCAAAGCGTTATTCGCCCTTTCTTTTATAAACTCGAGCTCACCTTTCATGTTTTGTTATTGTCAGTTAAATCAGTTTTGTCAAATTCTAAAGTTCAAGTTCAAGTAAAAGCTTAAAAAATGTTTTGTTCAAAATTCCATACCCGGTTCCATCAATCTATTTAGAGATACGGAAATATGAATAAGAGAAATAGAACTAAAGTAAACAGAAGCGTTTTTAAACATTTTGACGTTCCAGGTCAATAAGTGGACGTCAATCACCTCCCTCGTTCTCGATAATGCTTGCAGTTATCTGTGAAATGGGTATATCTTTGAACAAAGCAGGGTTAAAACTAAAATTCATTCGCTCAAACTTTTCAAATAGGGAAACTTTACTCGATAACATCTCGCTGCAAAGTACGAAAGTTGACAAAATTGAAGAAAAATTCTTTTAACCAAAGATTATCAGAGAAACCAAACTTGAAATATCTGATCTATTATATCGCTAAAATCTCCAAGAAATATCCTGTTTGATCATTAAGTTAAATTTACCGTCTTAATTTTGTTCCCAGGCAACAAACGATTGAATTTTTCGATGATGACGTTCTAACAACGAAACGTTTACGGCGTTAGCCAGGGTGGTTCACATACGGGATATTTTTGTATATATAAATTAAATGATACATTTGATTAAATATTTATTACACTTAGATTGTAGATGATAATTTTTTGGTTCCATCGATACCAAAGTTTTCGAAATCCATCAAGAAACAAGCGAATTACGGAGGAGTTCGAAGGCCTATATAAAACTAAAAAAGGTCACATGTAAAGGTACCGCACTCGATATCTGATGACGTCAAACGATTATTGAGGCTCCTTAACTGAAAAATATATTCTTTCCTACTAAAATTCATTTTATTTATCAGAAATGGAACTACAGTATATAATGACATAGAGGGGAACATTTCAAAGCACATTTTTGTATAATTCAGAATGACAGTTAATATAGTTAGAGTAAACAGTAATTTTCAAGATGTCATCCCTTGATGCGCATTCAACTTAGCTTTCGTAAAAAAAAACAAGCCTATCATAGAATTTATATGATATGGTTATGAATCTAACTTTTACCTGCTGCTTAGAAGACTTACAAAGGCTGTACAACATGTACAAAAAGAAAAAAATAGCAAAAATTTGATAAAGCAGGAGGCAAATTCATTAGCAGATAGATGTCCTTCAAAAATAGTTGGGAAATAAAAATTCGAACAAAGCAAGTTGAAAAAGTGAATTAGGAATTGACCATGTATTTATTGAGAAATCAATATAACCATAGAAAATAGACACTTTGTCTGGATTTGATAAGGTTATTGCAATGTATGCAAAAAAAAAAACAGAAACCATGAAGCAATATCATAGATTCAGTACAATTTTACATAATAAAGTCTATGCTAATATGCTATTGCAGCAAGAATGTCTGACAGGATTTATTCACCATATCTAAAAAGTAAATACAAATAGAAAATGACAATTGGTAAGTTCAATTTATGAAAAGGTCAATGTGCATCAAAGATGCAAAATGCTTAGTTGCACAATTTTTTCTATAAAAGAAAATTGTGTGTTATACTGTTTAAAGATGATATTCTCCCATGTACCTACATCAAACTTACATGAATTTCAAATCCATAACACTTTAAAAGTAAAGGGTATGGGGTGTAAGAATGATCAGAGTCCTATGACCTTAACCTTTAGAATTTTCCCCCTAAAATCAATAGGGGTCATCTTTAAACATTGCAGGAAAGAATCATAATGATAGGTGATCTGGAAACCAATTCAATCAATAAGTTACGAAAATTCCAATTGTAAAACAAGTTCCTGATCTTTGAGAGAGGAACAAAGAATTATTGAGAAATGTGTCAAATTTGTTCGCACTTTCCAACACTTGTTCAAGTACAATTACCTAAATACATGCATTGAATTCTTTAAGATTTTTTTTCACACAACGAGTCTTTACAATCAATGCGTTTTAAGACCTAATTACGAAATCAAATCATATAATTTATTCGCCTTTTTTATCAAGAGGATACAATCATATCCTACATAAATACAGGTTTATCTGTATTGCTATTCTTCCAAGAACAATAATACAAATTTATAGTAAAAAAAATTAATTTCTATTCATGTTCAACATATCTGTATTACCAATGAAATATTATTTTGCTTGTATCATATATTTCCATATATCTTGATATTGTGACACCACATTCATATGTACCAAAGAGTGAAAATCAGAGATGCTTGCAACTGCATGTAATATTATTTATTTAATACTCATTTCCTTAATTGTTACTAGTATCTTGTCATGTCTTTGGGTAATAAAGCATATCCTATCTTATATTATTCCAGAACCGCACGATTATCAAGAAACTTGAACAATTTTGCATAATCATAAATACAGCTAAGTAAAAATAAAAATCTGAAAAACATAAAATTAGTACGGGTGGGGTTCGAACCCACGCGGACATTCGTCCATTGGAACTTAAGTCCAACGCCTTAACCACTCGGCCACCGTACTGTTGAACAACACCGCTGTTAAGCTACGAGTGACTCAATAGTATACGCAGGTATGCGCTTTATTTAAATATGTTTAAATATAGGTTGTAGGCAGGTCATATAGTTCATTTATTATGACGATATTCCTATACTTTAATACGAAATATTCCAACTCGGGACTGTAAACAATGCATTCTATCGATTTATTATTTACCATTGCTTTAGTTAGGATGATGGGTCGTATTATGAATAAGAACTTATTCAGATTGATGTCATCTCCCATGTTATTTATATCATACTTTGTTCTCTTTATGTCATATTTAGATGTCACTAATTGTATCTCATCTGGGAAAAATCTTCTTTAAAATTGATTCAACGCAGTCAGGTTATTTTATTTTGATACATACACCATAGTGCGATAGCATTGATTTCTTGATTGAACCATTTAGAATTTTAGCAGGGTCTCAAAAACTATTTTCACTGGCGCCACCTACAATGAATACCAATTCTAACCCTAGAGCTCTAATAAACAGTTTTTCCAACTTACTGTTAATATGTTTGTGATTATCGCTTGCAGCTATAGATTTGGGAAATTTCTAAATGCTACATTTATCATGGGAGTGGCGCCATCTATAAATGTGCACACGCATAAAATTAAAGATGGATATAAAGATGTACTTTGTTTCATTTTCCGTTACTTATGTTTTGGTTTTTCTCTTTTTTCCTAGTGCGTGTCCAGCATGTAATCATGTTTAAATATCGATTTTCACACTTAATACACAAACTACGGTTCATGATCATGCGTTCCTTCCAATGACCTTCGATAAAATATGCCAAAACATTTTGATAAATGAAGACAAGAACATAGTCTAAATGGAAGTTTTTTTCTAAGTTTATGTCAAAGGGAATCCTATCTTGATGGCGACTCTAGTATGGACTTATATAGTAGAATATAATAAAAACAAATCAAAACACAAACACACATTTTTGGTCCCTTGGCCTTGATCAAGTGTTAAAAAATGACGATCTATAACAATTCTAAGTAAAATCCATCCTTGCTTCTCTGACGTTAATTGCAAAAATCTATTTTTTATTTTATTTTTGCATTGAACGTCAGAGAAGCAAGGATGGATTTTACTTAGAATTGTTATGGACTTAGGTCGTTTCTTACACTTTATAAAGGCCAAGGGGCCGAAAATTTGTGTATTTGAGTGTTTGTGTTTTTATTTGTTATCATTACTTCCTCTGGAAGAAATATTTCAGTCTTCTATAATAAAAACAGATTCATGAGAAATTGCACATAAGAATTTTATTTTACTTGTCGAAATAGAATTGTGTTCTTTAAAAAAAGAAAACAAAAACATTGCATAAAATGCCTTCCAAGCCAGAAAATCATCCCCATGTTTATGGAGGAAAAGAAAATTTGCACTACTACATGATTGTACCATTTGTAATGTCTGTATAATCCGTATTTCGTTAACCGTTATCGGTTCCTTAGTTTAGATGCATATAAAGTATTGATAGCCAGACAACAATGTCTTTGTCTCATTAATCAACTAGATCCGGTCACAGATCCAATATTGGCGACGAGGATAATGGAAAACAGACTTTAAATAACGAACTTTAGAGGTGTATAGTGGTAAAGTTGTCCAAATCACCATTTTGCCCTATTTGCACGCACATGTTCTCCCGAACTGACTCTGACTAACGTAAACAAAGAAAATGGCATCGTCTCTCGCCCTCCCAGCATTTGATTCTTTCCAAGTACACAGTGAGGAAGGAAATACTCACATAAGATGGAGGAAATGGATAGATCGTTTTGAAAACCTTATAGTCGCCCTAGGCATCACAAATAATGATCGTAAAAAGGCCTTACTTCTGCATTATGGTGGAAATGATGTACACGAAATACATTCGACACTCGCATTAGATGACACTGTCGAGGATGTATATAAACGCTCTCTTGATGCCCTCACTGAACATTTCTCATCAGATCATAACAAGGAGTATGATATTTTTAGATTCCGCAATGCCAAACAGAGTACTGGTGAAAATATTGATGCTTACCACACACGACTACGTAAACTAGCAGAAACGTGCGAATTTAGAGATACAAATGCAGAAATAAAATCGCAAATTATCCAATCATGCAAATCTACTAGGCTTAGACGTAGAGGACTTCGAGAAAAGGACATGGATTTGAAAGCACTCATTACTATGGCCAGGACTCTCGAAATAAGCGAGGACCATGCGTCACTAATCGAAAAAGAGTCTGACCGTCCCGTAAACCGCATAAATGCAGGACATCCTCAAAATCAAGGAGCCAGGAAACCTCGCACTCGCAGAAAGCAAAACTACGGTGGCCAAAAGCAAAAGCAAAGTAAATACTCAGCACAAAATCAACAATCGGCTCCAGACAAGTCCAAAACAAAGAAATGTTATTTTTGTGGATATGACTACCCGCATAAAGGTCAATGCCCAGCAAAAGGGGAACAATGTCTGAATTGCAACGGTTATGATCATTTTGCACAAGTATGCAAAAAGCCTGGTAAGGGTAAAAAGAAATGTGTCAAACTCGTTAACGATGAAGACGAAGTCTCACAAAAGGAGGAGTCAAGCACTGATGACGAGTATGTCTATCACATTGATGAAAATCCGACAAACCTAAAGCAACCGAAGGTTAATCTCACAATCCAGGACACCGAATTCAACATGCTAGTTGACACAGGTGCAGCTGTCAACATTATTGACAAAAACACTTACGACTCGCTAACTCGTAAACCAAATCTCAAAACCTCAAGTAAGCAGCTATTTGGCTATGACAAGAAGAAGATTGGAGTCCACAGTTGTTTTGAAACAAATGTAGTCTACAAAGCAAAGAATACAAGTTGCGATGCAACATTCTACGTTGCCGAAGGAAGCCATGGATCACTGCTAAGCTATATAACAGCAGTTGACTTAGATATCATTCCTGCAATACGCGCTGTTACAGAAAGTAAAACAGATAGTATCATCAATAAATATTCAGATCGCTTTGATGGTATAGGAAAAGTGAAAGATATTCAACTCAAAGTACACGTTGACGAAACAAAAGCTCCAGTACAACAACAACACAGAAGAATACCATTCCAATTGCGTGAAAAGTTAGAAGCAGAATTACAACGCCTTGAAGACAATGATATTATCGAACATGTAGAAGGACCTACTCCTTGGATTTCACCAATTGTAATTGCTCCTAAACCGAAGAAACCCGACGAAATTCGTATATGCGTTGATATGCGTTTGCCAAATCAAGCCATAAAAAGAGAACGTCACGTAACACCAACCGTAGATGACATCATTTCGGATTTGAGTGGTGCAAGGATCTTTTCAAAATTAGATCTAAACGCCGGATATCATCAAGTCGAACTTTCACCAGAATCAAGGAACATAACAACTTTCACAACTCATGTTGGCTTACGTCGATATAAAAGGCTCATTTTTGGTATAAGTTGCGCATCAGAGAAGTTCCAAGAGATCATAAGTTCAAATCTAGAAGGACTTGAAGGCGTCAGGAATATCAGCGATGATATCATTGTTTACGCTAAGAACCAAGAAGAACATGATCAACGTCTAGAAGCCGCCCTTCTAAGACTGAGGGAAAGAGGAATAACTCTCAATCGTTCTAAATGCGAATTCAACAAAGAAAGCATAGAGTTCTTCGGATATGTATTTTCGAGCAAAGGAATGGCTCCCGACCCGAAGAAGGTAGACACAATAAAGAATGCTGACCCACCGTCAAACGTTGCTGAACTGAGAAGTCTGTTAGGACTAGCGAATTATGTATCTAGATTCATCCCGAATTTCGCTACTATCGTTTCGCCTCTCCGAATGCTCACACACAAAGATGTATGGAAATGGACTGACACAGAACACAACGCGTTCGAATCACTAAAGAATGCCCTTACTAATGAGGTAATGGAGTACTTTGATCCTGCAAAAGAGACCGAACTGATCGTTGACGCCAGCCCAGTTGGCCTTGGTGCTGTTTTGACGCAATGTGGCAAAGTTGTGTCATATGCAAGCAAATCGCTAAGCGATGTTGAGAAAAGATACTCGCAGACTGAAAAGGAAGCTCTTGCTATAGTATGGGGTTGCGAACACTACCATCTATACTTATGTGGAAAGCAATTTACGCTATTTACAGACCACAAGCCTCTTCAAACAATATTCAATAACCCAAACAGCAAACCACCTGCACGACTTGAAAGATGGATACTTAGACTGCAACCGTATGAGTTTGAAGTAAAGTATCGTCCAGGAGAAGGAAATCCTGCTGACTTCATGTCGAGACACCCGATCAAATCACAACAATCTATGCGTCACTCCAAAGTCGCGGAGGAATACCTTAATTTTGTAATGACTTACTCAGTGCCAGCCGCAATGACAATGTCAGAAATCGCAAAGGCTACAAAAGATGATGAAATATTGCAAGCTGTCATGCAGAACATCATAAAAGGAAGTTGGAAAGACATCAGCAAAGATTCTGATTTATACGCTTACTTAAGAGTTAAAGACAAACTCTCAATCGTGCCCGTAGAAGACGACAGCATTATGCTGTTCGAAACAAAAATCATTATTCCGACCACTCTGCGAAAGAAAGTCATAGACCTAGCACACGAAGGACACCAAGGAATTGTAAAGACTAAGCAATTGCTGCGTGAAAGGATATGGTTCCCAGGATTAGGTCAGCAAGTAGAAGCTGTCTGTAAGGAATGCCTACCTTGCTTAGCTTGTACGCAAACAAGCAATATCGAGCCGCTTCAAATGACCGATATTCCCGCTGAACCTTGGACCCATCTGTCAGCCGATTTCTGTGGTCCTTTTCCTAGCGGTGAATATTTACTTGTAGTAATAGATGATCATTCGAGATTTCCCATGGTAGAAATACTGCATTCAACATCTGCTCGCACAGTTATTCCGCTACTTGACAAAATTTTTGCTATATTTGGAATACCGAAACTACTGAAAACTGACAATGGTCCGCCCTTTCAGTCGGAAGAATTCGCAAAATTCGCAAAATATCTTGGATTCTCTCACCGGAAAGTCACACCACTATGGCCGAGAGCTAATGGAGAAGCCGAACGTCTTATGAGAACTCTTAATAAGGCCATAAGAACATCGCATACAGAGGGATTGAATTGGAAACAAGAACTCTACAAGTTCTTACGAAATTACCGTGCAACGCCACATAGCACTACTTCAGTGTCTCCTAGCGAGTCCTTACTGGGAAGACCGTTAAACATCAAACTTCCAGGAATTACTCAAACAGAAGGGAATAACACAGACCGTAAGATGATGATATCACGTGACACAGCCCGAAAGAGTGAAATGAAACGGTATGCTGATCAAAAGAACCGAGCATCTGAAAGCGGTATTAAAGAGCGTGACATTGTACTAGTGAAACAACCGAAGCAAAACAAGCTTTCAACACCGTTCAACCCGAAACCTATGCTTGTAACCAACAAAAAGGGTAGTATGATTACTGCTGAGAATGAGGACAGAATCGTCACTCGTAACTCATCCTTCTTCAAAAGAGTGAATGGTTTGAACAAACATCAAATATGTTCTCCGAGTGAAGCCGACGAGATCGCAGATGAAATCATAACAGAATCATCCTCAAGCAATCAATTTGAATCGAGTCAAGCCGTCCAGAATAACCCAGAACCACAACTATCGCGACCAATAAGGGAACGAAAGAAACCGTCCTATCTGAAAGATTACGTGTGCTACAAGTGAAATGTGTTTGAGGCATAATAATCCTCAAAATCTATGTGTGTCGCAAGTGAAATGTGTTTGAGGCATAATAATCCTCATTTTTATAGTTTCCTAGGCAGGAAGTCTAGTCATTCATTTATTCCTGTAACCAATACTCTTTTACATATTCTAGTCATAGTAATATTCTCAATGTGTAATTTGCATGTTTGTTTTATTCTATGTTTGTTTCCAATGTATGTTTCATCACCCTCACGTTTTTGGTTTTATTTAGATATGAACCGATAAAGTATATCTTTAATTCAATTTTGTTTTCTGTAAATTTATAATAAACACAGTTTTTGTAATTTGCATAATACTAAACGTTATTTTATCTTATAAATGTTTTAGTTAAATACTCTGGTTGTAATTGCATATCATCTATCATACAATTTTCTAATTAATTTATCCATGTAAGAGACATTCGACTATAAGTGGACAATCTTAATAACCTATTATTTTTATGTGAATAAGTATACAATCTTTTCCATGTTTACCTGTCGAATTTTATTGATATTTCCATTATACGTATTGTCTGAAAAAGGGGGTGAATGTAATGTCTGTATAATCCGTATTTCGTTAACCGTTATCGGTTCCTTAGTTTAGATGCATATAAAGTATTGATAGCCAGACAACAATGTCTTTGTCTCATTAATCAACTAGATCCGGTCACAGATCCAATACCATTCATTAGGAGAAGACCGGGCATATTCGCTCTTGACAAATTAGGGATTAAGGTCTGATACTGAATTCTTCGATATAATATTATATGTACCAAAATCATCATTCATGAATCCTGATCTTGTTAAACCAACGATTTATATTAGAGTTATCCCTCTTTCAAAAGTCTGTCAAAACAACGAATTAAAAATCACCGTAATTGTTAGAGAAAGATGATGTGGACACACAATTATAAAAGCAAAAAATGCTGGATCTAGAAAAAAATGCGAAGATACAATTCCTTTAAAGAAAAACTCCTTACAATAGTACCGTAGATATGCATATAGCGCAGAGAACCGTAAGAGAAATGATGAACAATAAGCAAAGGGATTGATAGTGATAATCTTATAAAAATACTAAGACATAACAAACTGTAATCAAAAGCTTAACAAAAACGACGGACTTATGCGGGTAATAGTCAGTTGAGGAACAACGAATAACCTTTCAGAAGGCATGACATAAAATGGATCAGTGTGTTGAAGAGTTAGGAGATTTTCAACAATGAGACTTCAGCGAAATAGACAAAAATGAGAGATAATGTTTTAGAAGGTAACGAGTTGTAATGTTAACACTTCTATCTTATTATTATTATCAGCATTTATTTTCTTTTGCAAATTGGAGCAGTTAAAGTCGTTCCCCGCGACTGAATGGTTAAAGTGTATTAATTTCTCGTTCCATCTCTGTCACCTAATAGAAGCTTTGTTTTGACCCTTTATCGATTTTACATAATATATTTTACTATTTTTGGACCTTTCATTTCATAAAAAAACTCATCAAAATTAAAGGAGGTTAACATTTTCATCACTCCAATGCTATTTTGGCCGTAAATTTTATCTAACTATCACTGATGAGGATTAACTAACCGAAACACGTGTCTAGTTGATAAAATATTGTTTGAAATTTTTTTCAAGAAGGTAAAGGGGTGGAACACTTCCACCTGATTGACAAAAAAAAATAAGACGCAAGAACACATAAATGAAAAAGAAAATTGGAACAATAAAAAGAATACAATGTTGGCGAAGAGTTTACAGATATATTTCAAGTGAAGTGTCAAACACTGAGAGATTAAGCGAACGATATCCTCCGGGTAGTTTACCAGCAAAGATACCAACCATGTGTTTTAATTATCAATATTGTAATGTATGTTTTATCGAAATAATTCCGATGTTAAACGTCTTCAAATTCAATGTCATATCATATGATCATTTCAACAAGTTTCATCAGTTTAAACATAGAAACATTAAACACAAAGGAATACGCCTAGACCAATGGACAATCGGTGCCGACTTAGTATGGTTATCTGCCACGTCAGTAGCAAATGATGTTGTGAAGAATACGTGCGCACAAATGTTATGATAAGACAGGAATAAAGGAGGTATTAAACACTTGGACGTCAAATTCAATTTTACTGAAAATTTCTGAAATTATATAATTCTTGTCTGTCCTTGACTATACAAACTAACATTTGATTCTATCCACAGGAAAATTTTCTACGAGACTTTGAAATATGCATTAATCGACGTTTTCGTGAATTTCTTGATGACGTCATGGTATTGAAAGTGTCATTCCAGTTCTCGTAAAGCTATTGGAAATTAATTTTGATTTAATTTCCAAAATATCCATAAATATATTGCACTTACATATGGAAAGGATAAAATGAATTGTGTTTTAAACAGAGGCAGGGTACTTGAATAAAAGATGACACTGTCGCTAAAAAAATGCAATTTCGAGTCAATTTACTGTAGTTGCTAGTTAATTATGAAGAATCCTGTGGATGAATCTTTGTCAAAAGCTATCAAAATTATCATGAATGATTAAATGGGAAAAATTGAATTTAGGATTGAAATATTACAAGGCTTTTTCTTGTTCCATTTTTACTTCCAAAATCATCCATTTTCAATGAAGTGACATCCACTTTCCTGTAATGTAAATTTGTCAAAGAATACACTGTAATGAAGATTTAATTTTCTATTTTATACATGTAAACGTCTTCAAATTGAATAGCATCATTTAAGAACAGATAAATTGGCAACATGGACCAGACATGCACGTTTCGGGTACTCAACCCTCGTCAGTGATCCTCAAATCTAAACAATGTAATATGCCAAAAAAGTATTAAAGTTACTATGTCGAAAAAGCGTACCGAAAGACGTAGCAGGATGGGTGGGATATGATGCTACAGGACCCACGTTTTAGAAATTTCAGGAAATTTGATAACCGAAATTTTAGAATGCGTTGAAGTAACGATCAACCGAAATTGATCGAACTTGGCTACATGTGCCCTCGGGGACTCCTGATCCACCAGCAGTGACACTCACCAAGTGGTATAAATGTAAACGTCTTTAAATTGAATAGCATCAAATTGGCAACATGGATCAGACATGCACGTTTCGGGTACTCAACCCTCGTCAGTGATCCTCAAATCTAAACAATGTAATATGCCAAAAAAGTATGAAAGTTACTATGTCGAAAAAGCGTACCGAAAGACGTAGCAGGATGGGTGGGATGTGATGCTACAGGACCCACGTTTTAGAAATTTCAGGAAATTTGATAACCAAAATTTTAGAATGCGTTGAAGTAACGATCAACCGAAATTGATCGAACTTGGCTGCATGTGCCCTCGGGGACTCCTGGTCCACCAGCAGTGACACTCACCAAGTGGTATAAATGTAAACGTCTTCAAATTGAATAGCATCATTTAAGAACAGATAAATTGGCAACATGGACCAGACATGAACGTTTCTGGTACTAAACCCTCGTCAGTGATCCTCAAATCTAAACAATGTAATATGCCAAAAAAGTATGAAAGTTACTATGTCAAAAAAGCGTACCGAAAGACGTAGCAGGATTGGTGAGGTATGATGCTACAGGACCCACGTTTTAGAAATTTCAATTTTAATTTTAGTAGCCAAGTTCGATCAACTTCGGTTGATCGTCTGTCTCTTCAACGCATTATGCTAAGTTTCAATGCTATACGTTTAGTAATAATGTTTTTATTGCATTTAGAATGCGAAGGTATTTGACGCCATTTTTCCCGATAACGTCGAAATGACGTCGTGGTTTGCTCATGGATAAAACTCCCAAAGTCCTAAATTTCGAAAATCACCATAATGTCTTCAGATGACGCCGGAAATTATTCAAACTTCATCAGGATACTCGAGTGCGTATATCAATCAGAATATCAAATGTTTTCAGGGAGTTAAGACTGTACTTTTCCTAGGAAGCGAGAAAACAAATAATGCCGCCGCCATCTAGGTGTTCAAACCCTCCTTAAACTCAATTTTATTAGACAGTTAGAATTGCTTATGTACGAAAAGGTTTGTTGTATCATATTCAGTCCTTTTCACATTTTAAACAGACTATGACATAAAGGAGGGGATCTCCAACAACACTCGGTTGCAGTACCACAGCAAAGCAACCCATGCAAAAACATAAAGTTGACATGCACAGCCAGAGACGCATAAGGGACAAGGAACACCAAAAGCAACACAGGATCATCAAACATAAAAGACCACACATAAACCAACGAGACCAATTGGCAGGATGTGCCGACTTAGGACGGCCATCTGGTACACCTGATTCGAAATAAATTTTAATTTTACTTCAGGTTAGTTGTTGAGGAGGAATGAAGAACGAGTATACCATAGAGACGGGTTGGTTATCATTTGCATGTAAAGAGATTTAGAAATATTGCTGTTGCTACTTAACTTCATTATTTGAGGATACGTGCATAATTGCTTTAATATTTTACTATTGTGTGAGGATTTTAGTTATAGCAAAGCAAATTTGTTTTTCAATTCTTGTCTAGAAAGAACTTTAAATAATATTCACAGCTTAGCCACTTACTCATTATAAAACATATCATTTTCATTTCGAAGTCATATGCATGGACGTAATCTAATGAATTTCCGATTTTTAACACTGAGCATAACCGTCACTTTGATATTTCGATTTGCCGCCTAGCGTTTATAATGCAAGCAGAAAATATTGAAAAGTGGAGTCCGACGACACAAATATATATTTTCCCATTTTCCTACTTAATGTATAGGCTAGTATAATTTAATGGCATATCTCCGTCCTAATTTCATCACATAGAAAGCATTAATTGATTTGCTTGGACGGATTAGGACTAACATGAAAATGATTTTATTTATAAATTAGAAAATTGAGTGCCTGCAGTGAGATCGTACTATTTATTTTGTTATTTTATATTGAGCATCCGGTCTCTGATCGGAATTTTACCGATGTCGCTACTTAATTTGTATTGTGTAGATTTTTTCCCTGAGTGTACCTTTTATCCAAAGCCAGAAATACAGGATATCATATTGAAAATTAATGAATTAAAATTTTAAAACTTAAATCTCTTTTGAAAAAGCCAATGTATGTCCGAATTGTTTGTAATATGAAATAAAAATCAATACCTCTCATTTTTAAATGTACCTGATCAAATGTTTGATAGGCAAATTAATACTTTAACAAAAAAAAAACATCAACCATTTTGATCTGCACATACGTAAATTGAAAGTAGACCAAATTACTGATAATGATAAGATCTCCACCAACCCCCAATACAGCTACCACAGCAGAAGACAGACTGTTAATTTTTTTCCTTGTCCCTTTTGCGTCTCTTGCTCGTGTGTTTTTGCATTAGGTGATTTGGGGGTTTTGCTGTGGGTGCTGCAGCCTGGTGTTGTTGGAGATCTTCTCCTTTGTTTTGAGACCATACAATGAAATGTGGCCAAAGACTGATCGTTATGTCCAAAACTACCGCAAGACGGAGCAGGATTGGTGGGGCATGATGCTACAGGACCCAATTTTAAGAAATCTCGAGAAAATTTGTTTACAGAAATTTTTCAAATGTGTTTGAAGAAACAACCAGCCAACTTTGCTACATGTGCCCTCGAAGATCCCAATGCTTTGCCAATAAATTGATCTACTTAATGCACATCAGTCAATTTTGAGTCAGTGCGTTTGAAGAAACGATCAACCGATGTTGACTGGACTTGGCTCCATAAGCCCTTGGGGACTCCGATACATTACAATAAAAACAACGGAAGGAAAAGGGAAAGTCTACTTTATTCACATCAGTCAATTTCGAAGGAAAGAATAAGATACCAAACTGAAATTGAGACCAGAATCTCCTTTACCCTATTGTGTCCCTTGATGTGTTTGTCTAATATGTGTTTTCGCAATTTAGTGTTTCGTTGTTAACCTATTTGGTCTACAACCGAGTCTTGTTGGAGATCCCCTACTTTGTTATGTTCTTAATAATGTGGTTCACTGTTATCATTCTAACATCGTCTCATTGGAGATCTCTCTTTAAAATTCTTTTAGGTTTCAATTTTAAATGTAATGAACAGTTTATATTTTATTTTATTTTCTTTATGTTTAAGGCAAATAAAGTGACATAGTAAAGACATAATTTATTAATACATATATTGTTAAAAATAAATATTGTTACAAAAAGTTTTGTATATCTTTGTTATGTATGCAGTATATGTGAAATAACCTGAAATTAAGCATGGACAAGTATTGGGTAATGATTCGCGATATGACCATTGCAATAGTGAGCGTGGGATAATTTCTGAATTAAATCTTGGAAAGCTCAACCTTCTTCTTCTTACATGGTCTGCCTGTTGTACAATACGTCAATATCAATCAAATCTCTATAGCCAATTATAAAAATCATGATCTGAATGTCCTCAGGTTCATATATCAGTGAACTATCAATAGACTTGTGAGTTTTAAGAACTGTTTTGAAAGTGTGGAATGTTAAATGTTTTCAAATTCAATAGCATCATTGAAGAATAGATAAATTTGCAGCATGGACAAGACATGCACGTTTCAGGTACTAAACCAGTCAAGCATCTATGTAGTCAAGAGATCTCCTGAAAAATTACCCTGTAATGTCCAAATCAGAAGTAAAGTAGGACATATGTTTTCATTACAGTGTTGTAAATACATAATCATCAATTCTTGGTTAAGGCAATGGAGATTTTATGTCTTTCGGACGTATTCCAAGAATGCAGACCCCGATGTTACAGTATTCGTTCCTTGTCTGTACATCCAACATGATCCTGTATGAGAACTATAGGAGACATGGTAACAGTTCCGCATCAGGCACTGTGAAAAACAACGATTTACATTTTTGGTATTGATAATAATACGGTTATGAAAGTCTGCGAAGAAAGTTGATTGGAAAAATTTCTCGAACACTCCAGTCTGTATCTGTAGACAACCTGAAAAAGAAAAATAATCGTCATTATCGAACACTCCAGTCTGTATCCGTAGACAACCTGAAAAAGAAAAATAATCGTCATTATTAGATTGTTTACGGATTTTTTTATGAATGTGCTGAAAAAAGGGGATTAGTATTGAAGTGTTGTATGAATTGTTTGTTTCAAATGTTGCACAAACAAATCATTTCATTTAAGAAATAAAAAATAACAAGCCGGGCTCTATTGTCTCATAATGCCCGAGCGTCCTCAGCCAATCACATTTATTACCGAGCCGCATCAGCGGCGAGGTGATAAATTTGATTGACTGAGGACGCGAGGGCATTATGAGACAATAGAGTCCGGCTTGTCATTTTTCATTTCTATTCTAATGATGACAAAACTTAGACATTTTGATGAAAGTATTAAAACAAGAAAACCAGTTCCTGCCGGTTTATCTGCTTTCAGAAAATGGATAGGCATGGTTTATCGTTGTATGGCCTAAATTGGAGAATAGAGCCCGGCTCGCGTCTGTTGTCTTCATAGGGAAAAAGAATCAAGTAATATTAGAATAAGATTTAAAGTTCTTCCTGTGCAAAATTGAAAGCATATGATCAGTGATAACTTTTCATATGCGATATACGATAGATTCGAGAGGAAAGGAAATTGGGATAAAATTAGGGAATAACTAGCTTCTGGCGTGCGTTATATTTGCGGACGGTAAATGCTGATTTTACGTTCGCAAACTGAGTTTTTTTTCTGGCGACGCTTTAACGGAGCATGAAACAACGGATGTTTGCACCGCAAAATCAGCATTTACTGTCCACAAACATAACGTCAGTATCTAGTTATTCCCATTCTAATGTAATCTATAGTTTGTGAATATAAAGCGAAATGTGACGTTAGCAACGTCAAAGCCTAGTATGTTCTCGTTTTACAGCCGTAACTAAGGAACAAACAACCAATGAAATTCGACGCGATAGCGACATTGCATTAGAATGTGGAGTCAGTATTGAAATTGTTGTGGAGATTATTAACTAAGATGTAAGACGTATTTCTGGGGTGTCGTTATATAATCTCTTTCTGTTTGTCCACTTTTTTCCGTTACATGAGGGTGTGCTTCGCTGTATGTTCACTATCTTTATAGTATTCATTTAATTGGACTTATTGTTATAATGTAAGATAGTTTTTTCCTACGTATTTCTAGGTGTGATGTTATAACTTTGAGTAGGAGGTATGACAGGAACAAAGCCTATAACAAATTAATCATGCCGAGAATCCTTTTTTTTACGTTTCCTTCGCAATTTTGTCGTTTGAAAATTTAGTTACCTACTTCAGTGTCAAAGAAAGACTACCACTAAATACCACATACTGCACCTTCATTGGCTGAAATTAGTAACCGGCGTGATAAGCTTAGTTTAAGAATTACAAATATTGAAATGTTAATTCTAGGGTGATAATGTCAGAGCACCATTAGCGCATTTTAAGAAATATTGTCTCATCTGAAATGTTCGAAACCGAAAGATAGGAAATCAAAGTACTGAATACACGGAAAGCGGAAGTCTGCCCTGTAGCATCATATCCCACCCATCCTGCTACGTCTTTCGGTACATTTTTAAACATAATTTTCACAGTCTTCGGTCATATTACATTGTTTAGATTGAGGTTCACTGACGAGGGTTAAGTACCCGAAACGTGCATGTCTGGTCCATGCTGTAAATTTATCTGTTCTTAAAATGATGCCATTAAATTGAAGACGTTTAATATCAAAGTATTATCTTTCAAATACGCTATTCTGGTAACTTTTACTTCAAATAGACAACGCAGAATAAAACCAACACCCTTTCCTTTCTTTTTGGCCTCCTGATTACGTTTCTTACACAATTTGTCTTACACTTTAGCAGAGAAGATGCACCAATCGTAGCTCAGGAGTCTAAGATCAAGGGGAACTCTTCCTCATGCCGCCTTAAATCATTCTGTTCATGTCCATTTTCAATGCATTTTATCTCACTCCCATATCGGGAGTTCGCTTCTTTTCATGTAGTGGAGGTTTTTGTTTGTTTGCTTTGGTTCCTGTTTTATCCTGATTTTGTATGCCTTCGGTTTTCTGATTTTCTGAATTATCGATTTTATGCTGTATACAGGGATATGGTCATTATCCATATTTGTCATCGACTGCTTCTAAAACCTTTCAGCTTTGAAAATCGAGATATGTATTGTCACCTTCGATTAGAATACGTTAGATATATTAGCTTTAATAGGGTTAATACTCATTTTCCCTTTAATATACCTTCTCATTTAATATAGAAATTGAATATTTTGTTTTACGTCCTGAACGTTTTATGAAAGGTACCCTCCCGACAGGCAATAAGGCACGCACACACATGATCAATATGAAGAAATTTGGAAGGGAATTTGAAAACATAACATAAAAGCTTTCTTCAATTGGAAAAAGAAAACGAATTCAGTATTATTCCCTGGTATTAATGATGGTATAAGGATTTTATGGTTTTCAAGATCATTTTTTGATATTTGTACCAGAAAAATGAATGTTTTCTGAGCTATTTTCCGAAATGGTACCTTCTCGCAGACTTAAAACAAAAAAATAATTACTATATCCTTAACCCAATTGTCACAAAGAAAAAAATATCTATAATATTGTAGCCAAAGGATAACAAAAATCACTAATTCCTTTCAGAATCTAAAGTCCTCGGAAGGGCATCGCCATCCCATTTCCATGTTAACTAGTAAGATGTATTTTGTTCAATAACATTTTATTTGATGTTATGACTTTCTGGTTTTAATAATGTGACAATAATCATAAAATGTATCAGCTGACAAGCTTAAAAGTTGAAACGCAGTTCAAGCATTGAGGAATTTCCAATTATGCTTCATAGCTGATATTGTTTTATATATGTAGTTAATGCTTGTTCACATCCGCAACATATCCATTTAACTGAAATGGAGCAAATCAAACTTATCGAGCATCCACTTAATTTCCAATATAAATAACATTTGTCGTTGTTTATAAGTTGTCCTTCTATAAATAGGGTTCTATAAAAGAAAATAAATATGCAGACTTGGTTGCATGTTTTAAGTTTAACTTCATTTCATATTGTTTATTGAAATAGATATGTATAATGACAAATATGGATAATGACCATATCCCTGTAAACAGCACAAAATCGATAATTCAAAAAATCATAAACCGAAGGCATACAAAATCAGGGTAAACAGAAACCAAAGCAAACAAACAAAAACCTCCACCATATAAAAAGAAGCGAACTCCCGATATGGAAGTGAGACAAAGTGCACAGGAAGAGTAAGCATCTACTGCTTGCATGCAACACCCACCACTTTAATTTGCTAGAACTGTCACATCCGGTTACTTCAATTTCGGAAGACATAGAGTACAATCTTTGGTTGGATGGTTCAAATGGTCTATGACTGAATATTATCCAAAATGATGATGTCAGCCGATAAGTAATCATACTTTTTTTTCGTGAATAAAATGGTGGAATCCCCCCTCTTGACCAAAATACTCTTTTTAATGCTGTTACGTTATTCTGGCCAAGTCTTGCACAGGGTTGGGTGTTCGAGGTCATTTAAGTTATCAGAAGTATACCGTTTGACACATCAAATGAAAAGTCTTTTACGGGTAGAATACAGCCCGGGCTGTTATGGGTCATTGAGTATAAAATTACAAATCTACATCAGAATGACTGTGATCTACTCATCAATGCAAAATTTTATTTGAGATAGACTGGGGATTTTTGCATATTGTTCATGATTTTAGTATGTTGTACATTTAATGAAAGGAGCCAGATATCATATTATTTTGTTAATTTCGTCTGTCTAAATCTAGCCCATCAGTTATGATTGTCAGGGCATTCATATTGCACATGTACATCCTTGTGACAAAGCAATAGTCTAACCTTGACCTTGATTGAAATTGCGCTTAATATACAAAAAGTATTTAATTTACATTAAATACTTTTTAATTGTAAACGAACTATCAGCATATCTTTAATAAACTTGATTCATGACCTTGTATAAAGTGTTTCATTACCTCTTCTTTGTTAAAGAAGGGAGGAGATCTCCAACAAGACCCCGTAGCAGCATCAACAGCAAAACACCCGATTATAATGAGTTAAAGAAGATCCTGACGATAATCTCAACAGCACTCACAATAGAGCACCAAATTGAGCATCGACGGACCCCTAGCAAGCTAGAGGTGGGACCAGGTGCCCGGGAGGAGTAAGCATTCCCTGTTGGCTAGCCGCACCCGCCGTCGATGTTCACGCACGAAAATGAAAAGAATATATAAAATGCATGCACTGTCTGAGGTCACGTCTTTATAGAAAGTGCTATGGCGACAATGTCAGGGAAACATATTCAAAACACTTACTGTCAAACCCCTCGCGGGAAACATTTTTACGAGCTCCACACGGCAAAGGGCATAAGTGTGACACAAATGAGTTAAAGAAGGTTCTGACGATAATCTCAACAGCACTCACAATAGAGCACCAAAATGAGCATCGACGGACCCCTATCAAGCTAGAGGTGGGACAAGTGCCCGGGAGGAGTAAGCATCCCCTGTTGGCTAGCCGCACCCGCTGTCGATGTTCACGCACGAAAATGAAAAGAATATATAAAATGCATGCACTGTCTGAGGCCATGTCTATATAGAAAGTGCCATGGCGACAATGTCAGGGAAAAATATTCAAAACACTTACTGTCAAACCCCTCGCGGGGAACTTTTTTACGAGCTCACACGGCAAAGGGCATAAGTGTGACACAAATGAATTAAAGAAGATCCTGACGATAATCTCAACAGCACTCACAATAGAGCACCAAAATGAGCATCGACGGACCCCTATCAAGCTAGAGGTGGGACAAGTGCCCGGGAGGAGTAAGCATCCCCTGTTGGCTAGCCGCACCCGCCGTCGATGTTCACGCACGAAAATGAAAAGAATATATAAAATGCATGCACTGTCTGAGGCCACGTCTATATAGAAAGTGCTATGGCAACAATGTCAGGGAAAAATATTCAAAACACTTACTTTCAAACCCCTCGCGGGGAACTTTTTTACGAGCTCCACACGGCAAAGGGCATAAGTGTGAGACAAAAGACGAGTACAGCACGAGACGGAAAAGAGACACACGACATGTAAACATCAAACACAAAAGACTACACATAAACCGAATCACAACTATATCGTTAAACGGATCTTAATATCGTTATACGGATCTTAATATCGTTATACGGATCTAAATATCGTTTTACGGATCTAAATATCGTTATTCGGATCTAAATATCGTAATACCGATCTAAATATCGTAATACGGATCTTAATATCGCTATACGGATCTAAATATCATTATAAGGATTTACATATCGTTACACTGATCTAGATATCGTAATACGGATCTAAATATCGCTATTCGGATCTAAAAATCGCTATACGGATCTAAATATCGTCATACGGATCTAAATATCATTATACAGATCTAAATATCGTTATACTATCTAAATATCGTTATACGGATCTAAATATCGTTATACGGATTTTATTATATCGTTGCACCCCTAGTGCTTGTATACTCTTTTTTTCGGTGAGGAGCTTCCATGTCTTGCAATGATTACTGCAAAGGAATCTTGTTGGAGATCACGTCTTTTCCATTACATTGTTATTGTCATAACATTATCAACATCAATATTGTCAGAATCGTCAAATTTGTCTCAATAAAAGGTGATAATAATTACAAAATTGACAGTCTTACAAAAAAAAAAACCGATTAAAATGGTTTTGCGGATTGCATGGTCACGACTTTTCCTCTAATAATACTTCGTCTGCTGTGTTTTGCATTGGGTGTTTTGGGCGCTGCAACCGGCTGTAGTTGGAGATCCCCTCCTTTATGCAAATATTTCCTTAAACTTACAGAAAGCATTATTGACAGCAGTCCTTGTGTCATTGAATATTCAGTAATAAACATTTGCTAGATTTTTTTTTTTCTTTTACTTGGCATTTTTTATGCTAATCATGCTAATGTTGATGGTTTCCCTTACATTATTTTCTTTGATAAAATATCACAACAGTATAACAATCCGTCTAAGTACGTACGGAATAATATTCACGTAGATTATTTATGTAAGGAGAATCGAATTTCGCTTTCATCTACAAAATCATAACTTTGAAATTCCTTTTCTTTGTGTATGAATTTGTATTCATTTGCATTAATTTGATCAAGATTCAATTCTAGCATCAATACATAGATAGCGTTTTTTTGTTTTAGCACGACGCTATTTCACAAATAGCTTCAATGAAGTACGGTTTATCAAGTTTACCATACAATCTAAAGCTTTGATACTCCATCTTTGTATAATGTTTATTATTTCAACATAAGGCCATGATAAATAAGTATTTTTTTAACGTCCTCGGGCCTGTACCTTTTAGGAGAATTGCTCAGATAAAAAACACACACAGAGACATACATTTTTCAGGTAAACAAAAGAGTAAACTATCTTGATTACAATAGAAATGCCTTTATTATCATTCATATCAAGAGATAGCAGTGATTTCTCTAAAAATGAAGTAATAATTATCCACCTTATTTTGTTAAAAAAAATCTTTTTTTTTTCTTTTTTTTTTAGTATTCAAATCCATATTGGTTATGTGTTTGTGTATTTTCATGCCTGGCTGGAGGGACAATTTCAGAAAACGTTCCGAACGGAGAACAAATGATTATATTGCTTTGGCCTAAGGCTTTACAAATTTTTTTTCTTCTTCCTTTTTAGGATGAAACAGAAGTGTTAGAATAAATGTATTTTATTTTGAAATAAATATTGTTGAAATATACGACAGTGGATATTTTCTTCACTAATGAGGGAAAGAGAAAGAATTCAGGCGATTCGAAATTACTTCTTTTCCCTTGAAGTGCTTTGGTAGATGTAGTGAACGCATTATGTACCAATTAATATGGTCATTTCTCCATTGAAGGATTTAGCGGCAGGTGCCCGTCATAAGCCGGCACTGCTTGCCCATTGGTCTCGTTGGTTTATGTGAAGTCTTTTGTATTTAATGTTTCTATGTCTTTTGTCTCTTTTACGTCTCTTGCTGTTGTTGTCTTTGTGATTTAGCGAGAGGGTGTTTTGGTGCTTTCCTGTGGGTGCTGCAACAGAGTCTGGTTGGGAATCCCCTCCTTTCTCTTACGATAAACATCAAAGAAGTACCTATTAGCTATTCAGTCTCAAAGTCGAGAAGGCAAGGCAAAATCGTTAGAATGTCCATTGGAACGGTAAATGGAATAACATTTCGAACAAAGGAGGGGATCTATAACAACACCAGGTTGCAGCACCCACAGCAAAACCCCAAAACACCCAATGCAAAAACACAGAGCAGACAAACACAGAAAGAGACGCGTAAGGGACAAGGAACGTCAACGCACAACACAGAAACATCAAACACAAAGGACTACACATAATCCAACGAGACCAATGGGCAACCGGTGCCGACTCAGGACGGCCATCTGCCACGGAAATAGCAGAAGGTATGGTTATCCTGGATTACGTGCGCACAACCCTCCCACTATTCCGATTTACCAGAGGTCTCGAAGAACGCATAATAATGGTGTAAAACAACCTCCTCACTGTTAGATGAACACACACAAAGAAGACCGTAAATCGTAGGGGTCCAAGAAACACTGATGGATATGTAAATGGATATAAAAAGAGGACGTGCGTAATGCATTCCGTGCTCTGCCGGCTGTAGCTAGCTCATATATGTTTTCACCCGAGGAGTCCGACTGACATTCAGAGAGGACAGGTGGTCGGTGCCATGTCTTCTCTAGAGAGGTTTGAACAGGGCCCGTCATGGAGTCCCGTCGTCACAGTCAGTCAGTGTGCAAGTCTTAAGTACCAAGCTAAGTGTCCGTCTGGTGACATTAAGATCATATCCACGGTATAAAAGGCATATGATGACTCTGACGCATTTTCGATAGTTATGCTGTCTACCTTTGATACTTCTTATTTTGTTAATTATGTCACCATAGAATGCAGGTTGTGAAATATCCAAAGTAATCTACTCTGTTGCTTGTATGGGTCCGAATTTCAAAGGAAGTTGATCTTAATTTTTGTCAAATTTCAAGAAAGTCTTTACTAGTCTGTGAAAGCGAAAAACTTGACTAAAAAGTTTCTTTGTAATTTGCATTTCTACTATGAAAATCCAAAACATTAGAACATGCTCTAGCATACCGGATGAGCTGTGAAATATAGATACCGTATGACGGTAATCTAGGAACATCACCGTCAAGCCAGGGGAAATTTACTATGTTGAATCAAAAATCATCTCGTTTGTCTTACACACTTGTATGAATTTCTCCATTGACAATTTTGATATTTAGGTCCGAAAATGGTGTTTCTGTGTCTGTAACGTTTGCCTTGTTTAGAGTCAATTCTTGTGGATAAATAATATCTTTATACTTTGTGCGCACGTAATCCAGGATAACCACACCATTTGCTACTTGCATGACAGATGGCCATCCAAAGTCGGCACCGGTTACCCATTGGTCTCGTCGGTTTATGTGTAGTCTTTTGTGTTTGATGTTTACATGTCGTGTGTCTCTTTTCCGTCTCGTGCTGTACTCGTCTTTGTGTTTTTGCATCGGGTGTTTTGATTTTTTACTGTTGATGCTGCAACGGGGTCTTGTTGGAGATCTCCTCCCTTCTTTTTTTCAAAAACAGGATTATCGATAGTAAGAATATCATCCAGGTACATAGAAGTACTAATGAAACATTTCACATCTTCATAAATCTTACATATATGTTGTCCAAGAGGAAGGACAATGCACTACACATGTCACTACATGTCCATGATTTGTATGATTTTTATTCTGTAGCGGAAAAGAAACCCTTTGATTCAGATTTACAAATATAAGTTTCCCCTTTCGATCATAGCACCGACTATAAAGGAAGGATTTAAATTTTCGCTTCCCGAGAACAAACAATCCGTAGATATCTTTCAAATCAAAAAATAATAATACAGAAATGTTATGTGGGCATACTTTGCATTTTTCAAGTTTTCATGGAATTCGTATTACTAGAAATGATGTACATTAAATCTTTGCAAAATTTGAGAAATTAACAAATTTCTACATTTAGATGAAATATATAATGCTATTGTATCATAAAGTGATTAAAACTTTTTGATTTAGCAATAGAAAAGTACATAAATATATATATTGGCTTGACAGGTTAAGTGGGCGTATTATATGATAAAATTTGATAAAATGATGGTAATCTATTTCTTTCCTCTTCTTTTTTGTAAAATAAGGAATTCCTTTCTAGTAAATTATATTGTTCTGGGATGTTTTGTCTACAAATATTACGTAAAATGACAGATAATGTATATTTTTCAATCAATTCACGTTAAAAACGAAATTGGTACTATAGAACATATATTACAATATTGACAATTTCAACCACTAGGCTGGTATCGCTGCTGGTGGACTGATATCGCTCACCTAGTTTTAGTGTTTACGCACTGCATTGAAATATATTCTAAATTTCCTAACATCAAATAAGACCTTAATTAGGCACGGTCCATTTAATATTCTGGCACCCGAGCCCCCCCCCCCCCCCCCCCCCCCAGATTAATTGATTTATTTACATCTGTTAATATACATATTTAAAGCTCTCAGGTGTCATTTCGTCTATTCTGCGTTCTGATTTTACTTTTCTAAGGCACGGTTAATTTGATATTCGGGGGGGGGGGGGGGGGGGGGGGGGGCTAAGGTTTTTTGTCGGAGCAAGATTATTTTTTTCGCCCCGGACCGGGGCAAAATTATTTTTTCTTGCAAAGTTGGAGCAAGGAAATTTTTTAGAACAATTGATCTGAATATTAAGAATGCTTATGGTTTTTTTTTTCAATAGAAATTCTTTATTATTACTTAAATTACTCTAAAAATTACTTTATTTTTATGTAAAACTAATGTATTCCAAACTGAGAGAGATAAAAAATTTTACAATAAGCGATATATAATTTTCAGTAAACAAAAGGTCATGTCTTCTAGACAAGTTTTTACATGTCAATGATCCTCAATCTAAACAATATAATATGACCAAAATCTGTGAAAATTATGTCCTAAATATACCGAAAGACATAGCAAAATGGCTGGGATATGATGCTACAGGACACCGCATTTAGAAATTTGAGAAAATTATGTAAACGGATATTTTCAAATGCGTTTGAAGAAACGACCAACCGAAATTGATAGAACTTGGCTATATGTGCACTCAGGGACTCTTGGTCCACCAGCAGTGACACTCACCAAGTGGTTAAAATTTTTAACGTCTTCAAATTTATTAGCATCATTTTAGAGCAGATAAATTTACAGCATGGACCATACATGCACGTCAGTGATCCTCAATCTAAACAATTTCATTGGATTTTTATAGTACAAAATATCTTACGTTTTAAGAGCCAATCCGGCATAAAACCATGCAAAATCGTAAAAATCGTCCAAAAGGGTGGTCAAAGTTTTACATTTTTATGTATATTTCTGTATTCTATGATGAAAAACATTCGAGAAAAAAATTATTTTAAAATTCATATATGTCCCGTTTTATAGTAATGGGCCAATTTTGTTTGTATGGCATAACGCCATTAACAGGGCTCAAAAACAACACTAAAATAGCCCTATTTTCATCGTTGAATAAGATTTGATTTTGATATGCAGTAATTCTTTTCATGATAAAATCAGATACTTACTCAATTCATCTTCATTATAGTACTCGCAAAGTTAAGATACACGAATTGACTTGCCACCAGGGGGCGCTCTAATACGACTTATATTGGGATTTGACAAAAGCGTCCCTATTTCGAACATGAATAACATCTATAAGAGAGAAAATTTTCCCACAAAATTTCAGTATAATAAAGTAAACGTATCATACTTTAATATATAAAAAAAAACTGTCGCTGCCAAATGTATCTAAGATATGCAAATTTAATCAAGAATATTCATTATTTTGCGGAATATGATTAAAAGATTTAATGGAAAAATGTTCAAAAGATAAGCATCTTTGATCATAATCTAGAAAAAAAATTTAAGATATTAACAAAATATGTTCTGAAAATGATGGAAATCGTTTCAGATCTTTTTCAATTTCCCTTATATAAGCCCCATCATTAATCTAGACGATTTTCGAGATAGCCCGGAACGACGCCACCGAGTCAGACTTTTAGTGATGACGTCACGTGGTTAGGTTCCCTGGTAGCATGTAAACAATGACGATAACATAAGAACTTGACACGGATAAACTATCGCATTAGATTATAACATTGATAGAGTTTAGCTCAAGATTGCATAGCAAATCTCGTTCCCTCGTTTCTTGATGTGATTAGATGTACCCATCCCAAATCTTTTGAAATAATCGTCACAGATGTAAAAGAACGAGTCTCTAAAATAGTCGGTGCTACTACCAGTAAGTACTGGTTAGAGCGTCGAACCAATTACGGAAAGGTTCCTGGTTCGAGTCTCCCTGGAGCAGGGGCACTTAATCTCACTTCTATTGAATTTGAAGACGTTTAACTTCTGAAAGCTCATCATAAAAGGATCACTATGCCACTGCTAGTTTCGTGTCATCAGATTTGTTACATGTAGATCTATTGTCCTGTAGACAACGGGTCGTTCGATGTACTCTTCTATGATCTCTCATTCTCTGTTATATGAACAAATTGTCCTGTCTGTGTATTGTTGACATGACTGTGGTATTTTCTTTAAAAAATGTTAAAAATCGGAAAGAAAAGTTTTCTTTACAGTCTACTCGCTGCTCTTTTCATCGATTTTCCAAATTCATTGTTTCATAGGAAATTGTGTTTAAAAAGTTCTTTCCTTTTGAAAACGATCTGTTGAATTGATAAAATAAACGTGTTTTTTTTTTTCTTAAAATGTTAGGTTGATCTTTCCTATAAACATAACAATTTATTCGTATTTCAGAGAAAAAATAGACAGGTTGCACGAATTATCCTCACTTAAAGTAAATCAATGAATTAGCTATATATCCAGTCCTTATTTTTTTTTTCGAGAAAACTTCGATCATTCTGTTATTTTCGTGCATAAAACAAGAAAAAAAATTGTTTGATATGACTGTCTCTTTCTTGATTTCAACTCAACGTCAAATAGCGCTTTCAACCAAATCGGTCATCTATGGTTATGATGAGAAAAGTCTTTGTTTATTCAAGGTCAAAATAATTTGGGGCAAATTTCAGGGGCCCTGACAACCTCTCCGTCATATTTCTTAACCTCCACCTGCCCCCGCCCCCCCCCCCCCCCCCCTCCCGCGTTAAAAAAGAAAATCGTACTAGAAAAAGCACTCTTCCCCCCCCCCATCGCTCTAAATCCTTGCGTTTGTATAAGCTGTTTTGCTCCGTATTCATCCGCTCCGGTCCGTATGCGCGTAAATTATGAGAGTAATCACTTTCTTTTATAAAATCTCAATTCTTTCATAAAAGTTTATCTCCTTCATATCCTTAATTCAAGGTATTTCTCCTTCGAAGTATTGACATTATCTTGTACTAAAGCAGAGCGGTCTTCGTTCTATAAAAAAGTACTTTTATTGGAAAGAAAAAAAAAAGAGTTCATGGTACTCCATCTTTCAAAAAAAAAAAAAAACAATATTGAAAAACAAAACAAAACACGAAACGAAACGAAACGAAACGAAACGAAAAAAAAAAAACCGACACCCTCCCCTCCGAAAAAAAAAACAAAAACAAAATTATACAGAAAAGAAAGAGAAAAACTCCTGGGCTAACCTAAGGGCGTAGATCTACATGTATACATTATACGCCTTTCAAACATCAAAGAGATATATAATTTCATTTTATATATAACTTCTTTTCTGCAAAAGCGTAATTCTGACATTGTTAGTTCGTGTACTGAATATGAAAAGAAACGAAGAAATGATGTGAAGAAACAAAATACGGAATGATACGGAGAAGCGAAAAAGAGATAATTTCTTCGCTTCTTCGCATCATTTCCTCACTTCAATTTTAAAGGGACGGTGTCCCTGAAAATTAATTAATTTTACAATATTTTGGAATGCAAAATTTTTCTTTTCAAATGAAAATATACATTCTCATTTGTATAAATTCAAATTTTCAGGCGAATCTAACGCATACATTCGCAGTTATAAACCTTTAAAAACGTGATTTTGAATTTGGGGTGCGCAGCTCTAATAAATTTCACTGGCGCCACCTACAATGTATTGAGTTTTTACAATAGAAGTATACGGAGATTTATTTATTAAAGAATCGACAATATTAGGGTCGTTACTGCATATTTTCAAATAAAACTTTTTATGGCTCCTTTTTTCTTCTTTCTAGACCCTTTGGAATATATTTTACGTTTTCGATAAAATTTATTTTTATTCCCAACTATCGATTGCACAATTTTGAACAAAGAGTTTAACCTGCGTGTGAAAAGACATGATCAAATCAGCTGTGGTCACAACTCGCCGCACATGTATGCGTATTTCTACGTGTGCAATGATTGAATCTTTGGGATTCCGTATTTTTCGTTCGCATTTTTACACCGCAAAAATTCACTTTGATGCAAATTTTAACTGTCTATATCTCAATACGTAATTATTTGGCATTGGTGGATTTTTGAGATATTTATAAGATCAAAGCAAAGAGTTCAAAGATGAAATTTGAAAAAAATCAAACTTCTCTTACAGAAGATATTGGTGCGTGAAAAACGTATAAAACGTCGTTTTCTCACTTAGCCGATTTTTGCCTCTTTTCAAGTTACGTTGTGGCTGTCTTTGGAAAAAAATTTTCATACATAATATTATCCTAAGATAGAATAAAATGTTATATTTCAATATATCAATAACAATATTTACTCCAATTCAATTTATACTTAAAATTTTAGAGAAGTACATCAGCGAAAATAGGGATATTTCTACGTCCTTTTTGTAAATTTGGCGGGAAAAATGATGGGGTGGTATATCTCTGTAACCATGGATATTTGAACAAAAATATTTGACAGAATTATTCCTAGTCATGTATCTATTAAGATAACTTAAAATCATTAAATTTGGTTACTAGGTCATTTGGACCAATTTGCATGGTTTTATGCCGGATTGGCTCTTAAGTTCAGTTACCACCTCAAGCTCATGTGAGGCAATATATGAAAGAGTTAGGAAAAACGATGAAGAGATGAATTCTACCACATATCAAACTGCTGAGAAAAATTACAAGAATAATGACAAGACTTCAAATTCATAGCATCATTTAACATGTTTAAGAACAGATAAATTTACAGCATGGACCAAATAAGTACGTTTCGGATTCTTCCCAAGCCTCGTCAGTGATCCTCAATCAAAACAATGAAATACGGCCAGAGACTGTGAAAGATAAAAATACGAAAAAAAAAAAACGCAGCAAAATTGATGGGAGATGATGCTACACGACCCAGGTTTCAGAAACATCGAGAAAAGTTTGTGAACAGAAATTTTCGACAGCGTTTGAAGGAACGATCAGCCGAAGTGGATCGGACTTGGCTACATGTGCCCTCAGTGACTCCAGGTTCACCATCAGTGATTCTCACCAAGTGGAACAAATATTAAAAAGTTACAAGAATAATGGTACGCCTTCATATTAATAGCATAATTTAAGAACAGATAAATTTTCATTATGGACCAGATATGCATGTTTCAGGCTCTCAAGCCTCATCAGTGATCCTCAATCGAAACAATGAAATATGACCAAAGACAGAATGCTAGAAAGGCAATATGCTAGACAGGTTTTTAAAAATGTGTTTAGAAAGAAAGATATCTTACCCACTGTCCCGAAGATATGAAAGAAAACTGTGAACATGGTGAACAACATTCCCGTGCGGAAAACTAACTTTATTTTCCCTCCACTCATTTTACTATTTTATATCCTATATGTATGAAATTATTATATTTCCTTCCACATCTCTTGTACATTCCTTCATCTGTTGTACGATAGCTGTAAGGTGGAAACAAAATTAGTGACGTTTTCACTGTTCTGTTTACAAATATCGATGAAAATGACAGGTAATGTATAGTTTTCCTTCATCTGCTGTAGTGATCAAAAAAAAAGAAATCAGCGGATGGAAACACAAAATCCACAATCCGAATCAGATTGAGTATTCACAAAGGGGATAATGTAAAAAAAAACAATAGACATTCTACGGATATGATATGATTTAAAAAATCATATGATAATATGAGCAAGGAAACGTTGTTATTCTTCCCATATCAAACGCTTATTTGATTTTGACGTTCATTTAACGATAGGTTTGGGTTTGACGGTAATGCTTCAAGTTCGTTTATCTGAGTAAAATGGGCGGAGCAAAGTGATTGGGAATGGGATATTTCGAATTGAATGCAATATAAGGCATTGCTTCCCTCTAAATAAGATAAATAGCTAAAACTTTAGTGATTATATGATGTATCAATGGTCTATCGTTGAAGTTAACACAAAAACTATAAGACTGAACTTCTTAGCGTAAAATCTGTAGGTCCTTCTTCTGCTCAATTGTTGTATTGCAATAAGAAAGCATTACGTCATCAACGTAATCCAGGATAACCACACCTGCTATTTCCGTGGCAGATGGCTGTCCTAAGTCGGCACCGGTTGCCCATTGGTCTCGTTGGTTTATGTGTAGCCCTTTGTGTTTGATGTTTCTGTGTTTTGCGTTGACGTTCCTTGTCCCTTTTGCGTGTTTTCCTGTGCCTGTCTGCTTTGTGTTTTTGCATCGGGTGTTTTGGGGTTTTGCTGTGGATGCTGCAGCCTGATGTTGTTGGAGATCCCCTCCTTTGTTTCATAAACATGCTCATAACGTTGCGTGCTTTTACGCACGACGCTACTAGCATATAAGCAAGTAAACAGTAAACTCTTAACTTTTCCGCAAGCTAATTCCATACGGAATGCACGTGTTTAATTTTTTTTCCGGAAATTTCTCCTAATTTTGTCTGTATAGATCATCATTAAATAGCTTTTCAATCACAATGATGGAAGGAATCTCAGTCTTCCAAGGAATGACTGTCATTGCAAAAATGGACGGCTATCGGATCGAATTCCTTTCTACGAATAAATGATAGGTTCAATATATGTCTTTGATATAAAGTCACGTCCATTTCCCCTACATATACTATATTCTGACATTTTTTTTTTACAATAAATTGCATAAGCAATTTCGACTCGTTTTTCTAAGATTATTTTCTTATCTTATATGCATATATATAAAGATTAGGAATGAATGTCTTATTTTTCTCTTCATAGCTTTAACATTGGTTTGTGCAATTTTCTCGAGAAACGCTTCACTTTTCATGAAAATTGCGTCATTATCTCCAGTTTTGCTCGTACCCTGTCAGACAGTATATGTTAGACACATAAGTTGTCGTCTCAAAAGCTCCAACTGACCAATGATAAAGATAATCTTATTTTGACGTCACAGAAACGTCGTCAGAGAACATGGCGTCAGATGACATGAAACGTTGTTTGAATTTACTTTTTACATATGTTTCACGGAAGAAGAAATATATTCTTTCATTTTCTACTGGGTGAGACATAAAAATTTACACTCGTGACGGAAATTTTTCATCTTTTTCCTCGTTCCGCTATGCTCCTTTCGGGAAAAGGTGAAAATTCCGTCACTCGTGTAAAATTTTATGTCTCACTCAGTAGATCGTGAAAGAACCAATTAGCCCAACCAAGGTTTCAAAGCCATGAAGGCATAAAAAGATGATAAAACCATGTGTAAACAGGTAATTACTAATAAACGATTCTTTAATCATAGAAAATAATAAAGTTGAAATCGACATTCAACATTCTATTCTAGTATATGTGTTCAAATTTTAATGATTTACACAGCGAAGCGTTTCTCGAGAGAATTACAAATCATGTTATGCTAATATTATGCCTTCGTACGAAACCTTTAATACATTATTTAAATGTTTAACAAAACATAAAGAATGGTTTTCACACTTAGGATAATGGTTGGGTAAAAATATCAATTTAAAATAAGGGGAGCTACGAAACAAAGGAAGGAATCTCCAACATCACTCGAATGCAGCAGCCACAGCAAAACCCACAAAACACACTTATGCAAAACAAAAGCAGAGCAGACACGCACAGAAAGAGACGCAAAAGTTACAAGGAACGCCAACTCACACCATCGAAACATTAACACAAATTACTACAAATAAAACAACGAGACCAATGCGCAATCGATGCCGACAGGCTTTTGCCACGCCAGTGGCAGACGGTGTAGTTATCCGGATTACGTGCGCACAACCTTCTCACCCAACTGATTACCAAAAGGTACAATTGAACTGTGAAATGAACATACAAGCAGACAGCATGACACAGGGGCCCAAGAAAAACACAGATTGACATGTAAATGGATATGAAAATAGAAGGCGTACGAAATACAGTCCTTGCTTTGTCGGCTGTAGCGGGCTCATGCATGTTATCACCCGAGGAGTCCCACTGACATTCAGAGAGGACTGGTGGTCGGGTCCCTGTCTTCTCTAAAGAGGCTTGGACTTTGCCCGTCATGGAGTTCTGTCGTCACAGTCGGTCAGAGTGCAATTCTTACGAATGCGCTGGTACAAGACTGTAGATTGGTCCAGTAGCAAGCCAATTCTCCGTCTGGTAACAGAAGGATCATATCCATAGTATAAAAGGCGTTTGATGATTCTAACACACTGTCTATCTTTGATCTTTCTTATTTTGTTACAAATGAGTTTAAGTAGGTCCTGACGATAATCTCAACAGCACTCACAATAGAGTACATAATTAAGCATCGACGGACCCCTAGCAAGCTAGAGGTGGGACCAGGTGCCCGGGAAAAGTAAGGAACATTTTTCTCATGTTTGACTCATTTTGCCATAATGCCATGATGAGGATTCTTTATCCGAAACATTCACGTCAGGTGAACCGTATTTAGGCAAATGTCCAAAGTATCTGGTAGCAGAGTGGGACACGTTGTATTTCTATGCTAAACTTGCATGCAAGCAGGAGATGCTGACTCTTCCTGGGCACCTGGTCTCACTCCGATATCGGGAGTTCGCTTCTTTTTATGTGGTGTAGGTTTTTGTTTGTTGCTTTGGTTCCTGTTTTATCCTGATTGTGTATGGCTACAGTTTATGATTTTCTCAATTATCGATTTCGTGCTGTGTATAGGGATATGGTCATTATCAATATTTGTCATTTAGTTGTATATGAACTTGATTTAATATTTCTTTGTTGAACGGTTGTAGTGTAAAGTGGGAGGGTTGTGCGCACGTAAGTCACGATTACCACACAATTTGCTACTTGCAAATTGTTGTCCTAAGGCGGCAACGGTTACCCAGTGGTCTTGTAGGTTTATGTGTAGTCTTTTGTGTTTGATGTTTCTATGTCGTATGTCTTGTCTCTTGTTGTGCTTGTCTCTGTGTTTTTGCATCGGGTGTTTTGCTGTTTGTACTACAACCGTGTCTGGTTGGAAATTCCTCCCTCCTTTAGTAGAAGGCGAAGACAGAGTGTAATCCAAGTTCGTCTATGATGAAATTTGTCTGTGATAATTGTTTCCACGCACCTATTAACTAACGACATATGACGATGAGATGAAATCAATTGAATGAGAGTATCTTTACTTTACTCAGTTCTCGAGATAACTTTGTTTAAATTGATTTTTCATTTTTGGTGTCGGACGTGAATTATCAGGCAATTAATATTTAGTTCTAAATCAACATTTTAATTGCCGGTTTAATGTTATCAATGCCAAAACGGACATGCGCGAAATACCTTAGAGTAGATTTTCTGTGAAAACATAAGAATGTTATCAGAAGAATCAAAAATGAGACACAGTGACTAAAACGTTTTCGACGTACACTCAGTTTCTCAAGTTCTATAATTTAAATGCAATAATAGAACAATCAAATTTACGAGAAAAAAATATATGAACAGAAGTAATGATCCAGAGAGATCACATCGATAAATAAAAATCCGCAACCGCAGGAGACTTCTGATTGCTTCATTAAAAGATAATGAGCTAATTATCCAGATAAAGATGTGCACATTCCTCCCATTTATCAGGCGTCACATAGGTTTGCCATGACTGCTAACATTTATATTATCAAACATTATTTTACTATGTTGATGAGAAATATGGATAATGACCAGATCCCTGTATACAGCACAAAATCGACAATTCAGAAAATCAGAAACCGAAGGCATACAAAATCAGGATAAAACAGGAACCAAAGCAATTAAACAAAAACCTCCACCACATGAAAAGAAGCGAACTCCCGATATGATAGTTTTTCTCATATATTCTTGAATACTGTCTGAACGAAATAGTCTAACAGACAGCAGGGGATCTTCAACAAGACCAGGGCTTTAGCAAAAAAAAAACAACAACAGCAAAATATAAAAATATCCCAAGCAAAAACGCAGAGAAGACATTTACAGCAAGAGACACAAAAGGGACAAAGAACACCATACCCGACATCACACATGTGGTGCTCGTAAAAAGAGGGGTTTGACAGTAAGTGTTTTGAATAGTTTTCCCTGACATAGTCGCCATGGCACTTTCTATATAGACATAACCTCAGACAGATGTTGTTTTCATTTTCGTGCGTGAACATCGACGGCGGATGCGGCTAGCCAAACAGGGGATGCTTACTCCTCCCGGGCACCTGGTCCCACCTCTAGCTTGCTAGGGGTCTGTCGATGCTCAAATTGGTGCTATATTGTGGGTGCTGTTGAGATTATCGTCAGGATATTCTTTAAATCAAAACACCAAACAAAAAAGACTACGTATAAACCAAGGAGACTAATGGATGTTGTTGGATAGTTTCTAGTCGTTTTGCAATATTTCTTTTGTAGTTGAGATAGAACAATCATTACATAATCTACGAGTGGATCCCCAACAAAACCCGGTTGCAGTATCCACAGTAAAGGGCCGAAACACCAACATGCTACACGATTGACAAGGGACACCAAACACAAAAGACTAGACATTAACCAACAAAACCAATGGATGACCGATGTCGACTTCGGTTTATCATTTGCCACAATAGTAGCTAATAGTTTGGTTACCAATGAGTTAAAGAAGATCCTGACGATAACCTCAACAGCACTCACAATCGAGCGCAAAATTAAACATCGACGGACCCCTAGCAAGCTAGAGGTGGGACCAGGTGCCCGGGAGGAGTAAGCATCCCCTGTTGGCTAGCCGCACCCGCCGTCGATGTTTATGTAGCATGGAAATGAAAATATAAAAACTTCATGCACTGTCTGACGTTATGTCTATATAGAAAGTGCTATGGCGACAATATCAGGGAAGTATATTCAAAACACTTACTGTCAAACCCCTCGCGGGGAACTTTTTTACGAGCTCCACACGGCAAAGGGCATAAGTGTGACAAAAATGAGTTAAAGAAGATCCTGACGATAATCTCAACAGCACTCAACAAGTTCCGTCCTCGTTTGCATCAAAAGCTCATTTATCTGATCTATTTTATGTGTTGTGATCGACGACATGTTTACTCATTGGGGATTTTCTTGATGTTTGTGTCTTTTTGCAATGTTGATGTTGTGTTTTACACTAAAAATAAGCAGATTTATAGAATACATTTAGACCAACTATTCGGCTATCACAAACCTGTTGAAATATTAGGAAAAGTTTACATGGCTGTCGTCATCACCAAACAAGAAATACTTACATGATGTATACATCAATATGTACATCGATACAATCACCGAATTTGTGAAGTTCCCATGGAGCCGTTGCGACTGCTGTTTCATGCAATCAGGACACGCCAACTCTCTCCGGTCACCTGGTCTCACTTCGGAGTGTTGTCCATTCCGAGGTTCGCAACCGTTCCTATGGAAAGTCTAATGATTTTGCCTTGCCTTCTCGACTATGAGACTGATTAACTGATAGGTACTTCTTTAATGTTTACATGAATAATTTTGCACAATATTTGATGAATTCAAAATTAGAGTATGTATGTGATTATTTAGAAATCCTTTGCCTTCCATCTTCATTAGGAGTCCCTCTGAACAAGACTCGGTTGCAGCACCCATGGCAATAATACGGCTGTGTTCCAACTCCAGTGTTCGGAATGTGTTCCAATAATACGGAAGTGTTCCAACTCCAGTGTTCGGAATGTGTTCCAACAATACGGAAGTGTTCCAACTCCAGTGTTCGGAATGTGTTCCAATAATACGGAAGTGTTCCAACTCCAGTGTTCGGAATGTGTTCCAATAATACGGAAGTGTTCCAACTCTTTACCTTCTTAACGGAAATTTCAAACCAATTTCAATGCACCAGGTACGTGTTTCGGATAGTAAATCCTTATCAATGGTACTTATTACAACCTCCTTTAATTTCGATATTTTTAGATGAAATGACAAGTTTCCGAAAGAGTAAAAATAATATAATATGACATCAAATTGATAAAGGGCCAAAACAAAGTCTCTTTCAGGCGAGAGAACTGGTTCCAGGGACGTAGTTTTCAAACAAATTGCGCTACCTGAAGGGACAGTTAAAGAAACGTTTGCAAAAGAACTCATCTTTACTCATTAGATATGTCAATAATTCATTAAGGAGGTAGTACTTTCAAACAAAGGAGGGGATCTCCAACAACACCAGGTTGCAGCACCCACAGCAAAACCCCAAAACACCCAATGCAAAAACACAAAGCAGACCAGCACAAAGAGACGCGTAAGGGACAAGGAACGTTAACGCACAACACAGAAACATCAAACACAAAGGACAACACATAAACCAACGAGACCAATGGGCAACCGGTGCCGACCCAGGACGGCCACCTGCCACGGAAATAGCAGAAGGAATGGCTATCCTGAACCACGCGCGCACAACCCTCCCACCTCTCCGATTACCCAGAGGTCTCGTGGAACGTACAATTGTGGTGCAAAACAACCTCCTCACCGTCAGATGACCACACACAAACAAGACCGCAAAACGCAGGGGCCCAAGCAACATAGATGAATATGTAAATGGACACAAAAAGAGGGCGTACATCATACAATCCGTGCCCTGCCGCCGCGAGCTCATGTATGCTATCACCCGAGGAGTCCGACCGACACCCAGAGAGGACAGGTGGTCGGGCCCTGTCTTCTCTAAAGAGGTTTGGACAGGGCCCGTCATGGAGTCCCGTCGTCACAGTCAGTCAGAGTGCAAGTTTTAAGAATGCGCTTGTACAAGACTGTAGATTGGTCAAGTACCAAGCCTAGTGTCCGTCTGGTGACATTAGGATCATACCCACGGTATAAAAGGCGTTTGACGACTACGACGCATCCCCGACAGCAACGCCGTCCATCCTTGATCCCTCCCATCTTGTAAACAACGCCACCACAAATTAGTTAAAGAAGATCCTGACGATAATCTCAACAGCACTCACAAAAGAGCACCAAATTGAGCATCGACGGACCCCCAGCAAGCTAGAGGTGGGATCAGGTGCCCGGGAGGAGTAAGGCAGGCCGCGAAACACCCAAAGTAATACACTCCGCCGCCCGCATTGGTCCGAATTTCAGAAGAAGTTGACAATAATTTCTGTAGAATCCCCAGAAAGTCCCCACCAGCCTGCGAAAGCGAAAACCCTGCCCCAAAAGTCCCCTGGCAACCTGCAAACCTCCATCACAAAAACCCAAATCACCAGCACACGCTCCAGCACACGCTCCAGCACACCGGGCGAGCCGCGAAACACAGACACCACAGGACGGCAATCCAGGAACACCACCGCCAAGCCAGGGGAAACCCACCATGCCAAACCCAAAACCACCCCTTCCGCCATACACACCTGCATGGATCCCTCCATTAACAACCCGGACACCCAGGTCCAAAAACGGTACCTCTGCGACCGAAACGCCCGCCTTGCCCAAAACAATCCCTGTGGACAAATATCATACCCACATCTCCCAAAAACAGGACCGTCGACAGCAAGAACATCATCCAGGCACCCAGAAGCACCAACGAAACACCTCACATCATCATTTTTTCTTTGCCTTTGAAGATCCCGGACTAACCCCCTTTCATACGTGTATAAAAACAAATCTGCAGCAAGGGGCGCACAACCAGTACCCATTGGAATCCCCACAACCTGCTTGTAGAGTTTCCCATCAAATCTTACACAAACACCGTCCAAAAGGAAGGACAAGGCAATACACAGGCCACCACACGTCCATGATTTGTATGATTTGTAATCCGTGGCGGAAAAGAAACCCCCCGACCCAGAAGCACAAACACAAGATCTCCCCTCTCGACCAAAACACCACCCAACGAGCCCGGACAGTCGACCATCCATCCTGTCGTGAGGAAGCGCGGTGTACACATCAGAAAAATCGCATGAAGACATCGCATCCGCTTCAAAATTTCTTGATTTCACCTTGTCAATCACATCCCCTGAATCTCCAATAGACCAAAAGAAGTTCACGCCATTCCTGCCTTCCTGCCCACGACAGCCCCACAGCATCCCGCCACGTGTTCCCCTACAGCCGTGAGCGCCGACGCCAGACAAGTTTCATGATGAAACTGCACTTCGCAAAGGGGCACTGAAGTCGACAATGCGTTAGAGTACAGGTAGTATCCAATCATTTAAGCCGTTAATTTGTGTATATACATACAACGCTTTATGATGCCCAAAAAAGGAGGGAGGGGACAAGTTTGAGGCAACCACAGGAAAACAAAAAAAGCGAAATTAACACAAAAGCACAGAAGACAAGCACACCAAGAGACACAATAGGGAATAGGAAGACCAAACATGACATTAAAACACTTGATTTTAAACACTACATGTAAATCAATGAGACCAATAGGCAATCAGTGCAGACTTAGGACGGTTATCAGCAATAGTGATCGCTAGTAATAGTCCTCAACGAGGAACTGTGAAAAAAAGTATATAAAACCACTCTCACGATCGGTGATCAAGGGGGAAAAGAGATGTTGTCGCATTAAATTAATATAAAGTACATTCTTAAAGGAATAAAGGCTTAACATCTGTGCTTTTTGTGAAATTAGGTTTTATTTTACTTTTTACTTCTTATTATGCTGTAAAATAGTTAATGAAAATCAAACACAAAAGGAGCACAGTATCATATAAACCTTGTGACTGTATCTCCTATCCTTGTATTACATATGTTGTATATACCTAAATTATCAAAAACACTCCTTCTGTAAATCGTTTGCCTTCGGGCCTTCATCACATCGGATCATACAACCTGTACCATATGTGCGTCCTAGTAACTGCAACAGAAAAGTGATATTTTGTTATGTCTTTTACATGGCAACTTTAGTCTAAAAATTAACAACGATTTTGCAGGAAACTGTCTACCTGAAAAGATACCTGTTTTGGTAACTAGCGAAGTCATCAATCTTGTTTAATTTTTTTTTATCATTTTGTTACGTTAACGAGTATTTTAACTTAAGTAAGGATCGATCCTAACAGACAATTAAGTTAGAACGCGGATTCACATCGTTTACATCTGAAAGAAGATGGTCATCCAAAGTCGGCATCGATTGTTCTTTTTTCTTTTTCTTTCTCTTTTTTTTTTTTTTTTTTTTTTGCATTGCAACCGAGTCATGATGGGTTTCCCCTTCCTTTGTTTCGCATGAAGACTTGGAGTACAAAATTATAAACAATTAATAGTGAACAGGACCATCCTGTTTATTCCTGTCATCGATATGACTTTGCAAAGTTAAGTACAGAAAAAAAGGTAAAAAAGGAATTTCTTTTTCTCGTATGTATAACACAAGAAATGCCTAACTCTGCAACGGACATATAAATTTTGATTTGGTTATGCATGTATGTTTGCCCGCTACAGGCTTGATATAGTAAAAAAAAATGTTTACAATAAACAAATTTTCTTTTGGAATACTCCTAGACTATATCACTGACGAGGGTTAAATACCCGAAACGTACATGTCTGGTCCATGCTGTAAAATATCTGCTCTGAAATGATGCTAATGAATTTGAAGACGTTAAACAATTATAGCAAATTCAACTTTGAGATTTTAAGATAAGTCGTATTTAAGCTCTGTCTGATATTATTTGTTAATGAATGTACACGTACTAAGTCATACTTGTTGCTTCAAGTTCAATTAAAACAACTGTACAATTGACGTCATGTATGTATAACATATTAATAAGAAAATTTAAAAAGATAGATTCAGCAGCTGTTGTTATATTTATCGTTTCTGGTATCCCCTTAAATAATTAATGACCATCCATGTTCATGTAGTGTCTACGTGTTCAGTCGTGATGAAGGTGTGGACTATCGTTACTTTTGCGTTATTAATTTGTATCTTCGATGAAATACAAGGTACCTGTAAAATTTTATTTCTATTACTGGTATACTTAATTATTATTATTATTAATATTATTAATGGGTTAAAGAAGATCCTCAACAGCACTCACGAAAGAGCACAAAACCGAGCATCGACGGTCCCCTAGCAAGCTAGAGGTGGGACCAGGTGCCCGGCAGGAGTAAGCATCGATTAAAACTAAATTAATCAAGTTCTGATAGCATAATGATGTAATGACAACCTTTAAATATTGATAAAAACCACAAACACTCAAATACACAAATTTTCGGACCCTCGGCTTTTATCCAGTTTAAAAAACGACAAGCATATATTATACAACGCATATATTGTACAACGCATATATTATACAACGCATATATTATACAACGCATACATTATTATACAACGTATAAACATGAAAAAGAATGTCCCGCAGAACCGACATAGGATAATCAGAATTAAATCTAAAGACGTTTAACATTTGAACTACTTGGTGATCGAGTGTCACTGCTGGTGGACCGAGAGTCCCCGAGGGCACATGTAGCCAAGTTCGATCAACTTCGGTTGATCGTCTGTCTCTTCAACGCATTTGAAATTTTCTGTTACAAAATTTCTTGAAATTTCTAAAACGTGGGTCCTGTAGCATCATATCCCACCCATTCTGCTAAGTCTTTTGGTACATTTTTGGACATAATTTTCATACTTTTTGGCCAAATTACATTGTTTAGACTAAGGATCACTGACGAGGGTTCAGTACCCGAAACGTGCATGTCTGGTCCATGCTGTAAATTTATCAGGTTTTTAATGATGCTATTGAATTTAAAGACGTTTAACATAGGATAATCAGACCAATGATGACGTGGTTATCCGGATTACCTTAACATAGCCCTCTCATCTCAGTAAAACACAAAATGTTTGGCCCCTTGGCCTTTATCAAGTGAAAAAAACACATTGTCTTCTTTACTCTTGATAAGATCTACGACCAAAGAGTCGACATTTCAATTAATTCCTTCCAACGATTTAAATATTTCATTTTGCTTCAATTATCATCTCATTTGTCAAAATAAAATGCTCATAACTTTCAATTTCAGGGGCTAGAAAGTATAAGAAATGTAAAGTTTATCATCTTGGGGAAGCTAAGCCTAAATTAGCGAGAGGGAGAGGTAGGCATTGTGTAAACTCAGGAGCTCCTATCAAACGCAAAGGAAGAAGGCTATTTTCATCTAAAAAATTCGATTTTTGCTTGGAGTACAAGTGTCCAAAACTTGAATGTAATGGCACTAAGATTATAAGCAGAGCTGGAATGTGCGACAGATGTAAAGGTGAGGGTAATTTCAAGAGAAAACATATTCTAAAATGCTTGAACCAACAATTTTCACTAAAATCGTACATGCCACATCAACATTTCATTAATTCATATTTTATTTCAATAGAACATATATTTCAATATTGAAAATCTTTTGCTCAAGATAGGAAATAACAAGGGCTTAGGAAAAGGAGGGGGAGCAGCGGGGGCACCCCCCCCCCCCCCAAACACACACACTTTTCAATCACAAAACTTTTATGATGCATTAACATTAAATTTTAATGTTTAAAATAGCAACATTTTGTTCCATAAATCTACAATTTTCGGTCAATTTTCATTTTATTCTTTGGCTTGCTACCGCTCGCCAGTTCTTTATAGACTTTTTGAATAATTTAGCTATTCTGATCCATCCTTTATACAAGTTACTTTATCAATATACATGAAGACATTTAACTCAAACTATATGGAATATTATTACATGCACTTGTTAATGATAGAGGGTATAGAAAGTATTTTCTGAAAAGTCAATATTTAGCTGTAAAAAATCCATTTTTCCATTCATTCATGTACTTAAAATTTAGAATTGCACCAGAACTGTTAAAATTTTAAAATTTGTGCTTACGGAACATGACACCCCCATATTCTTTTAAAATCTCTTCCACCCCCCCCCCCCCCCAGCCTCTTTTTTTATATTCATGTCTATAACAAATGGCGTCTAAAGAAAAATTTCTAATTTTTTTAATTCGTGGCTGGATTTAACGATTGTCTTCAACATAAAAAGATCGTACGTAAAAATGGTTGAATCAAAATGAATAAACTGAAAACTGAATTCATTTGGATTTAGAGTAAAGGGAATAAAGCGCAATAATTAAAACACGATTGACAATAGAATGTTTATGGGAAATTCTCGCTATGACGTCAAGACACAATGGGCATATTAATGACATCATATATATTTTTTTGCTATTCCGAAAACTTGCCATTTCATCGAAAAATATCATCGAAATTGAAGGAGGTTAACATCTTAGCACCATCCCTTGAATGCCATTTTGAACATAGATTTTATCATTTGGATATGCTACTGAATCGATCCCAAAGGAAATTTGGAGCCGCGCACTCTCTGTAAAGTAAATGTACAAATTTTTTTTTTTTTTTTTTTTTTTTTTTTTTTGGTATTTTTGCGTTACATACAGTTAGACAATACATAGACAATACATGAAACATAGACACTCATACACCATTCACACGTCTTGCATACTTTTATATTAAACTAATAGTATAGAGAGTTTTCCCCATTTCTTTGAAAACATTTCATCTTTCATATTTTTCTTAAAGATATATTTTTCAATTTTAAGATAAGATAATATAAATTTTTTTGCACCTTCTATTTCTATTACTCAAAAACTAGGAATTGTATCTATACTTCCCAAGGGAGATAAGCCAAGATGTTATCTAAAAAACTGGCGTCCAATAACTCTTCTGAATGTCTCTTATAAAATCTTGTCAGGTGTTATAGCCAAAAGAATTAAGTCTATCCTACCTAAAATTGTTCATGAGAATCAAAAAGGTTTCTTAGCTGGAAGATATATAGGGGAAAATACTCGTTTAATGTACGATATAATTCATGAATGTAATTCAACAAATATACCAGGCTTAATATTGTTAATAGATTTTGACAAAGCATTCGACTCCGTCTCTTGGAAATTTATAAATAAAGTACTCAGATTTTTCAATTTCGGAAATAGTATTATCAAATGGATTGACATCTTCAATTATGACTTTAAATTATGTGTCTCTCAAAATGGATATTTTTCAGATTTCTTCAAAATAGGTAGGGGCTGTAGGCAAGGAGACCCGGTTTCATCGTATATTTTTTTGATTTGTGTTGAAATTATGGCTACTATGATTAGAGAAAACAAAGAAATAAGAGGGATATATATTAAAAACAATGAATACAAGCTTCTTCAATACGCTGATGATACGGCACTACTTCTTGATGGCTCGGAAAAATCATTAAAAAATGCACTTTCTATTGTAGATCAATTTTCTAAATTTTCAGGTTTAAAACCAAATTACACAAAAACAGTATGTGTTAAAATTGGCACCCTTAGAGGTTCTGAATTGACCTTTAGTGAAAATTACAACTTGATATGGTCTCAGCAGCCTTTTAAATTTCTAGGTATATTTTTCTCTACTGATTTACAAAATATGGAAAAACTGAACTTTGAATCTAAAACCAAAGAAATTCAGAATCTAATTAGGTCATGGTCAAGACGCATGCTTAGTACCAATGGAAGAATTACTGTTGTCAAAAGCATTATGCTACCAAAGCTAATTCATTTATTCATTACCCTTCCAAATCCTTCTAATAGCACTTTGAAAAACCTAGAAAAATTATTTTTTTCTTATATATGGAATTCAAAAACTGATAGAATTGCAAGGAAGAATATCATCCAGGATTATAAAAATGGTGGGCTGCGTATGATTTGTCTTGAAGCCTTCATAAAAAGTTTAAAAATTACATGGGTAAGAAGAATGATAATGACTGAAGATAATATTTCATGGATTAAACTTCTTAATAGTACCCTTCCTCATGATTTCGAATCTATGCTTAAATTTGGCAATGCATATGTGAGTTACTTATCAAGCATAACCACTAATTTATTTTGGAAAGATGTGTTTTTATCTTACTATGACTTAAGAGAAATATTAGAAACTGAAGCAACTTATTATCAGCCACTTTGGTATAATGACCAAATTATAGTAAATGGGGAAACATTATGTTATAAAAACTTTATAGAAAAAGGAATTTACTTTATATATGATATTTTAGATGAAAATGGTGAAATCTTAAGGTACCAAGACTTCTGCAACAGATATAACTTTTTCCCTCCATTTACACTGTATTTTGGTATTGTACTTAGTGTGAAAAAATTGCATTCGATCTTTGATATTGAAACTTTCCTCCAAAGCCAACCATTCTATCCAAATTATATCAAAATTTTAAAGAAAAGTGATAAAGGCTCAAGAGATTTTTATGACTTATTTATCAACAATCTTTACTGTAGACCAAGAAGTGAACTCAAATGGGAAATAGAACTACAAATTTTTGAGAATGAAAAATGGTGGGAAAGTGTCAATAATGCAGTAAATAGAAATACTAATGATTGTACCCTTAAGTGGTTTCAGTATAGAATATTACATCGTATATTAGGTACAAATACTCTTCTACTTAAAATTGGAATAAGCGATACTATTATGTGCTCCTTTTGTCACTCATTTCCTGAAACCATTTCGCATATGTTTTATTTTTGCTCTCATTCACAACAACTTTGGCTTGATCTTAACATTTGGCTACATGATATCTGCAGTATAGATATAAACTTAGATGTAAAAAGCATAATTTTTGGAATAGCAAATGATAATAATAGAAATATTAACATTATAATCAATCTTGTTAAAAAGTACATTTTTAGACAAAAAACTCAAAAATGCAAACCCTCTTTAGAAGGTGTAAATGTACAAATTTAAATTCTAAAATAAAACCAGAGGGCGCTAGTGAAATGAATATGGGTGGTGTATGAAAAGCACTTTGGCAGGAAGCATCACCGATGAGAATTTAATATTCGAAACACGTGTCTGGTGCATGAAAATTGGTTGGTAATTTTCTTCAAGAAGGTATCGAGTTTGATCACTTCCGTATTGTCATAGTAACGTTACCGATATAAATTTGAGCCGCAGAGTATAAGATATACACGGCGTTCACATGGTATGGATTATCCAATTGTCTTTCAGGATTTTAGGTGTTGGCAAGATATCACGTGATACGCAAATAATCTAGTGCATGGGAAACAAAGTAAATTTTATACATCACGGTCGCATAACACTTGAATCGCTAATAATCTAGTTAGGAATCCCCTTCGATAAAACCAGGTAAACACATGTATTGTCTAAATTTTCTTTACATGTTATTATTTCAGGGATCCTTTGAGCAGCATTATCATTTATGTGACGGTATTTTTTCTGCTCAATAACAGATGTATATTCAGAGAACACTTAAGCAAAACTTTGCGATTTTCCCAACATTTTTCTCATCAATCACCAAAGTTTTCATGAAGCTGTTGCGACGGGTGTTGCATGCAATCAGGAGATGCTGATTCGCCCGGGCACCTGGTCTCACTTCGGAATGTTATTCATTCCGAGTTTCGCAAATGTTCCAATGAAAATTTTAATGATTTTGCCTTGCCTTCTCGACTTTGAGACTGAATAACTGATAGGTACTTCTTTGATGTTTACATATGGTCACGTAAAGATAAAACATTTCTTTCATAAGTGTTTAATGATTATACCTCTATATCTGACCACAATAGATTGCCATTATATACATCTTAATGGAAATGATAATGATGCTTATATGATAGGAATGGAACTACCGTATAACCAGAATTTTTCGCGAGTATCAAATTTCGCGATTTAATGGTAAAATAGGGTGTCATTATTTTCGCGAGTACAATTTTTCGCGATTCCTAGATTAGAAACAAATAAGTACATATGATGTTACTGTTTTGTACCTTTTATTATTGAATTATTAGTAATTTCTATAATGAGAATGCACTCAATTCACTACATCTAATCAGGAAAAATGAACAATGGCACATGAACAATATGAACAAATGAAACGGAATTACAAATTTATGATCAACCTTATCAAATACAATTTTTCGCGTGAATAATTTTTCGCGATTCAAAACCACTCGCGAATATAGCGAAAATTAGTATCTCGCGAATATAGCGAAAATTAGTATCTCGCGAAAATTTCTGGTTATACGGTATTTTATCTTAATCAGAGAGTTGCCGTCTACTAGAAGAGTAGAAACACGTCGGGGTGTCTTTTTGTCAGTAGATGATTCTATCTATATTGGCTCTTCGCTCTTCTTACATTAGCTACTTTATTTTCTCTATTTCGACCCAATTTCTATCATCACTGATGATGCATTAATTTTTTTTTAAATTTGCATAAGGTTCACGGATATTATTACCGTATACACATTGTATCTTTTGTGTTCGATGTTTCTGTGTTGTGTTTTGGTGTTTCTTGTCCCTTTTACGTTTCCTGCTGTTACTATCTACACTGTGCTTTTTGCATAGGCAGTTCTTTTTTTGTGTTTTGCTGTTGGTGGTGCAACCGAGTGTTGTTGGAGATCCCCTCCTTTTTATTATATTCCAATATGGATAATGCGCACATTGCGTACTGAATAGAATATATATTTAAATATCCCTATTTCATTTTTTTTTCACACTGGACATCCTTAAGATTTGTTAAAACTGGCGAGCGAACCCTTATTATTTCCCCTCAATTTGTTGGCGATCCATTTTATTTTCTGATTGATACATCATTTACAGATGACTGCGAATGGCTTGGAAAAATAGTGAAGCATGGAGGAGTAGGCGTTTTCTGATTGATAAATGTCATTAATTAATACTCCATTTATAGGTGACTGCGAGTGACTTGGAAAAATAGTAAAGCATGGAGGAGGTGGAACATGTGAGGACGGGTGTAACTCGTGTGGATGTAGACACGGACGAGTCACCTTTTCTACTCGTATGCTGTGTCCATTAGCCTTTTGTTTACCAGAGAACCGGAGAGGGTGAAAAGTAATGTCTTGACGAATGATACATCTGGCTTCATGTATGGAGAATTTATGTTGTGTTTACCATATCAGAATATTGTAAGAAAAGTTATGTTTTAAGAATTATTTAATACATAGTCATATGAAAAAATAAAGTTTTATCTTATCTTTTCATAGTGTTCACTAAGGGTCGAATTTTCGAAATGTGTTGAACCTTAATGGTAAAATAAGAAATTTATATATTTTATGGACTGACATTGACCTGGAAAAAGATCATAGGGAGTACATATTAAATAGGTGTCTGAATCCCTATCGGATAACTCGATCGAACGTCCAACGGTTGAAAACAAACTGCCAAAAAAATCTTATTTCATTGGTACATGTAATAATATTGATCGACTTGGGGTTGTTGTGGTCATTTTCTTAAGCCATAACAGAATATCACTAAATATCAATAAAAAGAAAGACGCATATTCGCTTACTCCAAAAGGAAAATAATATCTTAGATTTGATATTGTGCTCAAATACTTTATTCAATCGTTTTCACGTAAAAAAAATATAATCTTCTAAATCTTTAATCATAAAGTATTCCTCAGGTCAACAATTGTTATTGTGATCCGTCTCCTGAACCACTTCCTGATCCGTCATCTGAACCACTTCCTGATCCGTCTCCTGAACCACTCCCTGATCCGTCATCTGAACCACTTCCTGATCCGTCTCCTGAACCACTCCCTGATCCGTCTCCTGAACCACTCCCTGACCCGTCTCCTGAACCACCTCCTGATCCGTCATCTGAACCACTTCCTGATCCTTCATCTGAACCACTTCCTGATCCGTCATCTGAACCACTCCTTGATCCGTCTCCTGAACCACTTCCTGATCCGTCTCCTGAACCACTCCCTGATCCATCACCTGAACCACTTCCTGATCCGTCATCTGAACCACTTCCTGATCCGTCATCTGAACCACTTCCTGATCCGTCATCTGAACCACTTCCTGATCCGTCTCCTGAACCACTTCCTGATCCGTCCCCTGAACCTGAATGAGAAAAGTATTATTAAAGAAGATCGTGTGTTTATATTGTACTTACTGGTACAGCCTTTATGAGTATTTATTTCCCGACTAGACAATCTTGGAATCTCCGATTACCCATGTCTTCTCCTTCTTTTAGAGAACATTATTTCTTTTTGTGTATAATTTCATATTTTTGCACTTTACATCAATTTCAAAGAAAATAATGTGGACAGGAACAGCAAAGTACCTTTTCCTGGACATCCTTTTGCTAATTGTGCTCCATATTTCATCAGTGCATCTGAAAAGTACCATTTAAAAACTTCTTTTAAAATCATTCAAACTGTTTAAATGTAAAAAAAAATGTATAAAGAAAGTAGAAAGCATTCGAGATTTTCCCTGTCTTAGCCAAAAATTGTTCGAACATTTTAGGTTCTTGAACATATGCTCGATTCATCACTACATCATGAAATGCTATCGAATACTCGAAGTGTTTACGGTCAAATGATGACTTTTTGTGTTACCTAGGCCCCCTTTACGTAAAAAAATGGTTCTGTGTATGATGTCAAGGTTAGAATAGGAAGGTTAATTTTCTTCCGTACTACAATTGCGATTCTTGGGAGATTTTTGCGAATCATGCTAAATGAAAAAGCTATGTGCACGTTATCCGGATAACTACAAAATTTACTGTAAATAGAGCAAATGGCTGTCCAAATCTGACTAGTAGAGGATCATTTTTGAGTAGTGATCGAAGAGGTTTAAAATGCTATACGTATAGATCCTTCTTGTGTGTTTCGCTGTCGTCGTATTGTTTCATTGTGGTCGATGTGTTCCTCTGTGGTCGGTGTGTTCTGCTGTAATCGGTGTGTTCCGCTGTGATCGGTGTGTTCCGCTGTGGTCAGTGTGTTCTGCTGTGATCGGTGTATTCCTCTGTGATCGATGTGTTCTGCTGTGGTCGGTGTGTTCTGCTGTAATCGGTGTGTTCCGCTGTGGTCGTTGTGTTCCTCGGTGGTCGGTGTGTTCTGCTGTGATCTGTGTGTTCCGCTGTGATCGGTATGTTCCGCTGTGGTCGTTGTGTCTGCTGTGATTGGTGTGTTTCGCTGTGGTCGTTGTGTTTCTCTGTGGTCGGTGTGTTCTGCTGTAATCGGTGTGTTCCGCTGTGATCGGTGTGTTCCGCTGTGGTCAGTGTGTTCTGCTGTGGTCGGTGTCTTCCGCTCTGGTCGATGTGGTCCGCTGAGGTTGGTGTGTTCCCCTTGGTCGGTGTATCCCGCTGTGATCTGTCTTCCGCTTTGTTCAGTGTGTTCCGCTGTGATAAGCGTATATTATGTATTGTTATTTGTGTTTCGTTTTGTTTGTCTTTATAGCGGTTGTTGCATCGTTTGGTACGGGTTCCCTATGTGTTCTGTTTTTAATTGTCCTTTCGTTTAGAGAAGTTTCGTTGTTTGTTACAATCCTTTAGGTGTGTTCAGCTGTGATAAGCTCAGAATGATCCCTATGGAGATATTTTTCATATCTAATTCATCACACAGTGACTACATACAATTCCTCACATTCCTCGAATATGTGGTCATCATTCAATACAATAAAACAAACTTATGCAAAATTGATTTATTTACCTTCGAGGTCAAAACCTGAAAGACAAAGGAAATGATGAATACATTACTTAAAGTCAGCTTGCAAATCAAACAAGATGGATATATGTTTGTTATCTTATTAATGTCTATTATAAAAGCTCTAAATGTACACCCTCAACTAAAATTAACCAGTCCTTTTCTGAAATCGTATATAGTACCGATATATAAATTTCTTTTTTTTTTTAAACAAGTAAGGTACCTGAAATTGAAATTGAAGCAAGCGGTGCTACTCTTATAAAGTTTGCTTTCGTTGAATGAATTTCCCTTGAAATAGTACGGATGAGGATTTATTGTCCGAAACATTTTATTCTGGTTCATCTTACCTTGTATTTAAAAATAAACACCGAGGAAGTACCCATTAGTTATTCAGTCACAAATGAGTTAAAGAAGTTCCTGACGATAATCTCAACAGCACTCACAATAGAGCACAAAATTAAGCATCGACGGACCCCTAGCAAGCTAGAGGTGGGACCAGGTGCCCGGGAGGAGTAGGCATCCCCTGTTGGCTAGCCGCACCCACCGTCGATGTCCATGCACGAAAATGAAAACAATATATAAACGTCATGCACTGTCTGACGTTATGTCTATATAGAAAGTGCTATGGCGACAATGTCAGGGTAATATATTCAAAACACTTACTGTCAAACCCCTCGCGGGGAACTTTTTTACGAGCTCCACACTAAGTCGGGAAGGTAAGGTAAGCATCAAAGAAGTACCCATTAGTTATTCAGTCTCCAAGTCGAGAAGGTAAAGGTAAGCATCAAAGAAGTACCCATCAGTTATTCAGTCTCAAAGTCGAGAAGGTAAGGTAAGCATCAAAGAAGTACCCATTAGTTATTCAGTCTCCAAGTCGAGAAGGTAAAGGTAAGCATCAAAGAAGTACCCAACAGTTATTCAGTCTCAAAGTCGAGAAGGTAAGGTAAGCATCAAAGAAGTACCCAACAGTTATTCAGTCTCACAGTCGAGAAGGTAAGGTAAGCATCAAAGAAGTACCCAACAGTTATTCAGTCTCAAAGTCGAGAAGGTAAGGTAAGCATCAAAGAAGTACCCATCAGTTATTCAGTCTCACAGTCGAGAAGGTAAGGTAAGCATCAAAGAAGTACCCAACAGTTATTCAGTCTCACAGTCGAGAAGGTAAGGTAAGCATCAAAGAAGTACCCAACAGTTATTCAGTCTCACAGTCGAGAAGGTAAGGTAAGCATCAAAGAAATACCCAACAGTTATTCTGTCTCACAGTCGAGAAGGTAAGGTAAGCATCAAAGAAATACCCAACAGTTATTCTGTCTCCATGTCGAGAAGGTAAGGTAAGCATCAAAGAAATACCCAACAGTTATTCTGTCTCCATGTCGAGAAGGTAAGGTAAGCATCAAAGAAATACCCAACAGTTATTCTGTCTCCATGTCGAGAAGGTAAGGTAAGCATCAAAGAAATACCCAACAGTTATTCAGTCTCACAGTCGAGAAGGTAAGGTAAGCATCAAAGAAATACCCAACAGTTATTCTGTCTCCATGTCGAGAAGGTAAGGTAAGCATCAAAGAAATACCCAACAGTTATTCAGTCTCACAGTCGAGAAGGTAAGGTAAGCATCAAAGAAATACCCAACAGTTATTCTGTCTCCATGTCGAGAAGGTAAGGTAAGCATCAAAGAAGTACCCAACAGTTATTCAGTCTCACAGTCGAGAAGGTAAGGTAAGCATCAAAGAAATACCCAACAGTTATTCAGTCTCACAGTCGAGAAGGTAAGGTAAGCATCAAAGAAGTACCCAACAGTTATTCAGTCTCACAGTCGAGAAGGTAAGGTAAGCATCAAAGAAGTACCCAACAGTTATTCAGTCTCACAGTCGAGAAGGTAAGGTAAGCATCAAAGAAATACTTATCAGTCATTCAGTCTCCATGTCGAGAAGAGTAGATAAAAAAGTCAAAGACGTCCCCATTAGTTTTTAGGTTTCAAAGTAGATGAAGTAAGGCAAATTCATTAGAGTTTCAATTGGAACAGTCGCGAACCCCGGAAAAACAATATTCCGAAATGAGACCAGTTGCCAGGGAGAGTCAGAGTTTCCTGTTGGCATGCAATGAGATAAAGAAGCTTCTTCTTTGTGGTATCCGGTACACCATCAAAATTGAAGATTATTTACCGGTACATGCGTGGCCTACAGTATATACAATTTAAATGTGCAAACAAAAATTTATCAAAAAAGGGGGTGGAATCTCAACAGCACTCACAATAGAGCACCAAATGGAGCATCGACGGACCCCATAGCAAGCTAGAGGTGGGACCAGGTGCCCGGGAGGAGTAAGCATCCCCTGTTGGCTAGCCGCACCCGCCGTCGGTGTCCATGCACGAAAATGAAAACAATATATAAAACACGTGCACTGTCTGAGGTTATGTTTATATTATAAGTGCTATGGCGACCATGCCAGGGAAAATATTCAAAACACTTACTGTCAAAACCCTCGCGGGGAACTTTTTTTACGAGCTCCACATGGCAAAGGGCATAAGTGTGACACAAATGAGTCAAAGAAGATCCTGACGAAAACCTCAACAGCACTCACAATGGAGCACCAAATTGAGCATCATCCGTAGCAACAAGTTATGCCAAGATGCCTTCTTTCTGGTAACAGAGTTGGTCACTTCGTTTTCCTTTAGCCATGCAGAAAAGTTAAAACCCGCTGGACGTATCAAATTCAGTGGATTCCAACCTAAAGTATCTCTCAATGTTCACGGTCGCATATCACATGATACGCAAATTATATGCTCCACGGGAATCCCCATCCATTAAACCAGGTAAATACTGTCTAAATTTACTTTATATGATTTATTTTCGGCGTATGATATAACCATCATTATCATTTACATGAGGATAATCTATTCTGATCAAAAATTGAGTTATTTTCAGAAAACATTTAAACAGATTTTTTTCTATGACCACCACGTAATAATATGGTGCACGAACAGTATAAATCTTCTCTGAATATATGTCTATCACGTGATATGCCAACGTGTACATTGTGGACAACGTGCTTTACGATATATTTATTTCATCATCAATAAATTTTAAACAAAAGATGTTTACCTGATTTGCATGCTAACTTAATCATCCTTTGTGATTTTCTTTTCAAACCTAAAAATAAAAATTTTGTGAAATGATAATATGTTTGATATATATCCTATAAATATTATGGATAGTTCTTCAAAATTTGGGAGGGTTGTGCACACGTATTCCTGATAACCACGACATTTGCTACTTGCATGACAGATGGCCGTAAAAGTCAGCACCGATTGCCGTTTGGTTTCATTGTTTTATAATTATATATTTACATATGCCCATTCATTTGTATAGAATTTGCACTGTGATTATAGGAGTATAACCGCAGTGGCGTAATTTGAACTATGACGTCATAATAAGTTGGCTTGATTTGAACTTTGACGGTACGTAGTAACAGAGCCTTAGCAACGTAGTTGTAAACGTATTTTAACGTCATGAAAGCGTGAAAAACTTGAATGTAAATATATAGAATAACTGTCTGTTGGAATGTGATTATACTGTGATAACCTACAATGGATCCAGGAATTATGTTTCTCATAATGCGCTAACGCGCATTATGGAACATAATTCCTGGATCCATTGTAGGTTATCACAGTATAATCACATTCCAAAAGACAGTTATTCTATAAGTATTCTTTTGTGTTAAAGTTTCTATGCCGTTTGTCTCTTTTGAGTCGTTTGCTGTGCTTGTCCATAGATTCCTGTGTTTTTGGTACTTTGCTGTTCGTGCTCCACCCGAGTATGGCATGTTTCTATGTCGAATGTCTTTTTTACGTCTCTTGCTGTGCTTGTCCATGACGTGTTTTGATGTCGTGTTTACTGTTCCTTGTCTTTTTTACGTCTCTTGCTGTGCTTGTCCATGACGTGTTTTGATGTCGTGTTTACTGTTCCTTGTCTTTTTTACGTCTCTTGCTGTGCTTGTCCATGACGTGTTTTGATGTCGTGTTTACTGTTCCTTGTCTCTTTTACGTCTCTTGCTGTGCTTGTCCATGACGTGTTTTCGCATGTCGTGTTTACTGTTCCTTGTCTTTTTTACGTCTCTTGCTGTGCTTGTCCATGACGTGTTTTGATGTCGTGTTTACTGTTCCTTGTCTTTTTTACGTCTCTTGCTGTGCTTGTCCATGACGTGTTCTCGCATGACGTGTTTGGTGCTATGCTCTTCGTGCTTCAACCGAGCACACAGCCAATTGTGCCTCACATGAAATTCATATGAAATGAGCATCATGTAAATTTCACATGAAAGTTCATGTAAAATTCATATAAATTTCACATAAGATTTATGTTAAAAATATTTCACATGAATTTCACATAAATTTCCTTCACATGAATTTCACATGATTTTTTCTCAGTGACCTTCACAGGAAACTGAATTAATATAACATCCATGTAAAATCTTCACATGAATTTCATGTGAAAATTTTCATGTTCATGCTCGTTTCACCTAAATTTCATGTGAACTTTCATGTAAAGTCCATGTAAATTTCACATGAATTTCACATGAGGCACAATTGGCTGTGTATGGTTGGTGATCCCCTCCTTTCGTCATAATGTCCACAAGGTAATGTCTATATAGAGAATAAGTGTCTTAATTTGTGCTTTGTTACGGGTATACAACACACAGCAAGTGCATTTATCGTACATGTAATGCGCGTTAGCGCATTTCATGCGATAAATGCACTTGCTGTGTGTTGTATACCCGTAACAAAACACAAATTATGATATTTATTCTATATATATGCACCATAGTTGTCTATTTCATTCTTGTTTTCTGAAATCGCGTTTTCTCTGTAAAAGGGTGATGTTAATATTCAGGTCACCGCAGGCTCAGTTAACAGGTTAGAACAGCCGTCGCGGCATGTATGCATTGTGACGTCATGAGTGTTAATACACGAATTGCAGCACGTTTTTTTTCAATAGTAACATCTCGGGGAATTACATTGGTTGTGAATATATATCGGATGCTAAATATTAATGTAATAATCGCCAATTCATATATCATATTATACGGATATTTTTCAAATAGGGGAATGTCCAACCCGTCAATGGACACACTTCATATGCTTTTGAGAAATTAAATATATTCAAAACCTGGAAAAGTCAGGATTTTTGACGAATTACTGAAAAATAGTTAGAACTGATCTCCCTAACCCCTTATAGTTCCGCCCTTGATTTATGGTTCCGATCCCTCAAACCCCTTCTATCTCCGCCATTTCTTACTTACCCTTCAATTTTCTGTCTATCTGAAATATATCATTGAAATATTTAACAATTTAAAAAAAGTACGAAATTTTGTATAAATACTATTAATTGTATATATTTCGATTTTGGCATTTAATTTCACTACTTCAGGAAATAATTCGTCTCTTTTTTTTTTCTTAACATACGTTGGTTACCATAGTTAATTCAATCAAAGCCCAGAATCTGAAGTTACAAATTTTGTTCAATTAAGAGAAAAATGTTGAAAAATCATATGAATGAAACTCACCTTTCCACATTCGGCTAATTGTAAATACAAAATAAGGAATAGAGATACATATAGTACGGATAACTTCATTTTTCAACAAGTTTGATGTTTGCTTTAGAAAAAAGAAAAACCTGTCTTATTCCTGAATAAAAGGAAGACAAGTGATTTATCTTAAAAGTACAGAAGTAAAATTTTAGAAGTCGATCTATGATAGGTAGTACTAAGAACTCCCATTTAAAAATAAGATGCATATGTGATAATGAAGATTGTACATTAAAGAAAGTCATTAGCCTATAAAAATCCATTCGACCGTGGACATTACATTAAATTAATACTAGTATTTATATATATTTCTGTCCATCCTAAGTAAATATGGTCTCGCTACCATACTGTTTCGTGGGTGTATGATCTGAATTATATATTCATGTTTATGGAAATTGTGTAGAATTTTTCTTTTTATAAAACTTTGTAAAGCAAAAATTCTTCTTGACAGCAAAGATGGGCATCCTGATGTGATGTAAACTAAACATACATGTATAATTGTATATCCCATCATAAAGATTCATGCAAACAGGAGATGCTGACTCTCCCCTGGCAACTGGTCTCAGTTTCGGAATATATTGTTAATTTCTGGGTTTGCAACTGTTCCGGTGGAAATTCTAATGACTTTGCCTAACCTTCTCGACATTGAGACAGCATATAGAATAACTGATACGTACTTCGTTGATGTTTATTAAATAAGATGTGTGATGGTTCGGGTATTGTGCTGTTTTAAAGGGCGTAGATGTTAAGATAGCAGAAGCTCACCTTTTCCACTAATTCCGCCTGTCAGTGATCGAACCTCATGAGATACCAGGAAGATATTCGTCTTTCTTTGCAATGTTTCCGTTAAAAACATTAAAATTTGACAGCGAAGGACCCACTCCCTACGTACTCTAGCTCCCGTTCGATCTTCTTTATGGAGGCATGGTGTATCTCTATTATAATCAGTATTAATTGTTTACAAATTAGGCGACGCAAGTGAAGTATCCCCGGCCCTCGCAGCTGCATGCTTATTTGCACACAAACATCCGTGATAGTGTTCACCACCTTTTTTCACTGAAGCGGTCAAGGCCATGGTGGAGGGTGGATAGGGTGAAAGGGAGAGGGGAAGGGAGGGGGAAGGGCTGGGAGGGAGGGAGGGAGGAGGGAGTGAAGGGGGAGAAAGGGGAGGGAGGGGAGAAAGGGGATGGGAGGTGGGAAGAAGGGGAGCGGGAAGGGGAGGTAAGGGAAGGTAGAAAAGCAGGGGAGGTAAGGGTGTGGGAGGGGGAGCGAGGTACCCTGTCTGCCCCCCCCCCCCTGGTGAGGTTGACCTTTCACCACTGACCTTGAAAATCCCACCCCTCCCCCGTTCAAAGATGTTTAAGAAGTCCTGATACTTGGATTAAACTGAAACGAACTTTCGAATTTGTATCATTTCAACAGTGCGAATTAGGAAAGGTACGAGTCGACCATTTGCTATTTCTTCGGCGAAGGTCACCTCGCACAGAAACATGAGCAAAGCGCCGGTAAAATACGGCTTTTTACGCCGAACAATTTGGTTGTTTACATCAAATCCTGATTTCCATAAAGGTAAATCATTTCATATGATCTACATAATTATTATTGTCACTTGAAGAATTTCTGTTTCAAGTCAGAGTTAGTTCGAGGTAACAGGGATAACTCGCAGGGTCCCATGACTTTGGGGCACCTGTCGAAGACAAATACTACATTTTCTTCGCCTCTTTCATCATCTCTGTGTGATTGTGTTGATATTGACAAGGTTCACAAGGTGTTGGATGATTTTGATGATATTTTCTCGAAGGGTGAGAACACAGGAACCTAATTTCAATGGAAACTGAGGAGCTTCTTTACTTTTTGTCGAAGTGCAATCTCTGTTTCCATATGCGTGCTTCATAAAGTGTGTGGGGAAAATTGGCGATCTAAGCTTGTTGTGTATCTTTCGATTATCGGTGTATTTTCCACTGCCTGTCCAAAAATAATGCATGTGCATTCAGTGATTTTTTTGGCCCGATTTACCGCCGAATATCGGTGGCTTCCCCTCGTAAAAATTAGCTTTATTTTCCCAAAAATTGGCCCATATTTTCCCAATACACGGAGATCAAAATTGTTTTCAAGATTGAATTGAATTTGACACGAAACGTGCACAAAATTAATCCCCGCCGCAAGGTTCTCATTAAGAGCCGGCGACCGGCGATTTCTCGCCTCCTACTTTGGGTAAAATCGCTGACTTCTTTCCGTTATATAATGTTGTATCTCAGTTTCTTTAAGTATGAAAACTGAACGTGTACTAAAGGAAATCACGTCGTCCTTTAAAACGCTATCACTATACAAGCTACGTGATAAATATTTCCGTAACTACAGTGAGTAGATTGATTTCCACACGGCGTGATGGATCATTTTACGGCAACGTTTATTAAAGAAGTACCATAGGACGATCTGATCTTGACTTTTCATGCCAGTAAATAAGATTTTTAATTAATATGAAAATTGTAAAGTTATTGAACACGCGCCTTTGCGTGACACGGACAATCAAATGCCGGTCATGATAGTGATACTCAAGTTCTTATACTTTTCTACCTCGGTCGTCTATTTTCTGTATGTAAACAATGTACTAGAAATTATTCGAACAACATCAAGAATTCATTGTTATACTGAGTCTATTGATACATCCAAAAGATGTGAGCCGACAGTAAATGCTGAATGCGCGATCCCGCTCGCAGAATTCAAAACGTCTGACACACATTCGTTAAATATCTTGCATCCGTAGACGGACTCGTTCGTCAATTATGATCTGTACTACACAAGGAAAGTGGTTTTTTTTTTTTTTAAATCGAATTGTTCACACTGAGGAGAGTCATAAAAAATACATCAAAGTACCATAATATAACTCAGTCTGATAGTTCAAAGATTCGAAAAGGGGTGTACCTTTGTTTTTGCAAACTCTTTCACTTTCCTGGTAGTAATACTGATAAGGCATTTGTGAACAGGAAATTGCTGTTTTGAACCAATAATTTGAGCGTTTCTTCAAAGAAATTTTATTTCTTGATTTTCCCAATTTGTTCTGAAATATCGCATATTTTCCCAAATGAAAAGGTACAGGTGGCTTTTAAAAAGGGTAAAAAAATCACTGGCATGAAATGAAACTTACATTTGTTGAATCTAACCAGAAAATGTGAAAAATAATCCATTTAAACTATGTTTCTTCAGTGTTATCTACCAGTTGTAATCTCTGCAGCATCTGCCATGATTGTACTATATTTGTGTTACACATGGTCTAAGTAAGGAAGTTTAGCGTTTAGTATATGGTTGTACGCCACATTCATCTGCGTGAAGTTTATTTGATACTGAAAAGCAAATTTGCCGTCAAATTTAGATGGAAATTTTGACTGACATGGATGTGAGCTTTGCCGGGCACAGTCAATTTATGCTGGTCATGCTGTTTAGACCAGCAGATTTCAACATCTCTGAAAACCATTCAAACACATGAAACAGAGATAAATAAAAGGGTACAGGTATCAGTCTCATTCTCCATTCTCAATTTCTCATTAATTGTTGTACTTCCTACATCTTGGATTGACTGCTTTGCCAATGGAGAAATTTTCAGTAGATTGCTGATTTGGTATATCAGGGACACTCACATAAACAAGTCGTACAGACGTTGCAAGTCTTTCGGTCCGATGGTCAAAAACGACAACAAAATTTATCGGTCCAATATATTCTAAATCCTTCTTGGACCAACACCTTTTATATCTGGACAAGAGATTAACACCATGTGATTGATTAACACCAATCACAGTGGCAGATCCAGCGTCCCCTTTGCCTGGGGGGGGGGGGGGGGTCAAGGGGCGAATTTTACAGATTTTTACTGGAAATGGGCCAAAGTATACCTGTTTTTGGAAAATTTTGAGTCAGTGCCAGGGGGGGGGGGGATGCCCCATTCGCACCCCCCTGAGTCCGCCACTGAATCACAAGTTACAACTTAATTCAGAGTTCTTGAAATCTTCCTATGAAATGTCGGACATTTGTAGTGCAAATTAATGGGATCAGGGTCGTAGGTTTTACCTGTAATACGTCACTGACAGGTGACTATTAACCCTCTTCTCTAAAGAGGCTTGGACATGTTGGACAGGGCCCGCCTTGGCCGAGAATAAGAACAATTTGCTGCATATCAGACTAGTACAGGCAAAGACCCAACATTGCAATATTTGACGTTACTTTTTATTAAGATGTCGTAAACAGATGCAAAAAATATTGTAAAATAATTGTGATGTCTGGTCTTGGATAAAGTAACAGGACAATAAGGATTAATCCAATATTCCAATCACTGAACACTCTGATCTATGGTTGGATAAAGTAACAGGACAATTAGGATTAATCCAATATTCCAATCACTGAACACTCTGTTCTATGGTTAGATAAAGTAACAGGACAATTAGGATTAATCCAATATTCTAATCACTGAACACTCTGATCTATGGTTGGATAAAGTAACAGGACAATAAGGATTTACCTATATTCCAATCACTGAACACTCTGATCTATGGATGGATAAAGTAACAGGACAATTAGGATTAATCCAATATTCCAATCACTGAACACTCTGCTCTATGGTTAGATAAAGTAACAGGACAATTAGGATTAATCCAATAATCCAATCACTGAACACTCTGTTCTATGGTTAGATAAAGTAACAGGACAATTAGGATTAATCCAATATTCTAATCACTGAACACTCTGTTCTATGATTGAATAAACTGAACACTCTGTTCTATGGTTAGATAAAGTAACAGGACAATTAGGATTAATCCAATATTCTAATCACTGAACACTCTGCTCTATGGTTAGATAAAGTAACAGGACAATTAGGATTAATCCAATAATCCAATCACTGAACACTCTGTTCTATGGTTAGATAAAGTAACAGGACAATTAGGATTAATCCAATATTCTAATCCATGAACACTCTGTTCTATGATTGAATAAACTGAACACTCTGTTCTATGGTTAGATAAAGTAACAGGACAATTAGGATTAATCCAATATTCTAACCACTGAACACTCTGTTCTATGATTGAATAAACTGAACACTCTGTTCTATGGTTAGATAAAGTAACAGGACAATTAGGATTAATCCAATATTCTAATCACTGAGCACTCTGTTCTATGGTTGGATAAAGTAACAGAACAATTAGGATTAATCCAATAATCCAATCACTAAACACTCTGTTCTATGGTTAGATAAAGTAACAGGACAATTAGGATTAATCCAATATTCCAATCACTGAACACTCTGTTCTATGGTTAGATAAAGTAACAGGACAATTAGGATTAATCCAATCACTGAACACTCTGTTCTATGGTTAGATAAAGTAACAGGGCAATTAGGATTTATCCAATATTCTAATCACTGAACACTCTGATCTATGGTTGGATAAAGTAACAGGACAATTAGGATTAATCCAATATTCCAATCACTGAACACTCTGATCTATGGTTGGATACCATACAAGTCCTATATAAATGTACTTGATCTAAAAGTATTAACTTAAATTAAAGTTCTGTTTATTGCTAAATATTTCAACAGGGATTTTTAGCTCACCTCACGAAGTGAGAGGGAGCTTTAATGCTTTCACCCCGTCATTGGCGTCCGTGTCCGCACTAGTATGTTAAGAAGTTTTATTTCTCTATTATAAGTGCTAGGAAGTTCAAACTTGCACAGCTGATGCGTCTTTAAAAGTAGATCACAAATCTACATTCAAATGTAGGTCATGACCTATATTTTCCGCTTGAGTGCACATGTTAGGAAGATTTGGGTATCAATGTTAAGAAGTTTTATTTCTCTATTATAAGTGCTAGGAAGTCCAAACTTGCACAGATGATGCGTCTTTACGAGTAGATCACAAATCTACTTTCAAATGTAGGTCATGACCTATATTTTCCACTTGAGTGCACATGTTAGGAAGATTTGGGTATAAATGTTAAGAAGTTTTATTTCTTCATTGTAAGTGCTAGGAGGTTCAAACTTGCACAGATGATGCGTCTTTAAAAGTAGATCACAAATCTACATTCAAATGTAGGTCATGACCTATATTTTCTGCTTGAGTGCACATGTTAGGAAGATTTGGATATCAATGTTAAGAAGTTTTATTTCTCTATTTTAAGCACTAGGAAGGCCAAACTTGCTCAGTTCATATATCTTTATGAATAGATCACAAATCTACGTTCAAATGTAGGTCATTATCTATATTTTCCGCTTGAGTGCATATGTTAGGGAGATATGGGTATCTATATATTTGCAAAATTTGGGTCAAAAAATGAAATACTCTACTTTCCTTTTCTATTTTGTTTTTGTGTGGTACCAGTTTTGTTGGTTCACAGAAGGACAGGTTTTCAAATTCAAAACTGTGTAATCTTTGACTCCTTTCTGTTTGCTGTCATGATAGAATGCTGCCATGAGGTGAGCTTTGTATTCTTTGATTACACACTGTTTTTTCCTCTTAACAGCTAATTCGAGTTTTGAATCTGTTTCTAGTAAGTTATTTGTAAGGTGACCAAGTTTCAGTTTGAATATTCTGTTTAAACCATTGTAATCTTTCTGCTTTCAGTTGTGGGACCAGCCACTGCTCAGAGATTGTCTATTTTATTTAAGTATGCCAAGGTAGAGTTACGCCCCCCTGGTCCAGGTGACTTTCCCAAGGCAATGTCACAGCTTGGTGAAATATCTAAATCCGTACTGACAGGAAAATATAAGCAGCTAACCAGCAGGGTATGTCAAATGTATAGTAATGTCAAATGTATAAACTTTGATGAATGCCGAGTACATCAGTTTTCTTAATTTAGGGATTGGGAAATGTTGAACATTGCATGATGGAAGAATTTTTACGTTTAAATTATTCTATTTTGTTATATTTTCTAAAGTCAAGGAAATTGTACATGTACCATCATGTGTGTCGGTCTGTCACCAATGTCTTTCACCATACATACAGTGAAGGGGCTTAACACTGTCATTGCTATATTTTGTAGTGATAGACTAGAACCATCATGTCTGTCCGTCTGTCACCAATGTCTTTCACCTTACATACAGTGAAGGGGCTTAACACTGGCATTGCTATATTTTGTAGTGATAGGCTAGTACCATCTTGTCTGTCCATCTGTCACCAATGTCTTTCACCATACATACAGTGAAGGGGCTTAACACTGGCATCGCTATATTTTGTAGTGATAGACTAGAACCATCATGTCTGTCCGTCTGTCACTAATGTCTTTCACCATACATACAGTGAAGGCTGGGGCTTAACACTGGCATCGCTATGTTTTGGTGTGATAGGGTAGTACCATCATGTCTGTCCGTCTGTCACCAATGTCTTTCACCATACATATAGTGAAGGGGCTTTAACACTGGCATTGCTATATTTTGTAGTGATAGACTAGAACCATCATGTCTGTCCGTCTGTCACCAATGTCTTTCACCATACATATAGTGAAGGGGCTTTAACACTGGCATTGCTATATTTTGTAGTGATAGAATAGAACCATCATGTCTGTCCGTCTGTCACCAATGTCTTTCTCCTTACATACAATGAAGGGGCTTTAACACTGTCATTGCTATATTTTGTAGTGATAGAATAGAACCATCATGTCTGTCCGTCTGTCACCATTGTCTTTCACCTTACATACAATGAAGGGGCTTTAACACTGGCATTGCTATATTTTGTTGTGATAGGCTAGAACCATCACGTCTGTCCGTCTGTCACCAATGTCTTTCACCATACATACAGTGAAGGGGCTTAACACTGGCATTGCTATATTTTGTAGTGATAGACTAGAACCATCATGTCTGTCTGTCTGTCACCAATGTCTTTCACCATACATACAGTGAAGGGGCTTAACACTGGCATTTCTATATTTTGTAGTGATAGACTAGAACCATCATGTCTGTCCGTCTGTCACCAATGTCTTTCACCATACATACAGTGAAGGGGCTTAACACTGGCATTGCTATATTTTTTTGTGATAGGCTAGTACCATCATGTCTGTCCGTCTGTCACCATTGTCTTTCACCTTACATACAGTGAAGGGGCTTAACACTGGCATTTCTATATTTTGTAGTGATAGACTAGAACCATCATGTCTGTCCGTCTGTCACCAATGTCTTTCACCATACATGTACATACAGTGAAGGGGCTTAACACTGGCATTGCTATATTTTGTTGTGATAGGCTAGAACCATCATGTCTGTCCGTCTGTCACCAATGTCTTTCACCATACATACAGTGAAGGGGCTTAACACTGGCATTTCTATATTTTGTAGTGATAGACTAGAACCATCATGTCTGTCTGTCTGTCACCAATGTCTTTCACCTTACATACAATGAAAGCGCTTTAACACTGGCATTTCTATATTTTGTAGTGATAGGCTAGTACCATCATGTCTGTCCGTCTGTCACTAATGTCTTTCACCTTACATACAGTGAAGGGGCTTAACACTGGCATTGCTATATTTTGTAGTGATAGGCTAGAACCATCATGTCTGTCCGTCTGTCACCAATGTCTTTCACCATACATACAGTGAAGGGGCTTAACACTGGCATTGCTATATTTTGTAGTGATAGACTAGAACCATCTTGTCTGTCCGTCTGTCACCAACGTCTTTCACCATACATACAGTGAAGGGGCTTAACACTGGCATTTCTATATTTTGTAGTGATAGACTAGAACCATCATGTCTGTCCGTCTGTCACCAATGTCTTTCACCATACATACAGTGAAGGGGCTTAACACTGGCATTTCTATATTTTGTAGTGATAGACTAGAACCATCATGTCTGTCCGTCTGTCACCAATGTCTTTCACCATACATACAGTGAAGGGGCTTAACACTGGCATTGCTATATTTTGTAGTGATAGACTAGAACCATCATGTCTGTCCGTCTGTCACCAATGTCTTTCACCTTACATACAGTGAAGGGGCTTAACACTGGCATTGCTATATTTTGTAGTGATAGACTAGAACCATCATGTCTGTCTGTCTGTCACCAATGTCTTTCACCATACATACAGTGAAGGGGCTTAACACTGGCATTGCTATATTTTGTAGTGATAGGCTAGTACCATCTTGTCTGTCCCTCTGTCACCAATGTCTTTCACCATACATATAGTGAAGGGACTTTACATTGGCATTGCTATATTTTGTAGTGATAGGCTAGTACCATCATGTCTGTCCGTCTGTCACCAATGTCTTTCACCATACATACAGTGAAGGGGCTTAACACTGGCATTGCTATATTTTGTAGTGATAGACTAGTACCATCATGTCTGTCTGTCTGTCACCAATGTCTTTCACCATACATACAGTGAAGGGGCTTAACACTGGCATTGCTATATTTTGTAGTGATAGGCTAGTACCATCATGTCTGTCCGTCTGTCACCATTGTCTTTCACCATACATACAGTGAAGGGGCTTAACACTGGCATTGCTATATTTTGTAGTGATAGACTAGAACCATCATGTCTGTCCGTCTGTCACTAATGTCCTTCACCATACATACAGTGAAGGCCGGGGCTTAACACTGGCATTGCTATATTTTGTAGTGATAGACTAGAACCATCATGTCTGTCCGTCTGTCACTAATGTCTTTCACCATATATACAGTGAAGGCCGGGGCTTAACACTGGCATTGCTATATTTTGTAGTGATAGACTAGTACCATCATGTCTGTCTGTCTGTCACCAATGTCTTTCACCATACATACAGTGAAGGGGCTTAACACTGGCATTGCTATATTTTGTAGTGATAGACTAGAACCATCTTGTCTGTCCGTCTGTCACCAATGTCTTTCACCATACATACAGTGAAGGGGCTTAACACTGGCATTGCTATATTTTGTTGTGATAGACTAGAACCATCATGTCTGTCCGTCTGTCACCAATGTCTTTCACCATACATACAGTGAAGGGGCTTAACACTGGCATTGCTATATTTTGTAGTGATAGGCTAGTACCATCATGTCTGTCCGTCTGTCACCATTGTCTTTCACCATACATACAGTGAAGGGGCTTAACACTGGCATTGCTATATTTTGTAGTGATAGACTAGAACCATCATGTCTGTCCGTCTGTCACCAATGTCTTTCACCATACATACAGTGAAGGGGCTTAACACTGGCATTGCTATATTTTGTAGTGATAGGCTAGTACCATCATGTCTGTCCGTCTGTCACCATTGTCTTTCACCATACATACAGTGAAGGGGCTTAACACTGGCATTGCTATATTTTGTAGTGATAGGCTAGAACCATCATGTCTGTCCGTCTGTCACCAATGTCTTTCACCATACATATAGTGAAGGGGCTTAACACTGGCATTGCTATATTTTGTAGTGATAGACTAGAACCATCATGTCTGTCCGTCTGTCACCAATGTCTTTCACCATACATACAGTGAAGGGGCTTAACACTGGCATTGCTATATTTTGTAGTGATAGGCTAGTACCATCATGTCTGTCCGTCTGTCACCATTGTCTTTCACCATACATACAGTGAAGGGGCTTAACACTGGCATTGCTATATTTTGTAGTGATAGGCTAGAACCATCATGTCTGTCCGTCTGTCACCAATGTCTTTCACCATACATATAGTGAAGGGGCTTAACACTGGCATTGCTATATTTTGTAGTGATAGACTAGAACCATCATGTCTGTCCGTCTGTCACCAATGTCTTTCACCATACATACAGTGAAGGGGCTTAACACTGGCATTGCTATATTTTGTAGTGATAGACTAGAACCATCTTGTCTGTCCGTCTGTCACCAATGTCTTTCACCATACATACAGTGAAGGGGCTTAACACTGGCATTGCTATATTTTGTAGTGATAGGCTAGTACCATCATGTCTGTCCGTCTGTCACCATTGTCTTTCACCATACATACAGTGAAGGGGCTTAACACTGGCATTGCTATATTTTGTAGTGATAGACTAGAACCATTATGTCTGTCCGTCTGTCACTAATGTCTTTCACCTTACATACAGTGAAGGGGCTTAACACTGGCATTGCTATATTTTGTAGTGATAGACTAGAACCATCATGTCTGTCCGTCTGTCACCAATGTCTTTCACCATACATACAGTGAAGGGGCTTAACACTGGCATTGCTATATTTTTTTGTGATAGGCTAGTACCATCATGTCTGTCCGTCTGTCACCATTGTCTTTCACCATACATACAGTGAAGGCCGGGGCTTAACACTGGCATTGCTATATTTTGTAGTGATAGACTAGAACCATCATGTCTGTCCGTCTGTCACCAATGTCTTTCACCATACATACAGTGAAGGGGCTTAACACTGGCATTGCTATATTTTGTAGTGATAGACTAGAACCATCATGTCTGTCCGTCTGTCACTAATGTCCTTCACCATACATACAGTAAAGGCCGGGGCTTAACACTGGCATTGCTATATTTTGTAGTGATAGACTAGAACCATCATGTCTGTCTGTCTGTCACCAATGTCTTTCACCATACATACAGTGAAGGGGCTTAACACTGGCATTGCTATATTTTGTTGTGATAGGCTAGTACCATCATGTCTGTCACCATTGTCTTTCACCATACATACAGTGAAGGGGCTTAACACTGGCATTGCTATATTTTGTAGTGATAGGCTAGTACCATCATGTCTGTCCGTCTGTCACCAATGTCTTTCACCATACATACAGTGAAGGCCGGGGCTTAACACTGGCATTGCTATATTTTGTAGTGATAGACTAGAACCATCTTGTCTGTCCGTCTGTCACCAACGTCTTTCACCATACATACAGTGAAGGGGCTTAACACTGGCATTGCTATATTTTGTTGTGATAGGCTAGTACCATCATGTCTGTCCGTCTGTTACCAATGTCTTTCACCATACATACAGTGAAGGGGCTTAACACTGGCATTGCTATATTTTGTAGTGATAGACTAGAACCATCATGTCTGTCCGTCTGTCACCATTGTCTTTCACCTTACATACAGTGAAGGCCGGGGCTTAACACTGGCATTGCTATATTTTGTAGTGATAGACTAGAACCATCTTGTCTGTCCGTCTGTTACCAACGTCTTTCACCATACATACAGTGAAGGGGCTTAACACTGGCATTGCTATATTTTGTAGTGATAGACTAGAACCATCATGTCTGTCCGTCTGTCACCAATGTCTTTCACCATACATACAGTGAAGGGGCTTAACACTGGCATTGCTATATTTTGTAGTGATAGACTAGAACCATCATGTCTGTCCGTCTGTCACCAATGTCTTTCACCATACATACAGTGAAGGGGCTTTACATTGGCATTGCTATATTTTGTAGTGATAGACTAGAACCATCATGTCTGTCCGTCTGTCACCATTGTCTTTCACCTTACATACAGTGAAGGGGCTTAACACTGGCATTGCTATATTTTGTAGTGATAGACTAGAACCATCATGTCTGTCCGTCTGTCACCATTGTCTTTCACCTTACATACAGTGAAGGGGCTTAACACTGGCATTGCTATATTTTGTAGTGATAGACTAGAACCATCATGTCTGTCCGTCTGTCACTAATGTCTTTCACCATACATACAGTGAAGGGGCTTAACACTGGCATTGCTATATTTTGTAGTGATAGGCTAGTACCATCATGTCTGTCTGTCTGTCACCAATGTCTTTCACCATACATACAGTGAAGGCCGGGGCTTAACACTGGCATTGCTATATTTTGTAGTGATAGACTAGAACCATCATGTCTGTCCGTCTGTCACCAATGTCTTTCACCATACATACAGTGAAGGGGCTTAACACTGGCATTTCTATATTTTGTAGTGATAGACTAGAACCATTATGTCTGTCCGTCTGTTACCAATGTCTTTCACCATACATACAGTGAAGGGGCTTAACACTGGCATTGCTATATTTTGTAGTGATAGACTAGAACCATCATGTCTGTCCGTCTGTCACTAATGTCTTTCACCATACATACAGTGAAGGGGCTTAACACTGGCATTGCTATATTTTGTAGTGATAGACTAGAACCATCATGTCTGTCCGTCTGTCACCATTGTCTTTCACCATACATACAGTGAAGGGGCTTAACACTGGCATTGCTATATTTTGTAGTGATAGGCTAGTACCATCATGTCTGTCCGTCTGTCACCAATGTCTTTCACCATACATACAGTGAAGGGGCTTAACACTGGCATTGCTATATTTTGTAGTGATAGACTAGAACCATCATGTCTGTCCGTCTGTCACCATTGTCTTTCACCATACATACAGTGAAGGGGCTTAACACTGGCATTGCTATATTTTGTAGTGATAGACTAGAACCATTATGTCTGTCCGTCTGTCACCAATGTCTTTCACCTTACATACAGTGAAGGGGCTTAACACTGGCATTTCTATATTTTGTAGTGATAGACTAGAACCATTATGTCTGTCCGTCTGTCACCAATGTCTTTCACCTTACATACAGTGAAGGGGCTTTAACACTGGCATTGCTATATTTTGTAGTGATAGACTAGAACCATCATGTCTGTCCGTCTGTCACTAATGTCTTTCACCTTACATACAGTGAAGGGGCTTTAACACTGGCATTGCTATATTTTGTAGTGATAGACTAGAACCATCATGTCTGTCCGTTTGTCACTAATGTCTTTCACCATACATACAGCGAAGGGGCTTAACACTGGCATTGCTATATTTTGTAGTGATAGACTAGAACCATCATGTCTGTCCGTCTGTTACCAATGTCTTTCTCCATACATACAGTGAAGGGGCTTTAACACTGGCATTGCTATATTTTGTCGCCTGCGAAACTTAGTTACAATTAGGGATCACTTTGTCCGTTGTATGTCTGTCTGTCTGTCTGTTACACTTGGATGTCACACCCTATATAAAAGTGATTCCTATAAAGTGTCACTTTGTTTCTGAGCGACACATGCATTCTTTTGAATGATTTTGCTGTGATAGGCTGAAGTACCATCATGTCTTTCCGTCTGTCACCAATGTCTAACCATTCATATAGTAAAGGGGCTTTACATTGGCATTGCTATATTTTTGTACGTGTCACCTGCGAAGCATAGCAACACTTTAGGATCACTTTGTCCGTTGATCGTATGTCCGTCTGTCTGTCACACTTGGATGTCACACCAAAAGTGATTTCTATGTGTCACTTTGTGTGCGGGTTACACATGCATTCCTTGCTGGAATGATTTTGTTATGCCCCCCTTCGAAGAAGAGGGGACATATAGGTTTGCCGCTGTCGGTCGGTCTGTCGGTCGGTCTGTCGGTTGGTCGGTCTGTCGGTCGGTCCGCGACATCAGTTTCCGTTCAATATCTCTGGAATGGATTCACATATTGAAATGAAATTTTGTATACAGACACATCAAACAAAAATCTAGGTCAAGTTTATATTTGGGTCCGATCAAAAAAATTTTGACAGAGTTATGCCCCTTGCATTTCGAAAAATACCAAAATTTCAGGGTTTCCGTTCAATATCTCTTGATTGGAGTTACATATTGAAATGAAATTTTGTATACAGACACATCAAACAAAAATCTAGGTCAAGTTCATATTTGGGTCCGATCAAAAAAATTTTGATAGAGTTATGCCCCTTGCATTTCGAAAAATACCAAAATTTCAGGGTTTCCGTTCAATATCTCTTGAATGGAGTTACATATTGAAATGAAATTTTGTATACAGACACATCAAACAAAAATCTAGGTCAAGTTCATTTTTGGGTCCAATCAAAAAAATTTTGACAGAGTTATGCCCCTTGCATTTCAAAAAATACCAAAATTTCAGGGTTTCCGTTCAATATCTCTTGAATGGAGTTACATATTGAAATGAAATTTTGTATACAGACACATAAAACAAAAATCCAGGTCAAGTTCATATTAAGGTCCGATCGAAAAAAATTTGACAGAGTTATGCCCCTTGCACTTCGAAAAATACCAAAATTTCAGGGTTTCCGTTCAATATCTCTGGAATGGATTCACATATTGAAATGAAATTTTGTATACAGACACATAAAACAAAAATCTAGGTAAACTTCATATTTGGGTTCGATCAAAAATTTTTGACAGAGTTATGCCCCTTGCATTTCGAAAAATACCAAAATTTCAGGGTTTCCGTTCAATATCTCTTGAATGGAGTTACATATTGAAATGAAATTTTGTATACAGACACATCAAACAAAAATCTAGGTCAACTTTATATTTGGGTCCGATCAAAAAAATTTTGACAGAGTTATGCCCCTTGCATTTCAAAAAATACCAAAATTTCAGGGTTTCCGTTCAATATCTCTTGAATGGAGTTACATATTGAAATGAAATTTTGTATACAGACACATCAAATGAAAATCCAGGTCAAGTGTGTATTAAGGTCCGATCGAAAAAAATTTGACAGAGTTATGCCCCCTGAACTTTGAAAAATACCAAAATTTCAGGGTTTCTGTTCAATATCTCTTGAGTGGAGTTACATATTGAAATGAAATTTTGTATACAGACACATCAAATGAAAATCTTGGTCAAGTGTATATTTGGGTCCGATCAACAAAATTTTGACAGAGTTATGCCCCTTGCACTTCGAAAAAAACCCCCAAAATTTCAGGGTTTCCGTTCAATATCTTTTGATTGGAGTCACATATTGAAATGAAATTTTGTATACGGATACATCAAATGACAATCTAGGTCAAGTTCTTATTTGGGTCCAATCAACAAAATTTTGACAGAGTAATGCCCCTTGCACTTCGAAAAATACCAAAATTTCAGGGTTTCCGTTCAATATCTCTGGAATGGATTCACATATTGAAATGAAATTTTGTATACAGACACATAAAACAAAAATCTAGGTAAACTTCATATTTGGGTTCGATCAAAAAATTTTTGACAGAGTTATGCCCCTTGCATTTCGAAAAATACCAAAATTTCAGGGTTTCCGTTCAGTATCTCTTGAATGGAGTTACATATTGAAATGAAATTTTGTATACAGACACATCAAACAAAAATCTAGGTCAACTTTATATTTGGGTCCGATCAAAAAATTTTTGACAGAGTTATGCCCCTTGCATTTCAAAAAATACCAAAATTTCAGGGTTTCCGTTCAATATCTCTTGAATGGAGTTACATATTGAAATGAAATTTTGTATACAGACACATCAAATGCAAAACCCAGGTCAAGTGTGTATTAAGGTCCGATCGAAAAAATTTTGACAGAGTTATGCCCCTTGCACTTCGAAAAAAAACCCCAAATTTTCAGGGTTTCCGTTCAATATCTTTTGATTGGAGTTACATATTGAAATGAAATTTTGTATACAGACACATCAAATGAAAATCTAGGTCAAGTGTATATTTGGGTCCGATCAACAAAATTTTGACAGAGTTATGCCCCTTGCACTTCGAAAAAAAACCCCAAATTTTCAGGGTTTCCGTTCAATATCTTTTGATTGGAGTCACATATTGAAATGAAATTTTGTATACGGATACATCAAATGACAATCTAGGTCAAGTTCTTATTTGGGTCCAATCAACAAAATTTTGACAGAGTAATGCCCCTTGCACTTCGAAAAATACCAAAATTTCAGGGTTTCCGTTCAATATCTCTTGAGTGGAGTTACATATAGAAATGAAATTTTGTATACAGACACATCATATAAAAATCTAGGTCAAGTTCATATTTAGGTCCGATCAAAAAAATTTGGACAGAGTTATGACCCTTGCCATGTGAAAAATACCAAAACTTCAGGGTTTCTGTTCAATATCTCTTGAGTGGAGTTACATATTGAAATGAAATTTTGTATACAGACACATCAAATGAAAATCTACTAGGTCAAGTTCATATTTAGGTCCGATGAACAAAATTTTGACAGAGTTATGCCCCTTGCACTTCGAAAAACACCAAAATTTCAGGGTTTCCGTTCAGTATCTCTTGAGTGGAGTTACATATTGAAATGAAATTTTGTTTTCAGACACATCAAATAGAAATCTAGGTCAAGTTCATATTTGGGTTCAATCAAAAATTTTTATGCCCCCTTTGAAGAAGAGGGGACATATTGCTTTGCCTCTGTCTGACTTTCTGTCTATCGATCCGTCGGTCGGTCCACGACATCAGTTTCCGTTCAATACCTCTGGAGTGGATTCACATATTGAAATGAAATTTTGTGTACAGACACATCAAATGAAAATCAAGTATAAAGTTGTGACGGACTTTAATCACAGAAGGGGTAGGGGGGCATTAGTGTTTTACAAACATGACTTTTAACTTGTTGTGATAGGCTAGTACCATCATGTCTGTATGTCTGTCAACGTCTTTCACCATGCATACAGTAAAGGGGCTTGACATGAGCAATTCTAATTTTGTTGTGATAGTCTAGAACCATCATGTCTGTCCGTCTGTCTTCACAATTTAAAAGTGTAACTATCTTTTTCAGGAAGTGGTAGTCCGGGGCTTTACTTTATTGGATATTGTGATTTGTTTCTTCGTGGGAGAAATCATCGGTAAGGGCTGTATCAGTGGATATCAGGTACCGGGGGGTACTAACTTCACAATGGCTCTGAAGGGAGAAGCTGATCCGAACTCAGAACCGGAAAAGAGGAAGAGATTTGAAGAAATTACAGCAGAACGAGAAAAATTTGCCGAAGAAATGAAGAACTTTAATGCAGAACTGAAAGCTGCCGGCAATTGAAAAAACTTAGTTTAGAAAAGCTCAGGATTGTATTGGGAAAAAAAATACAAACTGAATATTAAAATTATGTTTGTCGAAGGAACTGTAAATGAGAGTTTTCATTTGTAGAAAAAGTTTTGATTTATTGCTTTTTCTATGGAGATATTAAATATTATATACAATTCTGACATGTTATATGTTGTTTGATGGTCCAAATATTTAACGTCTTCAAATTCATTAGCATCATTTTAGAGCAGATAAATTTACAACATGGACCAGACATGCACGTTTCGGGTAATAAACCCTCTTCAGTGATCCTCAATCTAAACAATGTAATATAGCCAAAATCCGTGAAAATTGTCCTAAATATACCAAAAGACGTAGCAAAATTGCTGGGATATGATGCTACAGGACCCAGGTTTTAGAAATTTGAGAAAATTTTGTAAACAGAAATTTTCAAATGTGTTTGAAGAAATGACCAACCGAAATTGATCGAACTTGGCTACAGAAATCTGATCTTTCCAAAGGCATTATGATACGTACATTGATTGTGTTGATAGTATTAAAAAGAAAATGCTTGTCTCTGCAGCCAGATGTTGTACATTTTCTGCATTAGTGACTAAGGGAGAAAGGTTCATATGTGTACAAGGAGCTGTTATGTTTTGTGGCTGTAAATGTTTACAAAATTTAAAAAATGAAGATTTAATCAAACACAAGGATTTCCTCCACATGCTAAGGCATTGATCATTTCGGAGATTCTTCATTGAAACCTGAGTGCGTTATCGATTTAAATTTAGTCAAGCATGACTAACATGTAAGTAGTATTTATACTTGTCAAAATTTCTAACTTATCTTTCTACAGGTATGGATTTTTGTTATTTTGGAATTCAAATTATTTGTAATGATGATTGAATTTGAGATACCACATTTCATTCTTTACTTTAAAATCAAGAAAAACGAAATTTGTGTGAATGGAATCAGACTGTGACGAAATTTTAGTTTTGAACACTTCTCATGAATTTTGCGTATGTATTTTATCTGTAAATTTCTATCAAACACCACTAAAAGTATTGTTTGTACCATGTTTAGTCAGAAAAACATAAATGACATGCATTTGTTACAAAAGTGATAATAAGCATATAAAACTAAACAAATTTGACGTTACATGGGAGGATCCAGAATTTTTTTTGAGGGGGGGGGGTCCTAAAGTCCGAATTTTTTTAAGAGCAAAAAAAAAAAAAAAATGAAAACCGCAAGAAAATAAAGTTATTGATTGATGATTGTCAGTTCTGTTTCTAATTATTGATAAGACAGGTGACTGGAGAGCAATGGCAAGCAAAAAGCTTTGAAAAAAATTTAGTTACTGACTGTCGATTCGAATATGTAAATACAAGAAATGGCGAGCGATAGCGAACCATCAATTTTTTTTCCGAGAATTGGAATAAAATCCACTATTCATGTCTTTGTCATTTTCTTTTCGTCTTCTTAGTGCCCTTGTTTATTGACCTAGGTGTAATGTATATACGTATTTTGTATATATAGGAAAATGCAGCATCGTACATGTATGTAATAAATTCTGGCGAGCGGACACGAGCCAGAGAAAAAATTTTAAATACTGTCGGCAAAATATTATCAAAATGAAAGATTTCTAATAAAAATTCATGATATATTTTTCAAATGTTATGACAACAAAAAGGGAATTGGGACTTATAATCTTATGTAAAATATATATTGATATAAAAATTAACTATGCTTCAAAAATTGTTCTATGTACTTTTTGTGAAACTCAAACATTTCACTTTACCTTCTTAGCTGAGTTCTGTTTGGAGTTGCAAAACTCTGCATGTTTCGTTTGGAGTTGCAAAACTCCGCACTTAATTTGATGAAAGACAGGTGGGCGTCACGGCCGGCATCAACAATTGGTTTCCAGACTATAATTCAAATATGATAAGTGCTAGCGCAATGAAACTTCATACACTTACTCACCATGAGTCAATTATGAATCCTTTTGAGTTTGTAGTCCAAAGGTCAAGGTCATGAAATATTCAGGGTGGGGGTATAGGACCATTGATGAAAAAATTTCGGAAATTGTTTTTATCCTATTCTATCTTTTTAAACTTTTAGATTTTTGGCTGGATTGCGAAGCAAAATCTGGTCTATGAAATAGCGAAGTCCATCCCTCTGTCGCCAGTGCATCAACATTGGTTAAGGTGTTGCGTTTAAGTCCGTTGAGAGAAGTATCTTGAAACTTGACATGGTGATAGACGATGGTGAGAAGAATCAAAGTCAGCAACAAAATTTGACCTAGTGACGTTGACTTTAGAGTTTGACCTACTTTTGAAAAACTTAAACTTGGCCACAACTTTTGAATGGTAAGTGACAGGGCTTTCATTTTTCACATGTGTATTTCTTGTGACAAGACCTTTTCATCGATACCAAATTTTTTGACAATGAACACTCTATATCCACAAATTTTCGGCCACTCGGCCTTTATCAATTGGAAAAGCAAGAATATAAAAGAATTCTACGTACTAATATCCATCACTGCTTTTCCACTTGATAAAGGCAGAGGGGCCGAAAATTGTAGATATAGAGTGTTCATTGTTATTTATTATATTAAACTTCCCTACGGAGGACACTACTTCATTCTTCCAAAATTTTTGACCCAGTTACCTGACCTGCTTTTATAAAATAAAACCTTGGCTATATCTCCTGCAGTATAGAGGATATGGCTTTGATATTTCACATGCAGAATCCTCATGAACAGACCTTTCATTTGATATCATGGCTTTTGACCAAGTGACCTTGACCTTTGACTTATTTTTAAACTTTAAGAGGGAGGGTTTTGATATTTCACATATAGATTCCTCATGACCAGAACTTTCATTTGATATCTTTACTTTTGACCAAGTTACCTTGACCTTTTACCTACTTTTAAACTATAAGACGTAGGGTTTTGATATTTCACATATAGATTCCTCATGACCTGCAGATCTTTCATTTGATAACATGACTTTGGTCCAAGTGACTTTGATATTGACCTTTGACCAACTTTTTAGCTCGCCGGGACGAAAAATTCCGGAGAGCTAATGCCATACCCTCGGCGTCCTCGTCGTTGTCGTCGTCCATAGACAAAACTTTAACCTGGACTATATCTCTTGAACTATAAGGGATAGGGCTTTGATATTTCACATGTAGATAACTTGTGACGAGACCTTTCATTTGAGACCATGACCTTTGACCTAGTGACCTTGACCTTGGACTTTGACCTACTTTTCAAAAACTTTAACCTGGACTATATCTCTTGAACTATAAGAGGTAGGGCTTTGATATTTCACATGTAGATACCTTGTGACGAGACCTTTCATTTTAGACCTTGACCTTGGACTTTGACCTACTTTTCAAAAACTTTAACCTGGGCTATATCTCTTGAACTATAAGGGGTAGGGCTTTGATATTTCACATTTAGATACCTTGTGACAACACCTTTCATTTGAGACCATGACCTTTGACCTCTTAACCTGGTTTCTGACAAAAACCTGTATAGGCGAGCTATGTAATCTTTGATTACCCTATGTTTAAGTATAAAAGGTAGGGGTTTTTTTTTATTTCATATAGATTCTTCATAACCAGATATTTCATTTGATATCATGACTTTTGACCAAAGGAGCTTGACCTTTGACCTTTTTGTGTCGCCTGCGAAGCATAGCGACACTTAGGGATCACTTTGTCCGTTGTCCGTCTGTCCGTCCGTCCGTCCGTCCGTCTGTCTGTCTGTCTGTCACACTTTGGGTGTCACAGCCCATAACTTTTGATTGGTTTGTGATAGGGCTTTGATATTTCACATGTGTATTCCTTGTGACAAGACCTTCCTACACATACCATAATTTTTGACCTAGTGACCTTGACCTACATATTTGACCTACTTTTCAAAAAAATTACAAATGGATATATCTTTTGATTGGTAAGTGTTAGGACTTTAATATTTCACATGTGCAATCCTTGTGGCAAGACCTTTCAACACATACCATAATTTTTGACCTTATGACCTTGACCTACATGTTTGACCTACTTTTGAAAAAAAGATAAGATTCACTATATCTTTTGATTGGTAAGTGATAGGGTTTTGATATTTCACATGTGTATTCCTTGTGACAAGACCTTCCTACACATACCATAATTTTTGACCTATTGAACTTGACCTTTATATTTGACCTACTTTTCAAAAAAATTAAGAATGGATATATCTTTTGATTGGTAGGTGAAAGGGCTTTGGTATTTCACATGTGTATTCCTTGTGACAAGACATTTCTACACAGACCATAATATTTGACCTTTTGACCTTGATCTAGATATTTGATCTACTTTACAAGAAAAGTAATATTGGCTATATCTTTTGATTGGTAGGTAATAGGGCTTTGATATTTCACATGTATTTTCCTTGTAACAATGCCATTCTACACATACTATGATTTTTTACCTTTTGACCTTGACCTAGCTATTTGACCTTCTTTTCTAAGGTTGTATATATTTTTTAATTGGTAGGTGATAGGTCTTTAATATTTCTTATGATGAGACCTTTTTGTTACCAATTTTAACGTAGTGACCTTGACCTAGATGATTGACACTCTGTTCTGAAAATTTGAGAATGACCATAACTTTTAATTTGTAATTAAGAGGTCTGATATTTCAAAAAAATTTCATTTGACAAGACTTTTCTACTGATACCAATAATTTGATCCACTTTCTAAAATAATAATCAAACCTCTTCGCAGGCGACACAAGCATTCCTTGGATTGCTATTTTTTTTAATTATAAGGGGTAGGACTTTGATATTTCACATGTAGAATCCTCATTACCATAGCTTTTTTTTTCATTTTGCAATAGTATTAATGATCTTTGACCTTTCTGTCCGCACAAAAAAAAGTGTACGTCATCTTATACAAACACTTCACAATCCGGCCTTGCCACCTTTAGCGGTTTATGGTTTATTACCTGTGTGTGCAATATATCCGCAAGTGGATCCCAATTTGAGGATTAGGGAATAACTAGTTTCTGACATTATGTTTGCGGACGGTAAATGCTGCTTTTACGGTCGCAAACTGAGTTTTTCTGGCGACGCGTTAGCGTCAGAAGCTAGTTATTCCCATTCTAAGGCACTGTCCATTTGATATTTTTTTTGGGGGGGGGGGGGCTTGGGTTTTTTTCGAAAAAAAATAATTTTGATGAAAAAAATAACTTTGCTTATGGTGTGACAGAAAAAAATCAATCTTGCTCTTACAAGTATTCTGAATTTGAAGAATAACCATAAAATTCGCTTAAAATTCCTGAAAATTTTTCGGCTCGCTTCGCTCGCCGCATTTTTTCTTTCTATAAACATATTTTGGCTCGCTTCGCTCGCCATACTTTTCTTATGTAATCGCAAGTTCATATTTGAAAATATCAAAAGAATGCATGTGACTGAAACAATTAAAATTATTACTATTGATTGATACAATAATTTCTCTCATACCCGCGTATGTGGTACAGAGTAGGCCCATGAAATACAGCTATGTGAGCTACTTCTGTATCACATATCACGTGACAGCTGTATCACATATCACATGATGCTATTGTTTCGTTTGTTTACGCTATTGTGACGTCATGATTTCAGCCCGCAAAACAGACAAGCTAGCGGCGACATCGCCATAAAACTTCGATTTTAAGATCGTTTTTCAATGTATTCTTGCGTTTTATTTAGAAAAGCCTATTATTCGTAGTTTATTCTTATAGAATAAACCATTTTCGGGGGCGCTGAATTCGAATATCGCAAAAATTTTGCGGTTAGATCAACTTGACATTTTTTCAAAGTTCGTCCCTTTTCTTTCAGTTTTGTTTTGACCCTTAGATATGAGAGAAAAATACTCTTTCATGTTCTTCTATGAAAGATACATCGTTTCCACCCTCGGGGTCTCAAAATTTTGCAAAACCCTCGGCAAGCCTCGGGTTTTACATGATTTTGAAACCCCTCTTGTGGAACCGATGTATCTTTCATAGAAGACCATGAAAGAGTCTTATAGTATCGCCATAGACTCTAATTTTATATACAAGCTTGGAAGGAGGATTGAAATAAGTTTTTCACTAGTTTTCATTTCTTCATGTAAAAACTTGCATCAGGCCCTCTTACATGTTACATGACCTTATATACATTTTGTTTACTTAAAATTATAGAATAGAATAGAATAGAATCATTTATTATTCCAATTTTGGGCCCATTAAGAGCATACAAGAACAATAAAACAATTGACATTTAAAAGGAAACAAATGAATTAAAGAGGGGAAGAGATCCAAAAGATAGGTCATATTAAGTGGATTAAATATATAATGTACATTAATACAACAATGATATAAAATGCTGTAATTTCATTAATGATACAGTAACATTTAATGAATTGTGATATAATCAACATATTATCATGTGACAACATTTGATCGTTTCGTATAACATTTGAATACATATTCTGCAAAACAATTTATGATATTACTACTTTCATTGGACATGAGCCATATAAATCTATCTTTATTTGAAAGTGAGGAGAAGTTGATATTTTCTGTTTCTATCTTATTAATAAATTCATTTCTATACTGTTCATACATGGAGCATTCAAAAATAAAATGAATTTCATTTTCTACAGATCCTAAATCACAAAATTTACACTTTCTATCTACTGCTGGAACATTCCTGTACCTACCAGTTTCAATTTCAAGTTTATGTGAACTTATGCGAAAGTTTGTGAAACATTTAAGAACTTCAGGCTTTGATATTATTGAAAAATATTTTTCTCTTGAGACTATCGTTTTGAATAACCCATATGTTCTCAATTTCCCCTTTTCATTTTTAACACATTCTGATATATTATCTTGCCAAATATTATTAAATCTTCTCCTCAGTTCCTCATGAATTTTTGATTGAAGGTTTGAAGCCAATATATTGTCACATGATATTCCTAGTTGTTCAAGCATAAAATGAATACTGCTTAACCAACAATTCTTTTTGTTATTATACAACATTCTATTTTCATGTAGTGCATTTTCAAGTAGAGTACCATCTGATTTGTAAATGTGTTGCAAGTATTTGGTACAGTTTGTTAGAATTTCAATATATAATGGATATCTGCCTAATTCACCCATAACAGCAAAGTTGGAGGCTTTCTTATGTACACCACATATATACTTAAGAGCTTTGATATGTAGTTTATCACTAAATAAGTTTTTGAATGAGTTTTCTATTTCATAATTTGTTCTTTTAACAGCTGAGGATTCAGGATTTATAGTCCCCCATATTTCACTTCCATATAAAATAATAGGTTTCACAGTGTGGTCGAAAAGATGCAATAAAATATTGGCATTCGGTTTGGTATTACCAAAACATTTGACTAATTTAAAGAAAGCCTTCAAACTTCGTTTATATAAATCATGCTGACATTGAATAAATGAACCAGAGGCATTGAAAAGAACCCCTAGGTATTTATATGATAATGATGCCTCTATTTCTTGACCTTTATACACAAAATGTAAATTTGTGAGCCTTGCATTTTTGTAAAAGATTACAACCTTTGTCTTTTTCAAATTTACAGATAGACAATATTTATCACAAAATGTAGCCAGTTTATTCAAACAATTCTGTAGACCTGTTTGTGAAGATGATAATAAAACAAGATCATCAGCATAGAGAAGACAACTATCTCTCAGTTTAGAAGTGAATACAAGTTTTACATAAAAATAATATTTGGAGTAATATGAGTAAAAGTAAAGAATTTCTATTGAAAAAACACAAACATTCTTAATATTCACATCAATTGTTATAAAAAAAAAATTTCCTTGCTCCAACTTTGCAAGAAAAAAATTATTTTGCCCTGGTCCGGGGCGAAAAAAATAATCTTGCTCCGACAAAAAAACCAAGCCCCCCTCACCCCCTTCCCCCCCCCCCCCCCAGAATATCAAATGGACCGTGCCTAATGCAATCTATTTTTTGTGTGAATATAAAGCGAAATGTAACGTAAGCAACGTCAACACCTAGTAAGTTCTCGTTTTACTGCCGTAACTGAGGAGCAAACAACCAATAAAATTCGACGTTACAGCGACGTTGCATTAGAATTAAACATATACATAGAGGATATGATACGAGGATCGAAGAACCTTATGGATTTCACAGGTGACGGTCACAAGTGGAACATGACCAGAATCCTGTAACCCTATGACCTCTCCCCCACAATGATTATTAATTATGTTTATTAATTAATGCTAATTAGTTAATTACTTCTTGATGTACTTTTATAATGTTAATTAATTGTCATACTATACAGAGAGACTTCCACTCTGGGCAAAGAAAGATAATTTTGAAGTATATTTTGGAAACACATTATTTCAATGTGTTATGAAATTCATTATTCGATCACGCCAAATTTCGGTAATATTCCATATAAGCGGTCCCATCCAGCTAACGCTGGCTGGCACCGGACAATCACGAGTGTAGATATGATCTAATAGGATGCAGCTGCAGATATTTCGTATATCGGTGGATGTACCTGTCCTCACTTAGATTGATGAGGTGACAATAGTTTATATCTCTATGTTAAGTGCTGTCGGTCTCTGTGCAATGGCTCCAGTTTGACGGGTGCTTTTGACAGATTCTGACAGTTCGGTCCCCAAATTGGGAATGTTTAGTTAATCATCATTTTGGGACACTCGTGATGCCCAGATGCTGGAATTCCCACTGAATAGTATATATTCGAGTCCTAGACTCGGTATGTTAGACCATGTTTAAGGATTAAGCTCACATTAGTCTCTGTTAGTACTTTACGCTGTTAATTCATTTACTATTGGAACTTACAATAAACTATTATAAAGTTGAAGTGACTTTCTCTTTGTGAGAAATTAGACAGTAAAAACACAACGCGGAACAAAGATCACCGGACTACAAGGGATCTTTATTGGTGCCTTCTTCCCTGGATCTAAGACAGCCAGAAGAAGTTTCTAAAGACAAAGAAGAAGAAACTAAGGTAGGACACACTTTTCCTTCTACTTAGTACTTATCGACGACCATAGATTTTTTTAAAACTATTTTTGTTCAAATATGTCAACTGATAAGTTAGGAATGACGGAAGCTGTAGATCAGTTATGTAACGAAATGTCTTCCTTGGGTCAACTTAGTCAGTCTTCTCAGTTACCCCCACACTCTCAGGTATCCCCATCTTCTCAGTTACCCCAGTCTTCCCAGTCAGGAGAGTCCCAGTCTTACTTCTCACTAGATGATGCTAGACAAGATGTTAGACAAAAACTTCCCAGTTCAAAAGACGAAGATGAAATGGTCAAATGGTTGGCAGGTCAAGTAAAAGGTCTTCAGACCGCTATCTCGGCCCCCCTTCTCCAAGTTGTCAGGACTTTTGAAGGTGATCCTAGTAAATTCAAACAGTGGATCAAAGATATCGAAAGATATGCTCAAATGGCACGACTGGACAGTAATGACATACCGCGAATCGTCCTCATGACGTGTTCAGGGTCAATAGCAGATTTCGTTAAAAGATATTTAGACGAAGTTGACAAGAAAGGCGATCCCCCTATTTGGCCCCATCTTAAGAAACTACTGCAAAAACGGTTTGCAGAAATAACGGACCCCCAGCAAGCAATGGCTGTGCTGCGTAGAATAAGACAAAAGCCTGACGAAAGCGTTCAGCTTTACTCAGAACGTCTTCTCAGAATCGCTGAAGACGCATACCCGACTCCTTATGATGAAAGGGAACACCAGTTAGTACAAAAGCAGCTAGTCGACATCTTCTGTGATGGACTATGTTATGACTACCTCAGAATGAAAATCTTGAGAGAAAACCCCGATACTTTTGAGAAAGCGTTAGAGATCGCGATGAGAGAACAAAATTTGAGAAAACGATTCAATTTGAGATCAGACTCGGAATATGCCTCGATGTTGGCTGGCACGAATCCAAATTTGATTCAAAGCCAAAATTTCGGTGTAGGTTGTAATCAGAGTGTCCCACAACAAAATTTTCAGAATGTAAATTTCCCCACTGTTTGGCAAAGTGATGCGCAAAACGCGTTAAATAATCAAAACTCGAGAGTAGTAGAACCCATGGAAATTGACTATTTCAGAAATCAAAAATGTTTCAAATGTAACGGTACCGGACACCGTGCTCGTGAATGCCCGTCCCCCGGACAAATGTATAGTAAACAAAAACATTGGGTAAAAGCTGTTGACAGCTCTGACGACGACTCCGATGAGTCAGACGAAAACGAAGTAGTTCCCCCTCCCAAGGCAAAGAAAACCCCCAAAACTAAAAAGACTCCTAAGAAAACTGAAAGCCCCCCACCTAAACCGCAACCTAAAAAGACTACCCCGGCTCCCCGACAAAACAAGGCCCCTAAACAGAATCCCCCTCAAAGAATTCCCCCGGAGATACCGGAGTGGATAAAAGGAGCAGAATGTTGGATCTGCCACATGATAGGTCACCTTAAAAGAAATTGCCCAAACAGGAGAATCCCCGATAAAAACAGAGTAAATCTCTACCCTCAGCCCCACTTCCCATGGAAACATGGCCCCGCCCCTCGACATAATCAGGAAAACTAAGACGCTCTCTTCAAAAGGAAGCCGTTGAAGAGAGAAGAAAATTAAGTAAAACTAAAGACTTTAAGAAAGAAAATGAAAGCAAGAAACCCGTCTTAGAACTTAATTTAGCAGGAAACCCCAGCTCTTGTATCATAAAAGTAGGCAAGTTACGATGCCGCACTTTGATTGATACTGGCGCTGAAGTTTCAATTATGAGTAGGAAAATATATAATCAATTATCACCTAAGCCGAAACTGACACCGGTTGTCAAACGTTTACGCGCAGTAAATAATGCACCGATACAGATAGCGGGACAAGTGACATTACCTTTCAGCATGAACGGAGTACAAATGTCACAGAAATTCATAGTGGTAGAAACCGTCAACAGAAACTTTATATTAGGACGAGATTGGCTCAAAGAACATGGAGTTCGACTTTACTTCGACTTAGGAATGTTACGTGTAGGAAACACTTATGTGAAACTTGAAGACGATATTCATATTTCACAAATCTTAAGACTTAACAAGAAGACGACTATTAAGCCGCATACTGCGCAGATATGTCATGTTAAGGTACAAAAAGGCTTCAAAATACCGGACTCCAGACTTCTTGAAGTCACAAGGATAGACCCAGGATGTATCTTAGACGACCCAGGACTTACACTCACAGAGACAGTGAATACAGTGAAATCACCATTCAAGGTACCAGTCATGATTGTCAACGAAACGAACAAATACTACCGTCTTAAAAGAGGAAGTGTGGTAGGTAAGGCGAGACCCTTGACCACTCAAGAAATCTCGGAAATTCGAAAGGAAGAACCAATGGAAGTTGACGAACCAAATACCGACTTTGAAGAACTAGTGGTACCTGACGACAAAAGACAAGAAATCACCAAACTCCTTACGAAAAACAAGGATCTTATTGCCAAGAAAGACTCGGATCTTGGAGGAACAAAGACAGTACAAATGAAGATCGATACTGGAGACCATGCCCCTATCAAGAACAAACCATACCGGACTCCTTTGAACAAAAGGAAAGTCATTGACAAAGCCATAGACGAAATGTTGGAAGCCAAGGTGATCCAAAGATCTCAGTCACCATGGGCGTTTCCCTTAGTAGTGGTAGGAAAGAAAGATGGCAGTGACAGGATGTGCGTCGACTTTAGGACCCTCAACAAAATCGTGAAACCGATTTCTTTTCCACTCCCTTTGATCGACGACATCTTATCTCTGATAGGGAACGCAAAGTATTTCACCGCCTTGGACTTAAGAAGTGGCTACTGGCAGGTAACCCTTGACGATAGCAGCAAAGAAAAGACAGCTTTTGCTTGCCACCGCGGACTTTTCGAGTTCAATAGGATGCCCTTTGGTCTCAGTAATGCCCCAGCCGTGTTTCAAGAACTCATGAACATCGTCTTACAAGGATGTGAAGGATTTGCCATGGCTTATCTGGACGACATCTTAATATTTTCTCAAGACGATCCGAAACAACACATGAAACACATAGAGGAGGTATTCAAACGACTCCGACAACATAATCTTAAGCTCAAACTTAAGAAATGCGCCTTCTTCAAAGAGGAGACCGAATATCTCGGATTCGTTATCAACAAAGATGGCATATCTCCGGATCCTAAGAAAGTTGAAGCGATCAAGAACTTACCAGCCCCTAAGAATGTCAGAGAAATCAGAGGATTCATCGGAATGTGCAGCTACTACAGGCGATTCGTACCAAACTTCTCGAAAATAGCAGAACCTCTTATCGCCTTGACCAAGAAGTACGCAAGATTCAAGTGGACAGAGGAATGCCAAACTGCCTTCGATTACCTTAAAGAAAGTCTTACAGTGGTACCCCTTCTAGCCTACCCAGATACCAACAAGCCTTATGTGCTTTATACAGATGCCAGTAACAACTGCATAGGAGCATGTCTTACCCAAGAAACTGACCAAGGAGAAGAAAAACCAATCTACTTTCTGTCTCACAAGCTTAGCCCCACACAGACAAGGTGGTCAACCATCGAAAAGGAAGGATTTGCAATACACTACGCTCTTCAGAAACTTGACCACTACCTACATGGAGCACAGTTTACCATCAAGACAGACCATAAACCCTTGAAATATCTTTTGGATTCTCCAATGCAGAACAAGAAAATACAGCTATGGGCACTCAGCATCGCAGGATACAACTGTAAGATTGAGTACGTAAAAGGAGAAGATAACCACTGTGCTGATCTTCTATCCCGAATACCGCACCCCAAAACATCAAAGACGACTACGAAGTCTAAGAAAGGCGAAGACGAACCGGACATAGATGACAGAGCACTTGAAATAGGAGCTCTCAACTCCAATGAATTCATACCCAGGGACTTCGCAAGCTGTCATGTACAAGATGACAAGGAGATCACCAAAGCTGTCTCTGACTTACCCGAGGAATTCGATATGAAGGAAGAACAGGAAAAAGATCAAGAGATCACAAAGCTCAGAAATAGGATGAAGAAAGGAACGGCAACAAAGGCAGAACAAACACATTACTTCGAAGATGAAAATGGACTCCTTTACTATCTCTCTCAACCAGATTCAGAAGACCCCAAGCTAAGACTGTGTATACCTCAAGAAATGGAGACAGTCGTCCTCAAGCAATACCACGACCAACTTGGACATATGGCATTGGACAAGACATACGACTCTATCCGTCTAAAGTACTTCTTCCCGAACATGTACAAGAAGATACATTCACACATAGAGAAATGTGTCACGTGCCAAACAAGGAGTTCGAAGACGTCAAGACCACCTATTAAGGAAACAGAAATACCACCTTATCCTTTCGCCAAAATTGGACTTGACTTATCGGGACCATATCCTACAACAATGTCTGGAAACAAATATATTGTCTCCTTCATAGACGTCTACTCAGGATGGCCAGAAGCCTTTGCTGTTCCAGATAAGTCAGCAGACCGGATAGTACATCTTATCCTGGAAGAAATCTTTCCAAGATTTGGTTGTCCCCTTGAGATTGTCTCAGACAACGGAACAGAAAATGTGAACAAGAAAGTTCAAGAGACCTTAGACGCCATGAACATCCACCACATCAAGACGTCGTACTACAGCCCTCAGGCAAACGGAAAAGTCGAAAGATTTCACAGTACCCTTCACGACGTTATGTCTAAGAAAATTCAAGAAGATGTTCAAACATGGGACTTATACCTGAATCAGACACTAGCAGCAATCAGGTTCCACGTCAACGAATCATCTAAATTCTCTCCGTACTTTCTTCTTTACAACCGAGACGTTGTATTACCATTGGACACCATCTTGAAGCCAAGAAAGCGATACATGGGTGAAGATCAACACCAGATTGCCCTTCAACAACAACACAAAGCCTTTACTCTTGTTCACAGAAACATGAAGAAAGCCAAGAAAAAGCAGAAGAAATACGCCGACAAGAAAAGCAAAGAAGAAAACTTCCAAATTGGAGACCCTGTTTATCTCAGGAATCATTGGAGAAACAACAAACTCGACATCAAGTGGAAACCATACTTCCGAATAATAGATCAAACCGGACCACTCTCCTTCAAAGTGAAAAATCAACTTGACGGAACAACAACAAAGACACATGCGAGACATCTTAGACAGGCCAAAATTGACGAATGGAAAGTTCCCAGAGACTCAGAAGGAAACATCTTAAGGAACACGACTTACGTTGTACCTCCTGAAAACTCTGATTCTGAAAGTGATGTTGATGAACCGACTCCTCAAGACGTCGCAATAAGACATAGACTACAAGAAAGAGAAGGATCGTCTGACGAAGATGATATTCCTCTTATGGAACTCAGAAGACGACTTCGAAGCCGCGAAGTACCACCGACAGAAATAAAACCCGAAACTATACCCGTCGCTGGCGAAAATAGTCGCGATGAGGAACAAATGGAAATTGACGCCGTCTTAAGAAAAGACGCGAGTTTCTTGCATACCGAAGAGGCTTCCCCCCTTAAAACCGTCCCTAAAACTATCCCCCTTAAAACCTCCCCAGACCCGAATCAAGTCATCATGAATAATTTCGTTGAACTAGCTAAGATGATGATGTCTCAAAACAAGAACTAATACTCTAAAACCTTCTTTTCAGTATGGATTCCAGGAAGATATGCGAGGAGTGCCACGGTGCGCTTCCCATTTTCAAATATGCGGTCGACGACGAGCCGTATTTTCAATGCCTTTATTGTAGAAACGTACTTAAAAATACCTATTGTAAGAAGTCCTCCCATAATTATAACTGTCCCGAATATAAGAGATTTTTGGCTAGATATCCTAGATGTTTGTGTCACATTTGCTACACTCCTGAAAGAAAGAAGGAGGTAGCGCAAAATACAAGAGAACAAGCGGAATTGTATGAAAGACAAAGAAAAATTTGGGATGCTATGAAAATAGGTCATTAGGGTAGTACATTAGGTTGAATTAGGGTTTAGATTAGTTTTTTTTTAGATCTTTTCTGGTACAATTGTTTCTTTATACTTACTCTTCAGGAATGGCTAGTGACAGTGAGTCATCCTACAGCGATGATAGCTGGAGCGATTATTGGGATGATGAAGCCCAAGAGGAAATTTTGAATAGGTCCTCTACGCCTCCCATTGATCCTCCACAAACCCCGTGTAATTCGAGAAGTTCTTCTCCTACCCCCGGTCCATCTAATCTCAGTGATTCAGTAGGTCCCGTTCGCCCCTACTACCCAGTTCAAGGCCCTTATCTTCCCCATTCTTTAAATGGTCCAGAGGTACCCCTGGATCCCATTTGGGCTAGAACTCCAGTACTCATAAGAGCCAGTATTTTCCGGTATTTGCGCCTGGCAAATGCTGAAACGCCCTCTAGGCAAGCGTTAAATCGTAACTTCGCTCAGGCCCTTTCGAGTGTTAGATGTCAGCGGTCACTGCGAAGGTCATCGATTAATTCAAATAGTCCCCTTCCCATGGTTCCCCCTCGTATGGTAGTTATTCATAGGCGAATAGGAAAAGCCGTACGTAAAGCCAAAACAGAAACGATTGAACGTATAGCTAAAGCTATAAGTCCCAATAGAAACTGTAGGGACGAGACTGACTCCGACTCTGACTTAAATCATACGGATGATGACGATGACAATGACAATCAGTCCGAACTTGTGCACTGATAAAATTTTCTTATCAATTGTAGATGTCTATTGACGACCGAGCAGATAGACAAAAATTATTAAGATTTATATTTGATGAATACGCCCATCGCGTTAAAGTCAAGCCCAAAGATAAAACTATAAAGTCTTTTTACCTTTTTATGAAAAACAACCCCGATGAAATCTGGCAAGTAATGCACCGCGAATTCGCTACACGATTCCCTGAAGTCGAAACGAAAGACTCTGAAATAGAAATTGATGAGTTATGTCTTCTCGTAGGAACTCTACCATCATTAATTAGAGATAAAATCGCGCAATACATCCGAATAAATGAATCTAATAAAGTCAGGAAATTAACACGCGAACTTAAAATACTACGTAGCTTACTAACAGAAAAAGAATTCAAACCAAGTATGCTTGAAAAAATAACTTTTCAAAAACCCCGATTAAGATGCCAATACCCCTTTTGTGGAACACTCATTTACTATTTTAACCCCGGACAGCGACTCGCTGTGCGAGCAGTTAATCGATATTTTCATAAACCGGAATTGTGGGTTACTAGATCTCATCGACAGGCATTTTCTTCTGATTTCAGATACAAACATGGTTCGACCATGGTTTCTTCTACTCCTTCTCTCGGGAGCTCTCGCGCTTTCTTTTATTAAAGAAAACGTAGTTTTTGAAAAAGTAAACGAAATAACAACCACCAGATCGAAGTGGTTAGTTGCATTCGTAATCGATATTGACCCTTTTTCGGAAGTTTTGACTAAATTAAACTCTAGTATTTCGGCCCTAGGACAACGACTTTATAAGTTAGTCTCATTTGACTCTCAAGACCCTTCGTCCAGACAGGTAAATAAGTTGCTTAACTTGATAGGTCACGAAAAGAATAACCTTGAGAAAACCAGAGACTTTCTTACCAAAGGACTGACAGAAATCCAATCAATACATCAAGGTCAGGACAGATCAAAAAGGTCATTGCTCCCTATCGTAGGAAAAGCACTATCTTTTCTATTTGGCACCATCTCAGACTCAGACTTATCAGCAATTAAGCATAATATTCTAAACTTAGCCCAAGGACAAGCGACAATCAGGCATGTCATGAACGCCTCCTTAACGGTTCTAAAGAATGTACAATGACAAATATGGACAATGACCATATCCCTGTCTACAGTACAAAATCGACAATTCAGAAAATCAGAAACCGAGGCACACGACACCAGGACAAAACAGGAACAAAAGGAAACAAACAAAAACCTCCACCACACGAAAAGAAGCGAACTCCCGATATGAGAGTTGTAATATCTTAGCTATAGCCAGTCACGTGATTATGAAGCATCTTATCTGTATGCATGCCCACGTGCTGGTCAGTCTGCCAGCTAGCGTGTACCTCTGTGCAACTCATAGTACCATGTATATATGTAAATAAATATAGAACTTAGAATTAAGCCTAGTGATCTATTCAAGCAAATCATGACTTTATATTGTCTGTGACAATATTACATTTGGCGACGAGGATAAACTGGATTAAAAGACAAACTCGAGTTTTAACAACCGTGTAGGACACTTGTTGTTTAAATGCCGAAAATGTCTCTTCCAACGTTTCCAAAATTTGACATTCATTTCGATGAAAATTCTGTAGGAATTAGATGGACAAAATACGTAAATCAACTTGAGAATTTATTCGTTGCTATGGACATTTCTAGCAAAAAGAGAAAAAAGGCACTACTCTTACATTACGCAGGAGAAGATGTTTTTGATATTCATCAGACCCTTCCAGATACAAGTGCAGAAGACGGATATGATCAGTCAAAAACAGCTCTGACAAACTATTTTCAACCACAAGTAAATCGCGAGTTTGAAGTTTTTGAATTCCGTCAAATGAAACAACTCCAAGAGGAAACCGTGGATCAGTTTGCGACCAGACTTCGACAAAAATCTAAACACTGCGACTTTGCGGACAATGACGGAGAAATCAAGAGTCAGATAATTCAAGGCTGTACTTCAAATGATCTGCGACGCAAAGCTCTTCGTGATAACTTGGATTTAACAAAATTATTATCAACAGCAAGGGCCATGGAAATTGCAAATAAACAAGCGGACAAAATGAGGAAATCAGAAGAAACCAATGCGGTAAGGCAAAAACCTTTTTCTAAGCCTAACATTAAGCAATCTAATTCTCAAAGCAAAGAAAGAAAGAAGCAAAAATGTAGGAACTGTGGAGGACGCTATCCACATCGCTCATCATGTCCTGCGTTTGGTCAAATCTGTGATTACTGCAAGAAAGAGAATCACTTTGCCTCGCAATGCCTGAAACGCAAAACTAGAGAAAGACAAAAGGTACAAAATGTCGACGAAAACAGCGCATCAAGCAGCGATGGTGAAAATTCGTCTACATCTTCAAGAAGCGACGATGAAACTACGACAAAAGGTGCATACTCATTCGGAGTTAAAGCCAAAGTCCATCAAATAGGTAAACTACCTAAAACAGAAATCCGTCTGAACGACCACAAAATGAAAATTATTGTCGATACGGGTAGCTCAATCAACATCGTAGAAGAAACCATGGTAAACAAAATGCGAAAAAAACCGAAACTGCAGAAATCGGATATAAGTGCGTTTGCTTACGGTCAAAAGGAAAAGCTCCGTATAAGAGGCAAATTTTCTGCATCCGTTGAATCCAAGGATAAGATCGTAACCGCTACATTCTACGTTGTGCCGGGAGATTATGGAAATCTGTTAAGTTACGCAACAGCAGTGGATCTTAATATTATACCGGTCATCCAGAAAGTGAAAATCCCGAAAAGGGAATTAACAGAAGAATACCGCGATGTGTTCGAAGGCTTCGGAAAATTAAAAGATAAAAGGATCAAAATACACATCGATGAAAATATCGCTCCTGTAGCAGAGCCTCACAGGAGAATTCCGTTTCACGTGCGAAATCAAGTAGAAGAGGAATTAAAGCGACTTGAGCAACAAGACGTCATAGAAAAAGCCGTAGGACCGACACCCTGGGTATCGCCTATCGTTGTAGCACCACGAGCGAAAAATCCGAATCAAATAAGGATATGTGTCGATATGAGGAAAGCAAATAAAGCTATTAAACGTGAGCGTCATCTTACACCGACTATAGATGACCTGATAATGGATCTTAACGGAGCTAAAGTTTTCTCCAAATTGGATCTAAGAAATGGATTTCATCAGCTAGAGCTCGAACCCGAGTCAAGGTATGTAACTACCTTCTCTACACATGTAGGATTATGGCGCTATAAAAGACTTAATTTTGGTATTTCTGCAGCTCCTGAAATATTCCAAAACGAAATTCGTCAAGCGCTACAAGGCCTTAAAGGAGTCCGTAACCTAAGCGATGACATAATAGTGTTTGGATCCGACCAAAAAACTCACGATGCAAATCTCCGTGCCGTTCTTCAGAGGCTAAGAGAAAAGAATCTTACTCTTAACAAGGAAAAATGTTCGATTAATCAGAACAAGATATCTTTCTTCGGATATGTATTCTCAGCGGAAGGAATATCAGCCGATCCAAAGAAAGTAGAGGCAATCAAGGACGCAAAGAAGCCATCAAATCAATCAGAAATCAAAAGTTTTCTTGGAATGACAAATTACGTGTCCAGATTCATTCCGGACTATTCGACTATCACTGAACCTTTACGAAAATTACTACGGGACAAAACTTCTTGGAAATGGACAAGTGAACAGGATGACGCATTCGAGGAAGTAAAACGTAACCTCACAAGTGACCATGTAATGACATTCTTCGATCCTAGAAAACAGACAGAAGTACGCGTGGATGCAAGTCCAGTAGGTGTAGCCGCAGTGATGAGCCAAGAAAATAAAATAGTCGCTTACGCAAGCCGTGCGCTAACCCCAGTAGAACAAAGATATAGCCAAACTGAACGCGAAGCACTTGCAATTGTTTGGGGATGCGAACATTTCCACCTGTATCTATTTGGAAAACCGTTTACTCTTATCACGGATCACAAACCTTTAGAATACATTTTTCAGAAGCCGAAAGCAAAACAAAATCTCAGACTAGAAAGGTGGCGTTTAAGGTTAACAACATACAACTTTAAGGTCAAGTACATGCCTGGGATTACTAATGCCGCCGATTACTTGTCTAGACACCCGCTGACCGAGTCCAAGGAATGTAATCCAGATGAACATTACATAAGGTACGTTACCGAAAATGCCGTACCAAGATCTATGCAACTGGAAGAGATCATCAAAGCATCCCAGCATGATCCCGTAATTCCGCTCGTTATCGAGGCCGTGACCTTAAATCACTGGGACCCCAAATTGTGCAAAGATAATAAATCTTACAATTGTTTCTCCAGAATGCGAAATGAACTAACAGTCGTCAGTATCAAAGATAAGTGTATACTTTTACGAGGAACAAGGATTGTTATCCCAGAATCATTGCAGCGACGAGCAATTAGCATAGCTCATGAAGGTCACCAGGGAATCACAAAGACAAAACAACTACTGAGAGAAAAAGTATGGTTTCCGTATATCGACGATCTTACTGAACAAATGTGCAAATCGTGCATAACTTGCTTATCGTTGTCACCTACAAACACACCGGAACCATTAAAGATGAGTGAATTACCGTCAAAACCGTGGGACGAAGTTTCTGTTGATTTTTTCGGACCAATTCCGAATGGTGATTACATCATGGTTGTAATCGACGATTATTCTCGTTTTCCGGTCATTGAAATAATGACATCTATTTCTGCGAGAACTGTAATACCTAGGTTAGATAGTATATTTGCTACATTCGGAATACCGTCTGTATGTAAGAGCGACAATGGACCACCATTTAACGGTTCAGAATTCAGGAAATTTGCAGATTACCTGAGATTCAAACACCGGAAAATAACTCCGTTACATCCAGAAGCAAACGGACTTGTCGAAAAGTTCATGCAACCGTTGCAGAAAATTATAAAAGCCGCAAACATCGAAAACAAAAATTACAGGCAGGAACTACACAAATTTCTCAGAAACTACCGTGCGACACCGCATTCTACAACTGGAATTTCACCGGCAGAAATTCTTTTCTCCAGAACAATAAAAACCAAATTACCAGAAATGCCGAAATCACCTCAAAACAGTCCATTGCGAAACAAAGATGCATCAGAAAAATCGAAAAACAAAAAGTACGCTGACTCTAAAAGAAAAGGACGAGAGTCATCTATCAAGGAGGGCGATCAAGTACTTGTAAAACAATGGAAAAGGGATAAATTAACACCTCCGTTTCATCCGAAACCGGCCAAAGTTATTCGAAGAAAGAAATCAATGATAACCGTAAATCACGAAGGAAAAGAAATAACCCGAGATGCTTCACATTTCAAACCGCTTCCAACTGGAATTTGCGCATCAGACAATCAAACACCGTATCAATCGCCAACCCCGAGCATTCGTAGACGACCAAAACGAAATAGACAGAAACCGGCAAGATATCGCGATTAATGATTAGTGCGGTGAAAAATGTGAAATGTGAAAAAAAGTGAAAAGTCAATCAAAAATCATGTATTGCAAAATTTGAATTTGATCATGTATTCGAATTTTTTATTTCAATGATACTGATTAATTTTGCTGATACCATAGATTGTTCAAATTTCATTGCATTCAGCTGTTATATCAATCATGTCAATCTCGTGATAGTTTTATTGCTTTTCAGGGACTCGGACATCATTAACTTTTACACTCGTTGTTTTATATTGCTTTCTTATCGTATAGTTTAGATTAGATGAACACGTGCATTGATTCTCTATGACACTTTATTCTGAGATAATTGATAGACTCGTTACACTCTTTAGTTATTCATTTTAGATTTCGTATTAATTGCTTTCTTTATCTGCTCGTGTCGAGACGGTGAACCTTTGACATTAATATATGAACTCTCTGTGCCGTGCTCGACACTACTTCATATATTTTTAGATTACTTTATTACATTTATATTTTAATCATCAGTAATAATATTTTTTTAATCTATAAAGAAAAGGAGGAATGTAATATCTTAGCTATAGCCAGTCACGTGATTATGAAGCATCTTATCTGTATGCATGCCCACGTGCTGGTCAGTCTGCCAGCTAGCGTGTACCTCTGTGCAACTCATAGTACCATGTATATATGTAAATAAATATAGAACTTAGAATTAAGCCTAGTGATCTATTCAAGCAAATCATGACTTTATATTGTCTGTGACAATATTACAAGAGTGAGACCAGGTGCCCAGGAAGAGTAAGCATCTCCTGCTTGCATGCAACACCCGCCGCTTCAATTCGGTAGAACTGTCACATCCGGTAACTTCCATTTCGGAAGACATAGAGTACTATCTTGGCTTGGATGGTTCAAATGGTCTATGACAGAATATCACCCACCATTCTGGAGAGTGGGACATCATAGTGTATGACGAGTTCCCCATATCGACCGTAGAACTTCCTCAGTGACGATGTAAGTCGGTCACAAACATATCCCTGACTGAGAAGCTTATCTGAAAGACGCCTAGCTCTCAGGACAAAATCCGTATATTTCGTACTTGCTCTGGCATAGCGTATCAACTGAGATATGAACACGCCATAAGCAGGCAATGAAGGGATGTTGCTACTCAGAAAAGGAAAGTTTGTAATGCTGAAATTGAAGTCGTCACGTTTGTCATAGAGTGAGGTGTTCATGTGACCATCAGTGTCGTAGGACAACATTATGTCCAAATAGGATGCTGAATTATTTGTCTCTGTAGTTTCTTTGACTTCAAGCTCCGAAGGATAGATTCTGCTCAGGTAATCTGCGAATTTCGGATTATTGATGGACAAAACATCGTCTATGTATCTATAAGTGAAGTTGAAGTCAGAAGCTAAGTATCTTTTCCCTTCAGAGACCAAAGATTGAATAAATTCAGCTTCGTACGAGTAAAGGAAAATATCGGCAAGGAGTGGGGCACAATTGGTCCCCATTGGAATTCCGACAATTTGCTGAAAGACCTTTCCTCCAAACACCACAAAAATGTTGTCGATCAAAAAGTTTAACATCTGAATAATATCTGTTTCAGTGTACTTATTTTCAGAATCGGACTTTTCTTTTACAAAGTAGGTTTTGTCATAGTTCACAACAATAAATTTGTATTTGCGATTACCGTTCTTACTTGTAAACGCATTACTTATAATTTTTGCGAGTCTTTCTTTCAATTTAGAATGTGGAATTGTAGTGTAAAGTGTCGAAAAATCAAAGGCTTTGATCGAATGAACTTTACTAAAATGAGTGGATTTCAGATGTTCTAAAAGTTCCTTCGAATTATTTAAAATCCACATCTGGTTGATACCACTGCGAGAATATACTGTCGAACAATATTTTTGAAGCCCAGATTTTGAAGGTCAGTCCATAAATAACACTAGGACTATAAATTCTATTATAGATGTTATCGAACGTCTTGAAGAAACAAACCAGAATATCACGTCAAACCTAGGTAACGTAAGCAGGCAAGTAAATATCTACAGTATGCTTGATAGAGCAGTGAATGAAGTCCAGAATCTCATAGAGATGGCTAGAGATCATGCACAGACTCTTAGGTTACAATTAGATATGTTATCTCTAGGACACCTTTCCCCCACAGTCATCTCTCCGAGTAACTTGAGACGACTTCTGTTGGAAGTCAGAAATAAACTTGACAGGAATTTTCAATTCCCTTTTGACCCTGACACTGACCTTTGGACATTCTACAAGACATTGACTTGTACTACTCTTGTACATCGTGATCAGTTAGTTGTTGTTCTTTCAATTCCATTATTAGATACCCTAGGTGCCTTTGAAGTGTATAAGGTCTATAATATAGCCTTACCTCGTAACGTTCCTAACAGCAACTTGCAAGCCCGTTATGACCTAGAAGCCCCAGCTTTATTGATCGATAAAAGAAGAAGTCAGTTTTCTTTACTTTCATCGATTGAACTCTCAGGTTGTATGTCGTCACTAAGACCCTATTGTACAATAAGGAACCCAGTTTATTCTATCCTTTCATCTTCCATGTGTATTATACACTTGTTCCTAGGACATACAGAAAAGGTTGAAAAACATTGTAAAATCATTGTTACCCCTAACGCCCCTAACCCTCAGGCTAGGTATCTTTCGGATGGTCATTGGGTGATAACATCGGCGGCCTCTCTTACCTTTAGTGTGGGATGCAATGCGTCTTCTTCTACTCAGGTCATTAAGACTTCCCCTCCCCTTGACATCATTCACCTTCCACTGGCTTGTTCAGCATTCAATAACCGTATGACCCTACCTCCCTTCTTTCATAAGGAAAGTAAATATAATTTGTCCTCACTTTTTCGACAATTCCTCCGAAATTATAAGTTTGGGCTCATTAATGTCTGGAAACCTTTTGTCATTTCTCTCCCTTCTTTCGGCAATATCAAGATACCAAAAAAGTTGAAAACAGTAAAAGAAATGCCCCTCGATAATTTGATTTTTGAACTCAAAAACAGTATACCAGACATTGAGCCAATGCCTGCAGATACCCCTTTTTATTATTACATAATAGGTAGTTTAGGCATTATCCTTTTGGTACTTCTTTGTTGCTTTCGGCGCAGGCTTCGAAATTATTTTTCAAAATTCAAAATCTGCTCGTGGTCGGTCGAGAAGGGAACAGTAGAGGAACCACCGTGTCCAACCATAACCAGGCCTGACCAGCCCGATGTGCGACCTTCGGCACCCTCCTGGCAAGAAAGTGACCATGCACCAAGTAGTTACCTACCTGAACCAGAATCTGTTGCAGACGTAGTTCGAAGACAATACCAAACTCTCGTAGATGATCAACGCCCCTGGAGTTATATGGACAATACAAGAAACACAAATTGGGAACCACCTGTTGTATCCAGATTCAGTGATGGACACTATGTCTACAGGTTAGATCCCCATGGACGATATAAGATAAGAAAACTGAACAAGAAGCAGAACAAGAAAAGAAATTCGTATCCAGGCGCCGGAGACGACGAATCTATCCAGGTCCCTAACTATCCAGGTGTGCGAACTGAAAACATTAAACTAGAACCAAATGAAAACGTCAAGCAGATCGAACCGGAACAAATTCACGTGACGTCGGGAAGACCCGAGTGCGATGATGCCGTACGGCCGGATGTACAAACCAGCCCGCCACAAACAGAAGCGATTCCACTTCGGACATTACCGAGACCGATACCGTCCATTTATCCCGGACTTTCAAATGAACTGAAAGAACTGTGATTAAATTGGGATTTACCTTACCCGGACGCGGAAATATGTGAGCATGACAATATACCCCGTCGCTTTTCTGAGTGGTGCCGCCACTTAGATTACGGGAAGATCTCGGCATCGTCACCATTGTCGAGATGCGTCCGAGTAAGAATAACCCGGTAAGAGAGATATACATTTGAAGAAACTTTTAGAAAAGGACTAGTCGAGAAAACTTTATTTATCACGTGATGAGGAACTGTATCAAGAATATTACAGCCCAATGATGAACACTGAATGCAGGATGATGTCCAGGCATCCAAGTCACTAACTATGTAATTTCATTGGACTAAGATTGTTTTCTTTTATGGTGCCATTTTAAGATTTATTAATTTACTTATGCATGTATATATCTTGTATATAAATCCAGGTCACTTCATACCTTTATATTTGTCTACGTGCTGGCCTTGTAATATTTTTAAGATGAGAATATCAAAGTCACGGATTACGATATCCAGGTAAAAAGATGTATTATTTATTGAATAGATAATTATCCAGGTCACAGGTGAATCCAGGTCACTGTGATAGAATGTGCATATGTATATATTATTGTTGTAATTAAGATTAATTAGAAAATTGTTGAGTCAAGGCCAGGCGTATAGAAAATAACCAAGGACAATCTCATGACACACTTGTAAAGGAACCATCTTGGATCGGCTTTATTAATGAGTCTAGACATTATATCCAGGTCTAAAATTTCAGGTTATAATAGTCAGACTATCCAGGTCAGTCCCAGATTAAGCCAATTCAAGTTATGGTCCCTTGATTGTCCTTTTATTTCATGTAAGAAAGTTAGAAATACCGTTTTTATTTAGTTGAAATATCCAGGTCTTTAGAGTAAAGAACATCTAGGTAAACTGATACATCCAGATCACGAAATCCAGGTCTTATTTAGGTCTTAAGAGTGAAGCCTGTGTATCCAGGTCTTTAGAGTAAAAGAAAATACAAGTTATCGATATATCCAGGTCACATCCAGGTCAAGGAGATGAGTCGTTATAATCTAGGTCGCACAAACTTGGTTATTTTCTTAATTGGGGGAGCATTGTAACCCTATGACCTCTCCCCCACAATGATTATTAATTATGTTTATTAATTAATGCTAATTAGTTAATTACTTCTTGATGTACTTTTATAATGTTAATTAATTGTCATACTATACAGAGAGACTTCCACTCTGGGCAAAGAAAGATAATTTTGAAGTATATTTTGGAAACACATTATTTCAATGTGTTATGAAATTCATTATTCGATCACGCCAAATTTCGGTAATATTCCATAATATGAAACATGGCAAAGCCATCAAAGCGCGCCAGTTACTAGTTAAACAATAAATTCTAGATGAATACTAGCTGATAAGTAAATTTATAATTGATTGTATAGTTTTAAAAAAATATATATTATAATAAGAAAAATATATATATACATGACTCCAATATAAACAGCACCGTGAAAAGGTAAAAACAACCACGTTCACTGTTTTTTTCTTTTTTTCAAGTGACACATTCGCCTTTGATCAAATTCAATGAACATCACTTGAAAAAAAAAACTTAAGAAAAAATTTATATATACAATACTGAAACATCACAAAAAGGTACATACAAGAGACTACAATATTAGTTATTAGGTTTGTTACTGACCTTACACGGAAATCTGTCGGGTTGATAAAGCCCATAGAAGGCGAGGCGCTTGCGCCGAGCCTTCTATGGGCTTTATCAACCCGACAGATTTCCGTGTAAGGTCAGTAACAAACCTAATAACTGATTTGTTTTGTCGAGGACCATTTTGACATGGTGATTCCTACTGTCCTCCTGCTTTACCAAGCAATAGTGCTGTAAAGTTTTACCCAGTTTTGCTAATTGTCGGCCATTGCCTTACAAATTTTTGAAACTGACTTTCCACAAGAATTTGTCGGGCAGTCACATGACCAAATTCAAGCATTCCCATTGGGTCAAACTAGTCCGAGGCAAAACAACTTGATGTACATGTATGCTGCCCCTGGTAAATGGCAGATTTGTAAACTATGCAAGAAGAGTGAGAGAGGAATTAGTATAAGTGGTTTTTCACTTAATGTTTTCCAATCTAAAGAGATGTGTTTTGTGTGTAAATGTCATGATGAGCTTTTTTGAATAAATATTGTTAAAGAGCTTAAAGATATTATTAGTTTGTACATTTACAATTTGCGTGATTTTGTAAAATATGTATATATATATTATATAATTATCAATGCACGACTTTTCAAAGACATCAACACATAACAGTGTTGGCCATGCATATTTCATTCCTACTCACTCAAACCAAGCTAGATCCTGATCTTTTCACAGTCACAGAGGAACCCCTCCCCCCCCCCCACCTGGATTTTGCTAAAAATCCGAATTTTCCGGGTTAATTTTTTTATGTATGATTCTTTTCAAATTGATAAGCTGGAAACACATGACTGACGACTGGACCACCATGGACAAATCAAGTTTTCTACATCTGCCGCCATACCTGTTGCCTTAGCTTCAATATTTTGCCCATCTCACACGTTATTTCTATTCGGTATAACCGAATAGAAATAACGTGTGAGATGGACGAAATATTGAAGCTACTGTTGCCTCAATGTCTCCTTACAGAGTCTGAGAGTCCTGCTCAGTTCAGTATGTTGTTGAATTGAAGTCAAGCAGATTAAGGGATTGACTGTCTGACAAAAACTTAAATATTCACATAATTCATTAAGAAGCTTAGGAGAGGGCATCATATATTAATCATGTTATGAAAACTTTTGCCCAATCCTTTTTCACTGAATTGTTTTAAATAAAGGATGATTAAACTAAAAGGTCTTAATTTGTTATTTCAGTGGTTTCTTCAAGTCTTATTCCTCGACTCTTTTGACAAAATTTATCAGTGTGTATTCTGCTTTTGGATGATGATGATTATATGATTTACACTTCAATTTTAATTTTCTGTTCCTATTTCCATCAGTAACCATGGCAAAGAAGACAGAAAACTTTACGTACTCTGGTGGTTCTTTCTAATGCAGACTATATTTTAGAAAAAACTGAAAATATCATGCAATTTTCGATTATATCAGACTCAGTAAAGACTGAATTAATGACCCAATTTTATATGCTGGCACCCTGCCGCACCCATTCATATGATTGAGTTTTTGATCACTCTTTGCTATTCCATTTTCTACGTGTATAATCATGTAGTTAGTTTTAAATTTGTTTTGTCTTGGTCACTTTGTTACTTTTATTTTGATGTATGCCAACATGTTTGGTGATATCAATAAATATTTGAAATACCTATATGAGTCATCCAGGTAGCTTATCCTGAACTCCCCCCCCCCCCCCCCCCCCCCCGGTCCATGCATACGCTTAGAGGATAGATTTGATGGCCAGTAACCCCCCCCCCCCCCCCCCATCTCCTACTTATCATCAGACTTATCGGCTTTTATTCATTGAATTATATTGCAAACCTTTGCCGCCTATGACTGTGTAACTTGTTTGAAAGTTGCCCCCCCCCCCCCCCCCCCTAGGATTAATGATTTTGCCTGTACAAATTACCTCAATTTGACCCCCCTCCTTTCTTTAGAACTCTGACCTGTGATTTTTAAAAATACCTTTCTTGGAACTTCTTGTGACGTAATTAGTAATCGATGCACGTGGTCTCGAAGCACCGAGATAGTAAAAATCCGAGTCACTATGTGAAGTGCATGGAAAATGAAAGTAACACAACTTTCAGTTTTAGTTTCTATTTCTTGATAAGTTAACATTAGCCCTGTGATTGATGACGCATTTTTGTAGAGTCTGCAGCCGACCATGTGCATGTATTTGTTGTGTTGGGATTTACCTCTTTTTAAGCTTTCTCTGTACCAGTAGATTTTATATTTGTAATCACTGCATACACAATGTTAATCTACTGGTATCAGAAGTAACAACGACTTTCCGTTTACATTGCATTGACACGGACTGACGAAGTAAATGGTAAGCTTTTGTGTTTTTATGTGAGCTCTTACTGATCGACAAATGTTTGGATTGTTTGGCAGTCGCGGTTCATAAGCTCCAGAAATCATTGAAGTCTTTCTATCGTGTCTACTGTGATGAAAAGAGAATAAAAAAAACCATGCAAACATTTTGCAGACTTTGATAATGATTCCAAAACGAAAGACAAACTTTATTTAATTTTTATTTTAACGAGTATAGTGAAGCATCTTTATGAGTTAGAATAATAATTACAGTATTTGATTTTTAAATGTTGGTAATTTTTTCCTCCTATGTTCCCCATGAATCAAAATGGCGTCCGCAAACTGAAACGTTTAGGCTATAGCAAAGGAACATAACTCTGTATAGAACCTGATCGTAATAGCGCTTTCGCACGCGCGCTTCGCGCGCGCGCTGGCGCGCATATAAGCGGTCCCATCCAGCTAACGCTGGCTGGCACCGGACAATCACGAGTGTAGATATGATCTAATAGGATGCAGCTGCAGATATTTCGTATATCGGTGGATGTACCTGTCCTCACTTAGAGTGATGAGGTGACAATAGTTCATATCTCTATGTTAAGTGCTGTCGGTCTCTGTGCAATGGCTCCAGTTTGACGGGTGCTTTTGACAGATTCTGACAGTTCGGTCCCCAAATTGGGAATGTTTAGTTAATCATCATTTTGGGACACTCGTGATGCCCAGATGCTGGAATTCCCACTGAATAGTATATATTCGAGTCCTAGACTCGGTATGTTAGACCATGTTTAAGGATTAAGCTCACATTAGTCTCTGTTAGTACTTTACGCTGTTAATTCATTTACTATTGGAACTTACAATAAACTATTATAAAGTTGAAGTGACTTTCTCTTTGTGAGAAATTAGACAGTAAAAACACAACGCGGAACAAAGATCACCGGACTACAATCCTTGTATGAACATAAGAGGGTACATTATGCCATATTTGCTGGTTTACTTGATGTTTATGATGTAAAGGTTTTATGGTAAAAAAACTTTCACATTTGACATAATTTTAAAGCCTTGTGGACACCTTTTAAGGCAAGTTTAATCATTTTTGACAAAAATTCCTTAAATATGATTTTAAGAAAAAGCACTTTCCTGCTCTCAAGATCTTGGATATCATATATATAACTGATCCCTATATATACATGTATCCATCCTATGGAAGGATTTTTATCTATACCTTTTGATACACTCTTGTATAAAATCTGTGGGACATATATGTTACTCTTTATTTTCAAGGTCAAGATTGGAACTAGAATCTGTCAAAACTACACAAAACATTTTATGTCCGCGTCAGCGGGATAACTCATTATCTGACATAGTACTGATGCTACAGTGACCAAACTTGCAAAAGTGATTGATCTTGGGGTGCTGATGTGAACCTATGTATCAGATGCTGCATCTGACCTACATTTTCCGGTTCAGTGACTCGCGTGGACCGTGTCTGGTTAAAGTTTTTGGGGTAGCTCAGTATCTGAAAAAGTACTGATGCTACAGTGACCAAACTTGCACAAGTGATTCATCTTAGGATGATGAGATGAACCTTGGTGCATCAGATGCAGCATCTGACCTAATTTTTCCACCTGGGTGATTTTGCCTTTAAAAGCTAATATTTGGCAAAGTATAAAGTGCTACATGTTCCAAACTTGCATAGTGGATGCATTTTTAATCATACTTTCATAAAACGACCGTGACCTACTTTTTTCCGCTTGAGTGATGTTACTTTTTAAAGCCAATATTGGGCAAAATGCAAGTGCTACATATATCAAACTTGCATAGTGGCTGTATCTTTGATCAAACTTTCATAAAATGACCTTGACCTACTTTTTCCGCTAGAGTGATTTTGTCTCTAAATAAAAGCCAATATTGAGCAAAATATAAGTGCTACATGTTCCGAACTTGCATAGTGGATGTATCTTTGATCAAACTTTCATAAAATAACCTTGACCTACTTTTTCCCACTTGAGTGATTTTACTTTTACTTGTTTTTAAAGCCAATATACATGTACTTTGAAATATGTTTGGATTGAATTTTGATGCAGCAAAGTCACAGAGCTTCGTAATCCCTGATTACCTATGTTCAAGGTCCTTCGCAGTTTGATATGGTATGGGAATAATAAGGCACACATTTTATTGCCTCTTTCTTGTGATATTGGTGCCGTCATGAATTTTTTTTGTCATTCCATAAAAAGTTTTAATACAAGACGATAACTTAATTCAGAAGTGTACCTTCCCCAACTTTTAGATACATGCATTTATAAGCTTCTTATTTAGAAGGTTACTGCTGGGAATTACCAGCACCGTTAAAATTATGTTTTCCAGATTATAACTATATCTGTACTACAGAAGCTTATTATCCCCTCTCATCATATAGTAGAAGTTGCCGGGGGATTTATAGTATAGATTTTCTAGGTCATGGGGCAAAGGTAAAAGTCACAGATTGGAAAAGATCAAAATCCTTGAATACAGCCCATTGCTGATGACAAGAAGAAAAATCCTTTTGATTTTCAAGGACTCAAATGTAGAGGTTACAGCCGGAACGCCAGTCGGCACTTGTCTTTGAAGTTTAAAAACGAAGTCACGTGACAAATGTTTTGAATATGACGACAGTGTACCACGTCATCAAAAACGCGTCATACTGACTGTGCTGCATGTGTAAACAAGAATGACACAGGTGATTTTGATGGCAATAGAGATACCGTTTCAAGTTATAACACTTAATCAGGTAAATTTTGTGGCATTTTGAAATAAATCGGGCGTTGTCAAGGGGAGTTTTTCGCCAGCGATCTGTTTACCTGCATTTTATTGCTTATTTACTTTTAAAATCCCGGCTGGGAATGATTGGGAACAGTCTGAATGTAAACTTTATATATCACCGAAGTCACCAAAACCAAAAATAGTATGCCGATCTTTGCCTTAAGGGGTTTGTGTCACCTTTCAAACTTCGATTTGCTGTTCGGGCGTCCATCTTCCATGTCAACGTATGGAAACTCGTTTGTAAACAGCAAGTACACAAGTACACATGTACCCAAGTCGGTGCTGCGAAGTGGTTAGATTTGCCAAAACGAAACATGGCACTGGCACAAAATCATCTACAAGGTATCAAACCATCAGACAAATGTTAAAAATTCCATTGCCACTTGAATTTGGTGTATTCTGAGTCCGTAATGATGAATTCTAATTAAAATCTGGTCCTCGTAATTGCTTTTTTATTCCTATTTATAGAGTACTTATTGACTAAAATTCTATATAGGTATCATAATTGGGATTCTGTTGAAAAGATTATCATTGAATTTTGACCAGAAGTGCAAAGGGGAGCATTTGTGTCAGCTTTTAAAACCAACGGTGTATGCACAATTTTCGTTGGATCTTTAGCAGGGCTGAAAATATCAAAAATCCCTTTCAGAGGAATTTCAGTTATATGTAGTGAATTATATCCGAGTATTATTTGTTGTATAATAATATTTAAAATTTGAGATAAACAACTAAGGTCGTTTAGCCCAATTCATTCTTATGCTGCTACTTTTTGTGTCAAGAGTTATCCGCCCTTTTTAGAAACAATGCTTCCAACCGTCAAAATAGGGATTGGCGTTCCGGCTGTTATAGATTGGAAAAGGTCCAAATCCTTGTATACAGCCTTGAGAGTGCAGTTTTGATTGGATCTGTGTTTTGTTTTCTGAAGCCCTGAAGGTGAGGTCATTTTTTACTATGCGGTGCGCCGAGAAGATTTTTTTCCGAAACGACGATGACTCGAACAAGAGGATGTAAGAGTTGTCCATTTCACTTTCACTTTAGGAAGAGATTGCAAAATACATGACATGTTTAGGGTCACAGATCGGAGGTAAGGCGATGTGCAGGGCTAGCTGAATCCTATGTATATATACAATGTAATTTGACAAATAATATATTTTAACATTGTTAGCTCGGTGTTCTTTTTAATACTCTCTAGTTCCCCAAGGATTTCCCTTCCCAAGAATTATCTTGGGGGTTTTTTGTTTCCAGTTTTTGTTTCTTTATGTTTCCTGGGAAATTGTGCAGGATAGAAGTGGTGGCATGCATAATAATACAAAAATTAATTCATTACAATTTGATTAACAATTGACCCTTCCGAATGTGGGAAAAGTTTGAGAAATTCCATGACGTCACAATGCAATACTTTGATGTTTGACAGAGGTTCAAAGCTTGTTTGTCCGAGGAAAAAGCATTGTGACATCACGACATTTTGCATTTTTTTCCCGCAATGGGGAGATTCAATTATTTTCTTCATAAATCAACATACATTTCTTCTACAACAATAAGAGATCTGTTTGTATAAAAATGGAATGATTTGCAGGCATGAATAATTCAATTTGTATAATTTTATGGTCGCAAATTTAGTTTTTAGCTGGCCTTGACGAACAAGTCTGGAGAGCTTATGCCATACCCTGGGCGTCGTTGTTGTCGTCGTCATCGTCCGTGGACAGAACTTTAACGTGGGCTATATCTCTTGAACTATAAGGAGTAGGGCTTTGATATTTCACAATTGTAAATACCTTGTGACAAGACCTTTCATTTGAGACCATGACCTTTGACCTAGTGACCTTGACCTTGAACTTTGACCTACTTTTCAAATACTTTTTGAAAAGGTTTTATTAATATAATGCCCTGTTTACTCGACGGGTTTAATGCGCATTAAATCAAATTTGATGCACATTAGATTTTAGCTGTGTTCACACAGAGAATCTAATGCGCATTAGTTTAATTTGCATTAGATTTAATGTGCATTAGATTTTGCCGTGTGAACACGAAGCGAATCTAATTCCCATTAAATCTGGCTCACGCGTATATAATGATTTACTAGAATTGTACAGTACATTTCCATCATAACTGGGCACTTTGAATCACCCTTGGACCTCAAAACATAGAATAAGGGATAAAAATACTTTATTACATTCACAATGAACACTCTAAGTACTGCGTCTCTTTACTTGCGTAGAGTGACATTATATTATGACGTTATTTTATCTCAAAATGACCATGATGACGTCATGCAATGCATGCAAAAGCCTAACTTACGAAGAGGTAAATTATTATGAGCAAAACAATATATAGGCATGCATTAAACCCTTTTACTATCTAAAGTATATAGCTCTCAGTGCAAATGTACCAAAATCTAATGCGCATTAGAATGTGTCTTTTGAATGCAATGCAAATCTAATTCGCATTAGAATAAAGGGCATCAAATCTAATGTGAATTAGATTTAATGCGCACTCGTGTGAACAGGGCATAACTTGGTATTGTGATACGCATCGTATCGGGTATCAGGTATCATGATACGTATCGGATCAGCTGTGTGCAGTATCGTCCGAGCCCTAGATTTTTATGAGACTATAACCATACAATTTGATTATGTCTTCAAATCATTAAAAACAAACAATGTTTTTCCTATACTAGTTCTGAGCCTTTAAAAAAAACTTATATTTCATAGCCGCAAATCTTGGCGACGTCATCCTCAAAATATTAATGAAAATCCTTCCTTGGAATAAGGAGATAGTAGAGAAATCAGAATGAATCTAGTAAAATTAAAAACATTCAACAAGCCTACTTGCCTACAGGCAAGAGAATTAACACCTGCTTTGCACTGAATGGGAATTCTAGACCCCAGGTCCTAAGTGATACAATCACTTTGTATAATCTTTATTTGAGTAATGTATCACTGCATATATATATGATGACTTCTTTATTGTATATTTTCTTAGAAAATGTTGAAGGAAAAATTATTGTACATATATTGTACTTTCGTCTCTTTATCATGAACTAAAGCATATGCAAAACCTGAAATTCTCGCTATCCAGATGCTTTAGGTGACCAGAAACTCTTCCGCACTGAGTTGAAATTGCAACTTTACAGTAGAATTTGTGGTCAAAATAATTTTCATGAAAACTGTGACAGTTTGATAATGTATAATTTCTTTTTCAGAGCGTAACCTTAAAAGCCAATTTTCACCATGGATGTAGTCCTAGGGCTTGCTGATCACTACATTCTCACCCCCTTTGTATACCCAAGTACATGGGCAGAGAATGACCCCGCCCGACAGATCCTTAGTCTGCTCATGATCACCAACATAGGGGGATACCTACTGTACTTTATTACAGCTACTCTCAGTTATTACTCCATCTTTGATAGACGTCTGATGTTACATTCCCTCTATATAAAGGTAAGTCACCACCATAGGGGGATACCTACTGTACAGACACTCTCAGTTATTACTCCATCTTTGATAGACGTCTGATGTTACATCCCCTCTATATAAAGGTAAGTCACCAACATAGGGGGATACCTACTGTACAGTCACTCTCAGTTATTACTCCATCTTTGATAGACGTCTGATGTTACATCCCCTCTATATAAAGGTAAGTCACCAACATAGGGGGATACCTACTGTACAGCTACTCTCAGTTATTACTCCATCTTTGATAGACGTCTGATGTTACATCCCCTCTATATAAAGGTAAGTCACCAACATAGGGGGATACCTACTGTACTTTATTACAGCTACTCTCAGTTATTACTCCATCTTTGATAGACGTCTGATGTTACATCCCCTCTATATAAAGGTAAGTCACCAACATAGACGTCTGATGTTACATCCCCTCTATATAAAGGTAAGTCACCAACATAGGGGGATACCTACTGTACTTTATTACAGCTACTCTCAGTTATTACTCCATCTTTGATAGACGTCTGATGTTACATCCCCTCTATATAAAGGTAAGTCACCAACATAGGGGATACCTACTGTACTTTATTACAGCTACTCTCAGTTATTACTCCATCTTTGATAGACGTCTGATGTTACATCCCCTCTATATAAAGGTAAGTCACCAACATAGGGGGATACCTACTGTACTTTATTACAGCTACTCTCAGTTATTACTCCATCTTTGATAGACGTCTGATGTTACATCCCCTCTATATAAAGGTAAGTCACCAACATAGGGGGATACCTACTGTACAGCTACTCTCAGTTATTACTCCATCTTTGATAGACGTCTGATGTTACATCCCCTCTATATAAAGGTAAGTCACCAACATAGGGGGATACCTACTGTACAGTCACTCTCAGTTATTACTCCATCTTTGATAGACGTCTGATGTTACATCCCCTCTATATAAAGGTAAGTCACCAACATAGGGGGATACCTACTGTACAGCTACTCTCAGTTATTACTCCATCTTTGATAGACGTCTGATGTTACATCCCCTCTATATAAAGGTAAGTCACCAACATAGGGGGATACCTTCTGTACTTTATTACAGCTACTCTCAGTTATTACTCCATCTTTGATAGACGTCTGATGTTACATCCCCTCTATATAAAGGTAAGTCACCAACATAGGGGGATACCTTCTGTACTTTATTACAGCTACTCTCAGTTATTACTCCATCTTTGATAGACGTCTGATGTTACATCCCCTCTATATAAAGGTAAGTCACCAACATAGGGGGATACCTACTGTACAGCTCCTCTCAGTTATTACTCCATCTTTGATAGACATCTGATGTTACATCCCCTCTATATAAAGGTAAGTCACCAACATAGACGTCTGATGTTACATCCCCTCTATATAAAGGTAAGTCACCAACATAGGGGGATACCTTCTGTACTTTATTACAGCTACTCTCAGTTATTACTCCATCTTTGATAGACGTCTGATGTTACATCCCCTCTATATAAAGGTAAGTCACCAACATAAGGGGATACCTACTGTACTTTATTACAGTCACTCTCAGTTATTACTCCATCTTTGATAGATGTCTGATGTTACATCCCCTCTATATAAAGGTAAGTCACCAACATAGACGTCTGATGTTACATCCCCTCTATATAAAGGTAAGTCACCAACATAGGGGGATACCTTCTGTACTTTATTACAGCTACTCTCAGTTATTACTCCATCTTTGATAGACGTCTGATGTTACATCCCCTCTATATAAAGGTAAGTCACCAACATAGACGTCTGATGTTACATCCCCTCTATATAAAGGTAAGTCACCAACATAGGGGGATACCTACTGTACTTTATTACAGCTACTCTCAGTTATTATTCCATCTTTGATAGACGTCTGATGTTACATCCCCTCTATATAAAGGTAAGTCACCAACATAGACGTCTGATGTTACATCCCCTCTATATAAAGGTAAGTCACCAACATAGGGGGATACCTACTGTACTTTATTACAGTCACTCTCAGTTATTACTCCATCTTTGATAGACGTCTGATGTTACATCCCCTCTATATAAAGGTAAGTCACCAACATAGGGGGATACCTACTGTACTTTATTACAGACACTCTCAGTTATTACTCCATCTTTGATAGACGTCTGATGTTACATCCCCTCTATATAAAGGTAAGTCACCAACATAGGGGGATACCTACTGTACAGCTACTCTCAGTTATTACTCCATCTTTGATAGACGTCTGATGTTACATCCCCTCTATATAAAGGTAAGTCACCAACATAGGGGGATACCTACTGTACTTTATTACAGCTACTCTCAGTTATTACTCCATCTTTGATAGACGTCTGATGTTACATCCCCTCTATATAAAGGTAAGTCACCAACATAGGGGGATACCTACTGTACAGCTACTCTCAGTTATTACTCCATCTTTGATAGACGTCTGATGTTACACCCCCTCTATATAAAGGTAAGTCACTAACATAAGGGGATACTTACTGTACTTTATTACAGCCACTCTCAGTTATTACTCCATCTTTGATAGACGTCTGATGTTACATCCCCTCTATATAAAGGTAAGTCACCAACATAGGGGGATACCTACTGTACAGCCACTCTCAGTTATTACTCCATCTTTGATAGACGTCTAATGTTACATCCCCTCCATATAAAGGTAAGTCACCAACATAGGGGGATACCTACTGTACAGCCACTCTCAGTTATTACTCCATCTTTGATAGAAGTCTGATGTTACATCCCCTCTATATAAAGGTAAGTCACCAACATAGGGGGATACCTACTGTACAGCCACTCTCAGTTATTACTCCATCTTTGATAGACGTCTGATGTTACATCCCCTCTATATAAAGGTAAGTCACCAACATAGGGGGATACCTACTGTACAGCCACTCTCAGTTATTACTCCATCTTTGATAGACGTCTGATGTTACATCCCCTCTATATAAAGGTAAGTCACCAACATAGGGGGATACCTACTGTACAGCTACTCTCAGTTATTACTCCATCTTTGATAGACGTCTTATGTTACATCCCCTCTATATAAAGGTAAGTCACCAACATAGGGGGATACCTACTGTACAGCCACTCTCAGTTATTACTCCATCTTTGATAGACATCTGATGTTACATCCCCTCTATATAAAGGTAAGTCACCAACATAGGGGGATACCTACTGTACAGCTACTCTCAGTTATTACTCCATCTTTGATAGACGTCTGATGTTACATCCCCTCTATATAAAGGTAAGTCACCAACATAGGGGGATACCTACTGTACAGTCACTCTCAGTTATTACTCCATCTTTGATAGACGTCTGATCTTACATCCCCTCTATACAAAGGTAAGTCACCAACATAGGGGGATACCTACTGTACTTTATTACAGCTACTCTCAGTTATTACTCCATCTTTGATAGACGTCTGATGTTACATCCCCTCTATATAAAGGTAAGTCACCAACGTAGGGGGATACCTACTGTACTTTATTACAGCTACTCTCAGTTATTACTCCATCTTTGATAGACATCTGATGTTACATCCCCTCTATATAAAGGTAAGTCACCAACATAGGGGGATACCTACTGTACTTTATTACAGCTACTCTCAGTTATTACTCCATCTTTGATAGACGTCTGATGTTACATCCCCTCTATATAAAGGTAAGTCACCAACATAGGGGGATACCTCCTGTACTTTATTACAGCCACTCTCAGTTATTACTCCATCTTTGATAGACGTCTGATGTTACATCCCCTCTATATAAAGGTAAGTCACCAACATAGGGGGATACCTACTGTACTTTATTACAGCCACTCTCAGTTATTACACCATCTTTGATAGACGTCTGATGTTACATCCCCTCTATATAAAGGTAAGTCACCAACGTAGGGGGATACCTCCTGTACTTTATTACAGCCACTCTCAGTTATTACTCCATCTTTGATAGACATCTGATGTTACATCCCCTCTATATAAAGGTAAGTCACCAACATAGGGGTACCTACTGTACTTTATTACAGCTACTCTCAGTTATTACTCCATCTTTGATAGACGTCTGATGTTACATCCCCTCTATATAAAGGTAAGTCACCAACATAGGGGTACCTACTGTACTTTATTACAGCTACTCTCAGTTATTACTCCATCTTTGATAGACGTCTGATGTTACATCCCCTCTATTTAAAGGTAAGTCACCAACGTAGGGGGATACCTACTTTTCTTTATTACAGCAACTCTCAGTTATTACTCCATCTTTGATAGACGTCTGATGTTACATCCCCTCTATATAAAGGTAAGTCACCAACATAGGGGGATACCTACTGTACTTTATTACAGCTACTCTCAGTTATTACTCCATCTTTGATAGACGTCTGATGTTACATCTCCTCTATATAAAGGTTAGTCACCAACATAGGGGGATACCTACTGTACAGCTACTCTCAGTTATTACTCCATCTTTGATAGACGTCTGATGTTACATCCCCTCTATATAAAGGTAAGTCACCAACATAGGTAGATACCTACTGTACTTTATTACAGCTACTCTCAGTTATTACTCCATCTTTGATAGACGTCTGATGTTACATCCCCTCTATATAAAGGTAAGTCACCAACATAGGGGGATACCTACTGTACAGCTACTCTCAGTTATTACTCCATCTTTGATAGACGTCTGATGTTACATCCCCTCTATATAAAGGTAAGTCACCAACATAGGGGGATACCTACTGTACAGCTACTCTCAGTTATTACTCCATCTTTGATAGACGTCTGATGTTACATCCCCTCTATATAAAGGTAAGTCACCAACATAGGGGGATACCTACTGTGCAGACACTCTCAGTTATTACTCCATCTTTGATAGACGTCTGATGTTACATCCCCTCTATATAAAGGTAAGTCACCAACATAGGGGGATACCTACTGTACTTTATTACAGCAACTCTCAGTTATTACTCCATCTTTGATAGACGTCTGATGTTACATCCCCTCTATATAAAGGTAAGACACCAACATAGGGGGATACCTACTGTACAGCCACTCTCAGTTATTACTCCATCTTTGATAGACGTTTGATGTTACATCCTCTCTATAAAAAGGTAAGTCACCAACATAGGGGGATACCTACTGTACAGCCACTCTCAGTTATTACTCCATCTTTGATAGACGTTTGATGTTACATCCTCTCTATATAAAGGTAAGTCACCAACATAGGGGGATACCTACTGTACAGCCACTCTCAGTTATTACTCCATCTTTGATAGACGTCTGATGTTACATCCCCTCTATATAAAGGTAAGTCACCAACATAGGGGGATACCTACTGTACTTTATTACAGCTACTCTCAGTTATTACTTCATCTTTGATAGACGTCTGATGTTACATCCCCTCTATATAAAGGTAAGTCACCAACATAGGGGATACCTACTGTACAGCTACTCTCAGTTATTACTCCATCTTTGATAGACATCTGATGTTACATCCCCTCTATATAAAGGTAAGTCACCAACATAGGGGGATACCTACTGTACAGCTACTCTCAGTTATTACTCCATCTTTGATAGACGTCTGATGTTACATCCCCTCTATATAAAGGTAAGTCACCAACATAGGGGGATACCTACTGTACTTTATTACAGCTACTCTCAGTTATTACTCCATCTTTGATAGACGTCTGATGTTACATCCCCTCTATATAAAGGTAAGTCACCAACATAGGGGGATACCTACTGTACTTTATTACAGACACTCTCAGTTATTACTCCATCTTTGATAGACGTCTGATGTTACATCCCCTCTATATAAAGGTAAGTCACCAACATAGGGGGATACCTACTGTTCTTATTTACAGCTACTCTCAGTTATTACTCCATCTTTGATAGACGTTTGATGTTACATCCCCTCTATATAAAGGTAAGTCACCAACATAGGGGGATACCTACTGTACTTTATTACAGCAACTCTCAGTTATTACTCCATCTATGATAGACGTCTGATGTTACATCCCCTCTATATAAAGGTATGTCACCAACATAGGGGGATACCTACTGTACTTACAGTCACTCTCAGTTATTACTCCATCTTTGATAGACGTCTGATGTTACATCCCCTCTATATAAAGGTAAGTCTCCAACATAGGGGGATACCTACTGTACTTTATTACAGCCACTCTCAGTTATTACTCCGTCTTTGATAGACGTCTGATGTTACATCCCCTCTACATAAAGGTAAGTCACCAACATAGGGGGATACCTACTGTACAGCTACTCTCAGTTATTACTCCATCTTTGATAGACGTCTGATGTTACACCCCCTCTATATAAAGGTAAGTCACTAACATAAGGGGATACTTACTGTACTTTATTACAGCCACTCTCAATTATTACTCCATCTTTGATAGACGTCTGATGTTACATCCCCTCTATATAAAGGTAAGTCACCAACATAGGGGGATACCTACTGTACAGCCACTCTCAGTTATTACTCCATCTTTGATAGACGTCTAATGTTACATCCCCTCTATATAAAGGTAAGTCACCAACATAGGGGGATACCTACTGTACAGCCACTCTCAGTTATTACTCCATCTTTGATAGAAGTCTGATGTTACATACCCTCTATATAAAGGTAAGTCACCAACATAGGGGGATACCTACTGTACAGCCACTCTCAGTTATTACTCCATCTTTGATAGACGTCTGATGTTACATCCCCTCTATATAAAGGTAAGTCACCAACATAGGGGGATACCTACTGTACAGCCACTCTCAGTTATTACTCCATCTTTGATAGACGTCTGATGTTACATCCCCTCTATATAAAGGTAAGTCACCAACATAGGGGGATACCTACTGTACAGCTACTCTCAGTTATTACTCCATCTTTGATAGACGTCTGATGTTACATCCCCTCTATATAAAGGTAAGTCACCAACATAGGGGGATACCTACTGTACAGCCACTCTCAGTTATTACTCCATCTTTGATAGACATCTGATGTTACATCCCCTCTATATAAAGGTAAGTCACCAACATAGGGGGATACCTACTGTACAGCTACTCTCAGTTATTACTCCATCTTTGATAGACGTCTGATGTTACATCCCCTCTATATAAAGGTAAGTCACCAACATAGGGGGATACCTACTGTACAGTCACTCTCAGTTATTACTCCATCTTTGATAGACGTCTGATCTTACATCCCCTCTATATAAAGGTAAGTCACCAACATAGGGGGATACCTACTGTACTTTATTACAGCTACTCTCAGTTATTACTCCATCTTTGATAGACGTCTGATGTTACATCCCCTCTATATAAAGGTAAGTCACCAACGTAGGGGGATACCTACTGTACTTTATTACAGCTACTCTCAGTTATTACTCCATCTTTGATAGACATCTGATGTTACATCCCCTCTATATAAAGGTTAGTCACCAACGTAGGGGGATACCTCCTGTACTTTATTACAGCCACTCTCAGTTATTACTCCATCTTTGATAGACATCTGATCTTACATCCCCTCTATATAAAGGTAAGTCACCAACATAGGGGTACCTACTGTACTTTATTACAGCTACTCTCAGTTATTACTCCATCTTTGATAGACGTCTGATGTTACATCCCCTCTATATAAAGGTAAGTCACCAACATAGGGGGATACCTCCTGTACTTTATTACAGCCACTCTCAGTTATTACTCCATCTTTGATAGACGTCTGATGTTACATCCCCTCTATATAAAGGTAAGTCACCAACATAGGGGGATACCTACTGTACTTTATTACAGCCACTCTCAGTTATTACACCATCTTTGATAGACGTCTGATGTTACATCCCCTCTATATAAAGGTAAGTCACCAACGTAGGGGGATACCTCCTGTACTTTATTACAGCCACTCTCAGTTATTACTCCATCTTTGATAGACATCTGATGTTACATCCCCTCTATATAAAGGTAAGTCACCAACATAGGGGTACCTACTGTACTTTATTACAGCTACTCTCAGTTATTACTCCATCTTTGATAGACGTCTGATGTTACATCCCCTCTATATAAAGGTAAGTCACCAACATAGGGGTACCTACTGTACTTTATTACAGCTACTCTCAGTTTTTACTCCATCTTTGATAGACGTCTGATGTTACATCCCCTCTATATAAAGGTAAGTCACCAACGTAGGGGGATACCTACTGTTCTTTATTACAGCAACTCTCAGTTATTACTCCATCTTTGATAGACGTCTGATGTTACATCCCCTCTATATAAAGGTAAGTCACCAACATAGGGGGATACCTACTGTACTTTATTACAGCTACTCTCAGTTATTACTCCATCTTTGATAGACGTCTGATGTTACATCTCCTCTATATAAAGGTTAGTCACCAACATAGGGGGATACCTACTGTACAGCTACTCTCAGTTATTACTCCATCTTTGATAGACGTCTGATGTTACATCCCCTCTATATAAAGGTAAGTCACCAACATAGGGGGATACCTACTGTACTTTATTACAGCTACTCTCAGTTATTACTCCATCTTTGATAGACGTCTGATGTTACATCCCCTCTATATAAAGGTAAGTCACCAACATAGGGGGATACCTACTGTACAGCTACTCTCAGTTATTACTCCATCTTTGATAGACATCTGATGTTACATCCCCTCTATATAAAGGTAAGTCACCAACGTAGGGAGATACCTACTGTACTTTATTACAGCCACTCTCAGTTATTACTCCATCTTTGATAGACGTCTGATGTTACATCCCCTCTATATAAAGGTAAGTAACCAACATAGGGGGATACCTACTGTACTTTATTACATCTACTCTCAGTTATTACTCCATCTTTGATAGACATCTGATGTTACATCCCCTCTATATAAAGGTAAGTCACCAACATAGGGGTACCTACTGTACTTTATTACAGCTACTCTCAGTTATTACTCCATCTTTGATAGACGTCTGATGTTACATCCCCTCTATATAAAGGTAAGTCACCAACATAGGGGGATACCTACTGTACAGCTACTCTCAGTTATTACTCCATCTTTGATAGACGTCTGATGTTACATCCCCTCTATATAAAGGTAAGTCAAGAACATACGGGGATACCTACTGTACTTTATAACAGCCACTCTCAGTTATTACTCCATCTTTGATAGACGTCTGATCTTACATCCCCTCTATATAAAGGTAAGTCACCAACATAGGGGTACCTACTGTACTTTATTACAGCTACTCTCAGTTATTACTCCATCTTTGATAGACGTCTGATGTTACATCCCCTCTATATAAAGGTAAGTCACCAACATAGGGGGATACCTACTGTACTTTATTACAGTCACTCTCAGTTATTACTCCATCTTTGATAGACGTCTGATCTTACATCCCCTCTATATAAAGGTAAGTCACCAACATAGGGGTACCTACTGTACTTTATTACAGCTACTCTCAGTTATTACTCCATCTTTGATAGACGTCTGATGTTACATCCCCTCTATATAAAGGTAAGTCACCAACATAGGGGGATACCTACTGTACTTTATTACAGTCACTCTCAGTTATTACTCCATCTTTGATAGACGTCTGATGTTACATCCCCTCTATATAAAGGTAAGTCACTAACATAGGGGGATACCTACTGTACTTTATTACAGCTACTCTCAGTTATTACTCCATCTTTGATAGACGTCTGATGTTACATCCCCTCTATATAAAGGTAAGTCACCAACATAGGGGGATACCTACTGTACTTTATTACAGACACTCTCAGTTATCACTCCATCTTTGATAGACGTCTGATGTTACATCCCCTCTATATAAAGGTAAGTCACCAACATAGGGGGATACCTACTGTACTTATTTACAGCTACTCTCAGTTATTACTCCATCTTTGATAGACGTCTGATGTTACATCCCCTCTATATAAAGGTAAGTCACCAACATAGGGGGATACCTACTGTACTTATTTACAGCTACTCTCAGTTATTACTCCATCTTTGATAGACGTCTGATGTTACATCCCCTCTATATAAAGGTAAGTCACCAACATAGGGGGATACCTACTGTACAGCTACTCTCAGTTATTACTCCATCTTTGATAGACATCTGATGTTACATCCCCTCTATATAAAGGTAAGTCACCAACATAGGGGGATACCTACTGTACTTATTTACAGTCACTCTCAGTTATTACTCCATCTTTGATAGACGTCTGATGTTACATCCCCTCTATATAAAGGTAAGTCACCAACATAGGGGGATACCTACTGTACTTTATTACAGCTACTCTCAGTTATTACTCCATCTTTGATAGACGTCTGATGTGACATCCCCTCTATATAAAGGTAAGTCACCAACATAGGGGGATACCTACTGTACTTTATTACAGCTACTCTCAGTTATTACTCCATCTTTGATAGACGTCTGATGTTACATCCCCTCTATATAAAGGTAAGTCACCAACATAGGGGGATACCTACTGTACTTTATTACAGCTACTCTCAGTTATTACTCCATCTTTGGTAGACATCTGATGTTACATCCCCTCTATATAAAGGTAAGTCACCAACATAGGGGTACCTACTGTACTTTATTACAGACACTCTCAGTTATTACTCCATCTTTGATAGACATCTGATGTTACATCCCCTCTATATAAAGGTAAGTCACCAACATAGGGGTACCTACTGTACTTTATTACAGCTACTCTCAGTTATTACTCCATCTTTGATAGACGTCTGATGTTACATCCCCTCTATATAAAGGTAAGTCACCAACATAGGGGGATACCTACTGTACAGCTACTCTCAGTTATTACTCCATCTTTGATAGACATCTGATGTTACATCCCCTCTATATAAAGGTAAGTCACCAACGTAGGGAGATACCTACTGTACTTTATTACAGCCACTCTCAGTTATTACTCCATCTTTGATAGATGTCTGATGTTACATCCCCTCTATATAAAGGTAAGTCACCAACATAGGGGGATACCTACTGTACTTTATTACAGCCACTCTCAGTTATTACTCTATCTTTGATAGACGTCTGATGTTACATCCCCTCTATATAAAGGTAAGTCACCAACATAGGGGGATACCTACTGTACAGCTACTCTCAGTTATTACTCCATCTTTGATAGACGTCTGATGTTACATCCCCTCTATATAAAGGTAAGTCACCAACATAGGGGGATACCTACTGTACTTTATTACAGCCACTCACAGTTATTACTCCATCTTTGATAGACGTCTGATGTTACATCCCCTCTATATAAAGGTCAGTCACCAACATAGGGGGATACCTACTGTACAGCTACTCTCAGTTATTACTCCATCTTTGATAGACGTCTGATGTTACATCCCCTCTATATAAAGGTAAGTCATCAACATAGGGGGATACCTACTGTACTTTATTACAGCTACTCTCAGTTATTACTCCATCTTTGATAGACGTCTGATGTTACATCCCCTCTATATAAAGGTAAGTCACCAACATAGGGGGATACCTACTGTACTTTATTACAGCTACTCTCAGTTATTACTCCATCTTTGATAGATGTCTGATGTTACATCCCCTCTATATAAAGGTAAGTCACCAACATAGGGGGATACCTTCTGTACTTTATTACAGCCACTCTCAGTTATTACTCCATCTTTGATAGACGTCTGATGTTACATCCCCTCTATATAAAGGTAAGTCACCAACATAGGGGGATACCTACTGTACAGCTACTCTCAGTTATTACTCCATCTTTGATAGACCTCTGATGTTACATCCCCTCTATATAAAGGTAAGTCACCAACATAGGGGGATACCTACTGTACTTTATTACAGCTACTCTCAGTTATTACTCCATCTTTGATAGACGTCTGATGTTACATCCCCTCTATATAAAGGTAAGTCATCAACATAGGGGGATACCTACTGTACTTTATTACAGCTACTCTCAGTTATTACTCCATCTTTGATAGACATCTGATGTTACATCCTCTCTATATAAAGGTAAGTCACCAACATAGGGGGATACCTACTGTACTTTATTACAGCTACTCTCAGTTATTACTCCATCTTTGATAGACGTCTGATGTTACATCCCCTCTATATAAAGGTAAGTCACCAACATAGGGGGATACCTACTGTACAGCTACTCTCAGTTATTACTCCATCTTTGATAGACGTCTGATGTTACATCCCCTCTATATAAAGGTAAGTCACCAACATAGGGGGATACCTACTGTCCTTTATTACAGCTACTCTCAGTTATTACTCCATCTTTGATAGACGTCTGATGTTACATCCCCTCTATATAAAGGTAAGTCACCAACATAGGGGGATACCTACTGTACAGCTACTCTCAGTTATTACTCCATCTTTGATAGACCTCTGATGTTACATCCCCTCTATATAAAGGTAAGTCATCAACATAGGGGGATACCTACTGTACTTTATTACAGCTACTCTCAGTTATTACTCCATCTTTGATAGACGTCTGATGTTACATCCCCTCTATATAAAGGTAAGTCATCAACGTAGGGGGATACCTACTGTACTTTATTACAGCTACTCTCAGTTATTACTCCATCTATGATAGACGTCTGATGTTACATCCCCTCTATATAAAGGTAAGTCATCAACATAGGGGGGTACTTTATTACAGTCACTCTCAGTTATTACTCCATCTTTGATAGACGTCTTATGTTACATCCCCTCTATATAAAGGTAATGAGTTAAAGAAGATCCTGACGATAATCTCAACAGCACTCACAATAGAGCATCACATTGAGCATCGACGGACCCCTAGCAAGCCAGAGGTGGGATCAGGTGCCCGGGAGGAGTAAGCATCCCCTGTTGGCTAGCCGCACCCGCCGTCGATGTTCATGCACTAAGTCAAAATGAAAATATATAAAATGCATGCGCTGTTGGTAAGTCACCAACATAGGGGGATACCTACTGTACTTTATTACAGCTACTCTCAGTTATTACTCCATCTTTGATAGACGTCTGATGTTACATCCCCTCTATATAAAGGTAAGTCACCAACATAGGGGAATACCTACTGTACTTTATTACAGCTACTCTCAGTTATTACTCCATCTTTGATAGACGTCTGATGTTACATCCCCTCTATATAAAGGTAAGTCACCAACATAGGGGGATACCTACTGTACTTTATTACAGCTACTCTCAGTTATTACTCCATCTTTGATAGACGTCTGATGTTACATCCCCTCTATATAAAGGTAAGTCACCAACATAGGGGGATACCTACTGTACTTTATTACAGCTACTCTCAGTTATTACTCCATCTTTGATAGATGTCTGATGTTACATCCCCTCTATATAAAGGTAAGTCACTAACGTAGGGGGATACCTACTGTACTTTATTACAGCCACTCTCAGTTATTACTCTATCTTTGATAGACGTCTGATGTTACATCCCCTCTATATAAAGGTAAGTCACCAACATAGGAGGATACCTACTGTACTTTATTACAGCTACTCTCAGTTATTACTCCATCTTTGATAGACGTCTGATGTTACATCCCCTCTATATAAAGGTAAGTCACTAACGTAGGGGGATACCTACTGTACTTTATTACAGACACTCTCAGTCATTACTCCATCTTTGATAGACGTCTGATGTTACATCCCCTCTATATAAAGGTAAGTCACCAACATAGGGGATACCTACTGTACTTTATTATGGTCACTCTCAGTCATTACTCCATCTTTGATAGACGTCTGATGTTACATCCCCTCTATATAAAGGTAAGTCACCAACATAGGGGGATACCTACTGTACTTTATTACAGCCACTCTCAGTTATTACTCTATCTTTGATAGACGTCTGATGTTACATCCCCTCTATATAAAGGTAAGTCACAAACATAGGGGGATACCTACTGTACTTTATTACAGCTACTCTCAGTTGTTACTCCATTTTTGATAGACGTCTGATGTTACATCCCCTCTATATAAAGGTAAGTCACCAACATAGGGGGATACCTACTGTACTTTATTACAGACACTCTCAGTTATTACTCCATCTTTGATAGACGTCTGATGTTACATCCCCTCTATATAAAGGTAAGTCACCAACATAGGGGGATACCTACTGTACAGCTACTCTCAGTTATTACTCCATCTATGATAGACGTCTGATGTTACATCCCCTCTATATAAAGGTAAGTCACCAACATAGGGGATACCTACTTTACTTTATTACAGTCACTCACAGTTATTACTCCATCTATGATAGACGTCTGATGTTACATCCCCTCTATATAAAGGTAAGTCACCAACATAGGGGGATACCTACTGTACAGCTACTCTCAGTTATTACTCCATCTTTGATAGACGTCTGATGTTACATCCCCTCTATATAAAGGTAAGTCACCAACATAGGGGCATACCTACTGTACTTTATTACAGCTACTCTCAGTTATTACTCCATCTTTGATAGACGTCTGATGTTACATCCCCTCTATATAAAGGTAAGTAACCAACATAGGGGGATACCTACTGTACTTTATTACATCTACTCTCAGTTATTACTCCATCTTTGATAGACGTCTGATGTTACATCCCCTCTATATAAAGGTAAGTCACCAACATAGGGGGATACCTACTGTACTTTATTACAGCTACTCTCAGTTATTACTCCATCTTTGATAGACGTCTGATGTTACATCCCCTCTATATAAAGGTAAGTCACCAACATAGGGGGATACCTACTGTCCTTTATTACAGCTACTCTCAGTTATTACTCCATCTTTGATAGACGTCTGATGTTACATCCCCTCTATATAAAGGTAAGTCACCAACATAGGGGGATACCTTCTGTACTTTATTACAGATACTCTCAGTTATTACTCCATCTTTGATAGACGTCTGATGTTACATCCCTTCTATATAAAGGTAAGTCACCAACATAGGGGGATACCTACTGTACTTTATTACAGCTACTCTCAGTTATTACTCCATCTTTGATAGACGTCTGATGTTACATCCCCTCTATATAAAGGTAAGTCACCAACATAGGGGGATACCTACTGTACTTTATTACAGTCACTCTCAGTTATTACTCCATCTTTGATAGACGTCTGATGTTACATCCCCTCTATATAAAGGTAAGTCACCAACGTAGGGGGATACCTACTGTCCTTTATTACAGCTACTCTCAGTTATTACTCCATCTTTGATAGACGTCTGATGTTACATCCCCTCTATATAAAGGTAAGTCACCAACATAGGGGGATACCTACTGTCCTTTATTACAGCTACTCTCAGTTATTACTCCATCTTTGATAGACGTCTGATGTTACATCCCCTCTATATAAAGGTAAGTCACCAACATAGGGGGATACCTTCTGTACTTTATTACAGATACTCTCAGTTATTACTCCATCTTTGATAGACGTCTGATGTTACATCCCTTCTATATAAAGGTAAGTCACCAACATAGGGGGATACCTTCTGTACTTTATTACAGATACTCTCAGTTATTACTCCATCTTTGATAGACGTCTGATGTTACATCCCTTCTATATAAAGGTAAGTCACCAACGTAGGGGGAAACCTACTGTACTTTATTACATCTACTCTCAGTTATTACTCCATCTTTGATAGACGTCTGATGTTACATCCCCTCTATATAAAGGTAAGTCACCAACATAGGGGGATACCTACTGTACTTTATTACAGATACTCTCAGTTATTACTCCATCTTTGATAGACGTCTGATGTTACATCCCTTCTATATAAAGGTAAGTCACCAACGTAGGGGGATACCTACTGTACTTTATTACATCTACTCTCAGTTATTACTCCATCTTTGATAGACGTCTGATGTTACATCCCCTCTATATAAAGGTAAGTCACCAACATAGGGGGATACCTACTGTACTTTATTACAGATACTCTCAGTTATTACTCCATCTTTGATAGACGTCTGATGTTACATCCCCTCTATATAAAGGTAAGTCACCAACATAGGGGGATACCTTCTGTACTTTATTACAGATACTCTCAGTTATTACTCCATCTTTGATAGACGTCTGATGTTACATCCCTTCTATATAAAGGTAAGTCACCAACATAGGGGGATACCTTCTGTACTTTATTACAGATACTCTCAGTTATTACTCCATCTTTGATAGACGTCTGATGTTACATCCCCTCTATATAAAGGTAAGTCACTAACATAGGGGGATACCTACTGTACAGCTACTCTCAGTTATTACTCCATCTTTGATAGACGTCTGATGTTACATCCCCTCTGTATAAAGGTAAGTCACCAACATAGGAGGATACCTTCTGTACAGCCACTCTCAGTTATTACTCCATCTTTGATAGACGTCTGATGTTACATCCCCTCTATATAAAGGTAAGTCACCAACATAGGGGGATACCTACTGTACTTTATTACAGCTACTCTCAGTTATTACTCCATCTTTGATAGACGTCTGATGTTACATCCCCTCTATATAAAAGTAAGTCACTAACATAGGGGGATACCTACTGTACTTTATTACAGCTACTCTCAGTTATTACTCCATCTTTGATAGACGTCTGATGTTACATCCCCTCTGTATAAAGGTAAGTCACCAACATAGGAGGATACCTACTGTACAGCCACTCTCAGTTATTACTCCATCTTTGATAGACGTCTGATGTTACATCCCCTCTATATAAAGGTAAGTCACCAACATAGGAGGATACCTACTGTACAGCCACTCTCAGTTATTACTCCATCTTTGATAGACGTCTGATGTTACATCCCTTCTATATAAAGGTAAGTCACCAACATAGGAGGATACCTTCTGTACAGCCACTCTCAGTTATTACTCCATCTTTGATAGACGTCTGATGTTACATCCCCTCTATATAAAGGTAAGTCACCAACATAGGGGGATACCTACTGTACTGTATTACAGCTACTCTCAGTTATTACTCCATCTTTGATGTTACATCCCCTCTATATAAAGGTAAAAGTGAAGATGGTTTGTATCATCAACTTGAACTTCTCAACTTCTGGATGGATTCGAATAGACTGTTATTTTCTGATCTTTTATTGAGGTCAAAATGTCTGTGTCTATGTCTTTTGTAGTTGTTTTCACAGTTTAAGATGTGATTCCATTGAGCTGTAATAATAAAAACTTTAACTTTGGACCTTTTTCATCATCTCTTTATCTATTTAAAGTTCAAATTTTTTCTACAAATATTTTTTTTTTTTAATCTGATAAATCTATCAAACATGTCAAACAAAATGGCCATCGATGAGTGTGATTGCCCTACACATTTTTGCAACCATTGCATCAATTATTGATTAATGCTATACCAACTACTGTATGTGGACTTAATTTAGTGGAGCTAGGCTCTTAAGTCCATGGTAATTCATGACTCAAGTCAAGTGCGCTAATTTACTGTATAATTAACACTTATATGTCAATTTGATCTTTTTTGCCCTGTTTCCACTAAAATTTGGTTGTGGAAAGATAAATACATGTACAGTATTACTAATATTTTAATCATGTTAATGATTTCAACTGCTACTATGTATTTTATTTTCACAGGATCAAGTCAAACTGGAAATATTATACACAGTCAAGTCTGTACCAGTTATGAGCATCCCTACAGTGGCCTTGTTCTTTATAGAAGTCCGTGGGTACAGTAAACTCTATGACAATGCTGGTGATACCAGGCTAGGTAAACAAAGTTTTATTTGGTGGACGTAGGGGGGGGGGGGGGACTTTATACACAGTCAAGTCTGTACCAGTGGTCAGCGTGCCCACAGTGGCCTTGTTCTTTATAGAAGTCCGTGGCTACAGTAAACTCTATGACAATGCTGGTGATACCAGGCTAGGTAAACAAAGTTTTATTTGGTGTATGTGGGGGGGGGGGGGGGGGATTTTATACACAGTCAAGTCTGTACCTGTTCTTTATAGAAGTCCGTGGTTACAGTAAACTGTATGACAATGATGGTGATACTAGGCTAGGTAGACAAACTTTTATTTGGTGGTGAGGGGGGGGGGATTTTATACACAGTCAAGTCTGTACCAGTGATGAGCGTCCCTACAGTGGCCTTGTTCTTTATAGAAGTCTGTGGTTACAGTAAACTATATGACAATACTGGTGACACTAGGCTAGGTAAACAAACTTTTATTTGGTGGTGGTGATGGGGTAGGGGGGAGGGATAATACACAGTGGTGTCTATTCCAGCAGTGAGCTTCCCCACATTGGCCCTGTTCTTTATAGAAATCCATGGTTACAGTAAACTGTATGACAATGCTGGTGACACCAGGCTAGGTACAAAAAAAGAAAAATTACTTTCAAGATGGAGGGGGATGGGGTCAGGAGGAGGAGTCAGAGGGGAAACCAACGAAACAAACCAAAATGCTTTAGCTTACCCTAGGTGTCCTGCTCCAGTATATCTTTAAGTTGTCTTGCCTCTTGAATCAAAGTCTGAGGTTACTAAATTTTTATGCTGCCTGCCACACAAGAGACGCACACTGGATTTATCTGTTCAGTGTCTGCCTGCCTGCCTGGTAATTAAGGCTTAACATGAGCTATACAGGCCCTTCTGGGACTCTTGTTAAGAAATGGCTGTCTTAAGAATGTGTGAATCACTCTGGTTGGTCAAACGCAAATATGTTTACTGCAAAATGATTCTTTTGGAAATTTGCATGTGTACACCAAGAATTATAGACCCATGAACACCCATAGCTAGGCAGTCTTACATTACATGTACGTATATTGATTTTGTACTAAATATTGGATTCCCAAAGTGGCATGACTAATGTGCATATTGCATGTTATAATGCCAAATTATCTGAATGCTGGTAATAGTTCTTTCATACTGTAAATGTGGAAATTTTCGTGTTGGGGTAATTTTTGTGTTTTTCGCGATTCTGTGGACATCAGGAACATTTCCCCCGCGCGAAAATATCCCTGCTGCATACTTAAAATGTAAAATGCATTTTTAGCTCGCCGGGATGAAAAAGTCTAGAGAGCTAATGCCATACCCTCGGCGTCATTGTCATTGTCCGTAGACAAAACATTCACCTGGGCTATATCTCTTGAACTATAAGGGGTAGGGCTTTGATATTTCACATGTAGATACCTTGTGACGAGACCTTTCATTTGAGACCATGACCTTTGACCTAGTGACCTTAACCTTGGACTTTGACCTACTTTTCAAAATGTTTAACCTGGTTTCTGACAAAAACCTGTATAGGCGAGCTATGTGATCTTTGATTACCCTATGTTTATCACAAATTTCCCCCGTGCGTAACGTCTGGATGTTTTAATCCTGAAATTTTCCGCAGCGAAAAATAACCACGTTTACAGTAACAGAATCAGGACATCACGATACACATGTAACATGTGTAAGCAATCAGAAACGTAGGGCCTTAAGTGTGTTAAACATCAACCTTCTTCTGCAATTTACAGTGAATATTTTATTGAAGTATTTCATGTTCATTGTATTATAAGCACTTTCTTATACTGACCCTGATAAGAATCTAACATTATAATTTTTATTGTTCTATATATTTAAGGTTACATTGGTGTGGTGGGCAGTATCGTGACGTTCATACTTTTCACCGACGCCTGTATTTACTGGATCCACCGATTCCTGCATCACAAGCATGTCTATAAATACATACACAAGGACCATCATAGATGGAAAGTGCCGACGCCTTTCGCGTCCCACGCGTTCCACCCCCTGGATGGATTCCTCCAAAGTTGTCCTTATCACATATATCCCTTCCTCTTCCCCCTACATAAATGGACTTACCTAGGACTCTTTATATTTGTTAATATTTGGACCGTCTCAATTCATGACGGGGATTACAGGGTACCAGACATGCTGAAACCCCTTGTGAATGGATCGGCCCACCACACAGATCACCATTTGTTCTATAATTATAACTACGGACAGTTCTTCACGCTTTGGGATAAATTGTGTGGATCCTTCAAAAACCCAAGCTCGTTTGAGGGTCAAGGTCCCATCAAGGACATACTGAAGAAAGAGCAGGTCACCAGAAACAAGCCAGCGTCCAATGGAGCAGAGAAATATTATAAAAAAGAAGAGTAATATTTACATGAATATTTTTAAATTATTGTCCCCCGCTTTCGCGAAAGCGCGGGGACATTAAAACCGGTTCGTCCGTCCGTCTGTCTGTCCGTCCGTCTGTCCGTCAGTCACAAAAACTTTAACCTTGTGCATAACTTTTGAATGGTAAGTGATAGGGCTTTGATATTTCACATGTGTATTCCTTGTGACAAGACCTTTCCATGGATACCAAAATTTTTGACCTTGTGACCTTGACCTTGGACTTTGACCTACTTATTAAAAACTTTAACCTTGACCATAACTTTTAAATGGAAAGTGATAGGGCTTTGATATTTCACATGTGTATTCCTTGTGACAAGACCTTTCCATGGATACCAAAAGTTTTGACCTTGTGACCTTGACCTTGGACTTTGACCTACTTATTAAAAACTTTAACCTTGACCATAACTTTTGAATGGAAAGTGATAGGGCTTTGATATTTCACATGTGTATTCCTTGTGACAAGACCTTTCCATGGATACCAAAATTTTTGACCTTGTGACCTTGACCTTTGAGTTCGACCTACTTTTCAGAAAACTATAACCTTGTCCATAACTTTTTAATGGAAAATGATAGGGCTTTCACATTTCACATGTGTATTCCTTGTGATGAGACCTTTCTGTTGGTAACAATATTGTGACCTTGTCCATTGAGTGTAACCCACATTTAAAAACTTCAGCCTCGACCATAAGTTTTTGATTGTAATTTAAATCATAGGTCTTAAATATTTCACATGTGCATACCTTTTCATAAGCCCTGTCCCTTGGAAACAAAACAAAAGTTTGAACCTTTTGACCTTTTCTTGGAGTTAATCTTTCATATTTAGAATGTTGATAATATATGAGATATATTATTAAAACTTAAGAATGGGGGGATGTCTTTAAGCATTTCTTTAAAGACAAACACCCAAAAGCGGGGGACCACAATTCCTTGAATTTGATTTTTATTTATAGTTTTACGTACGAAAGATATGATATTGGTTGTCAACAGTACACAATGGAGGAAAATGTTTTAAAAAAGAAGAGTTAAATTTATATGAATTATTTATTGTTTAAGATAAAAAATTATTGATTGGTACATGCAACTTACTCCATTGTTTTAATTATTTGACTTGATTTTTTCATCTTTGTTGTATTTATTTTATGTATTTTCCTTTCTCGTGTCTACCTAAGAACTGTTTTCATTCTTGGCAATGTTGTTATTGAATGCTTTCTTACAATATGATAATGTATTATCTCCAATAGAGAGATGCTGCAATTAAGTTTAAAATTTACACATATAAAATGTAAACTTAAGAGTATGAGGGTATTGTTAGAATACTCGTTGAATGCCTAGTAGGAATATAATATGTGTTTATCTCAAATGGTGTGATGTTATGAATGATTTTTATGGTACATATTTACAAGTTATCAATGAGGTGAAAGATCAAAACAAACAAAACTTTCTTTTGTTACACATGTTACAGTAATGATGTGTTTTGAATAATTTCATTCACAAATTGACCAATCTGATGTAAATACTAGATTATTGAATCACTAGACCGAGTTAGGCACTTCTTGTATTAATTAGTCTTGTCACTTTTGACTCAAAGTAGGTGCGCAAATTTATATATGAAATATACAGACTTTACAAATAGCAAAGTTTTTGTCACAATACAGAGATTTTTTTATTAGATTTTATGAAATTTATGTTTCTCTGCATATAACTAATGTCATAATATGTTAATGTTATCTATCTGTTGTTTTACTTATTTATGTGCGGAGTTGATTTGTTATTGGTATAATCTAAATGATATTGTAGTTTCCTATGATGTGACTTTGTCTGAGTCATGTTTTGTATGGATTTCTGATTGAACAGTGTTTGGTTGGTATACCATTCCATGTATGTAGGGTGTGTTTTTGTTACCCTTCTTAACTTTGAGCCGTAATAATTGACAGGTTGATTATATTTCTTACTTCTACTTTTGAGCATTCCCTATTTCTATGTTTACATACTTATAATGTTTTTAAAACCGCAGACATGTAAACAGTACACATACAAGGACATTTGACAGCGTATAACACAGAGCATAGATTAGAATAGTATATGTCGGCTTACCTTTGGTCTTAGTGAGGCTCGAACCAGCAACCTTGAAGTCACTGGCCTGATGCCTTTTCCACTCAACCACAGCACCGACCATACTTGTATTCCTTTCTTACACATGAACATTTATTTGAGAATTGAGATTAATGTTACCTACCATTAAAACAGTCAATTTATCTAATACATTTGTATAAATTTTAGAGTTACATTGTATCTCATTAGATTATTTGTAATTTGAAAAAAATCCTTATTATCTCTGTATATGGTACCTATAATTCATACATAACATACCCAGATTACTCCAACTTTTTGATATTACATGTAAATTTACCCTCCGTACATGTAAATACAAAAATTAGAACAACCTGTTAGTTCAGTGCTCTTTGTTTGACCAATTCTAGAACCTTTGTGCCATAGGTATCTTTTATTTTTTGTTTGTTAGTTTATTTTATTTTTTTTTCCTTTTGTTTCACCCATATTAAAAACATATTTAAGAAAATAATTTACATACATAGAACTTTGCATGTTAGATGTAGGAAGTAATCCATCTTTAAACAATAAACGTGCATAACTAAATGTCAGATTGAGGTATGAAAACACAAGACCTTTAGTCTTCTTGGTAGCCAAGATGCTTTCATGCATAGTGAGAGGTCAAAGTTCAAATAGTGAGAGGTCAAAGCTCAGACAGTGAGAGGTCAAAGTTCTAATAATGAGAGGTCAAAGTTCAAATAGTGAGAGGTCAAAGTTCAGATAGTGAGAGGTCAAAGCTCAGACAGTGAGAGGTCAAAGTTCAAATAGTGAGAGGTCAAAGTTCAAATAGTGAGAGGTCAAAGCTCAGACAGTGAGAGGTCAAAGTTCAAATAATGAGAGGTCAAAGTTGAAATAGTGAGAGGTCAAATGTCAAGAAGTGAGAGGTAAAGTTCAGACACCATCCTGTGCACATTTACTTAAATTAAATTGGTATCAAAAGATTTATAAAAATATTTTCAATTGAGATAATGAGCTTTGATTGAAATTAAAACTGAAAAGGGAATTTAATTAAAACTGATATGAGAGATAGTTGTATTTGTCAATATTTGTTGGTCTTAATCATCTGTACCTTTTTGTATGTGTACATTCTGCATATTGTAACACTGTCATAGTCTGTTGAATTGAAGTATTTCAAAATGATTACAAGCTGTTTGTAAGACAGTGTATATTTTTGGATTTGTTTAAGTAAATTTTCTTACTCACATTTTTATGACAATTCCATATAATAATATGTTTCTCAAAGTTTTGTTGATATGAATTTTTTTCTTGTTCTATACAAACCATAAATTGAAATGTCAAGATTTCTTGAAGAATTACCTCCCCATTATTCACTACAAATGTACATGTAGTTTTAAGGGGGACATCATCAATTCTGTTATCATTTGAATGATCATAAGACTTGTAACTAATTGATTTTTAAAAGAAAAGGGGGAAGGGAATTTAGTTCTCCCTAATCATATCTATACATGTCTGACCACAGCGCAATCATTTATTGCTCAATTTCCATTTTGTTAATTATGTTTTTCCTTTGACATTTTCTTGTTTAATGAAGCATACAGTTGACATCATCGCAGATTTCCTGTAAATGTAATTGACTTTAGTGATCAATCAAAGCTCCTGTTTGGAGGAAGTCTTTACTTATTATTGATAAATTAAAAATAAAACTGATTGTTGGTTCCTGTGTGTGAAACATTTTTGAAAATCAGCCACATATTCAGAATAGTTACAATTTTCATTGAAATAAAGGGTATTTTTGCAATAAATGCCAGTAAAATAGGAAAGTAGGGATACCTTCACAACAATTTAAAATGAAATAGGTAGTATTACACAATAATTTTCAGTCAAATAAGGTGTTATTTTTGCAATAATTTTCAGTGAAATAGAGAGCATTTCACATTACCAGTAGGGAATAATTTTGCAATATATGTTTTATTGTTTTCAGTTCTCTAATGTCCAAAAGTTGCACATTATTATATACATGTGTATTATTCATAGATAAGATAAATAATAATCTGCTTAAACTTGAACAAAAAGATAAACAAGAGATGTGGCAATCAATGTACATGTATATCTTTTATCTGTGATCACAATTTTTATGTGTTTTTATCAAGTTATTTTGTGCATATTTACATAGAATATTCTTTATTCACTACATGTTATCAAAGATGGCTGTTTGACTGAAATATTTTTCCTGCTTTTTTTTTTTTTTGGTTTGAAAATCGTATTAGCATTGCTGCGATTTGTCCATGTATTTGTTTGTGTGTGAAGGTGTGTGTCCGGAATCCTGTGAATACCAAGCCATCATCAAATCCTCTACAAATGTTCCCCGTTGGGAGTATATTTCAAGGTCAAGGGTAAAATGGCAACTTTAATTTGGATTTTTACAGCTTATCAACCTTATGTAAATAATTAGTATATTTTGTATACACGCAGTTGCGAGGGGATGCTACGCTTGAATTTTCTTTTATGAAGAATAAGATTTTTTCTCTCTGATACTAGACATCAAGAAATTACAATATGTTCTAAATGAATTTGAAACTCATGAACTTGAAAACGCTTGCATTTTCTATATGAAAAAATTAGGTTCTTTCTTTCTTCTACTGGACATCAAGAAATTACAATATGTTCTAAATGAATTTGATCAGATTTCATTTTTATGTACACTCATTTTATATTTATGTTAGATGTTTCTGCAATAAAACTGCACAAGTTATTTTAAATCTTTGTTTAAAACAGATTATACATCTTCACCTTGCAAATATTACCTGAGGGACAAGAAATACCCTGTCCTTTGACAACCATTGTGTGAAATATAATTTGTTGCACAGTCTACGTTGAAGACGGTAATTAACACCTTCTTAGACGGTGCAATAATTTTCATGGTGTAGCAATGATTAGATTAATGATTGAAGTAATGATTGAATGATTGACTGGGTCTTTGACTGACTACCATGAGTAGTTTTCTTAAGCTAGCAATGAAGAATTATCCAATCATTGGTGATAATTGTTTGATGGCCTAACAATTGCTGTGCAACAAGTGGGTTATTCAACTGTTCCTCATTCCTCGGAGACAGTAGAATAACCCTTACATAAATCCACGAAGTTGATCATAAATCTAAGTCAAGAAAATTTTTCTCCATTTCTTTATGCTGTGACCTTGAAGATTTAACCTTTGTTTACGGTGTCAGCACGCTCTTTGGCTCTGAGCAACTGTTCTATATAGAAGTATTATTAGTTATACAGTGTTTTATGGATACAGAAATATATTGGGTCAATGAAAAAAGTTGTATTGGGCGAGAAATTTGCCAGAGGTGGGATAATATCCCATACAAGATAGATTGTATTATGATTATTTTCCCTGTGACCATGTAGACATGATCTTGATTCGTTATAAATCGTCCTTGGTTGTTGACATCGATTCTGTGTAACATCGCTTAAAACCATGAAGAAGTTGTCTAATGGCAAGAATTTCTTGTACTGTGACCTTGTTGACATAAATGGTTCAAGGTCACACTCATCCTTTCGTCCAGGTCTGAAATACTATTTGATCCATAAAGAAGATAAAATGAAGGTCCAGACAAGATTTTACCATTTCTTTCGACCTTGAAGATGTGACCTTGCATCGAGCTCATCCCCAGGGTAACATCATTAGTCAAAATACCAAGAGCAAAACCGAACCACAAATAAACTTCTTTTTTTTTTGTACAGCTGATCATGACAGTCTTTCCCTAAAACTTTCAGCTCACATAGGTCACTCGGACCTATGTATTAAAGAAACACATAGGTCCAAAACAAAAACTGTGTCCGAAAAAAATATGGTAGCAGCCCTGGCCTGAACAACCTCTGACTACTTGTCAATCACGTTATCATAAAACACTTTTAAACAAAGCTAAGAAATTAAACTTACAATCATGAAACTATTATAAGAGCATGATCGTTAATATATTTTCACGAGAGACCGAAAATTATAAAAACTTGCACTGGAACATTTCATTTGATTACAGTACGAATAGACTCGCCAAAAGGCATCGGTCATTCGGACCAGCTATCGAGAGGAAAGCATCGGTCCGAATGTAATTTTGCCCGTCAGGACTGGCGGACCGATGTTACTGGGAAAGACTTCATGAAGCAAACACTCTGGACAAGATTCTATGAAATACTCAAAACTTGTACATGTGCTGCAACTCAAATTCACGAAGGATTTTAAATCTGTTTGTAAACACTTTCCAATAGCTATATGCTGTAACCTGCAAAATACCCTCGGCTCAAGGTCATGGCAAATCTTGTGCAACAATTCGGTGTCATTATTCAAATCATTGCAGATGTTCGAAAATTTGTACTAAAGAGTGGGTGGAATCATAGCGGATCTGACAACAATAAATATGAAGTTTTAACTTCATGGAGTCCCATCAATACAGTTGGTCAGAATGACAGATTTGACCACCATACATCACATGACTTTATCTCAGCAATGTCCGAATACTGTATAAGTAGAATCATTCGCTGGTACTTTCTTTCGCCGTTTGATAAATGTAAACCCTTTCAATTGGACAATTATTTGCGGATCAGCTCCTGCTGCTATTGAATTATGCATTTGATATTAATATTCACCGAGACAAAGTTTCGCGGCATGAGGCTGACTGCGAAAGTAGCGAAGGTTAATACACAGCGAATAATTCTACATATACAGTATATACAAAATTCAAGGACTCCAAGCTTTGTGGAAATATCGTGCATCAAAAAATGTACCTGTGTATGCATGAACCTGACCTTGAATATAGTGGTATATTCCAAAGAGCAACAATTAATGAGAAATACTTTTCTCACACATTGGATAGACTGATTCCCATTTTCAGCGGTGCTGGAGAATTCGATTCGGCACCCCTGATCCGACACTGTTGATTGTTCCTTTATGACTTCGCAGACAAACTGACGAAAGTTATTTCATGTGCACATACATTTAGCATGACATCCAGTCATTCTGATGCGTGAACAATAGGACTTTGAAAGTTTCGATTTGCGAGAAAAATAATCAAGCACCACATACGAGTTCCAGATAGAAAAATATCAGTCTCCCCTGGGATGATCAACGTCCCAACCTCGCTAACGCCTCGGTTAGGACTTGATCAATCCCAGCCTCGACTGATATTTTTATATCTGGAACTCAAAGTGGCGCTAGATTGTATAATTCCCAATCAGGTCTTACTGTTCAAGAGAAGGTATGTCGCCTGTTTGACCCTAATAAATACTTGACCTTGACCTACACTTGATGGTCAGTCACACATGAAAGGGAGAATTCAAGTACATACATACTTTGATGCTGCATTATACCATCATTTATCTTTATGAAGCAGACATGATTCCAACCAGAAGTCTCTGACGAGACTGTAGCTCTCCTGGTTGTTTTTTCTAAAACATCAATTTCCTTTTTTTCTTTAAACCAAGACCATAGAGAGCAGGCGCTCTAACAAATTATAAGTAGCATGACAAAACTACATATCCATTATACTGCAACTATAATAGCACTCATATAATTCATAATATCCGAGATAAAGTATTTCTAAAAAGAATGTCACACCCATTTTCCAAGATCCTAGGGGCCAAGGACTGCTAGCTCAAATGAACTACCAATGACACATCAAGACTTGGATAAAGAATTAACTCCCCATCATAAATAGCTTTAAACGAGAAGAGAGCACAACTATATAGGAAAAATTACCACACCCATTTTCAAAGACCCTAGGGGTATAAGGCTAAAACAAAATATCAGGTGCACATCTATGCCACAGACCTGTATAATCATTGCAAAAAGAATTAATTCTACATCATTTATAGTGTCAGAGGAGTTGCAAGCACAAGATTACATTTACTTATATAGGAAAAATGACCACACCCATTTCTGAGACCCTAAGGGTCAGGGGCTAAAACATAAAAACAGGTACACAACTAGACCAGAGACCCATAATATTGCAAAAAGAATTTAGTCAGAGGAGTTATGAGAACAAGATTACATAGAGTTATATAGGAGAAAATGACCAGACCCATTTCTATGACCCTGGGGGTCAGGGGCTCAAACAAAATATCAGCACAACCAGACCACAGACCCATCACATTGCAGAAAGAATTAAGTCTCCATCATTTATAGTGTCAGAGGAGTTGCGAGCACAAGATTACATTGGGTTGTATAGGAGAAAATGACCACACCCATTTCTAAGACCCTGGGGGTCAGGGGCTCAAACAAAATATCAGGTGCACAACAAGATCACAGACCCATCATACTGCAAAAAGAATTAAGTCTTCATCATTTATATTGTCAGAGGAGTTGCGAGCACAGATTATATAGAGTTATATAGGAGAAAATGACCACACCCATTTCTAAGACCCTGGGGGTCAAACAAAATATCAGGTGCACAATGGGACTACAGACCCATCATATTGCAAAAAAAAATTAAGTCTCCATCATTTATAAAGTCAGAGAAGTTGCTAACACAAGATTACATAGGGTTATATAGGAGAAAATGACCACACCCATTTCTAAGACCCTTGGGGTCAGGGCGCTCAAACAAAATATCAGGTGCACAACAAGACCACAGACCCATCATATTGCAAAAAGATTTAAGTGTCCATCATTTATAGTGTCAGAGGAGTTGCGAACACAAGGTTACATAGAGCTATATAGGAGAAAATGACCACACCCATTTCTAAGACCCTGGGGGTCAGGGGCTCAAAAAAAATATCAGGTGCACAACAACACTACAGACCCATCATATTGCAAAAATAATTAAGTCTCCATCATTTACAGTGTCACAGGAGTTGCAAGCACAAGATTACATAGAGTTATATAGGAGAAAATGACCACACCCATTTCTAAGACCCTAGGGGTCAGGGGCTCAAACAAAATATCAGGTGCACAACAAGACCACAGACCCATCATATTGCAAAAAAAATTAAGTCTCCATCATTTATAGTGTCAGAGGAGTTGTCCGGACAAGATGACATAGAATTTAATGACCACGCCCATTTTATAAGACCCTGGGGGTCAGGGACTGAAATTAAATGTCAGGTGCACAACTAGACCATGGACCAAGTAAAATGCAAAAAGAATTAACTTTCTATCTCTAACAGTTTCAGAGGACTTGTCCGGACAAGATTACATAGAATTTAATGACCACGCCCATTTTCTAAGACCCTGGGGGTCAGAGAGTGAAACTAAATGTCAGGTGCACAACTAGACCATGGTCCAAGTAAAATGCAAAAAGAATTAACTTTCTATCTCTTACAGTTTCAGAGGAGTTGTCCGGACAAGAATTGTTTACGGACAGACGGACAGACAGACAGACGGACAGACGGACAGACGTACAGACGGACGGACAAAGGGTGATCGCAAAAGCTCGACTGGTCTGAGACCAGTAGAGCTAATAAAAATGACAATTTTCACAAGACCTTACAGTACTGCATAATCGAGTCTAGATACACTTTTCCTGCTACTCCAAGGAAATTTGGGGGGGGGGGGGGATCAAGTTTGTGTGATAAAAGAACAAGAACAATTCCAGATAATATTCTTCATGGACACTTTAATGACAATGAGTTTTTGGATTCAGTACATTATACTTTATACAATTTTTTCTGACCATAGGCCATTGAGTTATCTCCCCCTTTTTTGGCATTTCATGCTGACTATAGGGGGAGCTAACATACATATATAACAATTGCTTACTCGTGTAACATCAGAACAACATATCTTGATACTCTGTTGAACTCTCATACCCATAATGTAGTTAACTTAAAATATCTATGTCAATACATATAAGAAATGCATAAATTTAGATCTACAAAGAGCCATGATTACCCTCCCCAGATATTGGTAATTTATGGATTCTGCAATTTTCATTGAACTTGATGACTTGAATGTATTACATTGATTATGTGATATTCTCTAACATTCCCCCCCCCCTTCTCCCCAACCCAAAAAGGATATTGATCAAGAAACTCTCTGCAAAGTTTGAAGTTTTAAGTAAAGCATGGAAAATGGCTAATTTTTCCCACCTAAAATAAAAACTTTTAAACATTACTCAAACAAAATAATTTGCTTCTGATCAATCTACCGTATCTTCAGAATTAAAAACGCAAATTTTCCAAATATAGTTATTTTTCTCACCTTTGAACCCTTGTTACAAGTTTTTTCTATTTATAAGATTTACCCATGATGCTGTTGAGATCCAAATAAAACCGAATAAAATGCCCAATGGCAGACAGACATTGCTCATGCAAAGTTTAAACGCTAAAAATCTGCGGAAATAGCTCCGGTAAAAATATATTCCTGTCTATATAATAAAAGTTACTGACCATTTCATAAAAATTGGAATAAAAATAAATGAAGCAACACTGTTGTCAACTTGCTTTTAAAAATCAGAGACAGGGAGTCTGTATAAAGCATGCAAAGAAATCATCAAACCTTTTTTTTCACGTTTTGTTTTGCTTATAACATCGTTAACAATGATAATTAAAAAAAAATTCTATATACGTATAATGGAATTTTTACTCTTTAGTGTTCTGCTTATTTTGAGAAAGGATGAGAAGATTTTCTTTCATGTATCGATTGCATCCACACATCCACACACACACATACACTTGAATTTTACTTCAAGACCACTGTCAATGAGCCCTATATTTTGTATTGGAATTATCTTTACTGAAATCATAACTTCAGTCTTGAGCTTTCGTAAAATAAAATACTCTCATTTAGATTGTGAAAGTAGGTTATTACTAGATTATCTTTTAAAATAATATCAAAAATCACAATTATACTTATTTTTCATCTTTCATTACTATATATATATTTGTCCTTATGAAATATACATTTAATTTGATTTTACATATTGTTTTAATACGCCTTTTTTAACATTTACCATTATGAATCCTAGCGATATGAAGTATTTGGACTCAGTATCTCTTCTAAATAGCAAAAATTCAAACAGCAATTTTCTTCTTTTGAAGTGATCAGGAAAAATTCTTTCACCTAGAGAAGCACAAATGGTCTTCCTCTTCTTTTTTTTCCAATTGTATAAATTAGATTGTATTCTGTATTAAGACAGTACATCGTAAAATCTCTCTTATTATCAGATTTGTACCACATCTCATTCATACTTCAGACAATTCACACACATGCACACACCATACCAATTTTAATACTATTGAAATCTCTTCTCTCACAGTACCATTTCAAGCAACAGTTTTAACATTAATTTATCACAATTGACCAATAGTTGGCCAGGTAACATTTTTTAATATTCATTTTCCCCTCTATCTTTTATGTGGAAAAAAAATCTTTTTCCACAAATTACCATATTTCTGGCATTTTACAAACATTTTCATGATTCAAAGAAACATGTCAATTTACAAGTCACCACATCGACCAATCAGCACAGTCGTTACTTCAAGGCTTGGCACAATTTCTACGGCAACAGAATTGTTCTGTTGCGAAACAACCGTGGACTTAGGATTGTAGATTTATATCCAACATCTACTGCACATCAATTTTGGCATTAAACGCTTTCGGCAAAGTCCAATTGGAATGGCTTTAAGAGGACTTTTCATTGGTTTATTTTAAAACGAACATGATTGACAGCTTGATTCCTTTGAGAAACGGCTCAGAATCATTATCATTCACGATTCTAGCTGATCTAGCCTAATGCTGGTCCTCCAAACACCAATGACAATTAATTTCCTCCGATTCCGAGCCTAACCAGTGCTGATGCACGTATTTATAACACACAACAATTGAGTACAACACAGCCTATAAATTTAAGCTATCATCAATGACTTGCTACAGGACTCTGCTGTACACACACCCCTATCATAGGACTGTCCTCTGAGCGTTCTGTCATACTATTAGCATGCTGTGTCGGCACTTCACTCGACCCGGAACTCGCCGTTAACGAGAAAGGAAACCCCGGACCATGCCACTGCTGGCCATACCCCGGGGGATACGTGGGTATAGACACGTTAAGTCCTACACTATCTAGCTCCCCATGTGACGTGTGTACGTGTTGATGACTATACATACCAGGGTGACCAGTGACAGGTAACCCTGTGGTTAAGTCTATAGCCCCCGTCGAACGCATCCCCACAGCAGGGTCCGTAAACACTAATGGGTCTGACGGTGCAAACCCCGTCCCTAACAACATGTTCTGTGGAGGCACTGCCATACTAGGCACTGTTGCCCCTAGTGATGGTGGGGACTGGACCACACCCGACGATGACCCATGACGATGGGACGAATGATGTCTATGAGAAGATTGTAAATGTGGAGGGTTTCCTTGGTGACCACTGTTGTTGTGGTGACCAGGGTGTCCTTGACCCTCAGGCCAGCTTTGCTGCTGTGTATAATTTGGCTGAGTTCTTGACGCGTTGTTGTGAGCCTGGGAAGCGGGACTTTCACACTCCATGGATGGGTAGAGTGCTCCCCCTTGGTGGGCGGAGTGAGAATGTACGTGTAGATGTGAGTGGTGTTGGTGTGTAGGATCGGACCTCGCTCTGCCACTGGATGACGACCCAACTGTAAAAATTTAGAGACAAACATTTTATTCTCACAACATTCGTCTTTTATATTTATAATAAGCCTATTTTTCGATATAATGAAACATTTTCTTCATACGAGTTGAATTCCTATCTTGGTAACACATAGCTGGATCAAAAGACAACCAATATGGTAGAATACAAAACATATTTCAATTATTTTCTTTTTGAATTCAGCTTCTTTGACATTTATAGTTTTCTTATTGATTAAAAACAACACCCATAAAAAAGGAATAAATTAAGAAAAAGAAAGTTGACAGATAACATGGATAATAAAAGTCACATTTTCATTGCTAATGCTTGAAAGAAATCTTTTGGCATTAGCAAGATTGAAGATCAAAATATTAATTTCTTTTTTAATCATGATAATACTGATTTACATGAAGATTCATTTCACTCCCACAGAAGCAATGTGCGACAAAGAGACGAAAAAATGTTATAGAGTGTGTTACTAAAATACACAAGGAAGATGTACCAGAAGAGTCAAGTAATTTAACGATTGCTATCCCCAATGTTCTTTTACCAATAAACAGATATAGAAAAGTCATTAAAGAAATGCATACAACATTGTCTATACTACATATGAAGTTCAGTTATTTTCAGAACGTCAGTGAAAAAAAGATGAAACTAAAAATGTTAAAGAATTATTTCAGTAGTGGTTCTTTGGATATGGAGAAAAAAAAATGCTGAGTAGATGGAGTAACGAAAAAAAAAAAAAAAAACATGGCGAACTTCTTTTTCTAAGCTTCTTCATATCCAACGAAAGAATTTTGAAAATGTTCGGATACTTTTAGTTTAAAATGATGCTTGGATCACTTTCAGTAAAGACCCCTTTTACGTACACCAAACGAAACGAAAACCTAGATCCACCACTGAAATAATTCTACGGCAGACATAAAACGAGAGGATTTAGACACAAACCGTTAATCCTTACCCGTTGGTGAGGAGACACCCTGTTGTTCTATTGCGGGAGAATTGGAGGCAGAATTTGGCGTATTCGTGCTTTCGTCTGACGTCTTCTTAAAGAAATTGTGCTGAAGCGCATAGTATGGAGTGATCCTTGTTTTAGGATCAAATTCTAACATTCGTAAAATAAGGTCCTTGAATTTAAGATAATCGGCCACGGAATGGCCGGGTTCTCCTGCTCGTCGACCCCCTGGTCCGCCCATCTCCGCCCCAATCACATCGTGGAGCTTCCGAGACCCTGGATGCTTGTACTAAAAATAAACAAATCATATTTATTTATAGTGGAAAAACATATTTGACTTTCATATTTTTTAAGAACTACAACTCAAAAATTTTGGCTTAATTTCAGAAAATCATTTTACATTTAATTTGAAAATAAACTAAATTTGTCATTATCACAATGCTTCATAACTTCGAATATAGACACATGAATTTATGTATATTTAAATGATAGAATATTGCATAATTTTCATTAAAATTTCATAATCTTTCTATAATGAATTCTTTACATTAATTATATGCTTGCTTACATAATTATTAAATAGGTTTATAAACTAATGATTCTAGAGTTATCTTCCCCTCGCTTATACATTCAAGGTAAAAAAAATTCTACAGTTGTCTTTCCCTTGCCCATTCTGAGAATATCTAACTTTTTTGTCTTTCCCTTGCCTATTCAAATTTTTACACGATTAGGACTCATCTAAGTCATGATTTTGAAATAAATGTAGAGTCACTGAAATTTTCCAATGAAATGTCGGACATTTGGGAATTTTTATCAGTCCAAATAATAGAAACAGTATGAGTTTTTATCGGACCTAATAATTTTTTATTTGCAAATCCGATACAACAGATATTTTTCATGAACTCTGTACAGGTATTCTGAAACTGTGAACAATACTTTCAGGCGTATGTATAGAATCTTACCTTTTTACCGTCTTTTGACTTTTTACAGACATAACTTCCATCGGGTAACTGATCAAAGTATTTCCGCGCTTTCGGAGCCTGATCAAGTATGTGCTTGGGAGGCATACCTAGTACCTCTACAATCTTCATGATCTGGTCAAACTGAAAGTAAAAAATTTTGTATGTAGCAGGCTGATAAGACATTATTTTGATTACACATATGGTTTTCATTATCTACCCAATACAAATTTCTTTCTATACAATATTGCACATTAGAAGAGACTGAATTGATTTTCGTTTAATTACAGATATACAGAGAAATCATGATTTTGCTTAAATAGTTTTCCAAGATTTCTCACCTTCAGAACTTTGGAAATAAATTCATATGTTGAAATATATTTCGCTTGATAAATGTGATAGGGAGGAGGGGGATTTGTAGAGCAATTCTATGTAAGGACCAAAAATTTTCAATGACGCATTGGAACAGCATGTCATGGTACCAGAATTTTGGTGGTAAAAGATAATTGGTCTTAATATATCATTACATTTAACACCAAGTCTAGTGCCAATGTCATATGGCGGCCATCAAAAAAATTATATGGTAATGTATATATGACATAAAATACGGAAAAGAGCTAAAAAAATTACTGTGTCAGACATTTATGGTCATTTATTCATCCATTATAAAATTTGACAACTTGTTACAGACCCTTTCATGCTAATGTCCATTCCGTTCATCTTTGTCTCATCGTAAGACATTTTTGCCCACCAAAACAATGAAATGACGTCATTCCGTTCCAAATCAAAGCATGTACTGCTATGGAAGACTTCATTGGATTGTTCTGGTCGGCAAAAATGTCTTATGGAAAGACAAGAGTGAATCAAATGGACACTAATATTTAAGGGCCTACATATACTGCTTCGCTCAAATTGTTTGGATATATAAATTTATAGTACAAACATACCTCGTTAGATCCTGCGAAGAGAGGTTCTCCGGTGTGCATTTCTACCAGTATACAGCCCAGTGACCACATATCTATAGCTAAATCATATGGAATGCCCAATAACACCTCGGGTGAACGGTAAAATCGACTTTGTATATACTGGTAAATCTGGAAAATTGTATAGTGGACGTTAATTACAATGATTCACAGAGAGTGGAAAAATCAACTTTGTATAAACTGGTACACGTATATCTGTAATATTGTAAAGTGGACTTTTCTTATAATACTCTATAATATCATCAAGAAATGTTTGTGATATAGATACAATACTAATATGATTTAACTGCAGTAATGATTTTTTTTCTCAGTGAGCAAAAATATCGGAAATGACTCAAAATAGCTAAATTATGAAATAATGAGTCTTTATAATGATACAACTACAAATCGGAAATCTGATAAATATCGTAAAAAAAATTCTCCACTGAAACTGAAAATTTCTATATACGCTAACATCATACCTTCGAGAAATTTTTACTTCATAAACATGATAAATCAAATATAATTAAAACGGTGAAAAAATCTGCACGTATTATCACATGTGAAAATTTCTGCATAAGCTTTCACCAAATCTTAACATATGCTTAAAGAAGTTTTTGCGAAATAAATCAGTTATGATAAAACTGAAAAATTCTGCACATTTTATCACATGTGCTGGAAGTAACAGGTGGAGCTAACTATTATAACACAGGATAAAGCATACTTATTTTTTCTTGTAAAACAAGTCTGAGCAGTTAAACCAACATATTCTAACGGCTCTTTAGAGGATTAATCAATTTTGACTTTGTTCCTTCCGCTCTCAACTTTCCCCTCTCATGGCAAAATGGTAGTAAATAGTTTTTGGTACAAAAATCCCTGGGTATCAACATAACTCTACAAATACAATGTGAAAACTACTCACCCTTTGGCCTAGCTGGCAAGAGCTTCCAAAATCGACTATTTTAATTGCACTACGTTTTGGATTACACAGCAAAATGTTTTCCGGCTTAAGATCACAGTGAATCACATTCAGTTCCGGTGTTGCTAAAAATAGTAACGCCGTGCACAATTGTTGAGCAAACTTTCGAGTCAAGTTCAAGGACACACCTCTAAAATTAGTGTTCCGTAATAAATCGTAGAGATTGTAGGATAGGAGTTCAAACACTAGACATAAATGATTCCGGAACATAAAATGCCGCTTTAATTTCACTGAAAATAGAAGTAAAAATAGAATTAATGTGAGATAACATGTTGTGACGTCATAAAATTGTCATCGTTAGCTTGGTGCATGTTTTGTATCAAAATTTGTTAAATGATCATTGACATGATAATTACATTAGCCGAGTAAGAAAAATATCAAATAATGATGTTTGCAACAGAGATAGGGAAATCTCATCATTTTGGAAAATATTTGCTACATCCACAATTATCAAGCCTCATAGTGTGTTGCAAATCTTTTACACTCTGACGAGATTCCCCTCTCTTTGTTACGACTACATTCCTTAGAATCAGTCCATAACTGTTCATGCATTTAGCAGATATATATAATATCAAACTAAAGAAAATCTCAAATATACAGTTGAAAAGTTATGCACAGTCTATAAGTACCGGTACTGTAATTGTTATATTGCTTTGAAAGTAACTGTCAAGATAAGGCGCAAAATCTGCCCTGAAAAAATCGGAATTTCAAATTGCAAAATTAGATAAAAGTTTTTGGTAGTAATGACAAGTAATTTGGTCCAGATATGACTCTTCTATCAGAATTGATAAATTATCAAACATAAAACTGATGCCTTGGTCAAAATAAGCCATTTCCTCAAAGAAACCGATGGAAAAACAGGAAAGTTTTTTTTCGAACATTGTTCCTCCCCCCTACTTGTATGTAATATTTTGTTATTTTATCATACCTATATAATACTTATTGTCCCTGTCGTGTTTGTTCATCAGTTCCAGTAGTTTGACCTCTATCTGGGCCTGATTAAGGATCATCGTCTCACTCCCCCCCCCCTCCTACCTATATGTGATATTTGGTTATTTTACCATACCTATATAATACTTATTGTCCCTGTCATGTTTGTTCATCAGTTCCCAGTAGTTTGACCTCTATCTGGGCCTGATTAAGGATCATCGTCTCACCACCCCCCCCCCCCCCCCCTCCTACCAATATGTGATATTTGGTTATTTTACCATACCTATATAATACTTATTGTCCCTGTCGTGTTTGTTCATCAGTTCCAGTAGTTTGACCTCTATCTGGGCCTGATTAAGGATCATCGTCTCACCCCCCCACTCCTACCTATATGTGATATTTGGTTATTTTATCATACCTATATAATACTTATTGTCCCTGTCGTGTTTGTTCATCAGTTCCAGTAGTTTGACCTCTATCTGGGCCTGATTAAGGATCATCGTCTCACCCCCCCCCCTCCCCCTCCTACCTATATGTGATATTTGGTTATTTCATCATACCTATATAATACTTATTGTCCCTGTCATGTTTATTCATCAGTTCCAGTAGTTTGACCTCTATCTGGGCCTGATTAAGGATCATTGTCTCACCCCCCCCCCCCCCTCCTACCTATATGTGATATTTGGTTATTTTACCATACCTATATAATACTTATTGTCCCTGTCATGTTTGTTCATCAGTTCCCAGTAGTTTGACCTCTATCTGGGCCTGATTAAGGATCATCGTCTCACCCCCCCCCCCCCCCTCCTACCTATATGTGATATTTGGTTATTTTACCATACCTATATAATACTTATTGTCCCTGTCGTGTTTGTTCATCAGTTCCCAGTAGTTTGACCTCTATCTGGGCCTGATTAAGGATCATCGTCTCACCCCCCCCCCCTCCTACCTATATGTGATATTTGGTTATTTTACCATACCTATATAATACTTATTGTCCCTGTCATGTTTGTTCATCAGTTCCAGTAGTTTGACCTCTATCTGGGCCTGATTAAGGATCATCGTCTCACCCCCCCACTCCTACCTATATGTGATATTTGGTTATTTTACCATACCTATATAATACTTATTGTCCCTGTCATGTTTGTTCATCAGTTCCCAGTAGTTTGACCTCTATCTGGGCCTGATTAAGGATCATCGTCTCACCCCTCCCCTCCTACCTATATGTGATATTTGGTTATTTTACCATACCTATATAATACTTATTGTCCCTGTCATGTTTGTTCATCAATTCCAGTAGTTTGACCTCTATCTGGGCCTGATTAAGGAAAGGTTTCTTGTTTTTGATGATTTTGATTGCCACTTGTTCTTGGTCCGTGTGATCGTAAGCTTTCACAACCTGTAACAGATTGAAAATCAAATTTAAGAATTCAAAGAAATCAAAACATTTAAGAATTCAAAGTGATCAAATAACAATAAATGCTCAACTTTTGGAAAATTTAGATATTTCATTTCATCATTTATAAATCAATTTTACATATAAACAGAGAAAAAATCAAATAACGTTAAATGCTCAATATCTATGCTCTTCTTGTTATTTATTGATACATTCATTCCTTAAGGAAAATTATAGTTCAATTTACTTCATTCTTTAATATACATAGGAATGGCAGGAATTTGCTTTGTGTCTACAAGTAATGGAAATATGGTCACTGTCAGAGACTCAGAGAACCGTTACATTTATTCAAACATTTTAACAATGGGCAGAAAACTCTAACAATTTAAGAATTCATTTTATTTCACAGATTCCAGATTTTTGCTACATTTTGGAGAGTGTACAGTAGGAATGAATGAGCACATTAATTTCAACATTTTATGTAACTCAACAATGAAAAATATAAATCTTGCACTTAACATTTGTTGACAATTTTCACAAATTTATCTCAAAATACATGGAGAGTCATGTCTCATGAGAACCAACATTTTTCTTTCCGTGACGTCGAAGTTGTACCACAAGTATCAAATTGCATAGGAAGGCAAGTCCGAGCAAAAAATTGTACCTTTCAACATGATCAAATTGTACATAGATAGGAAGTAGGAACTTTATGCCATATCCTTATGACCAACACTATATAGATCTACTACCTTATAAGGATATATTTATCATCTTTACAGGGAAGCTGTTAAAACAGATTATCAGATCTCCACCTACATCTATCTATCATAGATTTTTTTATCATTGCACATTTTCCCCATCTCTTTACATAATTATTGCTATTTCCTTAATGAAAGGAAAAAGATTTTTTGGTTTTGTAAAATCTGAAGAGAGGTTTGAAATAATTTTGCCATGGTGCAGTGGTACGGTATAACGTCGATGGTTGTACGATGGCGGGGAATTACATCTTACTACTCGACAATTTTCCACGATTTCTCAATGTTCTATATAATTTTACAGTATATACTCTAGGGTAAAATTGCAGCCGGGTTAACCAATCTTACAACATGTTATAAGTGCGCCTGTTCCCTGTGAACTCTATGTATGGCAATTAAAATTCAGCAGTATGTATATATACACAAATTGTCAATGCAGGTATCATATATACATAACACGAACCATGACTAGATTCTAGATAGTTTCTTTCGATTTATATGTAATCCGAGTCAACTTCGAATTTCAATGACAAAATTTTCGAAATTGAAAATGTGAAAGAGCTGGCGACCTTTCCTTGATAGAGGGGATTAGATGTTACCGATAACCTCCCATTCCGAGCCCCCTGGTTCATTAAGAGAGACATTTAAATAACGGTTGATATCAGGGTACACAATGGATACTTTATGGAGGGAAACCTCACACTGTCTTTTGTTACGTGTTCTGGCGAGAAATGATGCTTGATTATCATGACCTCGGCGTCTTAGCAACGCCAATCAACACCAATCTACCCGATTGCGGGAAAGAAAGCGTGCAAGTTGGCGCGCGTTACTCGCTAGACGTCCAGGGTACCTAATCTGAAATGTGGAACTGGTTCGATTTTCTCTTCCTTTTCGCGGCGTGTCTAGTTTCAAATTCTGCGAAAAAGGGATCGATTCTTGAATCTTGCACGGACTTGAAAGAACACATAAAATGCCATGAGCTTGTATCATACACTACCTAACTTTGCCATATGGACTGCATGTATTGTCTTTTAATACAAGTGCATCTCAATATGCTCGTAGATCAAGTGCTTGTTAAAATGCAGTAAAATGATAACGATTTCAAGGCATCTCATGTTTTCTATTAAACATGTTGCAACGTTACTCAACACTGCAAACATCATTTTATCACATTTACGCGCTGTTCTCCGTGCGTGTTACGGATCATTTGTGCCTAATGGACCACATGGGGGCCCGTCTAGACTATCACCCAGGTGACCTGACCGTAACCCATACCGAGGTCAAACCCATGTCCCATCGGTGACCATATGCCCGTGCAATCGATAGAACAATGAGTTCGGGATTTTTTATCAACTGCTCAAACAACAGGGAGGGGGGGGGGGGGGGGGGGGGGTTGTCCAGTCCAGAAATTTGACTGAAAAGGAGTTAGATCATAAATGCGTTTAATGTATAAAGAAAACATCGAAAAAAAAGTTGCGATTTTAAAGCTTGTTTTTCCCACTTCTCTTTAAACTGCAGATCTATGTTTTTCCTTATTTTGAAGGCTAAATTGCATGTCTTTTGATTGGTTCGTGTAATTTCTCTAGTAATTAAACATGTAAATGGCATAATCTGGCATTTACATGTAGTTGATAAAAGTAACTTCACAACAATACTTAGCATTATTACATGGGGAAGTGAAGCCCCTTACTACAAGGGGAAGTAAAAAGAAAGTTTGGGCGTTGTTTATATTTGACAATGCACATGCAGAGTGATAAAGTCACCGGAATTACCCAATCTATTAGACATATATCTATACATTCGTATAGATCTGTACTTTCACCACTATACGAGGACGATCGAGTCACAGAACGGAAAGGATTGCCATGTTTTCTGAATAATAACACAGATATGAACAAAGATAAAGTCACTCACTGAGAGTAAATAGGCGCTGAAAGAGGGAGATATGCGAGAAATGCATCCTCCTTCAAGTCCTTGTTACGTAATATACCGTCACGGGGGAAAGAAATATACATTAATACAGAAATCACTGCATCATGTGCACATATACATCGACCTCTAACAAGGAAAACATGTTTAAACAATTTAAAATATATTTAAGATACTTACATAACCTTATTTTATCAACTAATTCATAAACACCCCCCCCCCTTTCTTCTCTATCTACCTTATGTACTTGGAACATTGAGAAAGAATAACCTATAGATCGGGCATGAACAATACATTAGTCTACGAAGGCTTTCAGTTTCCCATCTCCTAGCTATTTTAGTCCAATACCGGCTAACCGGAGGGGACTTAGAGATTCCATCCTGTTAGTCTACCATTCTTATACTTTCCATCCCGTCCGTCCGTCTGTCTTTCTGTCTGTCCAACATTTTTTTTTTGCTTTTCGTTGTACTTGTCTGCAGTTTTACATTTTGATGTATTACCTGACCAAACGATCCTTTGCCGATGAGTGAATCGATCTCATATCGATCCATCCACTTCTCGCCCGGGTTGACGATATAATCGTGATTGGCATCGTCGTAACCATCGTTATACACATGCACGTTGACTTTGCCTTTCTTGTGACTACTCTCCTCCCCCTGGGCACCTTGCTGGGTGTGGCGCTTACGTTTTGCATAGTACACCTGAAAATAGACAAATGACTTCTTCAAAAAAGGTATCAACAGTGGTTGATGTTGCTGATGAAAGCATCAATAACACTGTATCGTAATTATGGTAATAACAAATAAATTAATGTACACCTGAAAATAGACTTGTAGCTTCTTCAGGATAGTCATATTATTAACTCGAACTCGTAAATATTTTAATCACTATATTTAAGGAGAAGTGAACAGTGGTTGATGTTGCTGATGACAGCATCAATAACACTGTACCGTAATAAGAAATTAATGATATGTGCGGAATTCCTTCTTTGTGGTGGCGACAGATGTGCCCGCTAGCTAAACCACCTAAAAGAACGATTAGTCAACTAAACGTGACGTCACTATTATACGAAATCATAGACCCATCCTATGTCTCAAGCGAAACACTTCTCTTTTTTGTTATCTTTTGAGGTACGGGTCTCACCTCTTTATCTTTGATCAGACTAAAATCCAACTGAATAACGGGTCGGGGAACCGCTTTACTTTCGTCACTTCTGGCATCTGTACAGAGCATGCGCATTCTGTACACCTTCATGAACTTCCGCTTCAAACACAGAGTTCTAATCCAATACTGGAACATCGGTAGGCAAAGCAAAGATGATGCTCTAGTCTAGATTACCCGTCTGAAGACAACTTTCTTCATCATACATCCACAAGAGCCCTAACCTCCTTCCATAATGTATAAACTCGCCATAGATCTACGTATATAATTTATAAATATAGGTCACTGTCGCCGCACAGCTATGTAGATTTTTCTTATCTGAGTCGCGGTGAACTTGCTGTCGGAGACAAATAGTATTACACAATTTGCGACTGTATCACCTCCAAGGCCGCTAGACGGCGCGAGCTGGTTCCCTCAATCAATATAGTAACGTACATGTTTATATGGTACACAACAAATACTGTCGTATCAAAACGGCTTCACACTTGAGTCAACTCTTGTTTATACTTTAAAAGTTCCCCTGCCTTGCGTGTACTAGATAGGTTGACGTAATTTACTGAATCCGGTATTTTTCCTCCGTCTTCATATTTGATTTTTGCATTTCAAATTGCATCCTACATTAATTTTGTCCCCAGTTCCATAACATTTCACGGAATGAATATTATTTCACAATCTTCAGAAATGTACTATTAATAATTCCACATACATGTATGTATCCCTATAAATGTATTCGCTGTACCGGAATATTATGTGAATGAATTAAAATAGGTCTTCGCAAATCAAACATTTAATCGATGACCTGGATTTTTAAAAAAAAACTATATGTTCTCCACTCGTATAAAACATGCCATACAAGATAGCCACGGTGTTTAGAGGCGTGTTCAAGGTCACCTGGGGTCAAGTGACCTATACAATCACGGAAATAGGCTTCTGAAAATACGGGAAGTCCAAAATACATAATATCTAAACAGGCGCAGATCCAAGAGGAAAATCGAAACGGGGAAACAAGTACCCATCATTCTCCCGAGTTCGGCCTTGAATAAATTTCTATCCTGGTATTTTTCTATTCTCCGATTGGTAACATATCTAAATCATGAGAGGAGGATCATACAATTGACCTGGATCCGCGCCTGGTTAAGCTCTCGTACAAACATCCTTTTTACCAGCACCTATCAACACTCATTCTCAACTACAAGTACTTGACAGTATTTACTACACTTTCCCTATTTTCCGCTTGCCCTTGCAAATTATAAAGGTTTCATATTTGACCTTGTGAAATAAAAGACCCAAGAGCCATTCGGATCCATGGGACAGTACATTGTGGGTCGTTGACATTAACCTCTTCTGCAAAAGGTAGTAGACCAGACATTTGTCAGAGATGTACATTTTGTCAAATGCAAATATTTATTTAAACAAATATGCACATCGTACATAATTTAGTCTCCTTTCTGTACTGGTGTCAAATATACTTTATATACTTAATTATGTGAAATACCCATTTTCAGAAACCCCAAAAAACCTTGGAACTTGGAGCCATATAGCAATAAAATTTGAACTTTAACGAACGGGACAGAGACAGACAGACGGACTGAAAGACAGACTAGCAGTTAAACGTTATATGTGACATGTTTCATCTTTTTTAGAGTTCACAAAAGTAAGGCACTGAGATTCCCTATCACTAAGGGCAATCCCAAGATCTAACTTAAAGCTAGCGTCCCGGACACTTTCCCAGACTATATCCTACAAGACGAGCGTCTGGTTTCCATGGCAACTGAAATTACAACTATTGATTCTAACCAAATATAAACGTCGGCGTAGTAAAACATCGTCTCAAAGTTATATTATACAACGATCCCAAAACATTTGCCATATCGGATAATCTCATACCGTGTAGACTGACTGGAAGGGTCCGCTGAAAGGGGCTGAATTCTGTGCCCTACACTCTGCCAGAAATGTTTATGTTAGAAACGGACTTTTCTTCATTTTGCTTTTAATACTTTTATTCTATTCTATTTAGAGAAGCGTTGTTATCTTATAGTTTTAGTTGTTGTTTTTTTCTTCTAATTTTGAGACCCACGTTTTGTTCAACTGACAAATTTCGTAAGATATGAATAGGTCAACAACTATAATTGACACATCTGGCATGAGATTGAGAATTGAATGCCAATGGCTGATGATATTTCGGTTGGGGTGCTTGATGATCAAATATTATCAAAACATAAGGTTACTTTTAAGTATGGTCCCAGATATTCTGTAAGCACTGGATATTTATCTAAGTACAGAAAGTACGCATTTGTAATGGTAGGCTAAGAGTCACAACGATACTACATCGCAATTATGCGATACACCGAGAATCGCACTTAGAGTCGCACTCCAATGATCGCTTTACGACCCTCTGTTCTTATTAATTAACTTGTACTAAAGCCGACATAAGATTTGAAACCCTATCAAGAGTCGAGACAGATGTATGTATTTTGTCCATCAAACTTGTCCGAGAATCAGATCATACCGTACGTCATCGGGTATTCGCTTATATTTTTCGTTTTTCAAATTTTTGATAGCGTTGGTGGAAGGCGTTGTTATTGTCTTTACTCTGTTGAATCAAATACATTGAATATAAGCACCTAAACATCGTGTCTTATTACCACCATATATCGTGTCTTATTAAGATATTATCCTCGGGCAGGCAGCCTATAATGTCATCTTTTCCTATCCGTTTCAGATATGTACAGATCTGCATGACATAGAGTGGGTATTCTTGGAGACGGTCGATTTCATAACGATATAATAACCATAATTACCGGCAGTCATGACTGCCGGTATACTGTAATCAATCGTGACATACTTGCAAGGATAAAATAACTCTTGGCAATATGATTGGTGGACAATTACAAAATATGCAAATTTTCGTCAAGATTATTCAGAATCTGTGCATAAGATACTTTCATCAGGTCGGCTCAAGAGTCTAGATGACTTGACAAATGAAAGTCATATCGTATCAGTGCATTTTCATCCAAAAGATGCAGCGAAAAGTCTTTGTACCGATACGTCCTACAACAATCACAGATCCTCGGAAATTTCCGTAGCTTGAATCGGATATAAAAACGGAAAAGCCCGTAAATGTACGATTGGTCAACAAGAACAAAAATCGTTTATTCCAATTTTATCTTACTAGTATTTTACAAGCTAACTGCCGGCAAGCTTTTTGTAAAAGCTAATACTTGTTCTTATACATGTAGTTGACAATTCTTAAAATAGTAAAGACGACGCGCGGTTATTTCAGGCTTCTATCAGGGATGGTGTTCAGCATTGATAAATATGGGAAAAACATAACGAAGTCTTAAAGATGTCGCCCACAGAAAAATCAGGAATTACTACGCAAAGAGATACAAACGACGTCTGGGAATTAGGGATGGTACATATCCAAGGATGGGAATTAAAATAGTGCAGGTACAGGGAAAGGAATGGAGTCCTTTTCTAACTAAATGTCCCTTGATCACGAAAGGGGGTGCAGGGCGAATTAGAGAAGGGGGAGGAGGGTTCGGCTTTAATAGAATGTACTTTGCCGTGAATACTAGTATACATGCTCCTAGATTACTAAAACTGTCTTCCCTGCACTCTTCGACATGGAAAGTTAAAAGTCCATAGAGCTTTTTTTGTCAGACGCATTACCTCAAAAGTTGAAACCTCGTTTTGAATTTGTTCACAACTTCACCTCATTGATCCTTTTGTAGGTTTTGATGAGATCCACGCTGAGCTTGCGCAGTGGAGCGGTACTAGGCTCGCGGAAGTTGGCGGGAATTCTGTTTTGCATGACCATGACTTCCTGTTGCTGCTGTTGTAAGGCGTCGGCCATGATCTCAAACTGATCGTTGGTGGCGGCTAGCCGTCGGTAAACAAGACCCGCGTCAGCCGCATGACGCACTTTGGATAGCTGACCTGAAATGAAATCAAAGAACATTAACTTCAATCTAAAAACATCAAATTGCGGCGAATTGAGGTTGCATCGGCACTTCGTCGCACAAATTGCGACAGACTACGATTCACCGCACAAATGCAGTTCGACGCTGAAAATAAAGATAGACTGTTGTTCGTCATACCAAATTACGATCGACTGCGGTTCGAACAAGAGTGTACATTTTAATCAGAAATTAGGTTTTGTTCGTTGACAAACACAGACTTTTTGTAATAAAATCATTTAGAACTACTAGTATGGTTTTTTTTTCTGAAGGACTCTTCTCTGGTTTTCTACACAAATTCTACATAAAAAGTATCTTTACCTAAGCCATCTATAAAAGCATTGAAAGATCGGCTAAATTCTTCCACACACGCGCTCATCATCAACTATAAATTCCAGGAAAAAAATGACACTACTTCACTCTTTGCCTTACACGATTCTTCAACAATTCATAAATTTCCTTTCTACTTCCCTTCGGTCTTCAGTCTATCTGTTCTCGCTTCTAAATTTATTTTTTTCAAGAGTCTGTCATTTTGCATGATGAAAAATCCGCCATGAACGGGACATAGAATGCGCGCAGTGTCTTATCATTACCGGAATAGCACATTGTCCTTGTACAGTAGTAAAGTTAAGAATATAAAGTCTTCTGATATGTATTGATCCCACATGGTATCATCAGTGAATAAAGGTAATTAAGAGGATATAGTCTTTTATATGACATGCTTCTAATATACACGTGATTATTTTCTTTTTAAGGCTGTCAAAGGTGCGTGCCCTGAATTGGCCTTGGGAATTCATAAACATACAGTTAGACTAGTACTGATTGAGAAATTGAGAATTAATAAATATTTGTGTGGGTTTTTTTTCAAAGTTACGAATTTACTGTATGTATATACTTTTCTATGGAATATTATTTTGAAACTCTGAAGGTATTGACGTAGTAGAGATCCCCTCCTTTGTCTTAGTATACCTACGAATAGAATACCATACAAAGAGGGGTATAGTAGAGGGGAGGGGTAGGGGCGAAATTAACTAGCAAGGTTAAGGTTTCACACTTCAACCGTCCCTTCATCGCTTAAACCAGAACTTTAAGGACACATGTACGTGAAGAATTCAAAAGACAGATTTTAGCCGTCATTATAACAATTACTGAGATCCAATAACACTGCAAAATTAAGATTTTTTATGAAAACGTCATTACAGCTTTAGATGCATTGAGAGACATCATAGGTCAGTTACCTGGCAATCATGACATATTCTGATTTTGCGTGGTTTTTGGTATTTTTTTTTCTTTTCCAAACTAAATAAGGGATTGGGGGATGCTCGATCATTCTTGGGCTAAGAAGATTCTGAATCGAGTAAAAATAACTACAACACTGACGCATGTACTTTGCTCTTATTGAAACAATTTCCAAGAAAGAATGAAATTGAATGAATAAATGAAACCTGTGTTTGTGAGACACGGATGCCCCCCGTCGGCATCTTTGTCAGTATTGATATTTTCTGTTAAATATGTCAAACTCGATGGGCAAGGGTTTGATCTTGTTACAAGGAATATACATGTGAAATATGAAAGCTCTGTCATCTTCCATTCAAAAGTTATGCCTAATATTAAATTTTTTTCGGACAAACAGACGGACAGGCCAAAAATATATGCGATTCATGGGGCATAATGAATAACTGTTATGAAGTTAAATAGAAATAGCATGTTCAACATGTTCAACGGGGAGTAAATATACAGACGTTGAAATCTGATTGTTTCTCGTGGGAAAATATTTGTCACATACAGATGGGACAACATTGACACTATATCGGGAATAGGTCAAAGTATGGTGTATTCAGGAGAAAGAATGACTGAGTTAACGAATAATACTGGGTGGTGATTCTGACATGAAAAGGGGGGAGGGATGGTCCTATTCTTACAGAGAGAGAGAGAGAGAGAGAGAGAGAGAGAGAGAGAGACTGTATCTGTTGTATTAAAAGTTCCGGAAGTGGTTTATTTAGCAAATTTCAAGAGAGGTGCGAGGGGGGAAGGGAGGGGGGGGGGGGGGGGGTTCCTCAGAAACTTTTTGATTTGAGTTTATTTAATTCCAGTTTTGTGGGTACAAGCGTTATTACACTGTTATACATTTATTTCTGATGCAAGTACAATATTAGTTACTTCAACTGACCTCCATTGTTCATACAGAATCAACGTATGACGATCAAAAAACTAAGTTAAACTTGACCGATGTAACAATTTATATTTCTATATAGCAACAGGTACCTGTGCACGGAAGTCAGAAAACAAAATACTAGGAATATCCCGGCAAAATTGCGCATTAAACAGCGATATCGGGGTGCCCTACAATGGCAGCCCACCAAAACAAAGGACTAGTTTACACACGATCTCTCACGTTCGATCTCTCCCAATGATTTTTCATCGCGAGCAGTTTCCCACGCTTTTTCGTGAGATCAATACTATCAATAGATATTTCATTCTCACCTTGTTCTCATCATGATACCAAAGACTCCCTTTATTTCCATTTTTGCTCTTTGTTTACATATTAGAGGATCTACCAGTCGTTGTAACACTAGGGTACTTTATTCCTAAACAGTATATTTGGTTTCTGTCCAGCCCGTCCACGGTGGGGTAGATCATTAAAGACCCAATGCTGGTGTATTTAATATACATGTAGGGGCATGCTTCCCAATTCCCACTTGCTCTCTTCTGTCTGATTATATTGATTTTAAAGACGTGCAGATCTCTGCAGATTCTCAGCTTTTAAAAGTCAGGGATCAGGGTCATTTTGTAGAATGAGTTCTGATTTTTTTTTCAGTCAAGAAACGGCAATTTTTCACCATTTTCCATGTTTGTTTAGACGAAAACAAATCGCAGTGCATGACGGGAACGGGTTAAGAAGTCCATGCGTGAATTGACTCATTCAGAAATGTAGATTAATTCAGTGTACTGATTAATTAACCTGTAAACATTCCTTTACCCAATTAATCATGTTAATTCACTAAATCTACGGACCACATCATCCCGTGAGTTTGTTTTGGGCCAATCAGACTTATGTCTTTCTATAGTCACGAACTTAGCGTACAATTTAGTTTTATTTTCAAAAAAGTTCCCATTAGTGAAACCAGAGGAAAGGGGGGGGGGGGGGGTGTTTCTCGTGGGAATTCACTACCTGCATGTCCCTCTGTCTGTTCGTCTGTGACCCTAAGGCGACCCAGTCACACCCAATTTTGTACAGGGATTGAGGCGAACATATGGGGAGGGGGGTGTTTTTAGTCAATTTGTTAATTTCTCTTTTTATCACTAAAATGAGTGAAGTCCATATATGGAATTACTTCATTGTCATAATATGGTATTGTCATATAAACTGAGGCCGATGAAAGACATCGTAACAAGAACCAGACGGATTCAAATAGAATCGATAGGGACGTCGGCGGATTCAGCATCAAGTCAATAATTATTGTCAAACAAATAAGGGGGCGGATTCAAGAAGTCAATAAAAAATCGACAAATACAAGTAACTGAGACTGGAGGGCGGGTAAAGAGGTCAAGTCAATAACAAAGCATTCCTATCAATTACATAAACCATAAGGTGAATTGCGGGGGCCTTCACCAGGGTATGTTCAATACATCATCAACCAAACTGAAATCCATAGATCGGCATTTCATGATAAAGAATACCTACTGTGCCTTGTCATCCGTAAAATTAGGTCAATCTAGAGCTAAATCAGCTGATTTTTGACCCATATAATCGGGGCTGTTCATTTCATGTCCCGGGCGTCACGATTCACTTTTACTGATAACATGAATTTATTTCTTACGTTCGAATCTACGAAAAGACACTAATAGTTGTGAAATCATCATGTTTATTAATTGTAAATCCAAGATAAAAGATGAAGTTTACAAAGTGTCACGTTCAATAATTAGTAAATTGAGGCAATCCAATTCCATGTGTATGAATATTCGCAAGTTTTCCTATTTCGTTTTTTCCCCTTTTTCCGATTTCTAATGAACTGCAACGCGTAAACCGTACATCATATCACAACAATAGGCTGACAGCTGGGTAAATTATCGTCAGGTAAGAGTTACCTGCCCTTGATTACGGCCCTCCCCACCACCTGTCGCCACCATCAGCCCATTCTGGCCTTGGTACAGAGGTTGATTATGAGCATCGATGACAAACACCGCGCCTCATTTGCATAATTCTGAATATGTTTAACATTAATTACTCGTTACCAAAGTACAAGCGGTGTACAAACAACCGATATAGATAAACTACAAGTAAACTTGTATCTATCTACTCCCCAGGTACTTCATCAGCTCATATTTATCATATTACATGGGTCCTTTGTCGTGTGGTGAATGGGGGACCTTCGCTTGTCATTTTTACCTGTCTTTCAACAATTTTTACCTGTCTTTCAACAATTAAAACTTTAGTTACACCTGAGCGATGTGGGATTCACTCATGCACTCCCTGTCTCCCTAGTTCTTTATTTTCCATCAATGAGTACAGGCGACACTGTGTAGTTATCCTTTGTTTATAATTGGATTATTTCACTCTGTCATGTTCCCCTTGGAATATCCCCTTTGAACAATATCCCTGCTCATCTCATTCATACAAAATGTTAAAATAAAAACAAGATTTATATAAATGAAAGGTGGATCAAGATGGGAATCAGGAGGAGTGGGGTGCCAGGTGCCAAAAATGCCGATGTTTAAAGTTTAAAATAGATTTTTCCCCAAAATCATAAGCAAATTTAATTTGATTTTGATTTTATGCTGGAACTGCCCCCCCCCCCCTTTTTTTTTTAGACGGGTTGAGCCCCATTGTTTCAATTTTTTTCCTATATCCGCCCGTGCATTCACAAACTGAAGGGATAAATGAATACATGTAGATGAGTGGCTAAGGATACACAGATGGCGAGAATAATTGATTAGGATGAATAGTAAGAGGGAGGGGGGGGGGGGGGGGGGGGGTTAGTGAGTCTGTTACGTAACAAAGTAAATCTCTATAACAGAACTCCAAATAGTCAATAATCTGATGCTCCGAGGTACAGCGAATATGCGCCCATGAGTAAGTTGATATTTAACTTACACAACTTCATTCATAATGACTTGATACTCTTATATAAGTGTGTCTCTGGTTTCAGTTTAAAAAAAATGTTTCAGAAATCCTCGGGTGAACTCGCATCAACTAAGCCTTGCCAAGAAATGAAACTGAAGTAATAACATCTAACCACAGAGATGCGGAGGCGGGGCTATAAATAGAATGTAGGAAATACGGTTACTGACGACGTGTTTGACGACGAAATAGACGACGAAAGTGATGACGACAACGACGTCGGTCGATATTCATGATGATCATGATAATCATGGTCGTGGGGAAAGATGAAACTGAAAATTCAATAGTATGAATCATATAAACGTGTATTTTTCTTTTAAAGCCCCCCCCCCCTCCCCTCGACCTTGAAAGTTATAGCTCGTTTAATTATGTTTTACTAATACTTCCAAATGATTTATGTTTACAAACTCAAAATCTTTTAACAAATTTCTCTCGATGATCTTTTAACTGAACAATGATCACATACAGGAAGTGGAGTTAATGTAAAACCCCGAGACCAACATTCAAATTATCAAATGAAACATAAACGTCAAAATAATCATAATTTATCGACAGATTCAATATCATAAAGACACTTACTATTGTCAAAAGCAAAAAATTCCCTCATCTAAAACACTCGTCCTCTAATAACGTGTATACTTTACTTAATTACTTATTTCTGGCTTCATCAAAGAGACCGTCATTAAACACCACCAACATGACGTACAATCTAGAGAGACTCCATATCTCCACGTGATGTTCCCCGGAGTCAGCTGTGTTTTGTTTACATCACGTGACAACCTCTGACACCGACCAATCGGATTAAAGGTCATGTGCAGTGACCCAATTGTTGCCAGGCAGTTTTGCTTAAAATACCACGAAAGCAATAATGTATCCTGGTCACGTGACATGGTGGATATAGGTCGCGCAGGCGTAGAGGTAAAAGGTCGAAGTGTTGGGGCCCCTAAGGGGTAAAGACGTTCAAATACACAACATTCTTCGGATGCCGAGTATATAATGGAATGCGGGAGTTACAGAGATAAGATTTTACCGTAGTCTGGTAGCACATCCTATTTTCACTGTGTGCGGGGAACTTTCCTACACCTTTACAATATCTGTCGACTCAAAGGGGGATCCACCAAAGGGCGATAACCCCGGTATTTTCTATTTACAAAGTATGCAACTTGCCGAGACTTGATGATAATATTAATATCACGTCACGACACATATTGACTTTTTATTTTAAAATTTTAATTTGGTCAGATAAATAATTTGAGCATCTTGACTTATCTCGTAACATGCAGGTGCACGGTTTGATCTGATATAACATGTCCGTTCAAATGTCGTAACATTTTTTTTTAAATGTTTATTTATGCAGATCTTTTTTTTTTTATTTTTTTTTTTTGTAAATGCGTGTTTAACTATTTGCGTTTTTAATAGTTTTTTTTTTTGGTACGTTTATTCAATCAAAGAATTGAGGGATTTTAAATTTCCTGAATAAAGTAATTCTCCAACATTTGAATTTGTTTCCTATTCAATCTAATACTTGAGTGCGTTTCTTTCCCTAATATAGCCCTAATATAGTTTTCTTTTAATCTATGAATAATCAAAAATCATCAGTTTATAAATCCGTTGGAACAACAAAATCATAGGATAAGATTAAGGAAGCAAGATGACCTTGTTTGACCCTTAATGAAAAGGTTGAGGGGGGGGGGGGTGCTCAGGAAATGACGACAAGATGACCTTGGTGTTTTAAGGAAAGCTGGTTGGGGATTAATTTTCTTTTCATTTCTGACATAAGAAAGCGAAATTTCCACACATTCTGAGAATTTAGATACAAGTATAAATTATCGACGTTCTGCATGCAGCATAAGAAATCCGTCAAATCAATCGCGTATACTTTGTCATTTTTATACTGTTTCCATGGCAACTTCAACACAGATATTTCGGGAATTTATCGTATTCTATTTATGTAGGGAGGGTTTGTCACCTTTTCTAAGGTCACATGTTACCTTTCGTGGTTACTTACTCATCTTCACAGTATGTCCCATCTTTATGACGTTTTAATACACATTCCGACTTGGTCTGTATTCTATGTTAATGTAATTAATTACAATCTACCAAATACCAAAATTAGTTTCATATATTTTGTCTAAAATTTACACAACTCAATAAAATTCGCATTGTAGTATAGCTATCCTCATCTCCCGACAAAATTCTCAAATCAAAAATCAAGAGAAGTAAATGTCTTTGACCGATGACTTCTGAAGACTGCAATGTCTGCAAAGTAGACAATCATTTTCACCCTTGCTCACAATTAATAACACTACCCCATCTCTCTTCATCACCTCACAATAGACGACAAGATCTGAATATTTCGTGGATTCAAATGCATGCTCTTTAAATATACATCAACATTTATTTTAGTATTTAACTAGTTTTTAAATAATTTCATTTCAATATATTTATATACGACAACACAGGCACATGTGTGCTGCATTGCATGTGACCTTGACCTTCTGACACTTGATATTTAGTACATGTGTACCCAAAATTTTCTCGTAAGGGTTCTGACGGGAATTGATGAATGATCAGAGAGTGTACAGTCGTCAAACAAAGTGATCCTATATACTCGCAGGCGACATCATGTCACATTGGAACACACAAAATTTCCCTTTCATTTTATTATGCACCGTACTAAGGAGGGGTGGGGGGGGGGGGTGGGACGGTTGGGGAGGGGGTATGAGACAAACACCTCTCTCCCCTTCTGAGATATAAATTGCAAAATATTATTGTTGATTAAATCCCCCGGAACAGAATCCTTATACCCTTTTCACTGATTTAATACCCCCCCCCCTTTCCCCAGTCTCCTTGAAAATTACAAATACCCCCCCCCCCCTTTTCCCAGTCTGCTTGAAAATTACAAATTTGGCTAACAAAGTACCTCCTAATCCATATTTTTTCACTAAAAATGCAAAATGTAGGTATTTCATTTGCATAGGAACCACAGGACACACATCAGTGATTATTGTGAATATGGAATTTTCGGATCGTTGAATCCGTGACGGGGCGTGACGCTGAGGTCGTTTTCATGAATGGAGAGCTAGTGGGAAGGGAAAAGGATCTATTTATATAGATAATACCTGACATACTTCTATGTATGATACTAATGTACCGAATTATTCACATTCTTTTTATTTCGTATATAAGGTGGCGATTGAAAGGTAAAAGGTCGCATTCCTCACAAGTCTTGGATCGTACATAGCATCTGGTATAAAACCAGATTCTATGAAATTAGAAAGTTTAATCCACTGAAGAGCGGAAGGGCGTTTTGGAAAATAAGTTTTTAAATTTTTTTCCCTATCTATGTTAACTATTCCGAGATTGCTTGAACTTTATACTAAATCTACTAGTATCTACTACTAGTATCTACTACTAGTATCTACTACTAGTATCTAGAACTAGAAGTGTTTAGGAATAAAATCAAGTTATATTCATGTATGTTCTAGTCAATGCTACATTGTGCAAGTTTGAAAGACAACAACTTTCCACATTTTTTTTCACTTGTCGACAAGAATATTGGCGTGTTGCATGACTTTTGACATATTTTTGTTTTTCCCATTGATATGTGTTGGAGGAAGGGTCGATATAATTTTCTTTCTCAAATAAATTGGGATTTGGTGAAGAAGGGATGTTAATGAAATATGAGAAGACAAGATTCCAATGGTCCTAGAGAGAGCAAAATTTACAATGGTTCTTGAAAGAGTTAAGATTGCAAGTTCCCGATAGCCCTAGTGTGAGCAAAATTCCACTGGTCCTAAGATGTGTACACTGTCATATGACATATTGAGTCATATGACCTAAGTCGTCATTACTGCATCTTTAAATTTTAATTTTAATATGTCATAGGACAATATATATACAATGTTAAATTGACATGATGAAGAGAGCGTCACTGAGTACTGCCCTGTACATTGTATATATTTAAGTATCAGGACAGACACTATTCTCGGGTTAACCTGGTACTCTCCCACATGCCCGTGTGACTACACCTCAATATATAGATCTACATGGTAACTTATCTCTAAAACGGGACATCGCACGTGACTGTTCCCGTCAAAATGTGTGCGGAATAAATTTCCCTTGAACAGAGTAGGTCTGAAGGAACCGCACCGAAAGCAATCACATCAATATAAAGTCTGCATACGATTAGCCTACAATAGATCTGTTAGCACTCAACATTACACAATGGTTCTGTATAAAACAACACCTTTATCTATTTTGATATGTACTGCATGTTTTAAGTTTTTCCGTCATTTCTTTTCAGAAATCCTTCCTTGATCAATACATCTCTCTTTAATACTCTAATAATTGTGACAAATGAGGAATTGATTTACAGATAAACAATAAGGTTAAAGTTAATTAGAGATTAGCAGAATGCCGTTAACAGTCATAGTCTCTCAGACTCCCATCTGCTCATTAACCCCCCCCCCCCCCCTTCCTTCTCCTGTTTCCCCTCTTCATCCGAAATACAAACATTGGTAACTATATCGTGATACATGTACTAGTTTTTTTTTTTCTTTCATTTTATGGTCAACTCAAGTCCCTACCTTTTTTTTTAAATATAGAAATATAGTCAAAATGATTGTCATCTTGAGTTTGGAACCCCCATACTTCCTCTCACATGGTTAATCACGACAATGTACTACTGATTCTAATGTTCAAAGCCAAAGGCTCAGAATTTCCTTTTCTTTTCACAAATTCTCTGCTTATTCTAAGATTTCTGTCCGTCTGTCGAACAGAATAACAAATGACGTAACCATTTATCTCTATGACTCAATATAGATCAGCAGCGCACGGCTACGGTGTCCTTGATTGAGGTCAGTTTCAGCCCTGCTGTCCATCTAGCCATATATCACTTGAGCCATTAACACTGCTAGCCGTCTAGCCGCCCAGACATAACACAGTGAACGGTCGATATCGAGGATATTCAGTAGAATTTCTCTAGTTGTTTACCATGTTTACTCCGTCTGAAGATCTATGTTAAATTGTTGTTATGTATAAAGGGCCAACAAGGGATATGTGCAAAATTATCCTCCGACACCGCTTTCGCAAAATCGAAAGGGGGGGGGGGGGTGTTAAGTCCGTTCGTCAGGCTGCTAGCCGCGAAAACTATAATTTGGGAGAGGTGAGGGTATTTCTTTGTGACCTTGACCTATTTTTGGAACAAATAGATGGGGACCACCGTAATACATCTGCTAGACGGTACGTCAGCAGCACAAAGTAACAGTACAGGAGTCTTGTAAGCAGGACTAGTCCCTACATAATTCTCTGAATTCCCTTGTTATAAGAAAATGCATGCTCGGAAAAAAGATATAATCAACGCATAGTGGCTCCTTGGTCCACACCCTACTACACTACGGAGTACGCTCAGCAATTGTAGTAACTCGTATGTCATGCATTCGTAAAGCTCGTGAAATCTAAGATTCCCCAACTTTTGTTAGACATTTCTAAGGATAAATTATAGAGTCTAACGTAACCATGGTATTTTGTCATTGTATGACGCGGAGCGATTTGAGACCTGGAATCAAGAACGCCATAACCTTGCACGACATAGTCGGATTCTGGTTACACGTACGTACTCGTGGATTCATGTATAATTATTGGAGAGACTCTGAGAGACGCTTATTTACGATAAATTGTCAAAAGAAACTATATATCTTAGTAAATGTTAGTCGGAAATTCGAGGTACAAGAATTGTACTTTATATTCATGCAGTTCCTAGACCGGTAAAAAGACGCAACAACAAGCTACATGTATCTTACAATACATGCCTGTACTTCCTGTTGGTAACACATAGACTCCGACATAACCATGTGCGAGACCAGGTTACCAAGCGCCGATCGGTATTGAGAGCTCCCTTCAAAGCAATTTACAGATCTGCAGTTCGGTTCGGGTTTTTTTTTTAAACCATACACGCTCCTTGGTCCTTCGCATTCGTCAATTTGTTACCATATACGTGGCTATCTTAGGTCCGATCGGGGGTCATGACCTCGCCAAATCGCGAGAAAATTTGGTCGATGATTACTTTGATAGGTCTATCATCTCGTCTCCGCCGACACTTAGTAACTTGCCGACGGACATTAAAAGGGTGTGGGAAAAGTAGTGATAACCTTTGATGTCCAGTATACAAATTGGCGCTAAATACACTAGTCTAGTCTGGCCAACATTTTTACATGTAGCTTCCCCTTTTCGTACTCCTGATCGTGAGAATTTGCGGAATGAAATCAAACATGGCAGGAATAAACATCAAATAAATGTTAAGGCAAAGTCAAAATCCTTTGCCCGGGGGCAAGGAGGGCCAAGAAAACTATATAAAGCTGATGTAAAGGTTTGTCGACAACAGACGATTTGTATTGTCTCCTAGATTTGACCCTCTTAGTCTAACTCTAAGGTAAATTAAGTTTAACAAGTAAAGCAATATTGTTCCCTTTAAGACTACTAGAGTTAGATAGTAGTGTAGTAGCAATTATTACCAATTTTGGCCCAGTTAAAGGCTTATACATATATGAAAATGTCCAAAAAGAAAATTTTCATTTGAAATAATGAAACACTTGTGCAGTTCTAAAGTCCTGAGAATGACAAATTTTCCATGCCTCGCAAACGTATAAAGCAAGATGCTTACACTGACCCCCCCCCCCCCCCCTTCTGAGTAGAGAGAAATTGGAAATGTTAGGCTGAATAGCATACTTATGATTATCAGTATGTAGTGAATATTTGAGAAAAAAGTATTTCTGACGCATTCAATCTAGTACATATTCAGATTCAACTGTCGGTGACTGAAACAATTAATCATACATGTACTGTTACCAGATGACCACCACAACACTGAAACCCCCTCCCCCCCACCCCCATTCCTACCCCTAGATGCTCGAACGTTTCAGAGCTTTCCATACGGTATTTTCTTCAACGCCCAAAGGACACTGGTCACTAAATCTTTAAACCTCCCTCCTTTTCCCTACCCCTAAACATGGTAAATATCCAAATAATAATCCTCTTTTAAATGTTTCAGTCTTTTCCATATCTTCTTCAACACTGTCAATGGTCAGTGTTGTTTTCTTTACCCCCTCTCCCCTTTTCCCTAACCCTAAATACCAAATCAATACTTAAGTTTCAGTACTTTCCCATTTTCTTCTACACCCTATGGTCACACCTTTTCTCACCCCCCCTTTTCCCCTGCCCCTGAATATCAAAACAATGCTATATACTAACGTTTAAGTTTCAGGGCCTGCATGTAATACTCCTGCTCGTGTTTTAACCAATGGCTCTTGCTTAATATCCGTTCGTCCAGGCTCATGTCCATCTTATATTGGCTGGTCAGTGGTCCCAACAAATCCAGGACATCCAACATTGGCACAAGCACGGACAGTGGTCATCGAGGAATTTAGTTCATAAACTGACTTGAATGATTGTACTGAAGTATCACCAAATGCGCAATACCGAGTCAGTGGTCAAAATCCAGGAATTTTATACTCTTGAAATTTCCAGAGAAGTCAAAATATTGCACACTCGTAGGTTAGTAAATTTAAGATTCACCGGTATTTGTAACATAAAGTTTTTGCAATTTCTTTTTTTTTCATATATTGCACATCGAACTCCTTAAAATTGCACTTATGTCATTGCACATCACGGAAAATGAAAATTATTCGTGTATAGGTAATTTCTATACAAGCTCTACTGATTATCTCCGCAAAAAATTGCGGTGTTTTGGGGGGGGGGGGGGGGGGGGGGGGTTTGGTCAAGAAGAAATAATATAAGCACCGACGATGCAGATTATACAATATCCACAATAAATTGCACTTGACCGATTAAATCCATGGTTTTTGATAGAAGAAATCCTTCCGCGAAAGACTGTCTTCGATTTTAGCGCGCAAAACGCCGATGTTCGATCAGGGAGCAACAGGTCCGACTGATACAACTCAATACAAAGATTCTTCAATTACACAATGGTCTCTTAGTACGATGCAGTATTGATTTTAACGACATGCACCCTTTCTCTCTGTCTCTCTGTTGTTGATACAGTACTGTATTATTATACGCTCTACATCGCTGCTAACTGGCATAATAGTGCGTGCACTGAACCCAAAGTAATATCAATTTTGCACCCCATACATCACCATGAATCAAATTCCACGCGATTTTTGGCACAAGTATTTTTCATTCATGCTTTTTCCATCCCGCGCTGGTGAGAAATCAGCGGAGAGAAGGGGCTTGCTGGGAATTAGTTCCTTCAGTGATAGCTTCACACTTATAATATCAACGGAAGATCAAATGGGTTAATCCACTCTCCTTAACGTTTCCTGTCCCATCATAGTTTTAGACACGAAAGATGATTCATAAACATAAACAAGCTACCTGGCCACAGCTACCTGTACACTCCGATTTCCTTCCTCTCAATTCATTTGACTCATCTTTCCTTTAGTAAGTTTTTATTTTTGGCAAATCTTATCTCTAGATAAAACAGTCAAAATTACATCATAAAACGAGGGTACCTATGATTTTTTCCCTCTCTTTCCTCTACTTTCACTTTAGAACGATCAGCTGATCGACTGTTCCTACTGATTCCCTATCCCCTTTATCAAGTTTATATTTTTCACTTACTGAATTTCCAGACAAATCCAATTAATTGAAGAATTAATTCACTTAATCTTCTCAAAGTATCCCCCAAGGCAATAGGGGCGATAATCTTCACGAGCTTTTTTCGCCGAACTGGAAACTAGTCTGATGAATTCCTTATATGAATATTTTTTCAATTGCCGCAAAATAACATTATTTCCTACAGAAACTTCCTGAATTCAATTGCTCTAGGTTTCAATGACCCTCGAATCACTTATGTAATATACTGCCGTTCAATTAACAATGTTTCACACGCACTTGATGTTCCTCCCAAATCACTTCTTTTTTTCAATCTTTCTCTGGTTTTTTTTTGTTTGTTTTCCTATTCAGTATATTCCTTTGTATACAATAGTCTGACTGTATGATAACAATGACGAGTTAACTGACATATGATAATATATCGTATTTTCCCCTGGGTGATGATCGTGTGGACTTACATGACCCCTCTATACAGTCACATGTAAAATTACCTCCTATCAGCTGTTCGAAGGACAATAAATCCCCAACACAAAGTCTGACCACAGAGGAATTAAACTCGAGATTTTCGGTTTAAAAAGCAACGAAATGAAAGAAATTTTTACTATAAACGAAAATTGTCCCAAACAACATTCATGGGGTGATGTACCGAAAGGGTGATTATGAATTTCCCGAACATCTTTGCCACCGTTATCTTATGAAACAGCTGATTGGATAACATAAGCCACATAGTTGGATCGCTGATGATTATTCAGCCAATGAGCAATTGGCTTACATCTCGCCTTTGGCTGTGATTCCCGTCTCGGCACAATGTTATGCAGTCTACATACTAAAGTACGGGGTCCTAGGCAGGGGCAATGTTTACATACACAGTCTGTGAGATGCTTAATTTCAGTAACTGAAGAAATAACTTAAAGGAAGGTGAATACTATTGAATCATAACTTGTTCTTCTTTAAAGAATGCAAACTGACACAAAAGCTGAAATCCGGTTTATAGATCTGTATCAGCAACAAAAGGAATGAAAGACAAGGAATAATTTGACAGACTCAAAAATTATTGGTTAGGATATAACTCATAGTGTTTCTCTTTGTAATTTTTAGGGGTGGGGGGATGCTTCCTTGTTTTTATATATTTATTAAAATTCAAACTTACATCATGCCTCCCATTCTTTTTCATTGGGCATAACCAACATCTCTATAATTATATCTACATCTATCAATGTGTACAGCCTTGAAATGAATAAATATGAAAACTGAATAGTATCGGCATACTATATACTAACTCTATATACATGGGGGGATCCCTCTCCCCCTTCCCGCCCCTTTACCTCCCCCCTCCCTTTCCTCCCTCCTCCACCCCCTTTCTCTCCCTCTCACCCCCTCATATATGGGGGTATCCCTCTCCCCTTCCTCCCTTTCCTCCTTCTTCCAACCCCCTTTCTCTCCCTCTCACCCTTTCTATCCCCTCATATTTAGGGGATCTCTCTTCCTGCCCCCTTCCTCCCTCCTCCAACCCCCTTTCTCTCATCTCCCTTTCACCCTTTCCACCCCCTCATATATACATGTACCTTGACCCTGGAAATCAATAGGGTTCATCCTTTTTGGAAGGTTAGATGTTTCTACGATCACCGCTTTGAATTCTACACTTTTCATAGGAATTCTATGCCTAAGTCTAAAGTGAACTTGACCTTTGGCCCTTGACCTTTAATTAATAGGGTTCATCATCACCCTGTTAGTAACACTTGTGGAAGGTTTTATGTTTCTGTGCTATAAGTATTGTCTTCAATGCTGTTCACATAGATTTTAAGGCTAAGTCCATGGTGACCTTGACCTGTGACCTTGAAAATCAAAATAGGTTTTATCCTCTCCGAGACTACCCATTGGGATCATTCGTGGAAGGTTTGATCATGCTGATGTATCTATTTGTATGATTATTTCATTGATTCATCTTCCGATTTTAAGCTCCAGTCCACAGTGACCTTGACCTTTGATCTTAAAAAATCCATTGGATTTCACCTCTTCCCACGAGAAACATTTGGTGAAGGCTTGGTAATCCGATGATGATTGCTTTGTCTTCTATGTTGTTCACAAGGATTTAATTATCCATAGTCACTATTAGTGGCCTTGACCTTTGACCCTTGGCATGTAACATGATTATCAGTAGGGTTCATCCCATGGGGAACATTTGAGGTAGGTTTTATGCTTGAAGTTTCTATGATGATTGTTTTGTGTTCTGTGCTGTTTACATGAATCTGTACACACAGACACACAAAAACTAACAACAAATACATTGACACACAGCAGCAATGTTATATCTCCTCCGCAACAGAGTTGTGAGTGGATAATAAAATATTCTGAGAAAAAGAGTTGTGCTGACTTGTTGCAGATCTTACTTTCATGTGTAACATTAAAATCAATTAGCTGGACCCATCCTTTTATCTTTGTGCCAGCTTGGACCCTATCCCCCTCCCCTTCCACTGGAATTTTTTTTCTACATCCCAGGGTTTTTAATTTTTTTTCTAGCCCCTGATTACAGGGGCCAGGGCTGATGAAATTGGGAATTTTGCAACATTCCAACCGAAATCGGGAAATAAATTTCAAACAACAAAGAAAATATTCATGCAAATTACAAAAGATTTGATCTAAAAGCTTTTTTTCACCTGATATTGAGAATCTTTTAATTTTTTGTAACCCCCCCCCCCCCCCCCCCCCCCCCTCCCTCCTCTATACACAAACAACATTCTTGATTATTGTCATCTCTTGGTGTTGAAATCACCATCTACGTAAATGTCAGACTCGGAATTATAATTATGCTCTGCTACATTTATTATATCCTTAGACTTTTAAAGGGAAGGGGGGGGGGGGTGCTTTTATTTTCGTTTCAGACTTAGGAAGACAGATTTCCTCAGACTTCGATAAATCTGGACGATCAGGATGTATGAACAAGTCCGACAGTGTTTCAGTTTATGAGCCACTGATCTGAAACATCCTTATCATATCAATTGTCTATATTTTGAATCCCTGAGCCTCCTACAGTTAAACTAACACAACATGTTTGTTCTACTTTGGCTTTACTTTCAGTTAATGATACGTAAATTGGAAATGAATTTCTCATTTTGGAATAAAGATTCAATTGGGAATTTTTAGGTCTAAAACTGGGAGAAAGTACATGTACCAATTTTTGGACTTGGGAATGGGGTTGAATTTCGGCCCCCTACAGACCCTAAAAAAACCCTGCATCCACCCCACCCCCCTTCCCCTCTTTGGAACCTCCGCTGCACCAGAGCTGCAAAATGTGTTACAGATTAGATCACAATCAGCTGTTAGAAGCAGAAGGGTAATACTGTAAACAATCTCCCTATAAGCTATGTAAGGAATTTATCTGTGCAGTAACAATCAATTAAGGTAGACATCAGCCACTCAAAGGGGGGTAACTCTCCATACTGTCCTACTTTCTCACCTCCATTAATAAGAAACAGGTAGGAAATCATGTTATCCAATTTACAAACCCTTATAACCCTCATCTGTATATCTTTAATACTATATAAACAATACATAGTATTACATACTAGATCTACAACAATTAGTGCTGGAACATTGGAAGCATTGCATATTGATTATAATCAGAACTTGAGAAGTATGAATTTGATTGATCTCTGATGGACTAAATAATATAATCATTTTTTATGAAATTTTATTATCTATGTTCTTTTTGAGAATTGGTGCTCTCAATATAGGGTTATATAGGAGAAATGACCACACCCATTTTCCAAGACCCTGGGGGTCAGGGGTTCATACAAAATATCAGGTCCTCAACAATATCACAGACTGAGAATAAAGCAAAATCAATTATCTTTCTATCAATTTTACTTTCTGAAAATTGGTGCTCACAACATTACATGGGGTTATATAGGAGAAAATGACCAAACCCATTTTCCAAGACCCTGGGGGTCAGGGGCTCATACAAAATATCAGGTGCACAACTATACCACAGACTGAAAACTAGAACTGCTCTAAAGTGGACAAATTATACCCCCCGCGGGACTTTTTTTATAAATGGGACCATTTATGATGCTTTCAAAACTTTTTAACATAAAATGTCATATAGGGTGAAGGTCAAGGTCAAAAGTCATGGTACCAAAATGTAGTACTCTTAATGGTGAATGTGTGTATGAAATATGATTGTCCTACCATTAATAGTATAAAAGAAATCTGCTTTCAAAACTTCTTGACATAAAATGTTGTATAGGGTGAAGGTCAAGGACACAGGGTCAAAAGTCAAGGTACCAAAATGTAGTACTCTTTATGGTGAATGTGTGTATTAAATATGAAAGGCCTACCATTTATAGTATAAAAGAAATCTGCTTTCAAAACTTCTTAACATAAAATGTTGTATAGGGTGAAGGTCAAGGTTACAAAGTCAAAGGGTCAAAAGTCAAGGTACCAAAATGTAGCACTCTTTATGGTTGATGTGTGTATGAAATATGAAAGGCCTGACATTAATAGTATAAAAGAAATCTGCAGTCAAAACTTCTTAACCGGACGGACAGACAGACGGACAGGGTGATTCCTATATACCCCTCTAAACTTCGTTTGCGGGGGGTATAATAATGCTAAAAGAATTATCTTTCTATCAAATATGCTTTCAGAGAATTGATGCTCACAAGGTTATAAAGGGTTATAATATATAGGAGAGAATGACCACACCCATTTTCCAAGACCCTGGGGATCAGGGGCTCAAACAAAATATCAGGTTCACAACTATACCACAGACTGAGAATAATGCTAAAAGAATTATTTTTCTATCAATTATACTTTCTGAGAATTGGTGCATACAAAATTATATAGAGTTATATAGGAGAAAATGACCACGCCAATTTTCCAAGACCCTGGGGTTCAAGGGCTCAAACAAAATATCAGGTGCACAACTAGACCACTAGAGCTGAAACGAATATTCGCGAATGAATAGTTTTCAGTGAATATTCGAATGGAAAATTGGTATTCGAATATCCGTTAGTATTATAGTCTGTAATTAAACAGAAAAGTAGGAAATACATAAAGCATTGAATGACTAAAGATATTCCTACAGACACAGAATCAGATATCAATCTTGAGCAAACGAATGATCACCCACTAACGTTCGCACAACTGGTCAGTACATTACATATTATTTTAAACATACATGGGGATGTCGTGTGTCATTTGCATTAAATCAATAAATGATAAAGAAGCTTCAGTGTCTTTCTATAACATAGATTTCATCTAATAATAATTTCAAGCGAAAGCCGCACCTGAATACCTAAAGTTGCATGACATTTACCCTGTGCCCCCCCCCCCCCCCTCTTCCCCCTTTCCTCCTGACATATTATAAAAGAATTTATAATTTTAGAAAAATTGATGTACGTACATTGCAATAACTTTCCGACATCTTTTTTTGGTCACCCGCAAATCATAGGAAGGATATCCATAGTGCGTTTTGACCGGAATGGGGGGATTGGATCACTAAGGCTTAGTTCATAATACAAACTTTTAACGAACGTACTCTCTCCGTATGATTTCCATGAAGATACCATGTACAATACTATCAAATGAGTTAAAGAAGATCAAGTCCGGTGAAGTACCATTTAGGACCGCAGCGTGATGATGATTATGGGATAGTACGACGTTTTTACTAAGAGATGCGTAAATGTTTCAGGGAAACAATAGTTTACTCCAAACCAAACACTTTACGGTAATTTTCATTGTACAAGGGTCTTTTTTTCAAGTAAATTCATTGGTCAGAAGCATAATTTTGAGGACGCTCTTAAAGTCCTTACAAGTAACAACGAATATTCGAATACGAATCGAATACGTGTCATGAATATTCGAATAGCATTTTCAGGTATTTGTTTCAGCTCTATAGACCACAGGCCCATTATAATGCAAAAGAATATATTTTGTACTATTCACAGATTCAGAGGATTCGCGCTCACCAGAAAAGTTTCACAGACGGACAGACAGACAGACAGACACAGACAGACAGCCGGACACAGGGCGATCGCATAAGCTTGACTGGTCTTTGACCAGTAGAGGTAAAAACTTATTTACCAAACCAAACATGCCTTGAATTACCTTTGTCAAAAAGCTCACATACTATAGTTTATGGAATATTTGGTTGAAATTTGATGAGAAATTATATGTGACCAAAGGCCACCAGTTCCTCTATCATTGCTGCAAAAATAACTTCAAAACCTGTATTAAATCTTGACCTTTGTTCAATGACCATGAATGTCCATTACCTTACAGCTGGTAAAATCAAGTGAGTGACTAGATTTACAGATTTATTATCTAGAGTTTAAAGTGACTTAAAACAAATATCTACACTTAGTTTGAATATTTTTGCAGAATTGAAAAAAAAAAAAAATGATGATAGGAAAATAATTGGATGACTATTAACTTATGAAAAGATTTGTCATAAAAATGGCATAAGGCCTGATTAGGGTATCATTTTTTCTTAGAAAACTGGAAACTGAATTTTCTTCTTTGTTCAGAACTACCTCCCACCTTTAATCATTTAATCAAGGTGGTTGTCACTGTACACATGTGTACAGCTCAAGATAGTTTAGCTACGTGTCTGTGAGTACTTCATCTAGTTATCTTTTTCAAAATCTCATATATACTTTTCTCTCTCGAATTATTTTCTATATCTGTACAAACAGCAAATTTGTAATAAATTATTTTTCATTTGTCAAGTAATTTTAAGCTTTGTCTGGTGAATTTTAAGAAATGTCATAAAACTACATGTACAGAACAATTGTCCTTGGATTTTTTTGTCTCTGATGTAAACTCTGTGTTATTCTTCATACTGTACATATGCTAGGTGATAGAATTCAAAAACATTTTTTACCCTATGCACCACACTTTCTTACTTTTCTAACCTTTAATTCCTGGGGTTTTTTTTAACTAAGTTACTGTTAAGTCAAAGCTTTTAATTTATGATTCATTTTTAACAAAATTTGGTTATTATACATGTATTATCTTATTAAGTTATTTTGCTTACTGGGTGTACATAGTTCATAAATAATGCCTTCCCCGCATAAACTTGCATATACATAGTGGACTGGAAGGTACCTTGTACTGGGCAGGGTGAACGAGTGGTGAGTATAGTGTGAGGAGAAAGAGAAGAGTTCGAAATATTGTCTTGATATATAACGTCATGTTTAATGTGTTATCCCCTCCGCTGGGGTGTGCTCCGAAAAGCGGCAGGTCATACTAAGATAGAAGACTGCACCAGTATTAACAGTGGCGGATTCAGGGGGGTGCAGCAAAGGGGGCACTGGATCCGCCACTGATTAATGCAATAAAACATTCAAATTTTGAACCAACTAGATTGACCAATTTCAAACTGGAATATTACTGAGTATACTATAGTAGGATTTGCAGAGTTCAGTCCCTTTGAATTTCAGACACATTCATAAAATTCAACATATTGGTTTTATTCAATACCATAAACAGCTACTTATTGTATTAACTTTTTATCAAGATACTTATGAATAAAATATATCTTAAATCCTTGTGTTTCTTTATTCAATAAGGAAGGTTTACTCAAGACGTATGTCAGATTGTCATTTGCATACGTATGTAGACATGTCTGGGCCGACCAACATTTGAAACTGACATTGATGAATAAAACAAGCAAATAAGAAGAAACTTAGATTTCAGATATCTAAAATACACATAAGAAGTAATGAAGATACATGAAATATGTGCTCTTCTTTCCTACTTACTTTAAAATCAACTCATTCAAACATGCACACTCCCGAACTTTGACAGATGAAAACATGTGCTTTTTCCGAATGAATGGGGGCGAAAATGAAGGTGAATTACACAGTTTCTGTTGAAATTGTGGACAAAATATTGAAAATACAATTACTTACGTGGTTTTTATTGTCGAAAACGATTATCTACATCAGCTCATGGGTCCAGAAATCGTGTTTATATGCCCTCAAACTCCACGGGTATGGATGACCTCCATCGACGATCCAAGCAACGCAAAATGGCGCGCATTTGATGAATTTAAATTTTTATCATTTGTAGGGTGTAAATGAAGCTTAGAGTGTCTGTGAATTCTTTTGTTTTAAAATATCATTGTTTAGATTTTATTTCCGGTTCATTTTTTCCTTCAAATGGGCTAAAAACATTTGTTGATTTATGTTCGGCAATCATCGGAATTCAAGATGGCGGAAGGCCGACAACAAGCCGAGATCGTTTCTAATTTTAGATGTGGATCAAGCGTGACGTCAAGGTGTTTTGTGGGCCTCAAAGAGGTCACTGAGGGAAGGGGCGTAGTGCTTATTTCACAAAAGTAAAGCAAAACAACAACAAACAAACAAATTAGAAATGATAATAGATAGATACATAAGTAGCCTACTACACTTTGAATTTTTTTTACAATAAAATCAGTAAAAAAAAAAAAGAACTAAACATGAAAAATAAATACGTATGTTAAAATTTGAAGTACAAATAATGAAGGTATGGGAAACAAAAAGGATGGGATGAGATGGAACATTCTCCATATATCTAATTAACTTTTATTTCTTATATTTCTTCTCTTTTTTGTTCTTATTTTTTTATTATTTTACTTTCATTTTTTTTTCAAATTATACATTTGATGAGAACAAGGACTAATTAATGCAGAAAATGATGCATGTGAGAAAAAGTTTAACATTAATCTTCTGTTCTCCTGTTCTCTTCTTTTTATGAAACTCTCTACAGCAGTAAGTGAACAGGAAGGTTAAGGATATGACGAGTTGTCTTTCTTACACCTGTATTCTGTATAGTTTAGTTTGTTAAGAACTACACTGTTTAGTAAATTTATATATTTTCTGCAGTTTATTTAATCTTTTGCCCAGTAGTAATTAGATCTACATTTTCACTAGTCGGTTAAGTAAATGATTTCTACAGTTTAAAATAAGTTTTATGAATTCGTTTTCCCGTTTACCGTTTAGTAAATCGTAAATCGTCCAGTTTAGTAAATCGTGCAGTTAAGTTAATATTTTCTACTGTTAATTTAATCATATCTACTGTTAATTCAATCATTTCAACAATTTAGTTAACCATTTCTACAGTTTAGTTTATCTCATTTCTACAGTTTAGGTTATCCCATTTCTACAATTTACTTAATCGTTTCTACATGATACGTTGATCATTTACTACGGTTTACTTAAAATCATTTCTACAGTTTAGTTCATCCTATCTACAGATTAGGTAATCATTTCTATAGTTTAGTGAATCATTTCTACAGTTCAGTTAATCATTTCTACAGTTTAGTTGATCATTTCTACAGTTTAGTTAATCATTTCTACTGTTTAGTTAATCATTTCTACAGTTTAGTTGATAAGTTCTGCAGATTAGTAAATCGTTTCCTCAGTAGTAAATAGATCAAAGATTAAGTAAACAATTTCTACAGTTTAAAATAGGTTTTATAAATTGTTTTCCCGTTTAGTAAATCGTAAATCGTTCAGTTTAGTAAATCATTTAGTTTAGCCGATTTATCATTTCTAAAGTTAATTAAGTCAAATGTACAGTTTAGTTAGCCATTTCTACATTCAAGTTGATCATTAATATGGATAATGACCATGTCCCTGTATACAACACAAATCGATAATTCAGAAAATCATAAACCGAAGGCATATAAAATCAGGATAAAACAGGAACCAAAGCAAACAAACAAAAACCTCCACCATATGAAAAGAAGGGAACTCCCGATATGGGAGTGAGACCAGGTGCCCAGGAAGAGTCAGCATCTCCTGCTTGCATGCAACATCCGCTACTTCAACTCGTTAGAATTATCTCATCCGGTTACTTCCATTTCGGAAGGTACAGAGTATAACATTTGGCTGGATGGTTCAAATGGTCTATGACAGAATGAGAAATATTGATAATGACCATATCCCTATATACAGCACAAAATCGATAATTCAGAAAATCATGAACCGAAGGCATACAAAATCAGGATAAAACAGGAACCAGAGCAAACAAACAAAAACCTCCACCATATGAAAAGAAGCGAACTCCCAATATGGGAGTGAGACCAGATGCCCAGGAAGAGTCAGCATCTCCTGTTTGCATGCAACAGCCGTCGCTTCAATTTGGTAGAATTGTCACATCCGGTTACTTCCATTTCGCAAGATACAGAGTATGATCTTTGTTTGGATGGTTCAAATGGCCTATGACAGAATGACAAATATGGATAATGACCATATCCCTGTATACAGCAAAAAAGATAATTAAGAAAATCATTAACCGAAGGCATACAAATTCAAGATAAAACAAGAACCAAAGCAAACAAAGAAAAACCTCCACCACATGAAAAGAAGGGAACTCTCGATATGGGAGTGAGACCAGGTGCCCAGAAAGAGTCTGCATCTCCTGCTTGCATGTAACACCCGTCACTTTAATTCGGTAGAATTGTCACATCCGGTTATTCCATTTTGAAAGATATAAAGTATAATCTTTGGTTGGACGGTACAAGTGGTCTATGATAGAATATCACCCACCGTTCTGGAGAGTGGGACATCATAGTGTATGACGAGTTCCCCATATCGACCGTAGAACTTCCTCAGTGACTATGTTAGTCGGTCACAAACGTATCCCTGACTGAGAAGCTTATCTGAAAGACGCCTAGCTCTCAGAACAAAATCCATAAATTTGGTTCTTGCTCTGGCATAGCGTATCAACTGAGATATGAACACGCCATAAGCAGGCGATGAAGGGATGTTGCTACTCAGAAAAGGAAAGTTAACGATGGTGACTCATCACGTGTGCGCACATGGCACTGCGCAACGTATTAGACGATTCGAACGTCATCGCGTCATACGCATGACGTTATAACGCAGGCGATGTCGCATAAGACAAAACGCTAGAATGCTCGATTTAGGACTGTACATAGGTAATATCAAGTAACGTATATCATCACTGATGAATCGAAATGAAGTACATTGTAGTTTAAATTGAATAATTGGGGCGCGCGCGACTTTTTTTTTTTTTTTTTTGAAAACCGGGAAATTCAACCGCTCGCTGCCCGGGAAAAAATCAAATAGGACATTTAGTTATAGAATAACTGTCTTTTGGAATGTGATTATACTGTGATAACCTACAATGGATCCAGGAATTATGTTCCGTAATGCGCGTTAGCGCATTATGAGAAACATAATTCCTGGATCCATTGTAGGTTATCACAGTATAATCACATTCCAAAATACAGTTATTCTATATATTTACATTCCATTTTTCACGCTTAAAATGACGTTAAGATACATTCAAAACTCCGTTGCTAAGGCTCTGTTACTCCGTACCATCATATTTCAAATCAAGCCAAGTTACTATGACGTCATAGTTCAAATCGAGCCATCGCGGTTATACTCCTATAATCACAGTGTAAATTCTATACAAATAAATGGGCATATGTAAATATTATTCTTTTTGTTATGTTTTATTTTGTTGCAACGGTCCTACCCGAAGTAATAATGTGTAAACGCCAATCCGAGAGATGGGAAACTTTGCATGATTCTAATCGTTTATAGCGTAATGTTTATTCGCAGAGGTAGCGTTATAAAAATATAATTATACATAAGGGATCCTGGGGATTTTTCAAATCAAGGGGGTTAAGGCTAAATATACATATACCAGCTCAGAGGGAAGGGGGTTTTATTTTTCTTCAATCCACAGAATCTACATGATCCGGATTTATTTTCGTCTGTCTTTCGGGCTGTACGTTTTTATTCAAATTTTTCCGAAAAAAAAAATCAAGCCGGTTTTTTTTCTAATGTGAAAGTTTTTATCCTCCCCTAAGATCAGTTGGCATTTTATGAATGTCATAGTCTAATTTAGAATTTTGTTTCAATGTCGCTCTCTCTCTAGTGAAAAACGTACCTTGTTCGAGTAAATATATACATTTGTACGTGTTTGACGATTCCTAGAATCCTTGCAATCTCTCAATATCACCCTACCGTATTTTTTTTTCTAGGGAACTGGATGGGATTGGGCGTAACAGGGACGTATATTTATAAATTTATTATATACGCTCATGAGCGTAAGTGCCCCCCCCCCCCTTCCCCCACCCCGTCCTTCCCCTACGCTCTTCAGTGAGGTGTTAAAATAGATTGTAGGTTTTTTTTTATGACAAACTCTTCGGAAGGTTTGTATTGCCTGGGTGAGGACCGAATCAGTGCAGTCATTTATATGCTGGTTTCCAACATCGTGGCAAATTCAATCCCCCCCCCCTTTCATCCAAACTTATTGATTTGGAATACATTTTTTATGTTGAAGCTGTAAACTTTCTTTTCGGTACGCTTTGCTTAATATTATGTTTTAATGGATCCATATATCATAAACATATAATACGTATGTGTTTCTAGTCTTGAATAATAACTAAGCAATTTATTCACATGGGGATCTGGCCAGATGGAAAGGGGAATGCAACAAGCGAAACCTCCCCCCCCCCCCCCTCAAGTCCTAGATTTAGCATAAATAAAGATAGAGAAAGAGAGAGGGGGCGACTGTTTAGTCCGTCTATTATGGTATCATCAGTCAATCAATCTATCAATTTACAGGTGTTCTCATGATCTTAGGGAACAGCCATGTGATTTTATGGAAAGGGGGGAGGCGGCAGGAAGACGTACTTTGCAAAAAAAAAAAAAAATCTCCGGACAGATATTTTAGGGGGAAAAGATTCCGGCCAGAAGGAATCATGAAAATAGCCCCCCTTCTGTCTTCCAACATGTACATGATGTAGAGATACTCACTCCGTGTTTGATATTTTATACATCTTGTGGCCGAAATATTGCGCTGAATGATATAAACTTTTGAAAGAGTAATTTTCAACATTTGGAAAATAAAAAAATATGAAAATAAACCGACCCGAAGGGCCGACGAAAAAAAAAAATCTGGCTCTTACAATTGCTGAAAAAAAAAACCGGCTTGCAGAAGTCATCCTGTAACCCTCTCCCCTCCCCCCATTGCTCACTTATTACGATGACATAGAGAAAAATACTTTCAAGATATAATACTAGCTAGTAATTATTGTAAAATTCATGCGTGGGAATGACATAAAAACAATAATTGTGTTCTTATCATTTGTTGATAGTCCTATGTGGAGGTCATATTTTAAGGACTTCTACAACATTGTGAATAATTATGATTTTTTCAATATTAAGATAATTTTTTTACAAAAATTTGCTGGGCGGGAAAATTCGAGGCGGGAGAAAATTTATTGAGTTTTTTGCCTTGTATTTAGGATTATATAGAAAACCGGGGACCATCTCGGAATACTTATTGACTGATTATCCACGTCCACGAGCACCTATGAGTTGTATATGACGAATGTGGTGTGGAAAAAAAAGATTTTTTTCAATATTTATCTTGAAATCTTGTTTAAAAATATTCCCCTAGGCCAGAAATGTAGTCAAAATGTAACCATCCCGTTTCGTTCGCCGATCGATATATAGAATATTGAAGTTTTGATTATCCTTTTGTTTATAATGACTTAATTTAAAAAGAATAAATACTTCATTTCTACATATTTTCTGGATCGCTACTCTCCGACGCCAGTTACTGTTTGAAACCAAAGAGTAAACATCTACGCCATTTTATGTTACGTGCAGAAGCAAATTAAGGCTCATGCCCAGTATTTCTCTTGTTCTTTGTTTGCTTGTTAGATTTTCTGTGAGCAATATCCTTTATAGCTGCACTGTGAACCCCCTCCCGTTCTTTTTCAAATCTAGATCCACCACTGAAATTCATTTCTTGATATTTTGACAGGAATCTTATAATCTTAAGTTGCTGAGTAAAAGTTTTATTAGTCTTTCACTGAATACGACATCTTCGTTGAACACTAAGCGAAAATACATAGTTTTTATAAAGTTTGCGAAAATCTAAATCGAAGTGTGTATTCTACATATATAAGGGAAATAAAACATCGTCTCTCTAACATTGCGATCGGAAATAGGTCAGTAAAATAGGTAGGTTTTAGCGAATAATGCGACGTATTGCTTTATTTCCCAGCAATTTACACAATGGACACTGACTAATATGATATTGCCCTTTCTTCGAGTATTCGAGAAGAATTTTCGTGTTGAGTCAATTTTTAATGAGACTTTACTACAGGAATACATATTTGTTTGAATAAAAATGAATAAGATTCTATGATATAAACGTCATTTATTGAAATGTTTCGACGCTATGATTTGTATATATAAAATCTAGGTATGACGTCATCATGGACATGGAAGCTTCTCTCAACGCTTTATCTTGCTCTTATATTAACACCGACCTATGTATTTTTATATATCAATTGAAAGATCAAGATTTATATATTCCTTCTGTCATAACTAGAAAAAAAGTTTAATACTTCTTTGAAGTGAATTTTTTAGGTAAAAAATGATAATTTTACGAATTTTTACATTTTTTTTACATTAAATTGATAAGGACGCTACTTTCCTAAAATAAAGTTATTTTCTTTCATATATATGTTTTTTATTGAAGAAAAGTGTCTTCTTTTCATTAACAATTTCAAAAATCACATAATAACATTCTTTCCTCAATTGCTAGTTCTTTTCTAGAAATGGGTGATTTTTGTCTAAAAATAGCAACAGAAATTCCCTTAATCTATTTTTAGCTATATCTCGAAATTTTCAACACCGACCTTGGTATTTCGATATGTAAAATTAAAGTATGAGAATTGTTCTTCATATTTGGCCCATCTTTATAAAAAGTTTAATACTCCTTATTATAAGAGTCACCATCCTTAATAATTTCTACAGTTTAATTAATCATTTCTATCGTTAGACTAATTTTTCTAAAGTTAAATTAATCATTTCTACATTTAAGTTTATCATTTCTACAGTTTAGTTTATCATTTCAACAGTTACGTTAATCATTTCTACAGTTTAGTTAATCATTTCTATAGTTAAATTAATCATTTCTACATTTAAGTTGATTATTTCTACCGTTAAGTTAATCATTTCTATAGTTAGATTAATCATTTCCACATTTGAGTTGATCATTTCTACAGTTATGTTTATCATTTCTACAATTTAGTTAATCATTTCTATAGTTAAATTAATCATTTCTACATTTAAGTTGATCATTTATACAGTTTAGTTAATCATTTCTACAGTTTAGTTTATCTCATTTCTACAGTTAAGTTAATCATTTATACAGTTTAGTTAAACATTTCTACAGTTTAGTTAATCATTTCAACAATTTAGTTAATCATTTCTACTTTCTACAGTTACGTTAAACATTTCTACAGTTACGTTAATCATTTGTACAATTTAGTTAATCATTTCTACTTTCTACAGTTACGTTAAACATTTCTACAGTTACGTTAATCATTTCTACAGTTTAGTTAATCATTTCAACAGTTACGTCAATTATATCTACAGTAACGTTAATCGTTTCTACAGTAACGTTTATCATTTCTATAGTTTAGTCGATAATTTCAACAGTTTAGTTCATCATTTCAACAGTTTTGTTCATCATTTCTACAGTTACGTTATTCATTTCTACAGTTTAGTTAATAAATTCTACATTTTGGTTAATATTTTCTAAAGTTTAGTTACTTTTTTTCCAGATCAAAAAATTTAGACATGCGAATTTAATCGAAAATTCTTCATTTTCATTTTGTATTTTATATTGTATGGCAATTTGTATATTCCTTTTTTTTTTAATTTGTCAGTCTGTTATTTTCAAATAAAAAATAGGCTAATTCCCCGAAAAATTCTCTTCAGAATATATGATTCAGGAGTAAGCTTAAGGCATTACAGACGAAAATCATTCCTACAGTTACGTTAATAATTTCTACAGTTTTGTTAATCATTTCTGCAGTTTAGTTGATCATTAAAATTTTAGTTGGGTGCTGCATGAGTCTTGGTGAAGATCCCCTCCTTGCTCTCGTTGTATACGTTTTGATCACAGGTGCTCGTCGTCACGGATCTGCACTCTTAGGTTTATTGAGTATCAATGGTAAAGTAGAGAAGGGACGTATATAATTGAGGTTTGTTGGCGCCGAGCTCCTGTGGTTTTGATGTTGATGTGGTGCGTTGTTATTCCATCTTTTCTTGTATCACGTAGCATCATATCCCATCCATTCTGCTACGTCTTTTGGTACATTTTTGGACATAACAATTTTCATACTTTTTGGCCATATTACATTGTTTAGACTGAGGATCACTGACGAGGGTTTAGTACCCGAAACGTGCATGTCTGGTCCATGCTGTAAATTTATCAGGTTTTAAATGATGCTATTGAATTTAAAGACGTTTAACATTTGAACTACTTGGTGAGTACGTGTCACTGCTGGTGGACCAAGAGTCCCCGAGGGCACATGTGGCCAAGTTTGATCAACTTTGGTTGATCGTCTGTCTCTTCAACGCATTTGAAAATTTCTGTTACAAACTTTCTTGAAAGGACGATATATGGTTTATATAGTAAAGCGGCCCTCCTTTCATGGCAAAATCTTAAAGGAAAAACGTCATTTTACGGCTCATTTTCGACAAACTTTCTATTAGTTAGTATCGAGCGGGCTTCTGAACAACTTTTATATTTTGATATGTTGTTACATTTGCACGTAGTTAAGTGCATGCGAAAGAAAAAAGTTGTTAACGATCCCGCTCGATGTTATCTGAATGAAAATAATCAAGAATTGTGCTATTTTTCGTGAAAAGTTGGCAAAACTTCCGGTTTTCACGATATTTATGCAAAATTTACCATGTCTTAAAAAGCGAGGAGTAGTTTTTATAACTTGATTTCTCAAAATATAGATATTTAATTCTCTAAAAATGAGAACAAAATTTAATTTCGGAGAAGTTGATTTAGGGACCACTTTGCTATATAAACCATATATACTCCTTTCTAAAACGTGGGTCCTGTAGCATCATATCCCACCCATTCTGCTACGTCCTTTGGTACATTTTTGGACATAACAATTTCCATACTTTTTGGCCATATTACATTGTTTAGACTGAGGATCACTGACGAGGGTTTAGTACCCGAAACGTGCATGTCTGGTCCATGCTGTAAATTTATCAGGTTTTAAATGATGCTATTGAATTTAAAGACGTTAAACATCTATGTTCCGCTGTGACCATTACAATGTCTTTATTCACGGCGGTCTTCTCATTTATGTTACGATAATAGTAGTGCAGTTCGATGACGATATTTCCTCGAAAAACGTTAAAATTGTATGGAGAATGGGCAAATAAATTCCCGTTAATATAATGCCATTGTGCAGCCTTCACAAAAAGAAAAAAAAGTGGTACTCATGTGATACTGGTGTTTTGTGAAAGAAGAAAAAACAGAAAAGAGAAAAGAAGAAGATATTGATGAACTAAATCTAAAGCCGCTTCTACTAAGTATTCTAGATTTTTACAGATCCCTTAAACTATGACGAGGAAAACATTTTTTTAATGTGTTTATGTATATATATGGAAGAACGTTATGGTAAACTTGTGGTTAATTACTTCATTATGAATGAATAATTGTCTCGTGAGAGAAATTTAGAGAAATAAAATTCTAATCCACAACTCGGTAGCTACATAATGACTTGAAGTGTCTTTTGGTATGACAAGAAGCACCTCTTACCTTAAAATGAACTCAGGTAAGATTTCATATTTTTTTTCTCATTTCCCCTTTTATTTGCAACCACCATTTTGCTTATTTTACAAATATTAAACGTTATTAATCGAAATACATATACATGTATAGTAATGTAGCATCATATCCCACCCATCCTGCTACGTCTTCGGTTGATCGTTTCTTCAACGCATTCGAAAATTTCTGTTATCAAAATTTCGTGAAATTAAAAAAAGTATGTCCTGTAGCATCATATCGCTCCCATCCTGCTACGTCTTTCGGTACAATTTTGGACATAATAACTTTCACACTCTTTGGCCATATTACATTGTTTTGATTGAGGATCACTGACGAGGATCAAGTACCCGAAACGTGCATGTCTGGTCCATGCTGCAAAATCTTCTTAAATGATGCTATTGAATTTGAAGACGTTTGACTTCATCGGATGTTGCATGTAGTCATAGGGCGCTCACTCCTCCCGGATACCTATTCCTACCTCCAATCGGGGGTTCACGATATGATAAGCTTGTTGATGGAGACTTACACAATAATGGCATTTCGCCCCGGATCTGTAGCATCATATCCCAGCCTTCCTGCTACGTCTTTCGGTACATTTTTGGACATAATGACTTTCACACTCTTTGGTCATATTACATTGTTTTGATTGAGGATCACTGACGAGGATCAAGTACCCGAAACGTGCATGTCTGGTCCATGCTTCAAAATCTTCTTTAATGATGCTTTTGAATTTGAAGGCGTTTGACTTCATCGGATGTTACATATAGTCAGAGGGCGCTCACTCCTCCCGGATACCTATTCCTTCCTCCAATCGGGGGTTCACGATAAGCTTGTTAATGGAGACTTACACAATTATGGCATTTCGCCCCGGATCTGTAGCATCATATCCCAGCCTTCCTGCTACGTCTTTCGGTACATTTTTGGACATATAACTTTCACACTCTTTGGTCATCTTACATTGTTTAGATCGAGGATCACTGACGAGGGTTAATTACCCGAAACGTGCATGTCTAGTCCATGCTGTAAATTAACCTGTTCTTAAATGATGCTATTGGATTTGAAGACGTTTGACATTCATCAATATTTCATTGGATGTTGCATGTAGTCAGATTGGAGCTCACGCCTCCCTGATACATATTTCTGCCTCCAATCGGGGGTTCAGGATAAGCTTGTTGATGCAGACTTACACAATTATGGTATTTCGCCACGGATCTTTAACACTTGAATTACGATTGGTACACTTCTTAATTATCGAAATTTTTTTTAGACATAATAGGCCGTCAGGATATTCACTAAATGAAGAGCTCGCAGTGAGCACAAAGGGCAACGATCTTCTCCTTATTTAACAAATAACATGTCATCCGTTTTGCTCAAGACCGAAATATTGTCAGTAAAACTAAATTAGGAAAGCTTCAGTCTAATGTTTGTCAAAGAACAATGGATATGGAAGAGACATTTTCACTGATCACAGCGGACCACACACACAAATAAGGACACAGAGAAACAGCAGAAAGTTGCGATGGCATTCACATTCAGATTCCAGCGAAATCACTGTTCCCTAGTACATTCGAGGCACTGATGTAAGCAATTGACCCTTCCGAACGCGGGAAAAAATTGAGAATTTTCATGACGTCACAATGCATTTTCGATGTTTGACCGAGGTTCGAAGCTTGTTTGTACGAGGTAAACACATGGTAAAAGCATTGTGACGTCACGAAATTTTGCATTTTTTCCCGTAATCGGAAAGGTCAATTTTGGCCAAAGAGTTGTCGAGTCTCTGCTGTTTTTATTGTTAGGATATATCATAATACTACCTTTTAATGAATACGAGTTTTTTTTTGTTGTAGATTGCCTTGCTGTCGTCATCTTCCTTCTCCTCTGTCATCTGTCATCTTTCATCAATGCCCAGGCGTGTGTTCCTGAACATCCTCAAAGGAACTTCTGTGAAGCAGCATGGGGTAGGTTGAAAACTTTAAACAAATATTGTGTTAGATGACTGCCCTAAGTCTGCACCGATTGCCCATTGGTCTCGTAGGTTTATGTGTAGTCTTTTGTGTTTGGTTTCGTATTAGGTGTTCCCTGTCCCTTTTGTGTCTCTTGCTGTGCATGTCTTCACTGTGTTATTACTTGGGGTGTTTTGATGTCGTGTGTGCTGTTCCTTGTCCCTTTTGTGTCTCTTGCTGTGCATGTCTTCACTGTGTTTTTACTTGGGGTGTTTTGATGTCGTGTGTGCTGTTCCCTGTCCCTTTTGTGTCTCTTGCTGTGCATGTCTTCACTGTGTTTTTACTTGGGGTGTTTTGATGTCGTGTGTGCTGTTCCTAGTCCCTTTTGTGTCTCTTGCTGTGTATGTCTTCACTGTGTTTTTACTTGGGGTGTTTTGATGTCGTGTGTGCTGTTCCTTGTCCCTTTTGTGTCTCTTGCTGTGTATGTCTTCACTGTGTTTTTACTTGGGGTGTTTTGATGTCGTGTGTGCTGTTCCTAGTCCCTTTTGTGTCTCTTGCTGTGCATGTTTTCACTGTGTTTTTACTTGGGGTGTTTTGATGTCGTGTGTGCTGTTCCTTGTACCTTTTGTGTCTCTTGCTGTGCATGTCTTCACTGTGTTTTTACTTGGGGTGTTTTGATGTCGTGTGTGCTGTTCCTTGTACCTTTTGTGTCTCTTGCTGTGCATGTCTTCACTGTGTTTTTACTTGGGGTGTTTTGATGTCGTGTGTGCTGTTCCTTGTCCCTTTTGTGTCTCTTGCTGTGTATGTCTTCACTGTGTTTTTACTTGGGGTGTTTTGATGTCGTGTTTACTGTTCCTAGTCCCTTTTGTGTCTCTTGCTGTGCATGTCTTCACTGTGTTTTTACTTGGGGTGTTTTGATGTCGTGTGTGCTGTTCCCTGTCCCTTTTGTGTCTCTTGCTGTGTATGTCTTCACTGTGTTTTTACTTGGGGTGTTTTGATGTCGTGTGTGCTGTTCCTTGTCCCTTTTGTGTCTCTTGCTGTGCATGTCTTCTCTGTGTTTTTACTTGGGGTGTTTTGATGTCGTGTGTGCTGTTCCTTGTCCCTTTTGTGTCTCTTGCTGTGTATGTCTTCACTGTGTTTTTACTTGGGGTGTTTTGATGTCGTGTGTGCTGTTCCTAGTCCCTTTTGTGTCTCTTGCTGTGCATGTTTTCACTGTGTTTTTACTTGGGGTGTTTTGATGTCGTGTGTGCTGTTCCTTGTACGTTTTGTGTCTCTTGCTGTGCATGTCTTCACTGTGTTTTTACTTGGGGTGTTTTGATGTCGTGTGTGCTGTTCCTTGTACCTTTTGTGTCTCTTGCTGTGCATGTCTTCACTGTGTTTTTACTTGGGGTGTTTTGATGTCGTGTGTGCTGTTCCTTGTCCCTTTTGTGTCTCTTGCTGTGTATGTCTTCACTGTGTTTTTACTTGGGGTGTTTTGATGTCGTGTTTACTGTTCCTAGTCCCTTTTGTGTCTCTTGCTGTGCATGTCTTCACTGTGTTTTTACTTGGGGTGTTTTGATGTCGTGTGTGCTGTTCCCTGTCCCTTTTGTGTCTCTTGCTGTGTATGTCTTCACTGTGTTTTAACTTGGGGTGTTTTGATGTCGTGTGTGCTGTTCCTTGTCCCTTTTGTGTCTCTTGCTGTGCATGTCTTCTCTGTGTTTTTACTTGGGGTGTTTTGATGTCGTGTGTGCTGTTCCTTGTCCCTTTTGTGTCTCTTGCTGTGTATGTCTTCACTGTGTTTTTACTTGGGGTGTTTTGATGTCGTGTGTGCTGTTCCTTGTCCCTTTTGTGTCTCTTGCTGTACGTGTCTTCACTGTGTTTTTACTTGGGGTGTTTTGATGTCGTGTGTGCTGTTCCTAGTCCCTTTTGTGTCTTGCTGTGTATGTCTTCACTGTGTTTTTACTTGGGGTGTTTTGATGTCGTGTGTGCTGTTCCTTGTACCTTTTGTGTCTCTTGCTGTGCATGTCTTCACTGTGTTTTTACTTGGGGTGTTTTGATGTCGTGTGTGCTGTTCCTTGTACCTTTTGTGTCTCTTGCTGTGCATGTCTTCACTGTGTTTTTACTTGGGCTGTTTTGATGTCGTGTGTGCTGTTCCTAGTCCCTTTTGTGTCTCTTGCTGTGCATGTCTTCACTGTGTTTTTACTTGGGGTGTTTTGATGTCGTGTGTGCTGTTCCTTGTACCTTTTGTGTCTCTTGCTGTGCATGTCTTCTCTGTGTTTTTACTTGGGGTGTTTTGATGTCGTGTGTGCTGTTCCTTGTACCTTTTGTGTCTCTTGCTGTGCATGTCTTCACTGTGTTTTTACTTGGGGTGTTTTGATGTCGTGTGTGCTGTTCCTTGTACCTTTTGTGTCTCTTGCTGTGCATGACTTCTCTGTGTTTTTACTTGGGGTGTTGTGATGTCGTGTGTGCTGTTCCTAGTCCCTTTTGTGTCTCTTGCTGTGCATGTCTTCTCTGTGTTTTTACTTGGGGTGTTTTGATGTCGTGTGTGCTGTTCCTTGTACCTTTTGTGTCTCTTGCTGTGCATGTCTTCTCTGTGTTTTTACTTGGGGTGTTTTGATGTCGAGTGTGCTGTTCCTTGTACCTTTTGTGTCTCTTGCTGTGCATGTCTTCACTGTGTTTTTACTTGGGGTGTTTTGATGTCGTGTGTGCTGTTCCTTGTACCTTTTGTGTCTCTTGCTGTGCATGTCTTCTCTGTGTTTTTACTTGGGGTGTTTTGATGTCGTGTGTGCTGTTCCTTGTACCTTTTGTGTCTCTTGCTGTGCATGTCTTCACTGTGTTTTTACTTGGGGTGTTTTGATGTCGTGTGTGCTGTTCCTTGTACCTTTTGTGTCTCTTGCTGTGCATGTCTTCTCTGTGTTTTTACTTGGGGTGTTTTGATGTCGTGTGTGCTGTTCCTTGTACCTTTTGTGTCTCTTGCTGTGCATGTCTTCACTGTGTTTTTACTTGGGGTGTTTTGATGTCGTGTGTGCTGTTCCTTGTACCTTTTGTGTCTCTTGCTGTGCATGTCTTCTCTGTGTTTTTACTTGGGGTGTTTTGATGTCGTGTTTGCTGTGCCTTGTACCTTTTGTGTCTCTTGCTGTGCATGTCTTCACTGTATTTTTACTTGGGGTGTTTTGATGTCGTGTGTGCTGTTCCTTGTACCTTTTGTGTCTCTTGCTGTGCATGTCTTCTCTGTGTTTTTACTTGGGGTGTTTTGATGTCGTGTTTGCTGTTCCTTGTCCCTTTGTGTCTCTTGCTGTGCATGTCTTCTCTGTGTTTTTACTTGGGGTGTTTTGATGTCGTGTTTACTGTTCCTTGTACCTTTTGTGTCTCTTGCTGTGCATGCCTTCACTGTGTTTTTACTTGGGGTGTTTTGATGTCGTGTGTGCTGTTCCTTGTACGTTTTGTGTCTCTTGCTGTGTATGTCTTCACTGTGTTTTTACTTGGGGTGTTTTGATGTCGTGTTTACTGTTCCTTGTACCTTTTGTGTCTCTTGCTGTGCATGTCTTCACTGTGTTTTTACTTGGGGTGTTTTGATGTCGTGTGTGCTGTTCTTTGTTCCTTTTGTGTCTCTTGCTGTGCATGTCTTCACTGTGTTTTTACTTGGGGTGTTTTGATGTCGTGTGTGCTGTTCTTTGTTCCTTTTGTGTCTCTTGCTGTGCATGTCTTCACTGTGTTTTTACTTGGGGTGTTTTGATGTCGTGTGTGCTGTTCCTAGTCCCTTTTGTGTCTCTTGCTGTGTATGTCTTCACTGTGTTTTTACTTGGGGTGTTTTGATGTCGTGTGTGCTGTTCCTTGTACGTTTTGTGTCTCTTGCTGTGTATGTCTTCACTGTGTTTTTACTTGGGGTGTTTTGATGTCGTGTTTACTGTTCCTTGTACCTTTTGTGTCTCTTGCTGTGCATGTCTTCACTGTGTTTTTACTTGGGGTGTTTTGATGTCGTGTGTGCTGTTCCTTGTACCTTTTGTGTCTCTTGCTGTGCATGTCTTCTCTGTGTTTTTACTTGGGGTGTTTTGATGTCGTGTTTGCTGTTCCTTGTCCCTTTGTGTCTCTTGCTGTGCATGTCTTCTCTGTGTTTTTACTTGGGGTGTTTTGATGTCTTGTTTACTGTTCCTTGTACCTTTTGTGTCTCTTGCTGTGCATGTCTTCACTGTGTTTTTACTTGGGGTGTTTTGATGTCGTGTGTGCTGTTCCTTGTACGTTTTGTGTCTCTTGCTGTGTATGTCTTCACTGTGTTTTTACTTGGGGTGTTTTCATGTCGTGTTTACTGTTCCTTGTACCTTTTGTGTCTCTTGCTGTGCATGTCTTCACTGTGTTTTTACTTGGGGTGTTTTGATGTCGTGTGTGCTGTTCTTTGTTCCTTTTGTGTCTCTTGCTGTGCATGTCTTCACTGTGTTTTTACTTGGGGTGTTTTGATGTCGTGTGTGCTGTTCCTAGTCCCTTTTGTGTCTCTTGCTGTGTATGTCTTCACTGTGTTTTTACTTGGGGTGTTTTGATGTCGTGTTTACTGTTCCTAGTCCCTTTTGTGTCTCTTGCTGTGTATGTCTTCTCTGTGTTTTTACTCGAGACGTTTTGATGTCGTGTTTGCTGTCCCTTGTCCCTTTTGTGTCTCTAGCTGTGTATATCTACTCTGTGATTTTACTTAAGGGTGTTTTGGTGTGTTACTCAGAGGGTGCTGCATCCAATTATTGTTGTTAGAGATTCCTTCCTTTTTTCAATATATGACATTACCCCATAGATATTTGTCTTTCAAAATATTATGAAATAGAGGGTAAATTAATCCCATTTAATCAATGTTTTTATCTTAAAGAAATAGCCTTACTAAAACAGCACTAGGATCCTCATCTTAGTACCTTAATTTGAAAATAACGTTGTTGTGGTCGAGAATATAGGTGTAGCTCCATTGAGGAGAAATTATCAACCAGGATTTAATTAAAATCGTGATGCCAGAGAGATCCGTTCCCACATTGTTCTTTTTCTCTCCCCTGTCTAGAGAACATAGCATTTATGACATAAAGACGTCGGTAAGTGTGCACCTCGGTCCAAAGGTCATTGTATAAGGAATGTAGACTATACAAATTACATGTATATACCGTACATGTCACCACGAAGAAGGAAAAGAAGCATGTTGACATTCTATTTCTCAAAAATGCATTATACTAGATGATGCAAAATTAACATGGCGTTTCTTGGTAAACAATTGTGAATTGTACTAATTGTTCCCCGTGATTGAATGTTAAAAGTTTAATAATTACTTCTTTCAAGCTTTGTCACCTAAAAGAGGCTTTGTTTTGGCACTTTATCAATTTGAAATAGATTGTATTATTTTTCTATCTTGGAAACTGGTTATTTCACCCAAAAATATCATCTTAGATTTAAGAAGGTTTACATCCTAGCACCATCCCTCCCATGCTGTTTTGGTCAGAGATTTTATTTAAGTATGCTACTGAACTTACAGGGAATTTGGCGCGGCCCACTCTTCACAAATTTAAATTCAAAAAATAACACTGAAGGGCGCTACTGAAATCCTTTTTTCTGTTTCTAAAAATCAAGTGGACATCCAATTAAGTACCACTGATGAGGATTTACTAACCGAAACACGTGTCTTGTGCATTAAATTGATTTTTTAAATTTTCTTCAAGAAGGTAAAGAGTTGGAATACTGCCATTATTATCAGTCGATAATCTTGAATTTTCAGGGTCTTGTATGCACATTGATTATGAGTTTTGAAGTTTAAAAAAATTGACTGTAATTCACTCATTGAAAATCCATTTTTCTTGGAATGCTTTTATTTCTTCACCACAGCTATTAAAGGCAAAGTGATTGAGTTCATGGACACACCCAGCAACATAAGAGGGGACGCTCCAATAGAGAGACAGTATCATATAAGGGTGGATAGAGTTTATAAGGTAAAATACTCCCCCTACTTCTCCGATAGAGAGACAATATCACATAAGGGTGGATAGAGTGTATAAGGTAAAATACTCCCCCTACTTCTGCGATAGAGAGACAATATCAAATAAGGGTGAATAGAGTATATAAGGTAAAATACTCCCCCTACTTCCCTTTTAGACCCGCTGTTGTCTCCATCAGTATAAGGTAAACAATAAGGTGAAATAGGTAAAAGAGTACTTAGTCTATTCCATTGAATTGTTTTACTGTAAGTTTTTGTACAACATGTATTACGTGGCATTTTATGTAAAATGAGCGGCTTCCTCCGCACATGGTCTTGGGTTGTTTATGCCGGGGTTCACAAATGTTCAAATGAAAATTCTAACAATTTTCATTACTAATTCGACTTTATCGACTTTAAGACGAATAGGTTCTTCTTCGATGTTAATTAATGAGACATATAGCTAGGCGTTATAGTCTTTCGGAAGTGCAATCAAAAATGGAACAGGAAAATGATGGAAAGATATATTTCGTCCTGAAATCGGTTGACCGTCTGTCTCTTCAACGCATTCGAAAATTTATGTTACCAAATTTCTTGAAATTTCTTAAACGTGGGTCCTGAAGCATCATATCCCATCCCTACTGCTCCGTCTTTCGGTACATTTTTGGACATAATTATTTTAACACTCTTTGGCCATATTACATTGTTTAGATTGAGGATCACTGACGAGGGTTTAGTACCCGAAACGTACATGTCTGGTCCATGCTGTAGATTTATCTGATTTTAAATGATAGTATCGAATGTGAAAACGTTAAACATGTGTACTTTACTAGTATTCGGCATAAATATCATTCAACGGACCATGGACCACTGGACTCATAAAATTAAACAAAATGCGATTCTTATTTCAAAAGGGATATACATGTAACACAAATCAAATAAAAAGATTTGGGACCTCTGAATTTGGATTGTATTCCTATCGTCACCAATTGCAAGAAAAACTGGTGCATGGAAATTGGTTTGGAATTTTCTTTAAGAAGGTATAGAGGTGGAACCCTTCTACATTTTACATGTAAAAGTGTGCACTTTAGATTAATCATGTATCTTAAACGACTTTGCACATGTTTCATTGTTATTTACAGAAACCTATTTCCTGGAATGGGAGTTGGAAGAAAGGTAAAAAGACGTGGATAACTACAGACGGTGATATGGCAAATCAAGGTGTCCAACTTAAAGAAGGAAAATCATATATGCTAACAGGTAACTTATAGCGAAATGCATGTAATCCGGCTAACCACACTATTCCATATAGAGGATTCCCGACCAGGGACTAGTGAACAAAACAGAGTTGACATTATGAATTCCTTCTTTTTAATGATAGGGATGGACAGAGAGGGTCGGGCCTTTATGACGAGATGTAACTGGCATCAAAGATGGACAGGAGTTAAGAAGTGTCACAGAGCCGCTCTTCAATCTGGAGTATTCACAAGGAACTGCTTCTGTCAGGTATACATAAATACTCTAAACGTGGACATTTTGGCGTGGGGATATTTTTTCACGTATTCATGGTATCAAGTGATTTCGCGAAAAGTTCCTTCACGCGAAAGAACCCTGATGCATTCTAACAAAGGTAAAGACGTTAATGTAAACGTCTTCAAATTGAACAGCATCATTTGAGAACAAATAAATTGGCAACGTGGACCAGACATGCACGTTTCGGGTACTTAACCCTCATCAGTGATCCTAAATCCTAAATCTAAACAATGTAATATGCCAAAAAGTATGAAAGTTACTATGTCGAAAAAGGGTACCGAAAGACGTAGCAGGATGGGTGGGATATGATGCTACAGGACCCACTTTTTAGAAATTTCAAGAAATTTTGATAACAGAAATTTAGATTGCGTTGAAGAAACGATCAACCGAAATTGATCGAACTTGGCTACATGTGCCCTCGGGGACTCCTGGTCCACCAGCAGTGACACTCACCAAGTGGTATAAATGTAAACGTCTTCAAATTGAACAGCATCATTTGAGAACAAATAAATTGGCAACGTGGACCAGACATGCACGTTTCGGGTACTTAACCCTCATCAGTGATCCTAAATCCTAAATCTAAACAATGTAATATGCCAAAAAGTATGAAAGTTACTATGTCGAAAAAGGGTACCGAAAGACGTAGCAGGATGGGTGGGATATGATGCTACAGGACCCACTTTTTAGAAATTTCAAGAAATTTTGATAACAGAAATTTAGATTGCGTTGAAGAAACGATCAACCGAAATTGATCGAACTTGGCTACATGTGCCCTCGGGGACTCCTGGTCCACCAGCAGTGACACTCACCAAGTGGTATAAATGTAAACGTCTTCAAATTGAACAGCATCATTTGAGAACAAATAAATTGGCAACGTGGACCAGACATGCACGTTTCGGGTACTTAACCCTCATCAGTGATCCTAAATCCTAAATCTAAACAATGTAATATGCCAAAAAGTATGAAAGTTACTATGTCGAAAAAGGGTACCGAAAGACGTAGCAGGATGGGTGGGATATGATGCTACAGGACCCACTTTTTAGAAATTTCAAGAAATTTTGATAACAGAAATTTAGATTGCGTTGAAGAAACGATCAACCGAAATTGATCGAACTTGGCTACATGTGCCCTCGGGGACTCCTGGTCCACCAGCAGTGACACTCACCAAGTGGTATAAATGTAAACGTCTTCAAATTGAACAGCATCATTTGAGAACAAATAAATTGGCAACGTGGACCAGACATGCACGTTTCGGGTACTTAACCCTCATCAGTGATCCTAAATCCTAAATCTAAACAATGTAATATGCCAAAAAGTATGAAAGTTACTATGTCGAAAAAGGGTACCGAAAGACGTAGCAGGATGGGTGGGATATGATGCTACAGGACCCACTTTTTAGAAATTTCAAGAAATTTTGATAACAGAAATTTAGATTGCGTTGAAGAAACGATCAACCGAAATTGATCATGAATATTTCATGAAATATTCATGAATATTTCATGAATATTTCAAAATACAATAATGCATCGATGTAGATATATAGTCATCATCAGGGGATGATTGGAAATTAAGCTGAAATACAAAAATGAATTGTAACCCCTCCTTTATTTAGAAAATGATAGTTTTAATATATAGAATAGCTCCTATTTTCATTTCAACTGCAAACCGTCTTTCTTTATTTTCTTTTTATTTCTTTTCAATATTTTCTCCTTTTAGACTGTCTACTAGTATATATGGAGGCGGCAAGAAACACCCCCATTTAGTTTATCACAAATTCATTAATGTGAAATGTCCCCTGTTGTGTTATCTAGAACCAAATAATGATTTGATACGAGTACTTGAATAAACAGTACCTATCAAATTATAATTCAGTCTCAAAGACGGAAAGGTAAGACGAAATCATTAGAATTTTCATTGGAAAAACTGCGAACCTCGGAATGAACATCATTCCGATGTGAGACCAGTTGCCCGGAGAGGGTCAGAATCTCCTGTTTGCATATGCAACACTCTACGCGCTACAGACTTGTAATGACATCATATTATAACGGTATATTGCTGCCTTTTTATTCCAGATTTCAACGTGTCATGGCGCCAATTGTTATCAACCTGTGCAGAGAAGTGGGTGTGTCAACAACAACAATGAGAGAAGTCTGGATGTATGTGTATTTAACAACAATCTGGGAACATGTGACTGGAACGCTTGTGGACTACTAGAAAACAAAAGACGGAAAGCCTTTATTGAAAGAAGGAAAAATTTAGCATTAGGTCCCGCATATCAACAACAAAAACAACAACAACAAGCTCAAATACAACAGCAACTGGCATTGCAACAACAACAGCAACGTCAACAACAGCAATATTTACAACAACAACAAGAACAGTATCAACAACAGCAACTTTTGCAAACGATACAGCAACATTTACAACAGCAACAGGCGCCTCCGACAACAGCAGCACCATCTTTATTTGATATGGGATTGGGTGGAATGGGTATGGGTATGGGGATGGGAGAGGGTATGGGTATGGGGATGGGCATGGATATACTATGATGTACATGTTATTGTTAGATTAATCTTTGTTGGCACAGTACTGGGGGGGTGGGGGGGTGGACGGGGTGAGGAAGAGAGGGGAGGGGGGTTTGAAGGGGAGAAATGGGAGGGAGGGGAGGTTAGGGAAGGGAAGGGTGAAAGGAAGGGGAGGGAGGAGGGGCGGGAGAGGGGAGGTAAGGGGATGGGAGGGGAGAGAGGTACCCCTGTCTTTCCCCAGTATTACTTCTTTGACATTTTAGCTATAAGCACATCGCTTGGTGAACTCTAGAAAATGAGACAATGAGAATTATTGTACGAGGTTGTAAAAGACACATTTCTATGAAATCGCTAGTATCGGTCTTACAAAATGTTTGGAAATAGACTTCAGAAGTATATGGAAAATCTACTATCAAAAAGGAAAAAAAAACTATTTGTGCGATGTTTGTATTGTACTGATACTTACCTCCTTATATGATGAAAAAGAAATAGCTCTTATATAATATTATTTAAGATGTTCGTACTTACTTATTCATAATTTGATATTTCCCAAATGTTTGATGCAATGTTAATGGAATCAAAATAAAAAATCCTTTATACATCATATGATTTCTAGATGTCTGTTATTTTTCTGCTTGAACGTTTTAGTCTGTTGATATACGTACACGCTTTACGTATCAATATATTTCAAATTGCAAATTGCAATTAAAAAATAAAAGAATCATACTGACAGACAAGTCAGACAATGAATATAATTATTCCATCAAGGTGTCAAAATGAATACCAACTAAATATTTTATCAGATGCCTTGGGAAAGTAAGCATTCATTACTTGCTAACAACACCCTGTACTTCAGTAGTTTAGAAAAGGTCAAAACAAAGCGACGGGCGTTGCATGCAAGCAGGAGATGCTGACTCTCTGTCACCTGGTCTTACTCCCATGTTGATTTTCTGATTTATCGATTGTGTACTGTGTATTGGGATATGGTCATTATCCTTATTTGTCATTGCCAATATATCAAATTCGGCGTTTTTAATGGTTCTAACATAACATTAATGCTATATGTATTTATGTTATTATTGTATAGTCCTCCCCCCAAAAGTCGTTCACAAATATCACCTTGATCAAGTTTTCCCCGGTAAGTCGAATTATATTGAGAAAGAAGTCCTTATAGTTGGAGATTGCTCCTTTACGGTATATCAATTCTTTTATGAATAAATGAAGAATGTTGCAGCACAGGAATGTTACAACGCAAAAATATTACAAAACAGGAATGTTACAACACAGGGATCTTACAATACAGAAATGTTACAACACAGAAATGTTACAACACAGGAATGTTACAACACAGGAATGTTACAACACAGGGATGTTACAATACAGGAATGTTGCAACGCAAAAATATTACAAAACAAGAATGTTACAACGCAGGAATGTTATAACACAGGATTGTTACAACACAGGAATGTTACAAAACAGGAATGTTACAACACAGGAATGTTGCAACGCAAAAATATTACAAAACAAGAATGTTACAACGCAGAAATGTTACAACACAGGAATGCATAATATGTTATTTTGACGTTTAAGTTACATTTGGAAGAATATACGTTTCCAGTACTGTAAGATTATAAGACTCTTTCATTATCTTCTATGAAAGATACATCGGTTCCTGCAAACTTTTGAGACCCCGAGATGGAAACGATTTATATTTCATAGAAGAACATGAAAAGTATTTTTCTCTCATATCTAAGGGACAAATACAAAACTGAAAGAAAAGGGGCGAAATTTGAAAAATATCAAGTTGATCTATTCGCGTAAATTTTGCGATATTCGATTTCAGCGCCCCCGAAAATTGTTTATTTTGTAAGAATAGACTACGAATATTAGGTTTTTCAAAATAAAACGCAAGAGTACATTGAAAAACGATATTAAAATCGATGTTTTATTGCAACGTCGCCGCTAGCTTGCTTGTTTTGCGGGCTGAAATCATGACGTCAACATAGCGTAAACAATCAAAACAATAGCGTCACGTGATATGTGGTACAGCTGTCACGTGATATGTGATTCAGAAGCAGCTCACATAGCTGTATTTTATGGGCCTACTCTGTAACACATACACGGGTATGAGAGAAATAACAATCATTCGTGATTATTTGGTGCTTCGTTCTCATGAGAACACATTCCGCTGGTTTTACTGTTGGAAATCTTCTCCCTATCTTTATTTTATTTTATATTTTTGAAGTATTTGTGATTTTTGGATTCTTGTTTTGAGCTATTTTATTTAACATTCATTCATAGATAAAGTGGGGTTAATGTTTTCTTAAGCCTCTTTCACCTATAGTTAAACGATGTTCTAATATTTCGACAGCGTCATTTCTTTTCGCATTGTTCTAATCATATCGAGACGTAAAAAGAAACATATGAGCTATAAATAATACAAAGCTTAGCATAGGGAAGCTACCCAGGTGTAATTGGAGGTATCTGCGAGAAAGGCATCATCATAATAATCACTTGAGACAAAGTCCTAAAACAGGTAATTATTGCGTAACCACAGGGCTCCAAGTATCACAGATGAATATGTTTATAAGAACAAAGGACCAAAGAAATAAGATAAGGGCTTATTATTGGTGAAAAAACCTTTAAGGTTAGGAATCTGAAAACGTTTAATGCATTGTCTGTTAATCTTGTTGACAACTCCTTGACGATGTCACTTAATCTTGTCTATTCCTAATGAGAATTTTGTTAAGTGGTTCTAGATTTTGCCTGTCCGCTTTGTTTTCTGTTTGGATGATTGGGGAGGTATTTTTGATTTTTTCTCAGAAATTACTATCTTGTACATTTTACTACGCCAATTAATGATCATGATCTTTAGGCTTAAGAGGTTAAAGTGGTAAAATGACACATAAAAATGCAATAGACCATATTCTTGTCACGTCTGCAGAACAATTAGAGCCTGCGTATTTGTGGTATTGTGCGAGATTTGGACATTAACTCTAAGAAAATGAATTCAGGTAAGTTTGTTGGGAAAAATAATTTTCGTGCACGTAATGCATGATGTTTTCATCAACATAATCATTGTTTATTACTGCATTGTAGACTCAATAAAGTGAACTTTACCTTTGAAAATTGTTATGGTATTAGGATCGTGACGATTATGCATTGACGCACTTGGATGTTGCAAGCAAAAGACTTACGTGAACAATCAACTTGAACACGTGCATTTTATTAATAAGAGATATGGACATTTATTGTTTTTCAGACAACCTCGTGACCTTTGTCCTGGTTTTAGTCTTGCTTCACGAGGCTCGTGTAACACCAATGATATGTTCACCGGAACATCCACAGAGAAATTACTGCCAATCAGCATGGGGTGAGTTTCAAATGTTTTTGTTTTCGGGTAAATCAAATATCTCTTCAAATTCCTATTATCTTACTTCCCGAAAAGGTTGTTATCAGGATTACGTTTCAAAAACCCACACACCCATGCTAATATACAGATTCGAACTACAGGAAAATGAAACTTCGAAAGACATTTAAGACTTTCAATTTCCAATCTAACATTTTCATTGGAGTTTGAAAAAGAAAGAATATTGATAGGATATTTTTCAGAGATTATTTGCAACACATTAAAGCTCTATTAATTGAATCATTTATTTTCTATGCTAGCTTCCAAAGATACGTTAAATAAAAATCTGAAGCATTCCTGGTTACATTTTCCTGCAGTTCGAATCTGTATATTCGTACGTTTGTGAGGGTTTTTGAAGGCAATGCTGAAAATCAAACGCAACAGTTTGCTCTAAGTCACATGTTGCTATACTCCTTTTAATGAGATAACCATGACAAATATGGATAATGACCATATCCATGTATACAGCACAAAATCGATAATTTAAAAATCAGAAACCGAAGGCATACAAAATCAGGACAGAACAGGAACCAAAGCAAACAAACAAAAACCTCCACCATTTTAGTTTCAGATTTGTCCTTTTTTAGATTTTTGTTGCTCTCCTTGGTGTAAACGCTCAATTTGTTTCATTTTCTCCTGCTGTATATGTAATTGATTGGCTTGAAGTCTGTTGTTTGTTGTAATATTCTACGCTTGCGATTCTCGCTGCATATAGCATTGAGCTTTTTCTTCACATCTTTTCCGTATTATAACATGAGCATTTACAAAGATTCAAAATTCTAACGTTAATTAATAGCGTCTTTATGCATTTAATTTCACATTCAGAAAGCATAGTACTTGCGTCACATAAATAAAGAAAATTTGAGTTTGACAATCAAGGAAATCCAACAAGAAGTATAAGCCAGAACCCCATACTTGTTGTATCTACATAACGTAAACCAAATCTAATTGAAAAAAAAAAACTAATTAGCGATAAAGTTTAAAAGAAAACTTCAACACGATTTTCATGTAAAATATTGGTGAAAAACGTAAATAGACAAAACAGATACCATGATGTATAATGCTCTTGGAGACCTCTTGGCTACCGGAAAAGTTGGAGGGTTGTGCGTTTGTACTCGGGATAACCACACCATTTGCTAATACCGTAGTAGTTGGCCGTCCTTAGTCGGCACCGGTTACGTATTTGCCTCGTTGGTTTATATATAGCCTTTTCGTGAATTTTTATCTCTTACTGTGTATGTTCACTCTGTGTTTTCAGTTGGGTTGTATTGATGTTTTGATATTGGTGTTACAACCGGGTCTTGTTGGAGATTCCCCCCTTTCTTTAATGTCGTATTAGGTGATCTTGTTCCTATTGCTGTGTATATGTATGTATGTGTTTTATCTTATGGTGGCTTGGTGTTTTTATGGGTGCTGCCATCGAGTCTTGTTGGAGATTCCCCGCCTTTCTTGTAACACAGATAAGTCACGAAATACATCATAGTATGGAAGAAAAGGAAAAGATCCATTGAGTTGACTAGGGACTTGACGTTTTAAGGATGTCAAACGTCTTTAAATTCAATAGCATCATTTAAAACCTGACAAATTTACAGCATGGACCAGACATGCACGTTTCGGGTACTAAACCCTAGTCAGTGATCCTCAGTCTAAACAATGTAATATGGCCAAAAAGTGTGAAAATTATTATGTCCAAAAATGTACCAAAAGACGTTGCAGAATTGGTGGGATATGATGCTACAGGACCCACGTTTTAGAAATTTCAAGAAATTTTGTAACAAAAAATTTCAAATGCGTTAAAGAGACAGACGATCAACCAAAGTTGATCGAACTTGGCTACATGTGCTCTCGTGGACATTTGGTCCACCAGCAGTGACACTCACTTTGAGAAATATATGCCCAGACCTGTGTGAACGTTGTTTGTAGTCAGCGGTCATGTACAACAAATACCGCTGCACACGTTATAGTTGCAGAATTATGAGCACCACCATTGATCGTTGGTGCATGTGATCAAACAATGCCACTGGATATTTATATTTATATCAAAAGAATAAGTGTGCAAATGTTCGCATCTAAAGATTGTATGATTGTATGATGGGTGTCGTCAATTTGACATCACATTTATTATTTTGCTATTTCGGAAACTTGTCAATTCATCTAAAGATATCATCGAAATTAAAGGAAGTTAACATCTTAGCACCATCCCTCGTATGCTACTTTGAACATTGATTTTATTTTTATTCGGATATGCTACTAAATTGACCCTACTGGAAATTTGGAGGGGCGCAAATGCACAAATTTTAATTAAAAAATAAAACCAGAGGGCGCTGTTGAAATCACTTTGACTGCAAGTATCATCGATGAGGATTTGATATCCCAAATCGCATGATAAATTGGTTTCAATTTTTCTTCAAGAAGGTATAGAGTTGGAACATCTCCGTATTGTTGTATGTAAAAAGAAGACGCTGATTCTTCCGGAACACTCGGTCTCACTTCGGAATATTTATTCCGGTTTTATCACCGGAAATTCTTATGATTTTGCATTGCCTCCTCGACTTTGAGACTGAATAACTAATGAGTACATATTTTATGTTTGTATTGTTTTGCGTTGCAGTTTTGTCTTGTTTAATTTCATTTTTGTCACTTGTTCGACCATATTACAGTCCAACATTCAGCCCCCCCCCCCAAAAAAAAAGATATGAGCTGCAGGGAGTGTAACGGTAACCTTCGAGGTCAAGGTCGCATATTTAAGGTCACACATACGATCAACTTCATTCCTTTTCTTGAACTATATAGTTTTTCTTTTCATGTATGAAAACGTTAATTTTGTTTATTGCTCTTACAGTAATCAAAGGTACAATTTTATCCTATACCCACAATCCCAGCACCATGGAAGTATATCCACCAATAGAAAGGCTGTATGAAGTACAGATACACAGACTATTCAAGGTACATAATCATTTCTTGGCGATGAAGTAAATATAGGAAAGGAGGGGATCTCCAACAACGCTCGGCAGCAACCATGGTAAAACCGCAAAACGCCCAATGCAAAAACACAGAGCAGGCACTCACAGAAACAGACGTAAAAGAGACAGGGAACACAAACTCATACCATAGAAACAAGAAACACAAAAGACCACCCAGAAACCAACGAGACTAATGGGCCATCTGCCACGCAAGTAGCAGATGGTGTGGTTATCCGCATTACTTGCGCACAACACTCCCCTTTTTCCTATAACCCAGAGGTCTCGAAGAACGCACAATTGTGTCGTAAAATAACCTCCATAACGTAAGATGAGCAGGCAACATGACGCAGGGCCCAAGAATTACCCAGATGGATATGTAAATTGATATAAAAACAAGGATTATGATACTAGTATACAGTCCGTGCTCTGCCGACTGTAGCAAGCTCATGTATTTGTGTTCACCCGAGGAATCCGACTGGCATTCAGAGAGGAAAGGTGGTCAGGATCCTATCTTCTCTAAAGACGTTCGGACCGGGCCCAGCGTAGAGAGCAAATATTCAGTACATGCTCTAGCATACAGGATGAACGGCGAAAATGTAGATTCCGTATGACGGTAATCTAGGAATACCACCGTCAACCCAGAGAAAAAATTACTATCTTGAATTTAAAGTCATCTCTTTTGTCACACACGCTTGTATGAATCTCTCCATTAACAAATTTGATATTTATGTCCCAAAATGGTGTTTCTGTGGTTGCAACGTTTGCCTTGTTAGAGTCAATTCTTGTGGATAAATAAATTTCATACTGTTCAAAAAACAGGATTTTCGAAAGAAAGAATAGGATCCAGGTACCTTCAAGTACCAATGAAACATTTCAAATTATCATGTTTTCTTTGTTTTTGAAGATTTTGAATAAATTCTTTTTCATACGTGTATAAAAATAAATCTGCAACAAAGGGCGTACAATAAATACCAATAGGGATCCCTACAAGCTGCTTGTAGAGATTCCCACCAAATCTTACATAAATGTTGTCCAAAAGGAAGTACAAGGCAATACACAGGTCACTACATGTCCATGACTTGTTTGATAGTGCATGTCTGGTCCATGTTGCCAATCTATCTTAAATCATTCTTAAATGATGCTATTCAATATGAAGACGTTTAACATTGTATTCTGCAGCGGAAAAGAAACCCTTTAATTCAAATGTACAAATGTAAGATTACCCCTCTCGATCAAATCACCATTTAATGAAGTTTGGAAAATCGATCATTAATTTTGTCGCGAGGAAGCGTGGTGTACGTACTAGGAGTACCCGAATACTTGGACGTATCAGGTTTGAAATATCTTTGGTTTCTCGGAATCATTTGGGTTTGAAGAAGAGGATTGGTTATCCGGAATATTCATGTCTTGATGTTAAAATGCTGAAGCATAGTTGGAACACTTCTATCTTTCCAAATAGTTGTTTTTTGAATGGGTATAAAATTTGTTGGTCATATCTTTTTTACTTGCTAGGATTTTTTCAAGTGGAGACTCACCAGCATGATGACTCTCATGCAGTAAATAATTTAGTATGCCATGTGAAAATTTTCTCGTGCTCTATTTCCTTGCTTTTGTATTTGTTTTGTGGGGAAAATGCTTGGATTTGATCATTGATTTTAAATATACAATCGTAGCTTAATTATTCGTGTCATTAATTCGGTCGCCAAAAGGTACAAGAAAAGAAATCAAAATCCTTATATCGGATAGAACAAGTATTGTTATATTTGTACAGCTATACATCAATGAAATAAAGGTAAACTTTGGAAATATATAATAATGTACGTTGATGATATAGATATCATGACGATTTTCTCAGTCTTTCATCTGACTTGAATGCCCCAAATAAAGAGTATTATAACTTCTCACCTCAGACCCCCGTATTCCTTACTGTACACCAAAGGTTCAAATGAAGGTGATTGTGTTTTTTATCTGTCTTATCCACAACTTTAAGTGAAGAGATTATAGATATGAATCCTCATAATCCCTATGAGGGTTTATTGTTCTGTGGCGATCTAAGTAATTCATTTAAATATATTTTGTTCTAGGCTTACAATGTGTCGGATGCTATTTGGTACGAGGGGAGTATAGCATCGATATCTACGGATGGTGACATGAACGGAACAGGAGTGGACATGTTACAAGGGGAAACGTATATCATATCAGGTTACTTAAATGTTAAACGTCTTTAAATTCAACAAGTTTGTATTTGTGTGCTTTGAACGGGAATGACACAAAGAACAACTGATGTGAGGATTTATTTGGGAATGTATGCCCAGAAGGCTTCTCTGAGACAGCAGAGTTGCCAAACGTATTTTCTCATAAGAGCATTTCTTAAAATTCAGAGAACTTCCAATAATCTTTTTTGCACTTCTATTCATTTTACAATTTAAAATATTTGCAATTTCTCATATACTTAGTAGAGTAGTAGCACTTTTTTATGATATAAACAGATAAGAAGGAAAAAAAGTAAGAAAGTAATAATCTTCGTTCATAAAACATAACAAACATGCAAAATTAACCAAATATTGAGTAAAGAAATTGACTGAGCGAAAGGGCATTAAAATATACATTTATTTTATACAATAATTAACCAATCAAAAGTCAAAAGAAGGATCAATACTTTGTTATTATTCAAAGGGATAAATATATGAAAAGTGATTTTAATTTACAAGTAGAAACCTGTATAAAAAATGAAATGAAAAACAATAAATGACAAATATGGATAATGACCATATCCCTGTATATAGCATAAAATCGATAATTCAGAAAATCAGAAACCGAAGGCATACAAAATCAGGACTAAACAGGAACCAAAGCAAACAAAAGAAAAAAAAAACCTCCACCACATGAAAAGAAGCGAACTCCCGATATGGGAGTGAGATCAGGTGCCCAGGAAGAGTAAGCATCTCCTGCTCGCATGCAACACCCGCCGCTTCAATTTCTTGTGTACTATCCATTAAAGCAAAATACTGCCCGACAAGTGCCCTCGGGGACAATTTGTCCACCAGCAGTGACACATGGACAGTGGTAAAAATGACAAATATGGATAATGACCATATCCCTGTATACAGCACAAAATCGATAATTCAGAAAATCAGAAACCGAAGGCATAAAAAATCAGGACAAACCTATCATTACCATACAAAATATTTCCATATTTCGGGGATGCAAAAATGGATTTCTGTTTTGTAGAGAGACAAATAAGTCCTTTGAAACCAGGTGACTTTCTTGTCATTTATTTCAAAATGTTCTATATTTTCTAGGTAGTACATTTGAGGGTCAGGCCATCATCACAAAGTGTAACTGGTACCAACTATGGAATACGTTAAGTCCATGCCATGAATCAGCCTTGGAAACAGGAATTTTTGATAAAAATTGCTACTGTCCGGTAAGCATCAAAGTCTTTAATCATTAGTGTTAAAGGGTTTGTTTTGCTTTTCTTACTATTCATAGTAGAAGTGTGAAGTTTGCATGCATTTTTACATCTATTTAGAGTTTCTATAAAAATTAAGCAAGTACTGACTACAATTGGACACACACCAATGTACATGAGATTTTAGAAAACAGCGGACGACACACATATCAAACGGTTCAATAAACATTCAAAGTATTCACCAAAACATGAACCACGGGTGATAATATATAAACTGAGGCACCACGACTTGCAAACAAAAGAGGATATCATGGGTTGGAAGAATCGCCTGTTTAATGCTTGTCGTTAGTTCGGTTTCGCTTTGAAAAGGTTTATCTTTTAAGTTTGATTTCTGCAATTTCTAGTACTTTAACATTTTTTTTTTATTACAGGTAGCTACTTGCATGGGGAAGATGTGTTATCAACAAGTACAAAATCCTGGCTGTGTAAATTACGATTACACACATACATATGACACATGTGTCTACGAGTCTACATTCAACACCTGTAGCTGGAAGAAGTGTGAACATGTTGTAGATTCTGGCTTAAATACACCGACAAACCTCCAAGTGTCACGTAGTCAGCAACAAGGACGGGCCTTCGCTGCTCCTCATGAGCAAAGTGGCCAAATGGCAACTCCATCGCAGCAGCAACAACAACAACAACAAATGACACAGCTCTCGCAGAGAGAAGCTCAGGCAGCTCATGCGAATTTGCAACAAAATTTAAATTCGAAATTTCAGAATTTGCAACAACAACAACAACAACAACAACAACAACAACAACAACAACGGAGTTGGAGCACAATAGGAACTAGGAACTCGCTAGGAGCACCACAGAGCGCACTGGAAATGCGATACGCGTATCTGAGAAATCGTAACAGACAGAGACGGAAGAGGAAGGGTTTATCTGCATTGATGAATGTTTTCTCATAACATTAATATTGTTTTGCGTTTACATTGCACTATTGTCAATAATTTATACTTACTACACGACTCCTCTAAAAATATAACTTTAAACAAGGTGGCTTTTAAAGTTCCTTAGAATTCTGTGGGATCCACATCTGATTAATTCCATTTCTGGAATATGTTGTCTCGCAGTCTGATTGTAGACCTTGTTTGATGCGAGTTTTAAGATATTTTTGTAAGAAAAATGGATAGAGGAAAGGAAATGATCTCCAGCATGACCACCCTACACTTACCCAACGAAACTAACCCACAAGAAAGTGATACATAAATGACATCATACAAAAATACAAATCGCTAAAGGACACAACAATATTCACTAGAACATCATACAAAACAATAGTAACAGACGTACAGAAACATGAAACATTGATGACAACACCCGGCGCCGACTTTGGACGGCCATCTGCCTTTAGCAAATGGTGTGGCTATCCGGATTACGTGCGCAAAACCCTCCCACTTATCCGGAATCACAGAGGTCTCCATAGACACACATAAAACTTCTCACTGTAAGGTGACATCACAAACAAGATAGTTAAAAAAAGCGGCCTCTTGTAACACAGATTCTATGTAAATGGATCTTTCTATTTCTATAGAAAAAAAATTCTATGGCATGCGAATAACAGTTTGTGCTCTGCTGGCTGAAGCGAGCTCAAGATCAATCGCCGAGAAGTCTGACAAACTTTCAAATAGGACAGAGAATCAAGACCCAGTCTTCTCTGACAAGATTTCAACAAGGCCCATCATGGAGTCCCGTCGTCACGGTTGCCCAGTGTGAAACGTTGGGAAAGATACTGGTACAATACACCACAATTGTACGTTCTTCGAGACCTCTGGGTAATTGGAGAAGTGAGAGGGTTGTGCGCACGTAATCCAGGATAACCACACCATTTGCTACTTGCGTGACAGATGGCCGTCCAAAGTCGGCACCGGTTACCCATTGGTCTCGTCGGTTTATGTGTAGTCTTTTGTGTTTGATGTTTACATGTCGTGTGTCTCTTTTCCGTCTCGTGCTGTACTCGTCTTTTGTGTTTTTGCATCGGGTGTTTTGGTGTTTTACTGTTGATGCTGCAACGGGGTCTTGTTGGAGATCTCCTCCCTTCTTTGTAGATTGGTGATACTTACATGTACGGGACATGGGACACAACAAAAAACAAGACAGCAAAACACAGGGGACAAAGAAACAAACACTATGTAAACTGACATACACATAAGGGCGTCCTAGAAAAAAATCCCGTGCTAGGCCGGAGCGAACTCTTGCATGTGATCAATATAAACATCAAAGAAGTACCTAACCGTTATTCAGTCTCAAAGTCGAGAAGGCAAAGCAAAGTCGTGAGAATTCCCATCAAAACGAATCCTTCGCAATTCTGCCATTCCTTGAATACCAATCAGTACAGAGTCGAGGAGTATCTAAGAGTACTTTTGAAATATGAAAATGAAATACATCACCAAACTCACAAAAAAGAACAAAAAAATATGAAACTCCTTTTCATAGATAATTTGATTGTTTTATCTACTTCATATGTTTCTGACAGACACTATATTTATCGTGGTCACAAGGCACATCCCTCCATGTTCCTTCGGCTCCATGAACTACACAATGCTCGTTGCCTCTACAAGAAAGAAAGCGAAAAGAAAACGATGTAATTTCATATTCGATGCATGCAAAATTCAGAAAATTGGATAAACATTAAAGAAGTACCGATCAGTTATTCAGTTGCAAAGTCGAGAAGGCAAGGTAAAATCATTAAATTTTCCATATAGGAACGGTTGCGAACCTTGGAATGAATAAAATTCCGAAGTGAAACAAGGTGCTCGGGGAGAATCAGCGTCTCCTGTTTGCATGCAACACCCGCTGCTACAAAAGTCTAGACGGACTGATCGATAGAAACACGTCCATGACTTCTAAAGGTTCAAAATAAGAAGATGCTCCCTGATTGGTCATACAACATCTAATCAAGTGCGTGAAATCAAACAAAGTACCTCCCCCACTATAGATACACGTCTGTAATGAGGAAAGGGACTCGATTGACTAAGTAAAATGAAGTAAAAAAAATCCCCCAATTAGATAAACGTCCGTCCTGAAGAGAGAGACTCGCTGAATTGACAACACGCCCATATAAAAAACTCCTGGCAAGGTAGTAACCAATGGGCAGCAACAATGCAACGCGTGGCAAAAAAGGGGCGGGGGCTAATATTGTGAGTCTGGATCCAATTTAACATGCCGGTATGAAATGAGATTTTTACAAGGCAAAAATTGAAAAGCCCTTTTTTGGTCGTTAGCTTGTGAGCAGTTGATGATAAAGAGAAGTTCAAAACGTGTAACACATTCAAAGGAAACTACGTAATGCCTGGTTCAGATACAATGGATAGAAGGACCTGTAACGTTAAGAGCCGTAATCTGCCCAATTTTTGCTTGCAATACCAGCTCAACCAGTATTATTTAAAATGTGTCCTGTACGTGAAATTATTTCATTTCATGCATCTTTAATCAAATATAGTAGTTTTATTGACATAATTATGAGAAATAACCTATATTTTTACGTAGAACTGTAGAAGTGAGGGTGGGGTCTTTTTCATGATATAAATAATGCGAGTGTAGTATCGAAAATTTTCTAACAATCGGTCGCTTTTGTTTATCAAAATGTCAAAATGAACTACAGTGAGAAGATTCAATAAGAAATTTCGTGCTTAAACATGATTTTTCTCCAAATACCATATTCCGGATTTATCAGACCGTAAACACGTGGCCAGAGATATATTATCGAACACTCACTCTCACTTATATTGTACAATTTTACAACACCGCCGTTATAAATATAGTTTGAATCAGCTTTTTTCAGTATATAAAATCATATTTCTTTTACATTTACCATAATTACATTTTCTAAATACTTTGTGAATGTTGCCGAGGAAGTTTTGGGCATTTTCCCAAGATTGACTGGTACTTCAGTCGTCAACGCTAATTGTTAACTTTTCTTGCGAGGGGTTGTTGAATTATCAATGCCCAAAATTAAAATAAAGGAGTTTGTTAGTCAAAAAGTAAACAACAACGAATATCTTTGTTGAGAATTGATTAATTCGAAACTATTAATAAAGAAGTTAATTATTTGCCGAAAGCGAATAAAATGCCAATTACTAATTCTCTGTTAATTCCACATCTTTCCTTCACCCCTACCCGCCCAATCGCAATTTTATAAATTGACTATTGTTCCCCCCTTTGGAACACAACTCCGATTTTAAAGAAAATTTGTATTATGAAAATACATCTTAGATAGAAGTGGTGTTGTGTTCCAAGGGGGGGGGGGACAATATTTTATGAAAACTTTCCCGATTTTCATTGATTTCTATACAAAATAAGCACATTTATACTCAAATTTCTCTCTATTAGAGCAATTGTATGCAAAATCTTCTTCAGATTTTGAAGGGGTTTTATCTTTTAAAGTATTTCACCAACTTGATGATAGAAATGAAGTACTTTAAAATTTCATTATTTTTGGGCAGATTTTACGCCTTATCGTTACAGGTCCTTAAAGCTTCTGGCAAGATAGTAATTCTGTTTTTCCACCCCGAAAAACCCTTCCGATGGTTTAAGTTAGTTCTGAAAATTCTATAATGCCAGGCTTTCGATTTATTCAGTTATCAAGTGAGAAATTACAGACAATTATATGGAACTGATATTAATTTTGTAAATCATCGTTCATTCGTGGAGTTCAAAAAAGATATTGTTATTCTCTTACATCTGCGTATGTGTTACAGAGTAAATCCATGAAATACAGCCATGTGAGCAACATCTGTATCACATATCATGTGACAGCTGTATCACATATCACGTGACGCTATTATTTCGATCGTTTACGCTTTTGTGACGTCATGATTTCAGCCAGAAAAACATGCTTAGCGGCGACGTCACAATAAAACATCGATTTTAAGATTTTTTCAATGTACCCTTCCGTTTTATTTTGAAAAGCCTAATATTCGTAGTTATTCTTATAGAATAAACCATTTTCGGGGGCACTGAATTCGAATATCGCAAAATTTTCGCGATTAGATCAATTTGACTTTTTTCAAATTTCGTTCCTTTTCTTTCAGTTTTATGTTTGACCCTTAGATATGAGAGAAAAATACTCTTTCATGTTCCTCTATAAACATCGTTTCCACCCTCGGGGTCTCATAATTTTTCAAAACCCTCGGCAAGCTTCGGGTTTTACATGATTTTGAGACCACTCGGGTTGAACAAATATATCTTTCATACAAGACCATGAAAGAGTGTTATAGTATTCAGTCGTAATAAGTTCGTTGTGTTTTTCATGAAGGTAACTGTAGGTTTTAACTGTATTTGATGCAAAATTAAATAATGGTCCTTGCTGAAAATGCCTATGCACTCTTAAAAGTAATGTTATTGAATTTGAAGACAGTTAACATTTGTACCACTTGGTGAGTGTCACGGCTGGTGGACCAGGAGTCCCCGAGGGCACATGTAGCCAAGTTTGATCATCTTCAGTTGATCGTTTCTTCAACGCATTCGAAAATTTTTGTTTTCAAAATTTCTTGAAATGTCTAAAACGTGGGTCCTGCATCATATCCCATCCACCCTGCTACGTCTTTCGGTACTTTTTGACAAAATGACTTGCGCACTTTTTGGCCATAATACATTGTTTAGATTGAGGATCACTGGCGAGGTTTAAGTACCAAAAACGTGCATGTCACGTCCATGCTTAAAATTTCTATGTACTTAATATGAAGACGTTTAACATTAATGTACCAGACACGTGTTCCGGATAGTTTAAATCCTATTGAGGTATACTAGACACTGCGAAATGTATTTTAGTAGTGCCCTCTAGTTTTTTTCTTGAATCTAAATGTATTTATTTACTTTGCAAAGAGTACGCGACTCCAAGAACAAAATAAAATTGGAAGGATGGTACAAGTATAGAGAAAATCATTACCTTAGATTGTTTGGCTCGCCATTTGGCTTCCAATCTGTGTAAGTAAAGTTGCGACCGGATTTTATCCAAACCCAATGTCCCTCAAGGGCGGAATCAGACCCTCCTATCCATAAATCTTTATTCAGCCCTTAAAACAGTTACAAAGACATTTGATTAAAATTTCAATGCACCGAAAATATTGCCTTGGTAATATATGAAAGAAGCAATTCTGTACACAAAGAAATCATTCTAAAAATAATATATATTTACAGTTCACGCTACGTTCATATAAAAAATCCAATCTTCTGACGTGTATATTTACCCATTTTCTTCTTTTCAACTTTCAAAAAAGTATCTATCTCTTCGCGATACGGCTCGGCAAGAAACCCTCCAAAATGTTCACAATGACTCTGAAAATATATTCAAAGGTTTCAATAATCAAACAAGAGCCCCAGGGGGCACACCGCTCACCTGATACCCATGCACGCTCGAATTGACATACTGACATTGAATACTGATAGTGCCAGTACCAGGATTTTAGCCCACAACATGTCTAAAAAGATTTTTGCCGCATGCAGAGATTTTTTTTTTTCAGAATACCTTTAAAAGTACAAACTTGAAAAAATAGTCACATTTCAAAACAATATCTTTTTTACTGATTTGAAAAGACGGATAAAGTGGCCCAAAGTCATATGCCCAGCTAGTATAGTTCAATTATGCAACATCAAAAAATAAAGTCATTTTGTAAAATTCCACATTAATGTGCAGCAGAAAAAGAATAAAACAATGAAGTGATTTCATAAATTAAGTTTATTTAAAATTGAACACCAAACCTTTCATTATTGATAGCTAGCATGCCAGAAATTATAAAGCCTGTGTTTGGGAAACAAGAATGCCCCCGTTGGCATCTTTATTAGTATATGGGGAACTTGTCATACACTTTGATGTCCCACCCTGCAGAATGGTGGATGATATTCTGTCATAGACCATTTGAACCATCCAACCAAAGATTGTACTCTATGTCTTCCGAAATGGAAGTAACCGGGTGTGACAGTTCTACCGAATTGAAGCGGCGGGTGTTGTATGCAAGCAGGAGAAGCTTACTCTTCCTGGGCACCTGGTATCATTCCCATGTCGGGGGTTCGCTTCTTTTCATATGGTGGAGGTTTTTGTTTGTTTGCTTTGGTTCCTGTGTTGTCCCGATTTTGTATGCCTTCGGTTTCTGATTTTCTGAATTATCGATTTTGTGATGTGTACAGGGATGTGGTCATTATCCATATTTGTCATTTTTACCAAGGTCCATGTGTCACTGCTGGTGGATAAATTGTCCCCGAGGGCACTTGTCGGGAAGTCTTTTGCTTCAATGGATAGTACACAGGAGACATACGAAGTGGCTGGGGCGTCGCCCACTATACAAAGGCCCAAACCTGTTGCGTCTACGGACACATACGCAACAGGTAATTTAGGTGTTCCTAGAATTAGTCTACATGACATTAGAGACGAAACATTTGTAGTAAGTAGAAACCATGAATTTTGGTACAAACATGCAGATAGGTATATTTAAATCAAGCCCTGTAAGATTGAAGTGGCCGATATACTAAAAGAGCACCAATTTTCACCAAGCGACTGCTCAGTTTCTAAGTGCGGCACGAAGAACTGCAAAACTTGTAACATCCTAATAACAGACACTTCATTCTCAAGTAATCTTACAAAACAAACATTTTACACGCATAGTTTTGAAAACCTAAACTGTATGACAACAAATGTTGTGTACGGAATAGAGTGATCACTTTGTGGATTGATTTATGTGGGTGAAACCAAAGGTAAGCTCCGGACCAGAATGTCAGGACATCGGTCAAAAATAAATAATAAAGGAAGTCAACTTCTTTATCGGCTTTTTGACAAGGCCGATCATTCTGTTTTATCTATGAGAGTCAGAATCCTGGAGAAAATATATCACCCCACAAACAATCCCAATTTGAGCACACCTTTCCGTCGCAACAGAGAAGAGTTCTGGATAAAAAAAATATACACTGCAGCGCCCTATGGGTGCAACGATAATAACAGCAGCTTAGGAAACTTAACAAGTTCCGGTTGTCAATCGGTAAATGTGACTAGCTTATTCAACAGACCACAAAGAAGACCTCGAAGTCATGGCATTCGTAAATATAATAGGCCTGAGATACATAGTTTCTCCTTCGATGACTTGGTTCCATTTTTGAATGAGCCTCTATGCCTGCATTATATTCGTACCAAATTATACTCAATTCCTTAACGGAAGTTACACGAAATCTACGAATATACGAAGGACCTCACATATACCGATACACGTTCCCCGGAATACAGATTACAAGGAGTCATCTTGGACATTTCTACTTTTCGTTTATTTCAAGCAGTTAGATCAGATAAATCAGAGGAGAAAACAAATCGTCCTTTCATTAAAGTAAGATTTGCAAACAAAGGTATTGATAAATTGAATCTTGGTCAAATTGTGAATCACAAAACTGTCACAGAAAAAATTCCACCATAATCAAAAGAAAAGAAACTCCTTGTATTTCCTATAGCTACACACCATCAGTTGCATCTAAAATTTACAATTACAAACGATTCTTGCAGTGTATTGATTCAAGTAATCCCTCACTACATCCGCTTCCTTGCGAATGTTCTTCATCGGATTTCAACTACTCTCCTTGTGGACACTATATTACTGGTGATCTTAGTATCGTCAAGAACGAATAGTTGAGAGAATTGTTTAAAAAAAGGTCCCACATACAGAGAAAGTATGTCCTTTACATGGAACCAAAATGTCAAAATTATCATGGACTCTTGTGAGGAATATGCAAGACGTTGGGCAAAAAAAGAGGATGTACAGCTCGACACCCTTTCCGAATGGATAAAATCAATCAGAGGGTTACTTTTATCTAGAATTTACCGATTAAAATCAACTGTGAACACCAGATTAGAGTCTATATTTAAAGACCCTGATGTTACCACAGAGCTTACCTACCCCTAAGAACATTATGTCATCACACCAGCGGACACAGCCTCAAATAATTACACATTTACTTGCAAAAAGTACTATTTCGACAGTCAAGTTAAAGAGTTGGGTTTAAATTCGACACCTGGAAATCCCACTTGCACCCCAAAAAACCTTTCTGCCTCTGAAATAATAGATAACCACAAATCAGTTCTTGCTTCCTTTGGCTTCGACATTTACAATTTAGATTTAGATTTACCATACCTATACTGCATACCTAAAATGCATAAGAATCCGTACAAACAACGTTTCACCACTGGTTCTTCAACATTTTCTACAAAAATTGTAGCGATCTGACTCACCAAAGGTTTATCTGAAATCAAATCTGGGCTCCATAAATATTATTCGACAGTATATTCTCGCAGTGTCATCAACCAGATGTGGATTTTAAAGAATTCGAAGGAACTTTTAGAACATCTGAAATCCACTCATTTTAGTAGAGTCCATTCGATCAAAGCCTTTGATTTTCGACACTTTACACTACAATTCCACATTCTAAATTGAAAGAAAGACTCGCAAAAATGATAAGTAATGCGTTTACAAGTAAGAACGGTAATCGCAAATACAAATTTATTGTTGTTAACTGTGACAAAACCTACTTTGTAAAAGAAAAGTCCGATTCTGACAATAAGTACAGTGAAACAGATATTATTCAGATGTTAAATTTTCCGATCGACAACATTTTTGTGGTGTTTGGATGAAAGGTCTTCCAGCAAATTGTCGGAATTCCAATGGGGACCAATTGTGCCCCACTCCTTGCCGACATTTTCCTTTACTCGTACGAAGCTGAATTCATTCAATCTCTGGTCTCTGAAGGAAAAAAAAGATACTTAGCTTCTGACTTCAACTTCACTTACAGATACATAGACGATATGTTGTCCATCAATTATCCAAAATTCGCGGATTACCAGAGCAGTATCTATCCTTCGGAGCTTGAAGTCAAAGAAACTACAGAGACAAATAATTCAGCATCCTATTTGGACATAATGTTGTCCTACGACACTGATGGTCACTTGAACACCTCACTCTATGACAAACGTGACGACTTCAATTTCAGCATTACAAACGTTCCTTTTCTGAGTAGCAACATCCTTTCATCGCTTGCTTATGGCGTGTTCATATCTCAGTTGATACGCTATGCCAGAGTAAGTACCAAATATACGGATTTTGTTCTGAGAGCTGGCGTCTTTCAGATAAGCTTCTCAGTCAGGGATATGTTTGTGACCGACTAACATCGTCACTGAGGAAGTTCTACGGTCGATATGGGGAACTCGTCATACACTTTGATGTCCCACTCTCCAGAATGGTGGATGATATTCTGTCATAGACCATTTGATCCATCCAACCAAAGATTGTACTCTATGTCTTCCGAAATGGTAGTAACCGGATGTGACAGTTCTACCGAATTGAAGCGGCGGGTATTGCATGCAAGCAGGAGATGCTCACTCTTCCTGGGCACTTGATCTCATTCCCATGTCGGGGATTCGCTTCTTTTCATGTGGTGGATGTTTTTGTTTGTTTGCTTTGCTTCCTGTTTTGTCCCGATTTTGTATGCTTTCGGTTTCTGATTTTCTGAATTATCGATTTTGTGCTGTGTACAGGGATGTGGTCATTATCCATATTTGTCATAAACACCATTTTCTGTTAAGTATGTTGTGAGAGGTCAGGGTCAGCGTTATGTATCAATGGAAAGATCTTGCCACAAGGAATACACATGTAAAATATGAAAGCCCTATCACTAACCATAAAAAGAAGGGAGGAGATCTCCAACAAGACCCCGTTGCATGCCCAATGTTAAAGTTTTTGAAAAGTATGTAAAAGGACAAGGTTAAAGTCACGAGGTGAAAAATTTTGGTATCAATGGAAAGGTATTGTCACAAGGAGTACACATGTGAAATATGAAAGCTCTATCACAGCTTCCATTCAAAAGTTAAGCCCAATGTTAAAGTTTTTCGGACAAACAGACAGACGGACAGGCCAAAAACTATATTCTCCCGAATCTTTTATTCCAGGGGCATAAAAAACAAAGATTTTTCGGTTTTGCCTTTATTCATATTAAATTATACTGAAATCTATGAATGCTTTTGAATAGTTTTGATTTCATCTTAATACATGTAACGTAAGTCAAAACCGTGTTAATCCAATATCAATTCAAGTGAATTGTGCAGAAATTGAGCCAATTTGTTTTCCAAAAAGCAGCTTACGGTGTATCAAACCTCATGGCCCATTGAAGCCACTTGCACAAATAATTTTCGGTAAATATGCTGAAATGCGGCGCTTCTTGCCTATGCATATTTCAACAGGCGAGAAGGAGCGTTGCATTTCAGCATACACTGTTCAAAAACTCAATCAAGCGGTTTCGCTAGGTCTCGCGGTTTGATGCACCATATCCTGGTGTATCTGCTTTTATGGAAATTAAAAGGCCCATGATATTGGTAAGCTTGTCCAACTAGCAGACCTACAACGTCGTTATTAACTGTTAACTAATTGTTTTACCTCGTCATAGGTCTGTTACACGGACAAGTTGTTAGCGGAGAGAGTTCATGAAATGTATCTGTTGCATCGGATTTGCCGATAAAAAATTATTTGGTCCGATAAAAACTCATGTTGTAACTATTATTTGGACGGATAAAAATTCCAAAATGTCTTACCACAGGAACCTGTCGTTTTATGAGAGAAAATGTTTTATCATTCACAACCTTAAGCCTCTGTGTTCATCTTAGAAATATTATACATACAAGATGTCGAATACAGTGGCTTAAGGTTGTGAATAATAATTTATTTTCTCTATTAAATCAACAGCTTCCTGTGGTCCAAAATTTCATTGGAATATTTAAAGAACTCTGAACTGAATTATTTATTTTCAAGAATTTCAGATAATATGAACTATGGCAAAGCCATGAAGGGGACGTAGCACTGATAGAAAAGTTAAAATAAAGGAGGGGATCTCCAACAACAATATGTTGCACTTGCAGCACCCACAGCAAAACCCAAAACACCCAATGCAAAAAAAAAAAACCCACACACACACACAGAACAGACACCCACAGAAAGAGACGCAAAGGGGAGACCAACTCACACTGGTCATAGAAACATTAAATATAAAAGACCACGCATAAACCAACGAGACCAATGGGTAACCATGCAGTGCCGACTTAAGACGGCTATCTGCCACGTAAGTAGCAGACGGTGTGGTTATCCTGGATAACGTGCGCACAACCCTCCCACTATTCCGTTTTCCCAGAGCTAGATGTCTCGAAGAACGTACAATTATGGTGTAAAACAACCTCCTCACTGTATGATGACCACACATTGTAAACCACGAGACCAGTTGGTAACCAGTGCCGACTTAATACGGCTATCTGCCAAGTTAGTAGCAGACGGTGTGGTTATCCTGGATTACGTGCGCACAACCTTCCACTATTTCGATTTTTCAGAGCTAGAGGCCTCGAAGAACGCACAATTATGGTGTAAAACAACCTCCTCACTGTATGATGACCACACACAAACAAGACCGTAAAACGCAGGGGTCCAAGCAACACAGATGAATATGTAAATGGATATAAAAAAAGGATGTGCTTAATACAGTCCGTGCTCTGTCGTCTGTAGCGAGCTCATATATGTTATCACCCGAGGAGACCGACTGGCATTCAGAGAGGACAGGTGGTCAGGGTCCTGTCTTCTCTAAAGAGGTTTAAGTTTTGTTATCCTCCTAGTTGTGACAATCACAGTGATTTCTACCTCAGCAACATAATGACATTACTTAGCTCGTAGTGCTACATGTAGCCTCTTGCATATTTTTTTCTCACCATTTGAACTATTTATCAGTAAATTTGACACACAGTGGCGGATTCAAGGGGGTGCGGAGGGACGTCCCCTCCCCGGCACTGACCCCAAAATTTCCCAAAAACAGGTATGTTTCAGCCCATTTTCAGTAAAAATCGGCAAAATTCGCCCATTCACCCCCGACAAAGGGGGCGCTGGATCCGCCATTGACACAGGTGATTTAGCCAGAGCGAATTAATGTTATAATTTTTTACCACATGGACAAAACAGCATGATGGCATGAAGCTCTTACTAACCTCCTGAAAAGCAAAATGACATTGTCTCTTTTTTAATTTACGTCTTTTGGATTAGCATTTAGGTATATGAAAAACTTATTCTTTTGATCGTTATATTATTCCTGTCATAACCTCATGTAATGAGAAAGTGAAGAATAATTTGAATGAATTAATGAATAAATGAATGAATGAATGAAAAGGTTGAGGACCGCTACACATGTACATTAAGCTCTGACCTTGAAAACCAAAACGTGCTATCCTATCAATTCATGGACAACACAAAGTTTCATGAAAATCTTATGTTACATGTATCTGTTGCTTTACCATGAGTGTCTGTCTGCAATATCTGTTAGTATTCCAAGCTGAGTATGGCCTTTGCATTAAATTATTGTGGGGAAGCAGCAGAGGGAAGATAGGGGGTGTTCTAGGTAAATAAAATGACTGACTTGAGATCAAATCATAGTAAGAACCCCCTCCCCCTATAAAATACCAAAAACAAAAACATATTTTTTTTGATAAAACAGATTAAAGGGCTGACGAAATACTTTGCCGAATTATGCTTATAAATAAAAATGATAGATAAATAAAATAAATACCTCCGCCCCATTTTCAAGAAAAATGATAATGATAATAAATCCAGCTTACGTGTCATTCCAATAAAAACATTTTGCAATCAATATTTGGAGATATTAAAGAGCTATACAACAATATAGTAGAAACTACAGGTTGTCGATGTTTAATCTATTAAAAAATAAAAATCAACGCTTTGTTGTTATTTATCATACGTACAGGAAAAAAAAAGATCCACAAAGGAATTTAAATTGTCAATTTGATCATCGATGTACTATATCTTTGGCGATTCCCCATTGCTCGTTGTAGTTGCTTGACATAATCATGAGTGCACGTGTACACTGTGTGAATGACCTAAATGTCAATGTGACGAAGTCAATGACGCGCCATGCCAGACGAATTTCAGGGACTGGTTGTGCATGCACCGACACTGTAGACAGTGTGTACAGCACTTGTGGGTACCCATGGGTTCCAAGTTTTCAGTGTGAATTCGGGTATTAGTGGATCAGACTTATTCAAAATTTAGGTTGAATTGACAAATCTGGATAATGACCATATCCCTGTTTACAGCACAAAATCGGTAATTCAGAAAATGAGAAACCGAAGGCATACAAAATGATGCCCATGCAAACACTAGCTATTGTCACATAATCAAAAGGGTCTTTCCCTCCAGTTACTTCCATCATCATTTCACGAAATTTCATACATCCTCTTCTTAAAATGTCAACATCTGATCGACAGTATTTCAACATCTCATGTTGAAAATTAAAATTTTTGTTTTGTTTTTCTGTGTACCATTTAAAGAACTTTTTTCTTTCGTTAGATGACATGGTTTCACACCCGTAATCTGAAGGCGGCGGATATTTTCCTGAGTAGTTTTGGTTTAACTTAGTATTAAACAAATGCGGAAAGTACCCTTTACTTAACTCTTCCAGACCAAACACATCCGGAATTTCAGCCAGTTCATCGGAAGAAAATTTAACGAATCCAAAAAAGTCAAGTTGAGAAGTTCTGCTATATGCATGTACATAATTTTTGAGCCGCTATAAATGATCCTATCAGGTTTAATTCCATGTCTGTCGATGAGAGTTTCTAATACTGGATATAGATCAAAGCTCCTAGCGTTGTGAGCGAGAAAAATGTGTTTTTTTACAGTAATTTTGTGTGATGCAGTTACAAAATTCCAGCATCGTTGTTTCTCCACGAAAAATAATCTCCCTTAGACCGCATGTTTCTGGACAAGGAGCTTTTTCATATTCCCTTTTTGTTCATTTGACCACAGCAAAGACATCGCTTACCGCAATTCGTGCACTTAGAATCTGATGTCAATTCCTCGTCTTTACATAAATCACAGCTTGTTTTAAAACTGCAAAATTTACTTTATGTTGCTGAAGACCGTATGTGTTTTCATCACAATTTTTGCAAACTTTACAAGAATCGCGCTGTGTTACTTTTCCGACACATTTTTTACAACGTGTTTTAGATGGACTGTAACCTTTCTCACATCTCATCCTCTCGTCTTGACGCGTTTCAAAATCATAAAATATGATTTTTTTCTTTGATTCGTCTGGTGTAGGAAGCGATTCACTTCTTTGATAACAATAATGTTCTCCTACATGATATCTTTGACACTTGGTACATTTCCATTCTCCACAACAATGGCTCTTTGGGCTTCTTTCCTCAGATTTGATTGTTTTCTTGCATGTCTAACATTGGTTAGTAGGTCTCACATTGTGAAGGGTACACTTTTTTTACAACGTGTTTTAGATGAACTGTAACCTTTCTCACATGTCCTCCTCTCGTCTTGACGCGTTTCAAAATCATAAAATATGATTTTTTTCTATGAATCGTCTGGTGTAGGAAGCGATTCACTTCTTTGATAACAATAATGTTCTCCTACATGATATCTTTGACACTTGGTACATTTCCATTCTCCACAACAATGGTTCTCTTGGCTTCTTTCCTCACACTTGATTGTTTTCTTGCATGTCTTACATTGGTTAGTAGGTCTCACATTGTGAAGGGTACACTTTTTTTCTTTAAGAAATGAATCTCATATTTTTTCTGTTGATGCAGGTATCACCCGAAAAATTGGGCAGAAAACTGCATCAATGCGCGTAGCGCGTTGATGCAAAAGTTTTCTGTCAAATTTTTCGGGTGATACCTGCATCAACAGAAAAAATATAAGATTCATTTCTTATCATTTAATTATGGAAAACAGACTGTTTTCTTGAATCTAAAAACTATCAATCACCGCACTGTATTTCGTAAGTCGGAAGGTTTAGCAGTGATACGTCTGCCAAAACAATTTATGGCAGCCGCCATGATTCAAACAGCGAACGATCGTCTCTCTATATCTTTGGAATTTTTGGAATATTTTCAGCAACGAGTTCATTCGTGTTTGAGGGAACCCCCAGTTCTAAAAATAGTGCTATAAATAGACTTCCGTGAAAAATTGTTTTGATCGATGTATCAACAAAATTTCTCAGCCAATAAGAATCTTCGTTTCTTGAGAATGACAATGGAAATTAAATGTCTTACATTGGTTAGTAGGTCTCACACTGTGAAGGGTACACTTTTTTCTTACTATTTCTCTTACTTTTGTGCCTATTAAAACAAGCACGTGATCGACATAAACGTCCACAAGAGCGACAGTTCATTTGATTTTTTGTTATTGGGCAGTCCCGGTCTGAATAATGTCGAATGGTTCCAACTCTATACCTTCTTGAAGAAACTTCAAAACCAATTTCCATGCACCAGACACGTGTTTCGAGTATTAAATTCTCATCAGTGATGCTTTCAGCGGAGTCACCAAAAATAATTTCAGTAGCGCCCTCTTTAATTTTTTGACGTTAGATTTTTACATTACAGAGAGCGCGCGGCTCCAAATTTTCTGTAGGGTCTACTCAGTAGCATATCCAAATAAAATCTATGTTCAAAATAGCATTGGTGTCATACTTTACACACTGTCTCGCAAGAGTGATGTTGCTTCTTGTTGTAAGGTTATTGGCAAGTTGTGCAAAAGAATTTTGCTTTAAAAAAACCTTGAACGTTAGCAATACCGTGCCAGTGTTGCTCCGTTTCGGTTTCTATGTGATATAAATTTGGTCTCTCGTCGTTATTTGTTATTCGCACAAACTTGTCGCCGACTTTTGAGGAAATCACAAAAATGTTAACATTTAACAATTGTTCGAATTTTGGTATGTCGTTTAGTCCTAAATATCTGATTGTTGGTACGCCTGCGGATCGACACAAATAAAACGCTAAGTCTGTGCGTAATTTGTTCCGTTTCTTGTCTAGGAGGTATTGATAATAACGTTTCGCAACTGTTTTGTATTTCAAAATTGGGTCTAGTCTACATCCATGATCATTAGATGTAAGAGTGGCCCAAGCTTCACTATCTGTTTGTTTGCATGTTTTTAGAAAACAAAGACCGATAGATATTGTCAAGCAAAGATTGTTGTCGTTTTCCACATAGAATAAAGACGTTTTCTTTTTAAGAGAATTACCTGGTCCGAATAACTGAGTTATGGGCTTCTTAGCACCCCCTTTGGTAAATTGATCGATCCTACCGTTACAACCATATTTTCATCCACATCCAAATCTTCGTTTGAATTCAGAACATTCATTATTTAATCCATGACTGTGTCTGCATTCAGATCTTCCAATGGATGTAGTGGCACCACAATCGGGTTTGACAGATTTGGATGTTGAACAACAACTCGTCCAAGATCGGTCTCGTGACCACGTGCTTGCCAAAGTACATCTTCAAACATGTCATGAAGCTGTCGATATTTATAACTTACTCTTTTGTCTGTATTCATTACGTACATTCACGGTTAGTTGATTTAGATAAACAAAAATATAAAAAACTAACCAATCAATTCTCAGTTCTTGCAGTCTTCCTTTGTAGTTATTCCTTTCCTACATCATAATTAAAGTCTCCACAAAACTAGCATTTGATGTTGTCAACAATTTATCTATTTGATATACAAAATCTATGTGTGTTCTTGTATGTTATTTATAAAAACTCTCAAATCAAAATCATGTTCAACTTACATTTGTGACACAAGAAATAAAATTCTGAATTTTTATACCAAATTTGTTTGTTTGTTTGTTGGTTCAAGGTCATAATCATTTTTTTGTGGTGCGCGCTGTATTTTTGGCACTTTTGTTACCTGTGACCCTCGTGTCATACTAGCCAAGGTCACGACAAAGCGCGCCCGCCAAAAAAAACACCGACCTTTACCTTCTGACGTCAGTTATTTTAGGCGCGCACACTTTCATGTGACTTTTTTGACGCGCGCGCCATAATATGGCTATGACCTTGACCTTCTGACGTCAGTGGGGGTGGGGATAGTGTAGGGTATACGCTGCTCGTGCCAAAGATTCGCAAGCGAAAAAAGACCAATTTTACAGACTTAATTCCGGGCATTTCAAGTCAGTCAAAACTCATGTCTTTTCATTCATCAATTATTTGTATAGACAATACAGGTTTTACAGTTCAAAAGGGGAAAAAACCCCATCTGCTTTAATTTAAATATTTAGAAGTTTCTTAATGTATACAGTAGAGCGCGTGAAACTGTCGATATTTATGACTTACTCTTTTTTCTTTACGTACATTCACGGTAAGTTGATTTAGATAAACAAAAATATAAAAAATTAACCAATCAATTCTCAGTTCTTGCAGTCTTCCTTTGTTATTCCTTTCCTACATCATAATAAAGTCTCCACAAAACTAGCATTTGATGTTGTCAACAATTTATCCATTTGATATACAAAATCTATGTGTGTTCTTGTATGTTATTTATAAACACTCTCAAATCAAAATCATGTTCAACTTACATTTGTGACACAAGAAATAAAATTCTGAATTTTTATACCAAATTTGTTTGTTTGTTTGTTGGTTCAAGGTCATAATCATTTTTTTGTGGTGCGCGCTGTATTTTTGGCACTTTTGTTACCTGTGACCCTCGTGTCATACTAGCCAAGGTCACGACAAAGCGCGCCCGCCAAAAAAACAACCTTCACCTTCTGACGTCAGTTATTTTAGGCGCGCACACTTTCATGTGACTTTTTTGGCGCGCGCGCCATAATATGGCTATGACCTTGACCTTCTGACGTCAGTGGGGGTGGGGGTAGTGTAGGGTATACGCTGCTCGTGCCAAAGATTCGCAAGCGAAAAAGACCAATTTTACAGACTTAATTCCGGGCATTTCAAGTCAGTCAAAACTCATGTCTTTTCATTCATCAATTATTTGTATAGACAATACAGGTTTTACAGTTCAAAAGGGAAAAAAACCCATCTGCTTTAATTTAAATATTTAGAAGTTTCTTTGTGTATACAGTAGAGCGCGTGAAACTGTCGATATTTATAACTTACTCTTTTGTTTGTTTTTATTACGTACATTCACGGTAAGTTGATTTAGATAAACAAAAATATATTTCTACTTACCAATCAATTCTCAGTTCTTGCAGTCTTCCTTTGTAGTTATTCCTTTCCTACATAATTAAAATCTCCACAAAACTAGCATTTGATGTTGTCAACAATTTATCCATTTGATATACAAAATCTCTGTGTGTTCTTGTATGTTATTTATAAACACTCTCAAATCAAAATCTTGTTCAACTTACATTTGTGACACAAGAAGTAAAATTCTGAATTTTTATACCAAATTTTTTTGTTTGTTTGTTGGTTCAACATCATAATCTTCCTTTTTTGTGGTGCGCGCTGAATTTTTGGCACTTTTGTTACCTGTGACCCTCGTGTCATGCTAGCCAAGGTCACGACAAAGCGCGCCCGCCAAAAATACGACCTTCACCTTCTGACGTCAGTTATTTTAGGCGCGCACACTATCATGTGACTTTTTTGGCGCACACGCCATAATATGGCTATGACCTTGACCTTCTGACGTCAGTGGGGGTGGGGGTAGTGTAGGGTATACGCTGCTCGTGCCAAAGATTCGCAAGCGAAAAAGACCAATTTTACAGACTTAATTCCGGGCATTTCAAGTCAGTCAAAACTTTTAGTGTGCACCTTTTTATTTCCTGTAGTTACCCCCTACCAAAGGGGCGTGGAGGTATTGAACCAATCAAATCTGTAACACAAGATATATGGCGACTTTGTTTACCATAGATACAGAAATAAAACAGAGAAAATAATCATTAAATAGGGAAATTGTTATGAAATATGCATGTATGGAAAAAGTCAACATCTTAAAAATAAATTCAGAGTATATTTGATAGCGTATGTGGCCAAGTTATTTCGACGTACGAAAATAAGTACACAAAGTCAAACTAGCTTGTCTCTTCTAAAAAATCATTAAAAATCTAAAAGTTGATATTTTGCCAAAATTCTTTCACTGTTTCATTTGTAACGATAAATTCAAAAAGAAAAAGAGAGAAAAAACTGAAAAAGGGGAAAAAATTTTGTTGGGGTCCCGCCAGGGTTTGAAGCCACTCCCCATGGGTCCATTGGGCATGGAAAACATACATTATACCTATGTACAATCTTAAAGATATTCCTTAAAAATCCAAAAGTGGATATCTTGACAAAATTCTTTCACTTGTAGGGTACCATGCATGAGTACCTCATACCTACAAACTTTCATGACATTCTGAAGAGTGGTTATAGAAAAGAAGCAGAAAATGTATGAAAATAACCCCCCCTTCCTTTTTACATAAGAAAAAATTCATAAAAAATCACAAAAATAAAATTTAAGCATAAAATACATATCAAAGCATTGAGTAAATTAAATATGATAAATATGCAGTAAATGATTGTGTAAAATCATCCACTTAGTGAGTTATTTAAAGAAATAGGACAAAAAAGTGCATTTCTGACTAAGTCCAAAAAGACGTCAAAAACGCGTCAAAAACTTGAATTCGGAGTGGAACCAAAAATAACAACACTTCTTAAGACATCTTTCTAGATTATTTTGATGCTTTCGGTTTGTCGATATGTACATTGGTTCTGAAACAGAAGTTTGTCAAAGGAGGGTACCCCCTGTGACTTACTTTTGCCTTTTGTGGCGCCACCTCATGACGGATCCAGACGAAAATCAACAACACTTGTAGGGGACCATTAGTACTTTATGCCTACCAAGTTTCATCCAAATCCCTTCAATGGTTCTGGAGAAGAAGTTGCAAATGTGAAAAGTTTGCGACGACGGACGACGACGACGACGGACGACAGACGGATTGCTATGACAATAGCTCACTTGAGCCTTTGGCTCAGGTGAGCTAAAAAGGAGGGAGTCGTCTAACATCATTTATGTCTCACATTCTTGAGAGTTTGTTTCGCTGGGTAAATGAAGGATGGTCATGCTGGAGATACTTCCCTTTTCTTCAAGAAAAATTTGCTGCAGCATTTATAGCAAACCATCCAAACACAACAAGACAAAAAATTGTTAGGGAACATTGCTTTTAGAATATGATAAGATAAGACCTAAAACACATACATCAGAAAATGCAGAAACCTTCATACCAAGAAGGGGTAAGTCCTGATTTATCATTCATCTGATGTAGTAATGCTAGGTTTACACTAAGCTACGATGCCCTACGATATCCACGATTGAGCAAAATCGTGGAATTCCACGATTCTATAAATAAAATTGGTCTTCACATGCTCTCCGACGCTCCATCACGCTTTGATACGCGCTGTAGCGATTTGTTACGATTGTAGATATTAAGATTTGTTACGATTTGCATCCCTTTCTCTCAAGCTTCGTAACGTTCCCGTACGATTCCCACGATTAGCTATTACGCTTTGCTACGCTCTATCATGGTTCCCTACGCTTATCAAGTTTTGTTGCGATCTGTTACGATGCAGGACTACGATTTGCCGCGATTTAATACGATTTGATATGAAATAGACAACCAGTTTCAATATCACTTGCAATATCTGAACAAGATTAAGCTTAATATCCAGGAGATGAAGATTTTATATCACAAAACGCTGGAAATGGCATAGATGAACCTTATTTGATCTTTCTTTTTTTTCGATTATTAAAGGTAACATTTTTGTTGTGCAATTAAAATCTTTGATTGCGTGTATAAATTAAACTCGTTCGAAGACAATTAATGCAGCACCTCACTGATTATCAAGATTTCTTTTCTTAGTCTTCTTCATATGTTAGAAATTGTTGCGGATGTTAAAAACTCTTATAATCCATCAAAACACGGGTTGTCTTATTATCATTATAATTATAGGAATATTGGAATCGCAACGAATCTTGTAAATCGTGGACTGAATCGTGGAAACCGTAACAAATCGTCAAAGAGCATGAGTGAAATCGTAGTGAATCGTAGGAGAACGTGTTTCACCAAGATCCACTACGATCACATATTACGATCTGTTGCGCTTTGTCAAGATCTGTTACGCTCTACTACGCTCCATCATGTTCACTACGCTCCACTTCGCTCTTTCACGATGTAAGGATCAATCGGGACAATCGTAGCAAAATTTTTGAGAATCAAAAATTATGCCACGATCTCTGCGATCTCCTACGATCATCACGATTCCATCACGCTCTCTTACGATCGTCACGATTCAACCCCACGCTCTCTTACGATCTCTACGATTCACCTCAATCGAGGCAATCGGGGTGATCGTGCTAAAGTGTAAACCTAGCATAGTGGTAGCGTAGTGGCTAGCGGTGTGGACTACGAACCTAGAGGTCGTGGGTTCAACCACGAATGAAAATCGACGGCGGGTGCAGCTAGCCAAACAGGGGATACTTACTCCTCTCGGGCACCTGGTCCCACCTTTAGCTTGCTAGGTGTCCGTCGATGCTAATTTTGGTGCTTTATTGTGAGTGCTGTTGAGATTATAGTCAGGATCTTCTTTATCTCATTCAAATCTCACAGCCAACAAGGAAGGATGAGATCTCCAACAGGACTCAGCAGTTACAGCACCCATCACAAAACACCGAAATACCCATATGACAAAAGCACAACAAGAGACAGTTATTATTGCTGTAAAGGTTTAAAATATTATATACTTTTAAACCTTCCTAATTATAAATAAACTTCAAAGAAGTACCTAACAGTTATTCAGTCTCGAATTCGAGAAGGCAAGGCCAAATCGTGAGAATTCCGGCTGCAAAACCCGGAATGAACAACATTCCGAAGTGAGTAAATGTGAATGAACAACACTTCGAATTGAAAAAATATTCCCCCCGACCAGTCATCTTAACTAGTCAAAACACTACGTGATGTACATCATACATCAGAATCACTGATTATATGAAAATGGATTTGTCCTATTGATTGGTTGGAATGCACACAATCACTGACCAACTGTGAAGATAGGACTCCCTATGTTGCTCGTTGTGCATTTCTATAGATACTTGTTTTCATATTTTAATAAAACTGGAAATATATGAATAAGCATACAGTTTTACCTTAGACGATTCCCAGTTTGTGCTTGATAGTTGGAACTGAAAACAGCTTCCCCGAAAGTAACTCCAATCTGAGTCACAGCATTCAGCTTTAATGGAAATCATAGGAAATTCACTTAGGCTTTACTTAAACTGTTTGGCATGAAGTACTACTGACGAGAATTCAAGTATCAAGTATCAAGTGTCTAGTACAATTAAAATGGTACTATAGAACATATATTTCAATATTGACAATCTTATAGAATTGTTTTGTTACGACAGTTAAAGTGTTTCAAAAGCAAAATGTTTAAACATCATTTTGATCATAAGAAAATGATTTATAAAAGATTGAAAAGGCAACCTCCCAAAAACAAATAAATAAACAAATTAAATCAAACGAACAATAAACTCGGACATAATAAAGAATTTGTTTCTTACCATCGGAGTGAAAAAACCTCCATCCCGTCTCAACCATAGTAAATAACAATCCAATTTCAGCGGATGAATACAGGCCACATTGTTTAGTAAGGTCATTGTAAAAGAACGAGGTCTGCAGGCCGCTTTTTGTGCATCGTATTGCACATTCTTCAAAACTTATATCATTTTTAGAAGACAGTAAATCAACTGAAACCTCGTTGTCCATGCACAGTTTCCTGCTGTAGGATTTATATTTTCGAGCACAAGTAACAAAGGATATACTAAAACTACAAAAGATGATCATTAAATGGTAATTAAATACATTCGTCATCACGAAAACATCGATTGACTTTCGATTGAGAAAATCATCGTCTATGAATACTAATCGTCTCACACAGGAAATGGAAATCACAACTCATTAGTCATGTGACAGGTTAATGCATTATAGATGATAAGGATTGGATATAGGTTTTTTTGTATAAAGCAAGGCTTGGTAAACATATTTCTGTAATAGTTTTGTGCTTGAGAACTTTTTTATTTCAAATATTTATTGATTTGATAAGTAAATAATCGAAGGTAAATATTCCGGATGTCTCCCGATTAAACCTATGTACTTCAACCTTGTTAATTGGTCATTTCATATCAATTTATGTTTGAAAATCTAAAACTTAGAAGAAAAAGTAAATGAGATATGTTTTTTCTCTTCTGGAAGAAGATCACTTCCTTTTTCTGTACAGCTCGGTGATAATTATCCTATTTACAATGAACTGCAAAATTCGGTCATATCGACATCATATTTGTACAAGATATAAGCGACCGTTATAGGTTGGTCAGCGGACCAGGAGTTCCCGAGGGCACATGTAGCCAAGTTCAAACAACTTCGGTTGATCGTCTGTTTCTTCAACGCATTCGAAACTTTCTGCTTTCAAAACAGTAGCATCACATCCCAACCATCCCTCTAAGTTTTTGGTACATTTCTGGACACAATTGGCCATAAATTGTTTAACTTGAGGTTCTGACAAAGGTTGAGTGACCGAAACGTACATGTCTGGTCCATACTGCAAATTTATCGGTTCTTAAATGATGCTATTCAATTTGAAGACGGTTAACATCAGTCCTCTCGGGTCATTGTTGATGAGCTTGTTACAGCTACCAGAGCACGGACTCTTCTTTTTATACACATGTATTCATTTTCAAAGTGCTTGATTTAAGGCCTTTGTCTTTCACTGTTTTGTTTGTTGTGTTACTTTTAGGGGGTTAAGAGTCGAAAAGAAGCTTTGAGTTGGCCCTTTTGGCCGCGCACTCTCTGCAAAGTAAATGTAGAAAGGGGATCTCCAACAAGACCCGGTTGTAGTACCAACAGCTAAAGACCAAATACACCCGATGCAAAAACACAAAGACGAGCAAAGCAAGAGACAAAAATGAGACATATTCCATAGAAACATCAAACACAAACGGCTACACATATACCAACGAAACCAATGATAACCGGTGCCGACTTAGGACGGCCATTTGCTATAAAAGCAGCAAATGGTGTGGTTATCCGGATTACGTGCGCACAACCCTTCCATTATTCGAGTTACCAAAACGTCTCGAAGAACGCACAATGGTAGTGTATAACAACCTCCTCACTGTTAGATGACCACACAAGACAGTAAAATGCAGGGGCCCACGCAACACAGATGAATATGTATATGGATATAAAAAATGGGTCGTACGTGATACAGTCCGTGCTCTGCCGGCTGTAGCGAGCTCATGCATGCTATCATCCGAAATTCCGACTGACGTTCAGAGGGGACGGGTGGTCGGGGCCCTGTTATTCTAAAGAGGTTTGGACAGGGCCCGTCATGGAGTACCATTGTCACAGTCAGTCAGAGTATAAGTCATAAGAATGCACTGGTACAAGACTGTAGATTGGTCAAGTTCCAAGCCCAGTGTCCGTCTGGTGACATTAGCATCATATCAACGGTATAAAAGGCGTTTAATGATTCTGACGTATTTTCGATTGTTATTAAACTATTTCCCCGTGACTTGCTGAATGTTTAAAGTGTAATAATTTCTTCGTTCCATTTCTGGATGTTTAAAGCGTAATAATTTCTTCTTTCCAGTAAATATAAAAATTTAAATTCTGATAATGAAAGAAGAAGGCCCTCTTGAAATACATTTGGCGGTACCTGAAAATCACATCGGCATTCAATGAGTACAACTGATGAGGATTTACTATCCGGAACACGTGTCTGTTGTATTAAAATTGGTTTGAAATTTTCTTCAGGAAGGTCAAGATTTGGAACACTTCCGTATTATTTCAGGGAAAAGGGTTTTTCATGCAACAGATGCGCGTCTCGAAACCCCCCAGATAGGTGGAGACGTTTGTACGCACGTGATATGGATAGCGCGACAATGACGATGAAGTTTATTCTCATTGAATGCAGATAACACATTACATTGAGACAATATGATATATTACAGATAGTTAATAATTATACAACGAATGATCGTCTTATATTAGCGCCGGATGTACATTTCTTCTCTATACTATCAAACCAATAAAACAGACACACAAATGCAGTTGCCCGACGCCCGTGCTAGCTTGACTTCTAGTCTTGACCAAGCTATCGCTCAGGTATGTAACGCATCACTACTCTTGAAGGCAAGGCATCTCGCTTCGTTGGCCGGACAAATTATTTCAATGCAGGTAGCACTGGGTAAGAGTGTTCGAATGTTTACTCGAGCAATGTTTCATTGTTTAAAGTCCAAGGCTAGTTGGAACGCTCCTGTTCTTATTGATAAGAAAGTACTAGACGAAATGATTTTTTGGAGAGAAAATTGTTCTGTTTTGAACGGCAGTTCTTTAGTTACTACTTGTGAAGTCAAAGATTGCCCGACGCCCGTGCTAGTCGGCAGCCGTCAATTTATTATTATTATTATTTTTTTTAACAAATTGTCATTGTTATAACACAAAAGTAATCAACATTAATATGAAGCGACATAAATGCTACAGTTCATACAAAGAGCTGAGATTTGCTGAAAAGTGTATTCTACAATATATCCGATATGTTTACGTGATCGAAAAATATGCACAATATAAGAAAACATTCTTATACTAAGAGAGTTCCAAAAATGACATGACCGCCCAGGAAAAACCACGCAAATTCAAAAGCCAAAGAATTATTTTCCAAATCATTTTTAAACGTGGAAACCTGTGTCTGCAGCAGTGCAATTTCGCACGAGTGTCAAGCCATCTGGAACAACTCAAGTGGCAGACTCCACTTCAGAACAAACACAATATTGATAAATTCGCAAATATGTCTATAACAAATTATGAACAAAATTTAACAAATCAACAAAACTGTTTTGATTTGTGAAAAAAAAAAAAAAAAAACGTGTGCACGGTGAGGCGCTCAGGCCTAGAATGAACCCCCTTACTATGATTTACTCATCACGTGACAACGATAACGAATTCTTATTGGTTAATTCGAACCTTTCAGAAAAATAATTCCCGCTTTACTAACGAAACGCGGGAATATTTTATTAATATCAGCGCCGGATGCACATTTTATATCAGCGACGGGTGACATTTTATATCAGCGACGGGTGTACATTTTATATCAGCGACGGGTGTACATTTTATATCAGCGACGGGTGACATTTTATATCAGCGACGGGTGTACATTTTATATCAGCGACGGGTGTACATTTATATCAGCGACGGGTGTACATTTTATATCAGCGACGGGTGTACATTTATATCAGCGACGGGTGTACATTTTATATCAGCGACGGGTGTACATTTTATATCAGCGACGGGTGACATTTTATATCAGCGACGGGTGTACATTTTATATCAGCGACGGGTGTGCATTTATATCAGCGACGGGTGTACATTTTATATCAGCGACGGGTGTACATTTATATCAGCGACGGGTGTACATAGATCTCCTTGATGTTTTGTGTTTTCATTCATGTTTCGGTGTGTCCACTTTCTTTATTATTAGGATCCAATTGGTGTAAGAAAAGGAGGGAATCTCCAACAATACTTGGTTGTAGCAGCCACAGCTAAACTCCAAAACACTCAATGCGAAAACAGAGAAATACCACGCACAGAAAGAGACACAAAAGGGACAAGGAACACAAATGAGTTAAAGAAGATCCTGACGAAAATCTCAACAGCACTCACAATAGAGCACCAAATTGAGCATCGACGGACCCCTAGCAAGCTAGAGGCGGGACCAGGTGCCCGGGAGGAGAAAGCATCCCCTGTTGGCTAGCCGCACCCGTCGACGTTCATGCACGAAAATGATCACAATATATGAAACACATGCACTGTATGATGTTTACAAAGTAACACCATAAGTTTGCTTTATTTACACGCGGCTTTCGATTTTTAAAAATTCTGTCATTCATTGTTAATCAGGAATGTAAAATCTGTTATTTTATGATGGAGAAAATATGGTGAAAGAATTCATCATTTTCAAAATGTAAGGGATTAAATAGCCCAACTGAAATTGAGATTTGCATTTAACTAGGATGAGGTGATAAGCATTTACAATTAATTTTAATCCTTCTTAGCCTTTGAATATGTTATTGAAAAATCATGATCCTACATTCATTTGTTTGCTAATGATGGTTTTAGTGGTACGCTAAGTTCGAATCTTTCTTAATATGAAACAAAGGAGGGGATCTCCAACAACACCAGGTTGTAGCACCCACAGCAAAACCCCAAAACACCTAATGCAAAAACACAAAGCAGACAAGCACAAAAAGAGACGCACAAGGGACAAGGAACGTCAACGCACAACACAGAAACATCAAACACAAAGGACTACACATAAACCAACGAGACCAATGGGCAACCGGTGCCGATTTAGGATGGCCATCTGCCAAGGAAATAGCAGAAGGTATGGTTATCCTGGATTACGTGCGCACAACCCTCCCACTTTTCCGATTACCCAGAGGTCTCGAAGAACGCACAATTGTGGTGTAAAATGACTTACACCGGGGTTTGACAGTAAGTGTTTTGAACGTACTTCCCTGACATTGTCGCCATAGCACTTTCTATATAGACATAACGTCAGACAGTGCATGAATTTTATATGTTTTGATTTCCATGCTTCATGAACATCGACGGCGGGTTCGGCTAGCCAACAGGGGATGCTTACTCCTCCCAGGCACCTGGTTCCACCTCTAGCTTGCTAGGGGTGCGTCCATGTTTAATTTTGCGCTCTATTGTGAGTGCTGTTTAGATTGTCGTCAGGATCTTCTTTAACTCATTACGTATAATTGCATCATAGTCAGTTCAGTGAGTAGAAGGCAAACGCAATTTAATCCAAATCAGAATTCAAAAATCACAATTAATCGGAAAAAATAAAGAAAACAAAACAATCAAAATATAATGCTACAGAAAAAAAAGGTCAGGGGTACACAAAGCTTATTGTTTTCATATTATAAATGTGTGAATGTTAGTCATACGCAAAAGCCAAATGTAGATTGTAAAATATACAATAAAGTATACCTTCATTGAAACAACAAACACAAAATACCTCACAAAATCCAATGACATCAATGGGCAATTGGTGCCGACTCAGGACGGCCATCTGCCACAATTGTAGGAAATGGTGTGCTTATCCGGATTACGTGCCCACAACCCTCCCACTCCGGTTACCCAGTGGTCTCAAAGAACGCAGAAGGTTTGTGTAGAATATCCTCCTCACTGTATCATTACCATATAAACCATTCGGATCCCCTCGCCCTTTATTTGCAACGGCATGAATAAGACTCGGGTGGTACATCTAATCGATGTAAAAGTAAAAAGGCACTTTTTTCAACATTCAATATTCTCAAACTTGATTGAGTAATGTTGTGAGTAACACATTTGTCAGTTACGATCCATTGTTGGAATTTGTATTTTCATGATAGATTATAACAAAACTAATAGGTCAACTAGGAACTATTTTTAAAAATCGCGCCGTCTGACGTCCTAAGTCGGCACGGATTGCCCATTGGTCTCGTTGGTTTATAGATTATAACAAAACTAATAGATCAACTAGGAACTATTTTTAAAAATCACGCCGTCTGACGTCCTAAGTCGGCACGGATTGCCCATTGGTCTCGTTGGTTTATAGATTATAACAAAACTAATAGATCAACTAGGAACTATTGTTAAAAATCGCGCCGTCTGACGTCATAAGTCGGCACGGATTGCCCATTGGTCTCGTTGGTTTATAGATTATAACAAAACTAATAGATCAACTAGGAACTATTTTTAAAAATCGCGCCGTCTGACGTCCTAAGTCGGCACGGATTGCCCATTGGTCTCGTTGGTTTATAGATTATAACAAAACTAATAGATCAACTAGGAACTATTTTTAAAAATCGCGCCGTCTGACGTCCTAAGTCGGCACGGATTGCCCATTGGTCTCGTTGGTTTATAGATTATAACAAAACTAATAGATCAACTAGGAACTATTGTTAAAAATCGCGCCGTCTGACGTCATAAGTCGGCACGGATTGCCCATTGGTCTCGTTGGTTTATAGATTATAACAAAACTAATAGATCAACTAGGAACTATTTTTAAAAATCGCGCCGTCTGACGTCCTAAGTCGGCACGGATTGCCCATTGGTCTCGTTGGTTTATAGATTATAACAAAACTAATAGATCAACTAGGAACTATTGTTAAAAATCGCGCCGTCTGACGTCCTAAGTCGGCACGTATTGCCCATTGGTCTCGTTGGTTTATGTGTGGACTTTTGTGTTTGATGTTTTGGTGTAGTGTTAAGTGTTTTTGTTCCTCTTGTGTCCATTCTGTGTTTATATTCTCTGCGTTTTCACTTAAGGTGTTTTGCTGTTGGTGCTGCAACCGAGTCATGTTGGTCATCCCCTCCTTTCTATTATAAATTAGGGTCGATATAAAAGTAAGGGGTTTATTTTCTATAATGGGATGGGAATGCGCGTGAAATTAACAAAACATTAACATGAGCAAATAGCTAACACACCTTTTAAAATTAAAATATGAAATGTCAAATTAAACTTTTTATCACTACAGTGTTCAAAGGTCAATGACACTAAATCTAAAATGTCAAAACATATATTAAACCTAAAAATTCAAATATTTGGATCGCAATAGCGAACATCCTCCTTTGGTATTCAGAGGCTTAATAAAAAAAGAAACAATCGGGTATACTTACGCAACACTAGCGACATAGACTTTCTATGCTAAATAATTTGAAGTCAAAAGGGGCTATATTCTAATAAAAATGAGAAACCAATTAGAGTGCAGTAGAAAATAGTGACTGTTTGGTTGCTTTGAAATAAAGGTCCAGGTAAATATCCCCATTGATTTAATAACTGGATATAACCCTTGCATAAAAAAAAAATAATTAAATATTGGCAATTACTCACGATGGATGCAGACAAATATTTAGTCAAATGCCAATTTTAGCATATTGCAAACCCAAAAAGTTGATCGATAAACTCACATCAGCAAAACCTTAAGTGAATTATCTATTGAAATCACTAAATAATATGCAAAGGATTCCTGACGATGGCGGATTTACCAAATATTCAATATAAAAAATATAAAAAATGTATAATATTTATTAACCTCGTATCAAACAGGGGTGTGCGACAGGGTAGATCCACTCTTTGAAATATAAAAGGTTTCGTGAAAACATAAAAACCAACGTATTGATTGCCATTATACAGTATCTAGATTTAGAATGCAAAATTAATATTAATTAAATAATTAATATGAAAAATGTTATGATCGCTGAGCAATAGAGGTCCCCTACCGGCGGTATATATTTATGTCCTGCAACTCTGCCTATAAAAAACTCTTCAATTAAACATGAGTTTTAATTTTTACTATCTGTGCAGCCCAGGTCTGAGGTTTTATCCCCTATATCAATTGGAAAGAGAGGTCAAGAGTAACGAAAGTTGAACTTGCTCTGTAACTATCAAAGACAAAGCTGAGTATCAAATTTTACCTGAATATCTCTATTTGTTGCAGAAAAATAGTCTGGAAAACTTTGAATTTTGCATATGGGCAATGGGCATATGTCGTATAGTGGTTTTGTTGCGTTGTGTTTCTTTCTCTGGTTCTTTAACTCTGTGAATGGTACTGGTCTGATCTTCTGAGACGAAAGAAAAACGCTTCAAACGCCGAAGTCCATTTTGATAAGAACTTTAATCTAACAATCCGAAAATGGTCAAAGGCGGCTGCTATGCTGGCATGCAAGGTGGAGGCCCATTTGACATGGTCTCCCACAGGGAGGAGACCCGCTGGACAATCTACGAATAGGTCTGCGATTAAGTCTCTATTAAGTCTGAATTGCATTTTCTGACCAGGGCTTTTATACTAGAGAACAAACAACTCGTTTACTTCCCCATACCCCCAGTGATGAAAATGAAGCACGAATCTTGGCCGTAGGAATGAACGTGAACTCTAGATGTGACATAAATTATGCAACTAATGTCCGTACTCGAACCTACCCCCATTCCTGACCTCACGATTTCTACGTTTCCCATTTAGGTAACAGGCTCTATCTAGGTAATAATCATGTTTCCTCCTTGCATACCAGCATTGCAATATCATAACAGTCTCTCACTAAAATCAATGATATATACAGTATGTCTTTGATATCCTGTTTATCACTTTCGGAACAAACAGTGGCGGATCCCGGATAAAATAATGAGGGCCATTATTTTACACTCGCCCCACACACAAAGACAAACACGCAGTGGTTCTCTAGATGAACTTTATGAATAGTCTTTATTTGAAGTAGTGAGCGTCTGTGTGTCCGCTGTCTGCTTTGCCTGTTGATGCCATGGGTTTCTATTCTGTAGGATGGTCTTTTCACACTTGTTGCATTCCTAACACCAATGTTGAAGTCTCAGATCAACAAATCTATGTCCCCTAGCGAAATGACATCAGCTTGGAATGTATCCCATTTTGAATTTGAAATAGCACGAAGGTTTCCCTTGTCCTCCCGCATCTATAGTATCGTGTTCCCCAACCGTCTGAGAATGCAGGCCACGGCAACCAAACAGACACGTGTCGTATAGCAGTTTCTTTGTCGCGTCAGCTCGTGTCGTATAGTGGTTTTGTTGCGTTGTATTTCTTTCTCTGGTTCTTTAACTCTATGAATGGCACTGGTCTGATCTTCTGAGACGAAAGGAAAACGCTTTAAACGCCGAAGTCCATTTTGATAAGAACTTTAATCTTACAATCCGACAATGGTCAAAGGCGGCTGCTATGCTGGCATGCAAGGTGGAGGCCCATTTGACATGGTCTCCCACAGGGAGGAGACCCGATGGACAATCTACGAATAGGTCTGTGATTAAGTCTCTATTAAGTCTGAATTGCATTTTCTGACCAGGGCTTTTTATACTAGAGAACAAACAACTTGTTTACTTCCCCATACCCCCAGTGATGAAAATGAAGCACGAATCTTGGCCGTAGGAATGGACGTGAACTCTAGATGTGACATGAATTATGCAAGTAATGTCCGTACTCGAACCTACCCCCATTCCTGACCTCACGATTTCTACGTTTCCCATTTAGGTAACAGGCCCTATCTAGGTAATAATCATGTTTCCTCCTTACCAGCATTGCAATATCATAATAAACATGTTATAAAGTACAAATAAGTGCAATCAAAGTTAAACATATTGAAATCAACAATCTCAATGAATATTCTTTATCAATTTCAATTAAATGAAAATAACTTCAACAGTCTCTCACTAAAATCAATAATATATACAGTATGTCTTTGATATCCTGTTTATCACTTTCGGAACAAACAGTGGCGGATCCCGGATAAAATAATGAGGGCCATTATTATACACATAACTCCTCGAAAAATAGGTCCAGCGTGACAAAAGTCGAACTTGCCCTGTAGCTAACTATACTAAGCTGAGTATCAAATTTCCCCTGAATAAATCTTTTTGTTGCAGGAAAAAGTCCGGAAAACTGACTTAAGTTTCAATTTCCAAGTCATCAAGGGTCGTAACTACTCGAAAAATAAATCAAGCGTGACGAAAGATGAACTTGTTCTGTAACTATTCAAGACAAAGCTGTGTATTAAATTTTACCTGAATATATCTATTTGTTGAAGAAAAAAAAAAAAGGAAAACTGGCAAAAACTGAATTTTCCAAGTCATCAAGGGGCATAACTCCTCTGAAAGTAGGTCAAGCGTGACGAAAGTTGAACTTGCTCTGTAACTATCCAAGTCCAAGTTGTGTATTAAATTTCACCTGAATATCTCTATTTGTTGCAGAGAAAAGTTTGGAAAACTGTCGAAAATTGAATTTTGCAAGTCATGAAGAGGCATAACTCCTTCAAGTTGTAAAATAGTTCAAGCATGACGAAAGTCAAACTTGCTCTGAAAATATCCAAGACCAAGCTGTGTATCAAACTGATAATCGGACAGACGGACAGACGGACGGACGGACAGACAGACAGAGAGGAAACTAAGAGTCCCCTTCGGTGTTGCCGGAAGGGGACTTATTAATATTAGCATAAGCGTTTTTTTTCAATTAGTATTACATCACATCGCGTTTTTCTAGCGCTATACAGTATCAAATTGAAATAGTGACGTATTTATCCCTTTGATGTGGCGGACTGCCGTCCGGCTTCCGTGCCTGGTGCAAACAGTCTTCCTCGGCTTATGTATATTAATAATAATTAATACTCAAAATTTGGCCCCGTTACCATAAACTAAGAATTGAAATTGACTAAAGTCAAATTCTCAAAATACGTTGTATAGCAAATCAGTGAAAACATTGACTTCACCCTTTCTATTTTTCTTTGAAAATAGAAATATTGCTTGCACAATTTCAATTCGTTACAAATATTATAATGAAACAAAGGAGGGGATCTCCAACAACACCAGGTTGCAGCACCCACTGCAAAACCCCAAAACACCCAATGCAAAAACACAGCGCAGACGAGCACAGGAATATAGGCAAAAGGGACAAGGAACGCCAACGCACAACACAAATACATCAACCACAAAGGATTACACATAAATCAACGAGACCAATACGGAAGATCGCAAATACTTCTAAACAAGACTGTATGTATGTTTTCGCGCTCTCCTCGATTGTTCTCCACTGTTATGACGTCATCAATTTACTTGGGCAGAAAAGTTGACCAGGTTTAGGTAGGTGATTAAATGAATAATCAGAACGCTGTACGCTGCACAAGCTGTATTTGCGATCTTGCGTATTGGCAACCGTTGCCGACTGAGGAAAAAGAAAATTGAAATTTAGACTTTAAAAAGTCAATTCTGAATTTATGGCGCCAGGCCCAGGACCCATATTTTTGTAGGCATGTCCTGCTGGAATCGTCACCCTTTTCCTTCTTCCTATTCGTACAACTCATTTCATGTTTAAATATTTTTGTCTTTATATGATTATTGCATTAAGAATATTAGATATTTCCATTATTCATGTACATTTAACATGTGTTTAAGGATTTACCGACAAAAGTGTTACTCTGTACAAAGGGGTGATTGATTATTTTTCTCTCACCCATATATTTTCACATAATTCATGAATAAACATTGCTTGTTTTGCTTTATTCATTAAACGACGGATTGATTGAAATATTGTTTACAATCTCAGAAAGGTGCTAATTTAAATGAGATGCATAATTAAACGGAGTTCAATATTTGTAAGACGCTTGTTTAGGATCAATCCTAAAAATTTACAGAGTCTTCACATTACAAGGATTGCAGGAAACAAATAATATTGATAGTTATGAAATTGGAACGGATATCGCCCTGAACTGTATAGATGATACAGAAGTTAATCGTTATAACCGAAGATCACAAGAGTGATTGATCGTTCCGGTTGAATGAAACCTCAGATGAAAAACCTCGAGGAAGTGAAGACACCCCCCACTAACCAAACAAGAAAACAAATTCAAATTCAATTTGATGTCCAATTGCGAATGCTGTTGAGATTGTCGTCAGGATTTTTTTATCTCATTTGTGTCACACTTATGCCCTTTGCCGTGTAGAGCTCGTAAAAAGGTTTCCCGCGAGGGGTTTGACAGTAAGTGTTTTTAATTATTTTCCCTGTCATGGTCGCCTTGGTACTATTTATATAGATATAACCTCAGACAGTTCATGTTTTGTAGACATTTGTGTTTTCATTTTCGTGCATGAACGTCGACGGCGGGTGCGGCTAACCAAACATGGGATGCTTACTCCTTCCGGGCACCTGGTCCCGCCTCTAGCTTGCTAGGGGTCCGTCGATTCTCTAGTAATTTACACTTGATCAAGTCCAACTGGCCGAATATGTGTGTATTTGAGTTTTTATTTCATTCATTACATAGGGCTTTAAACATTATTGAAGGTTTTTGTTTGTTTGCTTTGGATCCTGTTTTATTCTGATTTTGTATGCCTTCGGTTTCTGATTTTCTGAATTATCGATTTTGTGCTGTGTACAGGGATATGGTCATTATCCATATTTGTCATTCGATCAACTTTGGAAAAGGGAGAAGGCATGAGTTGTTTATGTGGTAAACGTCAGTTGAAATCATAAAAAGGGAAAGTTAAGGTTGAGCTCATCCGGTATGCTAGAGCATGTACTGATGTTTTGGATTTTCATAATAGAAATTTACAAATAACCAAGAAACTTTTAGGTCAAGGTTTTCGCTTTCAAAAAATTGTAAAGAAATCATAGAAATTTTACAAAAAATGTTGTCAACTACTTTTAAAATTCGGACCCATACAAGCAACAGAGTATATTACTTTGGGTATTTTGCAACCTGCATTTTATGGTGAAATGATAAACAAAATAAGAAGGATCAAAGGTAGACAGAACTACCATAAAAATGCGTCAGAATTATCAAACGCCTTTTATACCGTGGATATGATCCTTTTCATACCAATCCTCACCAAATGGACACTGGGCATGGTACTTGACCAATCTACATTCTTGTACCAGCGCATCCTTAATACTTGCACTCTGACTGACTGTGACGACGGGCCTGTCCAAACCTCTTTAGAGAAGACAGGGCCCTGACCATCTGTCCTCTCTGAATTTCAATTGGACTCCTCGGGTGATAACATACATGAGTTCGCTACAGCCGGAAGAGCACAAATTGTATTACGCATGCTCTCTTTTTAAATCTATTTACATACTCATCTGTGTTGCTTGGGCCCATGTGTTTTGCGGTCTTGTTTGTATGTGGTCATCTGATAGTGAGGAGGTTGTTGTACACCACAATTGTACGTTCTTCGAGACCTCTGGGTAATCGGAAAAGTGGAAGGGTCGTGCGCACGTAATCCAGGATAACCACACCATCTGCTACTGACGTGGCAGATGGCTGTCTTTTAGAAGTCGGTACCGTTTGCCCATCGGTCTCGTTGATTTATGTGTAGTCATTCGTGTTTTATGTTTTTCTGTGGTTTGACGTTTCTTGTACCCCTGCGTCTCTTTCTGTGTGTGTCTTCTTTGTGTTTTGGGAGGTTGGTGTTGGTGCTGCAACAAGGTGTTGTTCGAGATCCCCTCCTTTCTATTGAACGTCAAACACGTAGATGGTCAGTTTGGAATCCTCAATGCTACAAGTGGGGAAGTTATATTTCAGCATCACAAACTTTCCTTTTCTGGGTAGCAACATCCCGCATCGTCTGTTAATGGCGTGTCCATATCTCAGTTGATACGCTATGCCAGAGCAAGTAACAAATATACAGATTCTACGGTCGATATGGGGAACTCGTAATACACTATGATGTCCCACTCTCCAGAATTGTGGATGACAATCTGTCCTAGACCATTTGTACCGTCCAACCAATGACTATACTTTATATCTTCCAAAATGTAAGTAACCGGATGTGACAATTCTACCGAATTGAAGCCACGGTAGTCGCATGTAAGCAGGAGATGCTGACTCTTCCTGGACACCTGGTCTCATTCCCATTTCGGAAGTTTGCTTCGTTTCATATGGTGGATGTTTTTGTTTTCTTTGCTTTGGTTCATGTTTTATCCTAATTTTGTATGCCTTCGGTTTATGATTTTCTGAATCGATAGTATGCTATTTACAGGGATATGGTCATTTTCAATATTTGTCATTCATGTAATGTGGATAACAACACAATTTGCTACTAACGTGGCAGAAGGCCGGTACCGATTGCAAATTGGTGAAGTCTTTTGCGTCTGTCTATTTTGCGTCTCTTTACTCCATTTTACTTTACATTCGTATTTGGGTGTATCGGTGCTCAGCTGTGGATGCTATAACGGATTCCTTTTGAAGACCCCCCCCCTCATTTATTCTGCTGTTCAAAAGCAGAAAAGATGTACCAATGTCAAAGAAAAATTTTACGGAAATTTGTGCTAAATTTATGACTTTGGAAGCGCTGTATGTACATCGCAGATATATTGATTACTCGTCACGGAGATTGCACTGGACATACGTGGACACTAGTGGTCACTTAAGTTTAAACGCCCATATAATACACCTGGATCTGTGGAAATATTAGCGTACCTGTTTAGTGCACATAACAAGCATGGCATCAAAGTCTAAATATCTCCCGACAAAAGGAAGTAAAACAAAACGCATTACAAGTACCAGTGATGTATCGAATACCAGCGGGGATGAAGTTAGTATGTTGATGTTGGAATTGGATGAAATAAAAAAGAAAACTGTCTCAAAAGATGATATAAAGGATATTGTTTCCAGTTTCGTTAAAAAAATGTTGATTGGAGCAAAAGAAGTTATGGAGAAGCAGTTCGAAGAATTCAAAAAAGAGCAAGATAAAGTGAGAAATGATCTGGCAAAAAGGATAGACAGATTGCAGAATGAAAATCAACTGTTAAAAGAATCACTTGCGGAAAAAGCGAAGCAGATAAGAGAGATGGAGCAGATAGTAAAGGAAACATCAAAAATGGCCAAAAAAGCTGACTCAAAAGCGAATATCAACGAACAGTACTCCCGCAAGTGTAATGTCAAAATATTCGGATTGCAAGAGGTAGAGAAAGAAAACACAAAAAATTTAGTGCAGTCCATGTTGAAAGATGTCGCCAAAATTACCCTGAGAGAGGAAGATATAGTTGCAGTGCATAGGATCCCCGGGGGTAGGAGATCAGGACCGAGACCGGTACTCCTTAAAGTTAAAAATAGTGAGGTTAAGGCAGTGATAATGCGCAAGAGATCGGCGGTCAAAGGGCACGGACATTTGCGATTAGCTGACGATGTCACGGAATCTAATTCCTTCATCGCCTGCTTATGGCGTTTTCATATCTCAGTTGATACGCTATGCCAGAGCAAGTACCAAATATACGGATTTTGTTCTGAGAGCTAGGCGTCTTTCAGATAAGCTTCTCAGTCAGGGATATGTTTGTGACCGACTAACATCGTCACTGAGGAAGTTCTACGGTCGATATGGGGAACTCGTCATACACTTTGATGTCCCACTATCCAGAATGGTGGATGATATTCTGTCATAGACCATTTGAACCATCCAACAAAAGATTGTACTCTATATCTTCCAAAATGGAAGTAACCGGATGTGACAGTTCTACCGAATTGAATCGACGGGTGTTGCATGCAAGCAGGAGATGCTTACTCTTCCTGGGCACCTGGTCTCACTCTCATATCGGGAGTTCGCTTCTTTTCATATGGTGGAGGTTTTTGTTTCTGTTTGCTTTGGTTCCTGTTTTATCCTGATTTTGTATGCCTTCGGTTTCTGATTTTCTGAATTATCGATTTTGTACTGTAGACAGGGATATGGTCATTATCCATATTTGTCATTGATCCAACGCCTCAAAGAACATTCATTTATCGAGCAAGCGTACTATTTTAACGGACACGTGTATGGACGAACAAAAGATGGGTCACAGAGGATCAGATTTGACATCAAAGATGACCTCGCAAAGAAGATCCAGAAAAAATCCAGCGGATCCATGGCAGATTATGACACTTCGGACTCCGAGTAGTGCATTTCCTACTGAGTTATGTATCAGTAAGTGACACATCGCTTTAGATATTATGGCTTTATGTTGAACAGTTTTGTATATTTATATATAATCGCTCTATTTTGAAAAAAGAAATCGATGCAGCAGTATAAGTAAAGTGTACATGTATACAATTTATCATTTGTTTTGAATCTACCTATAAACCTTGTTATTCTGATACGCCTCGTCGCACTGCATTGCTTTTAAATACCTTAGCGACCTGTACAAGTATCCGGATTCGACACTCACGGTTTGACCGATATCGGTTCCTATTGATAATGGTCCACATCAATTTCCAGTGCTGTTACATGCTGGCGGGGGTGTACCGTAACTCAAAAAGCAATGAAGTATAAGAATTTATATATTTTCTTTCTTAAAGAAAGCCAAATGTCGAGGGATATCTAGTACAGGTTATTATAGAACAGGTAACACATGTATTCGGCAATCACTTGGTAGTTTTTTTTTCTTTATTAAAAAATATTTTGAAAAAAGGCCTTGCAGATGAGGCTAGAGTCTACCTGACTTGATCTGTATTCCCATTATTGAATTAACCCATGTAGGGTCGAAACGTGTAGATTTTCGTCAGCAACTGTTGATCAAAGCTGATTGATCCGTCATTACCATCTTTATTTTCTACAGCAATTTTTTTTTCTTTGATTGTAATGAGTGTGTATGAAAGATGTGTGGAATTATGTGTTGTTTTTGAATGTGTGAATGAATGGATGTACTCCACTTATGATAAATTAGATAAACCTGAAATTACATGAATTGTTTGAAGATTTCATCAATGAATTGCAGAGGGTTGGGGTATTTTTGTAAAAGAAAAGATGAATTCAATTACTTAAGATCTAAGAAAGCAACAATTTACTGTTTACAGGACACACACTTTACTAGTAGATCAGAGAGTTTAATTAGAAGTCAATTGGGCTTTGAATGCATCTCATCCTATGGTACAAGTGACTCCAGAGGAGTAAGCATCTTATTTAATAATAATTTTGAATACAAAATCAATGAAAAAATAATAGACGATCATGGAAATTTTGTAATTATAAACCTAGAAGTAGAGAAAAAGCTTATTATCACTTTTGTTACAATTTATGGCCGAAACGAAGATAAACCTAATTTTTTCCAGTCTATAAAAGAGCAAATAAGTGAACTACAACAAGAATTAATTATATTTTGTGGTGATATGAACTTAGTTTTAGAATTTGAAAAAGATTGCGATAACTACATCAGACAAAATAATCCAAGAGCAACAAAAGAAGTTTTAAATATTATGGAAGAGCTATCACTCAAAGATCCTTGGCGCATATATAATCCTGATAAACGAGTATATACATGGACTAGGCGAAACCCATTAAAAAGAGCAAGACTAGATTTTTTATGGTGTCAGATTCAGTTCTCTCATTAATTGACAAAGTTGAAATAATGCCTGGATACAGGACTGACCCCTCTTTTATAAGCTTAGATATCAGATTGAATGATTTTGTAACAGGAAAAGGCTTCTGGAAATTTAATGATTCACTGTTATCTGATAGGCTATATGTTGAAAAAGTTAAAAATGTGATCCGACACACAAAGTATGAATACGCGAATATTTTATATAGGGCAATGGCAATAGAAAACATTGATGAACTTGTGTTGCAGATAAATATTTCTGACCAATTGTTTTTTGATACTCTGCTCATGAAAATAAGGACAATGACTATTTCTTACTCAGCAGAACTTAAAAGACATAAGAATAAAACTAAATTAGATTTAGAAAAAGAAATAAAAGAATTGAAAAGTAAGTTAGATGCAAAATATGAGGTCTCTTTAAATGATAGATTAACAGATGTAAGTACTGAACTTGAAAATATAAGAAAGCATGAACTTCAAGGAATGTTCCTAAGATCTAGATGTAAGTGGATTGAAGAAGGGGAAAAGCCCACAAAATATTTCTGCGCATTGGAGAAAAGAAATTTTATTAATAAGAATATTGTTAAGTTAGAAACAGAAAAAGGTCTAATTACTAAACAGGAAGACATTCTAAATGAAGTAAAAATGTTTTATATGAATCTCTACAGCAACAAAGATAATGAATTAGTCAATGTAAACTTAAATAAAAAGCTCTGTACCTTTGCTAAGGGAAAAAGATAGAGAAAATTTAGAAAAACAAATAAGTATTAAAGAAGTAGGATACGCAGTACGTGCTCTCAAGAATGATAAAAGTCCAGGTCCAGATGTTCTTTTTGCCAGACTTGAGGTTTTTTATTTATAGATCAATCATAGAGGGGTTTTCAAGGGGGGAGCTTTCCATTTCACAAAAAATGGAAGAAATGGAAACACTTTATTTTGAGAAAAGAATACTGGATATTAAAAAACTTATAGAATCATGGTCTCATAGAATACTTACACCTATTGGGAAAATATCTGTTGTAAAAAACATTATGATACCAAAACTTACGCATTTGTTCATATCATTACCAAACCCTTCTGACAAAATTATAGATGAATTACAAAAAATATTTTTCAATTTCATTTGGAATAACAAACCAGACAGAGTTGCAAGAACTACTTTTTTCAGAATTATAGTCAAGGTGGACTCAAGATGATACATCTTAGGTCATTCATTAAATCTATTAAACTAACTTGGGTAAAAGGAATACTAAAGGATGATTCGATTTTAAGTGAAATTTTTTGTGCAAGTGTTGAAACTGAAAAGAAATATTTATACAAATTAGGACCAGAATTTTTGAACACCACCTATAAATATATAAAAAAACTCTTTTTGGAAAGACGTTTTAATAACTTTATATGAGTTAAGAATTAATATTCAGAATAAAAACCCTGAAAAACAAGAAACTGTATATGAAGAATTATGGTACAACAAAAAGATAAAAATTGATAAGAAAATAGTATTTTACAAAAATTGGTTTGAAAAAGGAATTATCTATGTTTATGATCTTTTTGACACATATGGAAATATTATGAATTATAATGATTTTTGTGAAAGATTTAATTTTAGACCGCATATAACTCACTTTTATGGTTTAAAAAAAAAGTTTTAGAGATAGTTGGCCATGGCTGAGAGATAGGCAAAATATAATTCTACCAAATTTTAATGAACACTTAAAGATAATAATAAAGAATAAATCACAGAAACCATCAGTATATGACATATTCATGGAAAATGTAAAATTAACCTCGAAACATAACTTCTTTGAAAAATGGCATCAAGAGATAAACTTTGACAGGACTCATGGATCAGAAACTTCTATTAATATTTTACCATTTATTACTACTATTGATACAAAATTAAAATGGTTTCAATATAAAATAATTCACAGAATTCTTAGTACAAATAACTTTTTGCAGAAAATTAATATTACTCAGTCTGACTTATGTTCATATTGTGAAATGCATAGAGAAACCATAAAACATTTACTTTGTGACTGTACCGTATCATAAGAATTTTGGCACGACTTTGAACATTGGATCAACGTACAATTAAACTTTGAAATTCATTTATCTGACAGCGATATAATTTTTGGAAAAATAAATTGAGGGAGAAATGCCCTATCCACTTATTGATTTTACTAGGGAAATATTTTATTTATAAACAGAAATTTAAGAATAGTAGACCCACAATGAAAATATTTAAGCTTGAAGTGAGATACTATTATAAAATAGAAAAGTATATTTATTTAAAAAATAATAAGGAAACTTCATTCTCTCAAAGGTGGAAATCACTAGAAAGCTTCTGTGAAAATTGATTAATTTCAGAAAAATATTTAAAAAATTCTTTGTACGTTTATTTGTTTGTCAAGCCTCTTATATGAATTACATTATTATACATGGACATCAGTAACTCCTTTACACATATGTACATGTATTATATTGGTTATCTTAAGTCTATACAGCTCGCATGACTTTGCTTAGTTATATTTGAGTTATGATGCAATTTTTGCTCCTGTTATTTTTTAGATATGTTAATTAGAAACTGAGTCTCCATAAAGTATGGTTTCTGGATCAACCTACCTTACTTTTTCATATCTTGTATAATTACTCAATGGGAACCATTGCACAAAGAATCCATAAACCAAACTTATATAGAAAGCTCTTTTAGTTCGCATTTTATTTATTATGCATGCATTTGCTCTTTTGAACTTTTTGCTTGTTATTAAGAACTGTTGCTTCGTTTCAGCTCATTTTTTTGTAAAATCTAATATTGAAATGAACAGTTGCTTTGTTGTGATGCTACATTATCTCATTTTTTATTGTTTTGTTTTGTTTTTGTTTTGTTTTGCTTGTTTTTTCCCTATCCTTCTCTTAGATGGTTAAAACATACATATAAGACAACATTTTGATTTAATTAGCAGATAATGAGTATATATAATATATCACTTTATAAGAAGTAAGACATCTATATGTGGAGTACATGGAATGAAAGAGTGAGTGAAAGAGAATGCTAGAAAAATTTCCTGAAAATGTCATTTTTTTCTATATGTAGTTATATCTTTTTCGGATGAAAAAAAAATTATAAAAAAAATGTCAAAGATTCCTGGAAATATGGCATAACTGTGTAAGTCTCCTTAAAGAGGCAATCACGAACCCCTGAATGGAAGGTGCCAGGAAGGATTGGGCGTCCTTTGACTGAAGGCAACACCCGCCGCGAATGCCAAATAGAAATGTGTCAAATCCGGTGATGTACAAATAGGTAAAAAATTGGAAAAGTCTTACGCAAGAATGTCCTTAATGACAAATATGGATAATGAACATATCCCTGTATACAGCACAAAATCGATAATTCAGAAAATCAGAAACCGAAGGCATACAAAATCAGGATAAAATAGGAACCAAAGTAAACAAACAAAAACCTCCACCATATGAAAAGAAGCGAACTCCCGATATGGAAGTGAGACCAGGTGCCCAGGAAGAGTAAGCATCTCCTGCTTGCATGCAACACCCGCCGCTTCAATTCGGTAGAACTGTCACATCCGGTAAATGTCGAAATGTTAAATAAGTTCTTTGATGTTACCATAGTATGTCCTCCGAGGCATCCGAAGCCGTTCCCCTAAATAACATTGAGCAAGCAGCTAACTGGTGAGTCTCTTTGTCTCAACATGAAGTTGTTGGACTTAGAACATCTTCTTGTACAGCGTATTTGTTGTGAAATGCATACTTAATAGGCATGCGTAGAGGGAATATTGTTCCACATGAAGGGAAAGTTTGTAATGGTAAACGTAAAGTAACTAACATTGTTGAAACTTGCAGTCATCATATTTCTCAAAGATTATGACATTCAGCTAATTATTTTTTGTAATCATTCACAAGTACTATTACCAATATTGAAATGTATACTTCTACATGAAAAAGAAATAAAAATGTATGTACAAAAGATATATATTCTATGATTTGAAAGTAATATGTACATTTGTTGTAAATGCTGAAGTTGTTCTAGATGGCTTCATACTCATCTGCTTGGATCACAAAATCATAATGTCAGAACATCTGAAAAATACAAAAGAGCAAACAATTTATTCACGGTCGCATATATCTCGTCATTCTCGTGATACGCAAATGATATGTTCCATGGCCATCCCCTTAGGTTACACCAGGTATATAAATACTGTCTAAATCTAATTTATATAAATTGAAATAAATAATACCATGGAAAGTATAATTTGTGTATCACGTGAAATGTGATGGTCCCTCGTGTTTCTATGAAGCTGTATTATCTTGGTCTGTTTCTCTGTTTTGTCTTTTCTCGAGAGAAAAATCTGTTTTATATATTTTTTGAGAATTTATATGTATATAAGCTTTATAATTGTTATTTTTGGAATCTTGTTTTCCGATTTACTTACATTCACTGATTAATTCATGAATAGCAATTTCATTTATAAATAATACATCAAAAAAATACTGATATAATGATAATAATGATAAGGAAAATAAATTAATCAAGAAATGTATTTCATAATTTGTTTTTCTAGTAGAAAATGATGTATCTCCCTAAATAATGAATTGCTTTAACTCAGCTTACCGATGGCAAAGTCGGGATTAAAATAGATACATTGTCGCTCAATACCCAACAATTACTTCACCTTCCGTATTAAGAAAAATATCAAACGAGCAGAACTAGATGGAAAGAGTTGATCTCTAACAAGAGTCAGTTGCAGCCTCATCAGCAAAAGACAGAAGAGTTAAAGGCCGACAGGGGACTATATAAGGAGACAGGTAAATTTTCTGTCATTTCCTCACTGACCGCTATAGGGTTAACATCTCTTGTTGGTATCTGATTGGTTCAATTTAATCCTTTTACCCCTATCAATTTTTGATTGACAGCTTTAAACAAATGAGACTCGGGAATCTCATTAACATAATAAAGGATTACCTATCGGGTTGTCTTTGATGTAACACGCTGCTCACAGACGGCGTTGTCTTCAAAGACGGTATGCCACGCCTATCAAGCTTATGTCACTCAGGTATAACTATTAACGACCGGGTGGGTTCCCAACGTCGGCCTTTAAAGAGGATCCTGACGATAATCTCAACAATAGAGCACCAAATTGATCATCGACGGACCCCCTAGCAAGCTAGAGGTGGGACCAGGTGCCCGGGAGGAGTAAGCATCCCTAGTTGGCTAGCCGCACCCGCTAAGATAGAAATACAACAAGAGACGCAAATGGTACAAGGAACACAAAACACCGGTAAGAAGGAAAACAACAATGTCACAAAATATCGCAATCAATGCCACTTTCATCAAGACGAATTGAAACAAATGAACCAAGTAGATAAAGGCCCAATTGAAAGATGAAGAGCAATAAAAAAAAATTAGGGAGACTAATGTACGAAAGAGATACACTCTGGACAACCAACTCAACCTTTTGCTATTTCTAATGTTAATTATATGGATATCCTGATCACGAGCACAATCCGCATAATTGTTGCTTGTATCATATAAGGAGGAATCATGCTGTGCATATTTATATGAAAAAGTCTTCCCAGGATAATATTTCCTTGTATTTGTTTTGTGTTTCAGGTTTCTTCTTGCACTGCAACGTTGAAATAATGACTTTTCAAGATAAATATTCGCTACAACGAAATTGTAGCTATAATCCCCATCCTTGCCAATACGTTATACATTTCATTGTCATTGGGGCCCTCCTTCGCCACAAAGAAAAATGTTTAATATCGAAATATGTTCTTTTATAATATTTCAGTGCACCATATGCGCATTTCAACATGTTATGTCGCATCAGTGATGCTAGGGCCTAAAAAGAGGACATTAAATCAAAATGAAATTATGGAGAGAAAATCTAAACTTGACCTTAAACTTTTGCCAAAGAACCATGCAATTAGGGAGATACCCCTTAGTTTTCGACAATTTTCATGAACGTGTGTAATGGTGAATCTATTACAAATATAAGACAAGAACTGAAACGCTGTGAAATCATGAATGACCAATTGCAGAGCCATAACAACATATTACTTTTCCTTTACGAGTTAATTTAGAATAAAAATGGCTTACAAATGTCGCATGAAGACACGGTATGTCTTATATCGAGTACCAGGAATCTTATACCAAATCCTTAAATGACGTCACATGATAATCGTTCTTGTTGACGTCATAGCAAAGTAAGAAAATGACGTCCGAATGCTGCAAAAATATACTCAAAATAGGTCATTTTTCACTTTGCTGGTGTAAATTCGTTACCTAGTCATCTTGTGACCAGTGCCCAATTCCACAAAAGTTCTTACGAACAAATTCAGGAATTTTGGTAACTTTCATCATTGAATAAAATGTTGTTAACTTTTTCTATCCTAGAATGTTTTATGTTTTCTTATATCATTTTACATACTTATTATAAATTCAGAGACAAAACTTCGCTAAATCTAGTTAGAAAGTAGAACTAATCAATCATAAGTTACGAAAAATCCTGAAATTTTTCGTGAAACTCTCTGTGAAACAGGGTACAGATCTTGTTTTGCCTCGACCTGTGACCATTGTTAACTTCTCAACTTTTCTGTGTCGTTATCTCTGTGAACGATGTTAGGAATCTAAAAAATCTCACCTCTCTGGCACACACTGTATTTATGACGCGTGCAGCCAGTATCCCGCCATGTATTGTCATCTCCGTGAACGATGCAATGTTGGATCCCACTGAAGAAAGGAAAATGAATATGTTAGATTAAAATAGTAAAAATTCTTTTCTGTCTGCCTAATAAATGACAAATATGAAGAATGACCATATCCTAACACACAGTACAACATCGATAATTCAGGAAATCAATAACCGAAGGCATACAAAATCAGGATAAAACAGGAACCAAAGCAAACAAAGAAAAACTTGCACTACATGAAAAGAAGCGAACTCCCAAAAAGGGAGTGAGACCAGATGACCAGGAAGAGTCACCATCTCCTGCTTGCATGCAAAATCCGTCGCTTCAATTCGGCAGAAATATCACATCCGGTTACTTGAATTTCGGAACATACAAGTACTAGTATATTCTGTGGGTGGATGGTTAAATCTTCAAATCTTATGCATGTCAAACGTCTTCAAATTGAATAGCATCATTTAAGAACAGATAAATTGGCAGCATGGACCAGACATGCACGTTTCGGGTACTCAACCCTCTTCAGTGATCCTCAAATCTAAACAACATATTACTTTTACCGAAAATACTCTATAAGCCGGGGCGAGTCCCCATGTATGTAACTTCCATTTGAGGGTTTATAGACTTACGCGCCCCTGGATACAAAGATATATATTCTGCATGTGCTGTTTACACATTTCATTAAATTTATAGTTTTCTCCTGAAAACATGTCCATTATCTTGGACTACACAACCAGTTGTGCCTCATAATGAAATTGATATGAAAGTTCATGTGAAATTCGTATAAATTTCAAATAAGATTTATATGAAAAATATTTAATATAAATTTCACATTAATTACTTCATATAAATATTACATGAATTTATCTGTAACCTTCATGTAAGTTGTACTTATATGAATTTCATGTCAGAACCTTCACATGAAGAAAAGGGAATGATCTCCAGCATGACTATCCTGCATTCACCAGGAAACAAACCCACAATAAACATAAAACTTCTCACTGTAAGGTGACATCACAAATAAGATAGTTAAACGCAGCGGCGTCTTGTAACACAGATTCTATGTAAATGGATCGAAAAAATATGGCATGCGTATAACAGTCTGTGCTCTACTGGCTGAAGCGAGCTCAAGATCAATCACCCGAGAAGTCTGACCAACTTTCGAATAGGACAGAAAATCAAGACCCAGTCTTCTCATTATGGAGTCCCGTCGTCATGGTTGACCAGTATGCAACGTTGGGAAAGACACTGGTACAAAACTGTAGACTGTCCCAGTACCAATAATTTTTTTACATGAAATTCATGTAAATTTCATGTTCATGCTCTTACCTTATAAATTTCATCTGAACTTTTACATGAAGTTCATGTGAATTTCATATGAATTTCATATGAGGCACAATTGGCTGCGTACCAGTGATTACATTGACGTGAACTCTCTTTGTATGGTGGTAAGGTTACATTTACAGCTAGCATCTCTGTTTCCTTTTGCTTGAATAGATTTTGCGTTCGAATGAAGACAGGTATGTATAGAGCTGAGGTAAATTGCATACTTTTACTAAATCAAAATGCAGCCTTCCAGTTCAAATATATTGTTACGACTTTGATATGAAAATATTGTTGTTCCTTTACAGTACATATTTGCACCTATAAAAGCTGTACTTTACATAACAAAGGAAGCCTTAATGACCTCAATCGTATGACAAGGCTTGATATTTGCATATCTTTGTAATCTTCAAAGATATTCAAATATCACAATAATTATGACATACTTTTTACTGCACTATTTACATTTAATTCCGTCCTTGAATTGGATATGGTGATACGTTATTGTCTCCGTCTGTTCGTTCCCTTTTCTCACGAGAAAGCTCTGTTTTGTATAATTAGAGAATGAGTAAACCTTTTGATGTTTAACGTCTCCAAATTCATAAGCATCATTTTAGAGCAGATAAATTTAGAGTATGGACCAGACATGCACGTTTAGATAGTCAATTTTGAATGCTGATTTTTGGTTTTTGTCGACTTTCATTCTCCTATTGATAATAATCTAACAATTCTTAATATCGGACAGACGAACTATAAAAACATTATATTCAAGTGAAATTGAACTTCAAATTAAAAAAAAAACCCAATTTATGCCGTATTTTCTCTTTTTCCTCGCATCGTGAAACTTAAATTTCTGAAAAAATCTAAAAAAAAACCCCATCCCGGATGAATGAATGGATGAATATATTGGAATTAACGTAGTTTTACATCAAATGACTTTATGGTAATCAAAAAAATAAACATTTTAAATCTACTCCATGTGGAAAAGGGACATGTGGTTTTTGAATAAATGATTCTGCATTTCCTGGATGAGCCTTGCGGCCTTATGACTCTTGCATTATCGATTCAAGTGCCGTACCAGCGCGTAGCAAGGAGTGCGCGAATACACAGGTGCTTCCACAAAGTTGCCAAAAAATATATACATATAAAACAAAGACAAGAAAGTCTTCGAAAGGCTAAGTGAATTATTCTCCTCTAAAATGATGCTAATGAATTTGAAGACGTTAAACATTCTAACGTTGGAAACTGCCAAGTAATTGTGTAAAATCCATTAGTTCCCCCTTAAACCCATCCTGTTTCAAGGAAGCCCTAAACTATGCCCCGCATGAAAGTTTTTGAAAAGTACTCTGGATAAGAGCCTGTGAACTCTTCGATTTCACTATCCAGTAAATAAACATCAAAGAATGAACAACATTCCGAATGTTAAACGTCTTCAAAGTGAAATGAGACCAGGTTTTAAAATTTAAACTTTATTTATTTTACAACGTTTAACAAACAAGTTACACAACTTATATTAATGTCTCACGTTGGCTCAGATGTTGGCGTGAGGGGGTCCAAGGAGCAGGAGGAAACCGGAGTACCCGGAGAAAAACCTCCTACTGAGGCCTGGTTGGGGGACCACCTACCCTCCCACATAAGACCCTTCGCCGAATCTGGGATTCGAACCCGGGCCCCTAGAGGTGAGAAGCGAGCGCGCTACCACTGCGCTAACCCGGCCGTGAGACCAGGTGCCCGGGGAGAGCCAGCGTCTCCTTATTGCATACAACACCCGTCATTACAGCTCCATGGAAACCTGTCGAATTCGGTGATTGTCTCGATGTAAATTTTGATGTACATATCAGGTAATTATGTCTTGTTTGATGATGATGACAGCCATTCAATTACAATGCAGAATGTCATTGATCATTCTGGAAAGGGGGATCTGATATGCTTCCTCAATGATGATTTAAGTCGTTGTGTAATATAAGCCTGAATAAGTAGATAACTTGCAAGCCGGCAGGCTCTAATGATGAAATCTTCATATTTGGAACATGCCCTGGCGTATCGTACCAGCGGAGAAACAAAAACGCCAGGGGAAGACGGAAATACAGCTATGACGAAATGTCCAACAATTTTTGTCATTTGATTTTTTAGACTGAGACTGAGACCTCAAAAGTTGACTATAATAACTTCATTTCTGATGAATAGATGGGTCTTCTAACACATTTTCGGAATTTTGATGGGAGCCAATTGTTCCCCACTCCCTGCCGACAATTTTCGTTACTCGTACGAAGCTGAATTCATTCAATCTTTTGTCTCTGAAGGGAAAAGATACTAAGCTTCTGACTTTAACTTCACTTCACTTCACCACCTGTCCTCTCTGAATGTCAGTCGGACTCCTCGGGTGATAACATACATGAGCTCGCGGCTGCAGAGCACGGATTGTATTACGTACGCCCTCTTTTTATATCTATTTACATATTCATCTGTGTTCCTTGGGCCCCTGCGTTTTGCGGTCTTATTTGTGTGTGGTCATCTGACAGTGAGGAGGTTGTTTTACACCACAATTTTACGTTCTTCGAGACCTCTGGGTAATCGGAAAAGTGGGAGCGTTGTGCGCACGTAATCCAGGATAACCACACCTTCTGCTATTTCCGTGGCAGATGGCCGTCCTAAGTTGGCACCGATTGCCCATTGGTGTCGTTGGTTTATGTGTAGTCCTTTGTGTTTGATGTTTCGGTGTTGTGCGTTGACGTTCCATGTCCCTTATGCGTCTCTTTCTATACTTGTCTGCTTTGTGTTTTTGTATTGAGTGTTTTGGGGTTTTGCTGTGGATGCTGCATCCTCGTGTTGTTGGAGATCCCCTCCTTTGTTTAACAGATATATAGACGGTTTGATGTTCATCAACAATTCAAAATCTGCGGATCACATAAGCAGTATCTATCCGTCGGAACTTGAAGACAAAGAAACTACAGAGACAAATAATTCAGCATCCTCTTTGGACATTATGCTGTCCTACGACACTGATGGTCACATGAACACCTCATTCTATGACAAACGTTTCTGAGTAGGAACATTCCTTCATCGCCTGCTTATAGCATGTTCATATCTCAATTGATACGTTATGCCAGAACAAGTACCAAATGTTCAGATTTTGTTCTGAGAGCGAGGCGTCCTTCAGAAAAATATCTCAGTTAGGGATACGTTTGTGATAGACTAACATCGTCAGTGAGGAAGTTCTACGGCCGATAAGGGGAATTCGTCATAAACTATGATGTCCCATTGTCCACAAAGGTAGATGGTATTCTGTCTTAGACCATTTGAACCATCCAACCACAGAATATACTTATATCTTCCGAAATGGAAGTAAATGGATGAGAAACGACGTGTGTTGCATGCAAGCAGGAGATGCTTACTCTTCCTGGGCACCTCGTATCACTCCCATATTGGGAGTTCGCTTCTTTTCATATGGTGGAATTATTTCTTTATTTGCTTTGGTTCTTGTTATTCATCGGTCATTTTATTTCATTAAGACCGCGGACGATTCTAAATGTACGAGGTTTTATGAACGTTCAATGAAGTGTGGAGGTCAATAAAAAACAATGAGGGACGGAGAAAAGAAAATTATTTCAGTCGCTGGTGTGAATTGTTTTGATTATAATGAGTATTCGGCCATAGTATAGAAAATGTTGTGTTTCAAGTCCGCTAAAGACATCATTTTATAAGAAATGTTCACGGAAGAAGAAAAGATTATTCCATCCTGAAAACCCCAAAATGCCATTTCAAATCAATCTAGATCCCTATTGCTTTTCAAATACATGTATACTGAGGAACTTGATAAACAAAATAAAGAAATATTATACTCACTTGATTAGAAAATCTGTCTTTATCTCTATTTACAATAATGTAATCACATATTTAAAAACTTTAATGGAAATAGAATTCATTGTTACACTATTATTTTCTTCTTTGACCGAATACAGGGTACCTTTCAGAAAACTTATCGGGATATATAACTAATTATTTTACTTTTATGGCCTAATAATCGTTAACGTCGCATATTTCCACCCGATAATTTGCATGGTCAATTTCATTTTGAAAAGCAGGGGTGTACTAAATATTTAGATTTTTATTTTTCGGAAAATTGAAGAAAATCTGCGGTTTGTAAGTCGGCCTCGGTCTTTAAACGCCACCCTGTTCTCTCCTTGGGCATCTAACCTTCATACAGACCTCAACTCGGTCTTTATCCTATACTTGTCATTCTGTCATTTGTAGGTGTTTGTGGAGAGGTCAATAAAAATTTCGTCCATAAATAAACCAGATCTTTATTGCATTACATTCACTTTTCTAGAACTTTTGACATGGGTGTTGATTCGTTTATAAAGCAAATGAAAATTCACTTTCCTTGTCACCTCGCAAAACAGTTTGCGAATTTTGAACAAATTATTCCCCAGAAGATATGTGTAATCTCCTCCACTATTTGGTGAATTTCTCTTCAACGCAATAAAAAGAGATCCCTCATTTCTTCAAGAGAGAAATGACTCATGTTGTAGACGCCAAAATAGTTCAGAAGACTGAGTAATGAGGTAAATTATATAAACCGTAAAAATAATGAAAAGAAATTGTACTTTAGATTATTCGGCTCTCCATTTGGCTTCCAGTTTGTGTATGTAAAGTTGCGACCAGAAGTTATCCATAACCAATGTCCCTCAGCAGCGGAATCAGACCCTCCTATCCATAAATCTTCACTCAGGCCTGTAAGAAAACGATGAGAATTGGAAATTTGTACATGCAGACACTGAGCAGCTGTAGATGGACGAATTTAATTTTGAAATATATACTGTATGAAAATGATGACTTTGTATTAGAAATGCATATCAAATAATGATGTCCTTTAAGTTATGCCTGGGCAAAAGTGAGTATACCAAAATTATTAACAATTGAAGATAAGCTAAAGATTAAGCTTTATGTGAAAAATGTCTTTACTTAAGCAGGAATTAAATAGCAAGTTGGCAGGGGCCCTATTTGTTTTCTCACATTTTAGGAAAAGTACAGTATTGACTTCATTAAAACCTTTGATGCATTGATTGGTTAATTAAATGGACTCGTCTGATGAAGTTTAAAAAATATTCGCCGTCATTTGAAGCAATATTGCCACTTGTAAAAATTTTGGATTTTAACTTTTCAAGCATGAGCAAAAACCACGTCATATCGACGTAACTGGGAGAAAAATGACGTTACAAACCCTCCCTTTAAAAGTGCAATATAATGCATTGATACAATTTTGAAGTATCGTATTGTAACTTTGAATTCAAAATTCATTCTTTAGCACAGATTATTGACATAATACAAAAGTATATTACACGTTGTTGAACATGGAAGATTTTAGAAGAAGTAAAATCGGAAACGTAAAGCACTGTGATGTCTTAATCCTACATTCCGCTTTTTTGCATTCTATCATGAAATCGTATCTGAACTTTGCTGACATTTTTCTTAATTTTGACAAAGATTCATCCACAGGATTCTTAATGATTGGCTATCAACTATAGTCAGTTGACTCAAAATTGGCATGATTTGAGCGACAGTGTCATCTTTTATTCTCTCAACCCGGACAGAGATATCTACAGATTTACCTGTTCTGAGACAACTCTGTCTCGCACCCCCGGATGTTTGTCTCGAACCCCCCTATTTTGACGTCATAGACGTTTACGTCGGTTTAGCAGTGTTTGACGTCACATAGAGCAACATTTAACGCAAAACAAGCAACGTTTATTCACGAATTATGTGAAAATATATGGGTGAGAGTAAAATAATCAATCACCCCTTTGTACAGGGACAGGGAAATCCCATCCTCGTATCAAAGATTTGCAACGTTCACGACTCGGCAAGCCTCGTCGTGGACTGCAAATCTTTGATACAAAGGGGTGATAGATTCTATAATTCCAGTATCCTCCATTGCTTGAAACTCCATTGTTTGAAACACCACTCTTCTCATCTTTTCCAGAATTGATGAAGATTTTGGAAGTGAAATTGAGATTAATTACGAGAACCAGAATGATGCTTTTACTAATACATCCCCTGACATGGTCGCCATAGCACTTTCTATATAGACATAACCTCAAACAGTGCATGTATTTTATATATTTTGATCATTTTCGTGCATGAACGTCGACGGCGGGTGCGGCTAGCCAACAAGGGATGCTTACTCCTCCCGGGCACCTGGTCCCACCTCTAGCTTGCTAGGGGTCCGTCGATGCTCAATTTTGTGCTCTATTCGACCCTACAGGAAATTTGGAGCCGCGCGCTCTCTGTAATGTAAATGTAAAAATTTAACTTCAAAAAATTAAAGAGGGCGCTACCGAAACTATTTATGGTGGCGCCGCCGAAAGCATCACTGATGAGAATTTAATATTCGAAACACGTGTCTGGTGCATGTAAATTGATTTGGAATTTTCTTCAAGAAGGTAGAAAGTTGGAACCCTTCGACATTACTATTGTGAGTGCTGTTGAGATTTTCGTCAGGATCTTCTTTAACTCATTTAAATAATACGCATATGTTGAAAATGCATATTCCAAAGTCCCTAAGATTTTTTTTTTTCCTGTAGATAGATAAATATAAGTATGAATAGTTACGGACAGACAAACAGTAAATAATTTCAGATATTATGAGAAAAAATTGCGTCCAATTGTTCAATACCACGTGAAAAGAGTCGATGCGCTTGAAAACTTCTTTCTATGAAAATTCTGGACATCGGTCGAAAAGAAGTTGAAAATCTGAAATTTTCGCGACGGTCAAGGTAAGACGGTCAGACGGTCAGACGGCCACGGCGCAATATGATAATAGCCTCACCAATACAAATGAGGGCAGCATATAATAAAATATGCGTCATACCAATTTTTGCTTTCTCTGCTGTCAAAAACTGATCTATTTCCTGTCTGTATGCCTCGGCTAACCTGCCACCGTACTCTTGGCACTTGATCTGAAATTCAGTGGGTATTCTAAATGCAATAGAATAAAGGTGAATTGGATATACCTTTTCCCATCATTAAACACTACTTGATCTATTATGTTCTTAAAAAAAGGATTTTCTTTATACGATCTGGATTAATTCCTCACACAGAATAAATCTCTATTTAAAGAGGAAGAGATGCATTCAATATTATTCAGTCTAAAATTCGAGGCAAAATAGTCAGAATATCTATTGGAACGGTTGCGAAACTCCGAATGATTAACATACCGAAGTGAGACAAGGTGCCCGGGGAGAGTCTCCTGATTGCATGTAACACCGGTCGCAACAGTTCCATGAAAACTTATTAAATTCTTCTTGTATCTATGTACATATTGATGTACCAATTTGGTATATATTTCATGTTTGGAAATGATTGGGATATGGTCATTATCCATATTTGTCATGCTTTTATTATATCCCCGCAGCGACCAAAGAACTTCCTCAATGATGAGTTCAGCCGTTGTTTAATGTAACCCAATGTAAATTCAAATAATGTTTTTGTTCAGTAACAATTACCTCTGCTTCATCCTGCTCCCTTTTTGTCAACTGTATCTGAAAACAGCTTCCTCTAAAGTATGTCCAGTCTTTGTCACAACATTCAGCTTAAAAGATAAAATTCATACATTCGAGTGAAGAAAGAGGGTCAAATGTAGTCTGAATTTTCATCGAAAATATGTCACAAGTAAGACATACTGCATGGTATTTAACTCATTTACAGCCTCGTATAAGTTCAGAATAAAATGTTTTTAAATGGCAAATATGGAAACTGACTCAGTGCATTCTAAAATGTTTAACACTAGTTGACCGTGACGACGCGACCCCATGACGGATCCCTCTCCAAACCTGGACATTTTTCATGTTCGCGGATTTCGGACTTCGCACTTGGAGGGGACTGTGTCACTAACGCAAAATGTTGATTTTATTCCAATGAACTCAGATAATTTATTTGTTTTAATGAAAAATAAATATATATATATATATATATATATAGCTATGTAGTATCATTTCATCCATTTAGAAGAAACATTTTATTTTTCCAAATACAACTGAATTTATACATATTGATATATGACCCCTTAAGTACATGAGGGAATCTTCAACAACACTCAGTTGCAGCACCCACAGCAAAACCCTAAAACACAAAAAACAAAAAAGAGCAGAGACTCACAGATAGAGAAGGCAAATGGACAAGGAACACCAACCCACACGGTCACACCATATTAACATGAAACACAAAGGACCACACGTACACAAACAAGACAAATGGCCAACTGGTGTCAACTTAGGACGACCATCTGCCACGCAAGTAGCAGACGATGTGGTTATCCGGATTACATGCTCACAACCCTCCCACTTTTCCGATTACACAATTGTGGTGTAAAATAACCTCAACACTGTAATATGAACATACAAACAGACGGCATGACGTAGGGGCCCAAGAAACACACCGATTGATATGTAAATTGATATAAAAACAGAAGGCATACGAAATACAGTCTCTGCCAGCTGAAGCAAGCTCATGCATGTTATCACCGGAGGAGTACGACTGAAATTCAGACATTCTACGTTTTTGATCTAATTTATTTATGGTGGGCTGCTTTCAATTATTTGTGATATTTTTCATGTTCTAGAACCTCATACTGCGGCTAATGAGTTAAACGCCCTCCCTTGTTTTTATATCTATCTAGGCGATATTTATCGCCTTTGACTTGCTATCAAACCCCGCGAGGGGGTTGATAGTAAGTGTTTTGAATATATTTCCCTGACATTGTCGCCATAGCACTTTCTATATAGACATAACGTCAGAGAGTGCATGAATTGTAGATATTGTTTTCATTTTCGTGCTTAAACATCGACGGCGGGTGCGGCTAGCCAACAAGGGATGCTTACTACTCCCGGACACCTGGTCCCACCTCTAGCTTGCTAGGGGTCCGTCGATGCTTAATTTTGTGCTCTATTGAGAGTGCTGTTGAGATTATCGTCAGGATCTTCTTTAACTTATTTTTAATTGAATTAAGCATTATTATTCAGGGTGGCGCAGTTTACAATTATTTTTGTCATTCTTGCATGGAAGAATGTCTTCTTTGTCCGATTCGTATCTCTCCCAGATCAGGTGAGCTAAAAGCAGAGCGCATACAAAATACAGTCTGTGTTCTGCCGGCTTTAGATCGTGTGATGACCCGAGTAGTCCACTGACATTCAGAGAAGACAGGTTGTCAGGGTCCTATCTTCTCTAAACAGGTTTGGACGGGGCCCGTCATCAGGGTCATTCAGAGTGCAAGTCTTAAGAATGCTGGTACAAAGCTGTAGATCGGTCCAGTACAAAAACTAGTGTCCGTCTGGACGGTAAATCTGTCTACTTTGATCATTCTTATCTTGTTAATTATGTCACCACAAAATACAGGTTGTGAAATACCCAATGTAATGTAATCTGTTGCTTATATGGGTCCGAATTTCAAAAGAAGTTGACGATATTTTTTTGTAAAATTTCCAGACAGTCTTAACTAGTTTGTGAGAGTGAAAACCTTGACCTAAAATTTATTAATAATTTGTAAATTTCTACTATGAAAATCCAAAACATTAGTACATGCTATAGAATACCGGATGAGTTATAAAATTTAGATACCGTATACAGTAATCTCGGAACACCACCGTCAAGCCAGGGAAATTTACTATGTTGAATCAAAAATCATATCTGTCATACACCTTTGTATGAATCTCTCCATTTATAATTTTGATATTTAGGTAAAAAATGGTGTTCCTACGGTTGTACCATTTCCCTTGTTAAGAGTCAATTTTTGTAGATAAATAACATTTTTATACTTTTCAAAAACATGATTGTCGATAGTAAGAATACCATCCAGGTACCTAGACGTACCAATGAAACCTATCAAATCATCATGTTTTCTTTGCTTTTGATGATGTTGGACGAATTCTGTTTCATACGTGTATAGAAATTAATCTGCAACAAGGGCGCACAATTAGTTAATAGTACCCATATATGTCCATGATTTGTATGAATTGTATTCTGTAGCGGAGAGGAAACCCTTTGATTCAGATGTATAAATATGAGTTTTCCCCTCTCGATCAAAACACCACTTAATGAGTTTGGACAGTCGATCATTGGTTTTGTTGTAAGCGCCGTGAACAAATCAGAAAAGTCGTATGAAGAAATCGTATTTGCTTGAAAATTTCTAGATTTCACTCTGTCAATCACATCCCCAGAATTTTCAATCGACCAAAAGAAGTCTACACTATTCCTGTTTAAAAATAGGGATGTTGAATGAAAGAAATCTCACTGTAATGTTTGCTCAAAATATTAGGACAGGTTCATTGCTTTTAATATAAGTATTTGTAGAAGAAAGTTCCTAGACTAAAGTTCATGTAGTAACGTTTCCAAATGATTATGGTGTTGTTGACTGCTTTATCTGCAGACGTGAAGACATATTTTTCATGTAAATTACGTAATTTGGATTTGAATTATATCTTTCAGATTTAAAACTAAGTCTAGGGTTTTCAAAAATATGAGGCTTTTTAATTATTCGAATATCAATGATATCCAAAATTAGGTTCTTCCAATCATTCAGAGCATGCGATTCGACATCTTCCGATTTACACCATCGTTTGATATATTTATTTAAGGCTTCCTTCAGCACTTCGCTACATTTAGCAAAATCTATCTTTGATGGGATTTTATACTTAGGTCTTTTTTTGAGAAGGCTCTCAGAGAGTACTCTTTGATCACTCATGCAAAATATTCCATTAACTCTAATGTTTCAATACCTTAAGGATCATAGAATATGCTTGCCTGGAATTTTGATATTATAGAATAAATATAAAGATCATTCTTCGGATTATAGATTTCAACATATTTAAGAAGTCACATTGGAAACAATCATCAGCCGATATTGATTTTTCTAGTGGGGTTGGGGCGCCAGACTGTCACCGGAGAGAAATTTAAGGAGGGTCCCGATCCCCCGCCCTCTCCTTAAGACCTACAAGTTACATTCAAATTTACTCAAAAAAAAAGAATAAAAGGCAGATGAATGTATTTATAAAAGACGGAAAATATGTATAACTTAACACAAGGAAACATGAATCGTGAAATTATTTGTTTTAAAATTATTAATTTAGAATTATATGTAATGTGAAGCGTCTTCAAATTCAATAGCATCATTTATTAATAAGACCAGATAAGTTTACAGCATGGACCAGACATGCACGTTTCGGGTACTAAACCCTTGTCAGTGATCCTCAGTCTAAACAATGTAATATGGCCAAAAAGTATTAAATATATTATGTCAAAAAATGTACCAAAAGACGTAGCAGAATGGGTGGGATATGATGCTACAGGACCCACGTTTTCGAAATTTCAAGAAATTTTGTAACAGAAAATTTCAAATGCGTTGAAGAGACAAACGATCAACCGAAGTTGATCGAACTTGGCTACATGTGCCCTCGGGGACTCTTGGTCCACCAGCAGTGACACTCAACAAGTAGTTCAAATGTTAAAAATCTTTAAATTCAATGTGAAGCGTCTTCAAATTCAATAGCGTCATTTATTAATAAGACAAGATAAATTTACAGCATGGACCAGACATGCACGTTTCGGGTACTAAACCCTCGTCAGTGATCCTCAGTCTAAACAATAAAATATGGCCAAAAAGTGTGAAAATTATTATGTCAAAAAATGTACCAAAAGACGTAGCAGAATGGGTGGGATGTAAATAATTCATAAGCTCTGAAATAACTGTACTACACGAAGTTCCCTTTTATGCAGGTCAATGCAAATTCCCCTATCGCTAAATTCGATAACTTACCTCTTGAGTGAAAATAGATAACTTACATCTTAAGTGAAAATACATCCAACCTTGTTCCTCCATGGTAAATGATATGGCATTATTAGTCGATGAGAGAAAACCACATTGTCCGGTTAAATTATTGAAGAAAAAAGAGTCAAAAATGGGACTTTTCGAACACTTCAATGCGCATTCTTCCATGTTCATAGCTTGAGACAGAGACTGAACATTTTCAGATATTTCATTATCGAAACATGTTTTCCTTTTAAAGATGGCAATGGTTTCCACGTTTCCAAAACCAAAGGCATATTGGGAAACAAAAGAAATAAGGACATAAAGGTATGAAACCATCTTTGCTGATGAACTAAGAATTATTCCTCGAACGCAGATCCTAATCTCTCGTTACTTAAAAATCTGCCAGCTTTATCAATAAAAGTTACTCACGGGACAATTACTCTGAACTCGGATAGCTTACTTATTGAACTTGCTCTACAAAAGAGGTCACTAATTGTATGGCACTCAACCTTTGATATAATTTGGTTAATTAAAATCGGAAGCAAATAATCTATATTATCAAGAGCAATACATATATTATTTCTCTTGTATATATTTAAGTTGGCTCAGTTCAACAATGTTTTCTTCCTTAAATGAAATATATTCGTAACACGACGATGTTGCGTTCACGGCAAAAAGCATATGCATGAGACGAGAAAAAGATAACAAGGGGTAAAACCAGAATAAAGATGTATTGATATTATGAAAAATGTAAGGATTATGCTTTTCGGAACAACTAAAATATAAACGAAAAAAACGATAGTTAGAAAATCAGAAACAATACAAAAATGTATATCCCTTTAATTCAAAATGGAAAAGAAATGCATTGTAACTTTTTACACGGTTTTAAAGAAAAGTTTTAAGGGATTTTCTAAATTATGTGATATGTCAATTATGAACCAGCAAATGTCCATATGGTAGGTACTTATGCAAGGAGTTTAGAATGTTCAAATTTAAAGAACACGAATAATTTGTTTGAACAATTAAGAAACGTCAGTAAGTTTTCACTATTATTACATACTACTGGGACAAATTTAACAAAAGATTTGGGATTTAAAAATCGTTCTGAAAGAAAAGTTTCGTTCGCGATATATAAATGATAAATAAACGTCTTTAAATACAATTTATGTCAAGTGAAGCACAAAATTTTGAAATATTTATCTACTTGCTGTCGCCATATTTGCCTTATATTTGAATCCTAAATAGTTTATCAAGGATTTGGAAAAATCATAACCAAATATAATCAGATAAGTAAGGTAAGGATTTGTGATGGTATGGTACGACGAAAGCATAAAACATGTAAAATAAGACTTTGTAACAGTTGTTATCAAAAATTCACGAAAATTTTTGTCAGACTTTCTCGCAGTTACTCTGAGCATGGAAGAGCTATATGAATACCATACATCATGATTTTATAATCAGAAAGATTAAACATGCTTTTTGTAAATAATTTTGGATATATTATATAGATCCTGAAAAGAAGTTCTATTTTTTCTGTTTGATTCTATTTATCTACATAGATATTCAAAACTGTGGATAAATATCTCTAATAGTGAATTTTAATACATAAGCATCGTTGAAAAATAGTTCTTTGTCATAAATTTTAGGTCGTGTGTAGGAATCTACTATGTCACAGATTTTATGCCATATTAAGGATTCCAATATGCCATAGATTTCATGTCATGTATAGAATTTCACTACTTCAATTTTTTATAACACCTCATTCGACCTCGAGTATCACTAATGAGACATCTCTTTTTGAAATGCGCATATGGTGCACTTAAATCATTACAAAGGAACGTATAATTCAATATTGACAATTTATGAAATCGTACAAAATGTCATGCATCTGTCTATTCAGTTTTCAGATCAACCATGTCCTGTTTTGTGTCAATGGGAAAATGCTTTCTCGTCGTAATCAACGCTCTGTTCGTGGTACGTAAATAAACTGAAATACTATGAATTCTATTCTATAGTGAAGTGACCTGAAGTATCTTATTTTGATGATCCGAAAGAACATCCATTTAATGAGAAGTAACAATAAAACATTTTAAATTATCGACAAAATAAAAATGGAGGATTATCATGTCAGTGTAATCTGGCGCGGACTTTAGACACCAATTCCATATGAAAAAACGATGAGTGTAGTTATCCGGATTGCATGTTCACAACCCTCATTCTTATATAAATTCGGATACCCATGCATATTAGTCATCCGAAAGGGAAAGCTATTCTATAAACAAAAAGGCTGTCTGGTGGAATAGCGACTTATATTCCCTTACTATGTGGTGTTATCCGTCATAAACACACAGAAATTCAAAAGATAATGTTGAATAAAATAATTTAAAAACTTCAAAAAGTCTAGATTCTAGAGAAAAACACTAGTATACTCTCCTTACATAAAATTCATATCATTAAACAACCCATGCCCAATATACTTGGTAGTTTTATGAAATGAAATTTCCGTTTTCCGCTGTGTCAGTTTTGGGAATCTCCACCACGTATCTTTGTTTTTTTTTCATGTATAAGAATATTTTGAAACATGCCTTTTTATCATGTTTTTTTTTATTTTGGTTTGACTTTTCTCCATTAATTCGTATCCTTTAAGGTACTGGGAGTGATGCTCGTCATTCCCGGAGCATTAATCATCGCAGATGTGGAGTATTTGAATTCCAAAGTGATGCCGCTCCTTAAACAGCTATCTTATGGCGGGACAAATCTTGCGGACGTCGCAGACGGCCTCGCTGTAACGATGCTTGTGATTGGCTTAGCCATAATGTTTCTCGCATTGATGGGAATCTGTGGAGCGGTGAAGAAATATAAGACATGCTTATGTATAGTAAGATTTCATTCAACACTATGATCATTGTATTATTTATATCCTTCTGATAAGACATCGATTGCATCAAATAAACAGATTTCAAAAACGTCAAACAAACCCAGAAGAAAGCGACACATAAAACTAAAAGCCGCAACAGGAATCAACAATATGCACGTGAAGAATATAAACAAATTCATACAAAACACACGAAAAAAGGTCGGAACAGACTTTCATGAACATCAAATATTTTATTCCAGTTATTAGTTCGACCCGAAAAGAATGAAGAGTAATTCAAAGGTTTTTGAAAGAAAAAAAAAAAACAAAACAAAACACAATAAACTGCAATGCACTGTGAAGGGCTTTATATTCTTAGGTTGCAAGTTTCGTTGTTTCATTAAGATTGACCGTACTAGTACGCATATCTAAAAAAACCGTGTAAGCAGTGTCGGTCTTTAAAGGCTTACAAGATGAAATTGCATCTTTGAAAACGCAATTTGTTATTTTCCATGATTTGTCCCGTCAAAGTTTTGAAATTTCGAAACCCTTTATTTACGATAATATCGTTAATAAACTTATGTAACCAATTGCAAATTTCAAAACTGCATGTCTAACCGGGTAATTTTCTTTATGTTTTATGAAGATCACAACTATAAATTTAAATTCAAGGTCTGTAAGTTTCAAATTGTGTTAGATAAATACTGTAAAGCGAATGAAAATCGATACAAGTAAAAAAAAAAAAACATATATATTTCTGAAATATTTTTGTTCAGATGAATCACTGCTGGTCATGGCCGTACATTTACGTAGAAAGCAATCTCTCTTACATGACTTTTCTGTGACAAAAATCTATAATGAGTCAGAGTATTTGATCGATTATATCATTCGGGTCCGATTCACACAATCTCTATAATGTTATTCAAGAGATGGTTTAATGCTATTTTTTCAAAAAAAAAAAAAAAAAAAAAAAAAATTCTAAGTTAATCAAGTGCTTTTCAATTTTATCTTTATTCGTGGCATCGTCATGTAAATTCATTATTCAATTGAAGAATTGCTCCTGTTTTGAATTTGAATCAAAGAAATATAAGATTTTTCAAAGCCTCAGTGACTGTTTTCATCAGTACGCATCTCCGACGATCCACATCAAATCTTCATGACAATAATTGTAAATATAGTATATGTAAAATACTTTGGAAAGGAAGAAACCTCTCATTTGATCAGGATATCTTAATTATCACTTTTTTATGTCTACACTTTTGAAAATGAATATTTTATGAAGAACCCTCTCATTTTATCAGAATATTTTATTACTAATTATGTCTGCACTTTTGAAAATGAATATTTTCTGAAGAAATCTAGGACAAAACGTTATAACATAATCCGTTTGATTCTTCAAAGATGAACACAACTCTACTGGGTATTGTACCTTCAATACTTCGAACAGCTTCTAATCAGTAAATGAGTTCAATAAGGTCCTGACGACAATCTCAACAGCACTCACAAGAGAGCACAAAATTGACTATCGACGGATCCCTAGCAAGCTAGAGGTGGAACCAGGTGCCCGGGAGGAGTAAGCATCCACAGTTTAATAACGCTTCTCGAAAACAACTTTGATAAAGGGACGGTATTATAATATTTTGGAATAATGCTAACATACTGAGTACAACAAACAAAATGTTGGCCTGCTGTTATCAACAAACGATGTATACTCACGTTTTTCACAATCTAAATTGTGCATACTATCGATGATAGTTTTTTAAAAGAAACTTGAATATTTTAAATACAAACGGTATTGGCTTCACATAATTCACAATTATGAATTGTGATGACAAAAATGTAAATAGAAACATTTTTTCATCAGCACAATATTTTCCAAAAATTGTAATTTTTATATAAAGAAAAAAAAAAATAAAAATTCAAAAGATGCAAATATTTTGGTCAAGTTTTTTACAATTGAATTCAGTAAGGTGCATCTTCAGAATTATGTATCCATGGATTCGAGACTGTACATTTTCTTACAGCAACATAAAGAGAAATGGTGTGTACTAATTTTTGGATGGCAGTGTGTATGGACATTTTTAATTTTATTGTTATTATTACTCCTTTATTCATAATAAAAACGATGCTTTATCTATCGCCGATAGATGTATTAGAATATGTTTTTATTTTGTCCAATGGATGTATCATCAACAATGTAGCAATGTATATTACATATGTATTATTATTCATCGATGTATTATCGTTGGATTTATCATCAGATATTTACCGATGTATCATCACTTATCGATGTGTTATCGATTATTTTATCATAAAATATTCACCGATTTATTACCGATGCATCATTATTTATCGACGTATTTACCGATGTATCATTATCGATGTATTACCTATGGGTGTATCATCAGATATATAACAATTGTATTACCGATGTATCATTATTTATCGATGTATTATCGATGGGTGTATCATCAGATATATAACGACTATATTACCGATGTATCATTATTTATCGATGTATTATCGAAGGATGAATAATCGGATATTTCCTTTTATTTCAGTACGCTATAATCGTGCTAGCAATGCTGGTAGTACAAGTTGTATTGGTGATTCTATGGATCGTGGCGTACGACAGAGTAAGTATAGCAAAATAAACGGATCCGTATACAAGAATTGCTAGTGTTACTGATGTCATGTAATTTTCATTGTTATTTTTATGAAACAAAGATTCTGATTGGACGATGGAAAGATGATGGAATACTATCGAAGATCAGCTGGTTGCTCTACTGATTTAATCTTATGAATTGTAATTTTTCATAATCGATTATAATCGGGGGAAAATCCATGAATGGTTTCATATGATTTACAATTTGTTGATGTTTTCTTCCAGTTTTAATTCTAAAAGGATTCTCCTCTTTCAATGGTTTGTTTTTTTTAGTTTGATCAATTTTGTATTACTAGTATATAGTTTTGTTTGAGACTGTTATGTTCCTTTTTAATAGTTTTCATTTTCATTAAAGTTTAATTTTTTTATATCAATGAGAACTGGATTACAAAAAAGAGAATGTTGAAAACTATAAACAGAACTTTAAAGCAGTGATTTCAATAAACAGAAGAGCACAAAATACCGACTAAAGAGGAAAATCAAGCAGTCAGCCATACAAACATAATTTTCCGGCTACCAAAAAGTTTCGAAAAACGCACAATTGTACGTTTTTGTCACCTTGTAAAAAGGTCATCTTTATTATATATTGTGAAGTATATATTAAAAGTAATTGCTTCTTACAGGTGGAGAACAGAATACAGGGCGAGATGCTTACAAATCTACAAAGTAAATACACGTATGCTGACATTACATCTGAGGAAATATCAACGGCTTGGAATTATCTTTTTATGAAGGTAAGGAAAGAATTATAAATGGTTACTGTATAAACTTGGAAATTTTCACGTGGGGGTAATTTTAGCGTTTTTTGCGAATCTAGGGAGTTCGCGAAAATTCCCCCACGCGATCAAATCCCCGCTTCATTCTTACTATGGAAAGATATTTTTATCGCGAAAATTTCTCCCAGCGAAAATAACCACGTTTACAGTATGTGATCAACGGACAACTTTTTGTTGCAGTGGTGTCTGTGATATTTGCTTTTTCCTTATTACTGGTACTCTACAATAATACAATAATAAGTAAGAGAGCTAGGGAACAACCACATGTGATAATGCTGCAATATAAATATGACTTCAAACCTTTTTGGATGGCCTGGTGCATAACGTGCATGTCTGGTCAATACTGCAAATTTATCTGTCATTAAATGATGCTACTGAATCTGATGACTTGTTACATTATGGCAAAGATGAATGTTCCATGAGAGCCGAATTTTGAATGTTATGTTGGAAAAATCTCACCGTAATGAAGGCTTAGATATCTGAAATAAGAAAACATGTTTTCATTTGATTCATGTTCTTTATAAAAGTTCTCACTGGTTATGATCGAGAAGAAACTACATGTATTATTAGTCTGGTTATGAACTTGCTAAAGTATGTGGTCTTTTGTGTTTGATGTTTCTGTGGTGTGAGTTTGTGTTCCTTGTCTCTTTTGTGTCTTTCTGGGGGCGTCTGTTCTGTGTTTTTGCTTTGGAGTTTTGCTGTTGGTGCTACAACCGAGTCTTGTCAAGAAACCCATTGGGTGCAAGTGATACTAATAAATAAGAAATAAGAGGATAGTTAACGTTTGTATAATTTCTATGTCTTCCGAAATGGAAGTACCCGGATGTGACAGTTTTACCGAATTGAAGCGGCGGGTGTTGCATGCAAGCAGGAGATGCTTACTCTTCCTGGGCACCTGGTCTCACTCCCATATCGGAAGTTCGCTTCTTTTCGTGTGGTGGAGGTTTTTGTTTATTTGCTTTGGTTCCTGTTTTATCCTGATTTTGTATGCCATGGTGATTATCCATATTTGTCATTTCAAGAGGCTTGTTTTGGTCTTACCTCGGAATGTTTTGTAGGAACACTTCATTCGACAAAAAGCATACTGCAAGAAACAAACTAAAATATATTTGCATCATGTACATTCTGGCTATGGAAGTAGCGTGACGTTTCGTAACTAATTATTAACGCACATGTAATTGTTTATTTTTCACATATGCAATTATAAATGTTTAATGAATATTTGTAGTTGAAGTGCTGTGGTGTGAATGCTCAGACTTCGACTACGAACAATGATTTCACGAGTACACCGTGGAAGACAGGCGGGGCATCGGACAACATCCCGATATTCTGTTGTTCAGGTATAGATGAGAACTCTTATTCCGCAGTGACATTCACGGCGTGTACACAAACCATGACGACAGCAGTGTATGCAAATGTAAGTATGAATAAATATAGAAAAATACTAAATCCATGACTATTGTCCTCAGTGTTCAGTAAGTGAAAATGTAAGACAGGCGGAGTGGCAGATGACCGTCCTCAGTCGGCACCGGTTGTCCATTGGTCTCGTTGGTTTATGTGTAGTCCTTTGTGTTTGATGTTTCTGTTTTGAGCGTTGACGTTCCTTGTCCCTTTTGCGTCTCTTTCTGTGCTTGTCTGCTCTGTGTTTTGGGGCTTTGCTGTGGATGCTGCAAGCTGGTATTGTTGGAGATCCCCTCCTTTGTTTGAGATAACACCGCGATATTCTGTTGTTTTGGTATAGATGAGAAACCATACTCCGCGGTGACATTCACGGCGTGTACACAAACCATGACGACATCAGTGTATGCAAATGTAAGTATAAATATATATAGAAAAATACTAAATCTATGACTATTGTGCTCATTGTCAGAAAGAGAAAATGTAAGACAGGCGGAGCTTGAGTCGAGATAACATCCTAATATTCCGTTGTTCTGGTATAGATGAGAACTCGATATTATTGCGCGGTGACATTCACGGCGTGTACACAAATGAGTTTAAAGAAGATCCTGACGACAATCTCAACAGCACTCATAATAGAGCACAAAATTAAGCATCGACAAATCAAGATAACACTGCATACAAATGTAAGAATAAGTACTCTATTGTTATGGTATAGACGAGAAATCATATTCCGCGGTGACATTCACGGCGTACATGTACACAAATCACGATAACAGTAGTGTATTCAAAGTGTAATGTGAAACAGACAGTGCTTCATATAGTACACAAATATTCAGTTCATCTGGTATAGATGAGAACTCACATTCCGCGATGACAATCATTAAATGTACACAAACCATGACGACAGCAGTGTATGCAAATCTAAGTTTAAATATGACACTAAACACATAACACAGTAACACACTAGCTCAATGTTCAATCTATGAAGCGCTAATAGACATTTTTCATCATGACGAACTTCGCACTTCGTACTTCGGACTTAACACTTTAATTCTATAAATCGGTTGTCCCAAAGACGCACCTGTAGTACAGGAAGTCCGATATACAAATTCCATTGAGTATAGCAATCAAGATATAGATGACTCCGCTTATGATTTGATACGTGAATGGCAGCTACTCCACTGAATATTCAATGTTCGAAGTGCGAAGTTCGAAGTTCGTTGTGCGAAGTTCGTTACGATGAAAAATGTCTAGTAACTAAGTAGCGCCATTCCCTACTTGCACGGGAGATGACCGTCCTTAGATGTCGGAATCGATGGCTCTTTGGACTTCTTGGTTTGTCTGTAGTCCTTTGTGTTTGGTGTTTTGCTGTCGTGTTTGATCTTCATTTTCACCTTTGTGTATACTGCTGTGCTTGTTTACTGTGTGATTTTTCATAAGAATGTTTTGCTGTGGGTGCTGCCACCGAGATTTGCTGGTGATCCCCTCCTTTCTTTGTTTGCAAATCTTTACTTCTCAAAGTAAGGATACAATCTCTCGATTTATTCCTTTTTCAATATATTTAGGGCTGTTACACTGAACTGAAGAAACAACTAGAGAAATATACCATTTACTACATAGCGGCTGGCATTACTATACTGATCATAGAGGTGAGATTGGAGATTGGGTAGTTTTGGTAAGGCCATAGTAATTAAATATTTTGTTTTACGTCCCGAACTTTTTCTGAAAAGTACCCCACCGCCAGGTATGAAAACACGTTAACACATGATCAATATAAAGACATTAGGAAATGATGACTGAAACATGAAAGATTATATCTTTTTTCAAGTGAAGTGGATAATTAGGACTTTATTCTTTAGAAAAATGACTAATTTCCTTGATATTTGTGATGATTTACATATACATGTATGCATTTGATGGTATTTAATATCATTTACTGATACTGGTATTATTACCTGAAAATGCATCTTTGTGTGTGCTTTTTTCTAAGCATACCATCTATCGGACGTAAAACAAATTTTTTTAGTTATTATGGCCAAAGTCTTAATTGAGCTGTGTTTCTATTTCCACTATCATTTGGTTACGATAAAATAAGTACATGAGCAGTATGCAAATTGCTGTATTTCAAATATGAAATATTCCTACCTTAATTAAGTGTAGAGATATAAAAATGTGATCTTTATTTTATACTTTCAGGCGCTTGGCGTGCTGTTTGCATGTTGTATTTGTAAGAATATGGGGAAAAAGGATAACAAAGACAAAAAGTGAACGCAAAGCGTGATAACAAAGACAAAAAGTGAACGCAAAGCATGATCTTCGCCATTGATATTTTATTATACAATTAATTACCTTGTGTGAGGTAGATATAGCAGTATAGCAACCCGAAGAATACGTTATTCACCGAGGCCGCAGGCCGAGGTGAATAACATATGCTGAGGGTTGCTGTACTGCTATATCTACTGAACACAAGGTAATTAATTGTTTTATTGTATGATCATGAAATACAACGATTAGCTTGATAGCATCCATTGCTGTAAGGAATTTATAGGTATTCTCTGATGACGCGAAATATATGCATATGTCGTTACTATTATGACGTCATAACTACAAAGCCAATTTTAGAAAGATACTGGGGAAATATGAGGGTTGTTCTAAATTTAGCTCTCTGGAGGTGGTTATAGCGATATATTCAGAAGCTCCAGACATGTTATCAGCCAATCAGTGATGAGCATATTTCCCAGTCATACAATAATCCATGATATTGAGTGTATTTGAAAATTTCTGAATCTTAATTAAGTACTGATCTAATCTGAAATTGAGTCTTCGATATGTACTTAAGATTAATGTTTGAAGTCACGTAACTGCCTTGTATCAATCGATATGTTGACAATTTTCATTTTCTTTATCTATCCCTATTCAGTGCATACTGCCATAAATCTGTGGTTATAGTAATATTTCTAGAACTAGGAGGATAACAAGAAAGCTTTTAAGAAGATTTCATATAACGGAAAGATATACATAATATGAAAATGTAAACAATAAAAACCACAGAAACTATAGAAAATATCATCAATAGTTTGCTTAAAAGATAAATCTCCATAGGGAATAGTTATCAAACCCGCGCAGGTTCTTGAAAACATATTTTTTTTAATCCTGATAAAATAGATTTTATTCCATATTTAGCTATGGGTGTTACTTAATCTTCTGGGACTCATTGTTGTATTTCATATTCCACGTTATTAAAAAGAAATTGATTTTATGTTTGTCATGTTCTTATTAAATTTGTGTAAAAGTTATTCATCAACATTAAAACATCCTTGAAAGGAATTGTCAATATGTAATCAATATGTTTCATGGAATTTATACGTTTAAGGTTTTTCATTTCTTTCAAAACCTGTTTACATTTAATTTTTCAATATAACCTTAATAGAAAATTTTTAAACGTCTTTCAAATCCAATAGCATCATATTGTCAGAATGGACCAGACATATCTAGTATGGAAAGCCAAATTAACAGAAACTCAAATAATTAGAGAGCTCTTCAATTCATTAAAGAGCTCTATAAAAGAATTGAAGAGCTCTCTAATTAAATTATAGAGCTCTTTAATTCATACATTGCCGATTATTGTAATTAGAGAGCTCTTCAATTTTTTTAAAGAGCTCTTTAATTCTTTTACAGAGCTCTATAATTCAATTAAAGAGCTCTCTAATTCTTTTAAAGAGCTCTTCAATTGTATTATAGAGCTCTTTTATTGTATTAGAGATCTCTTTAAAACGGACATATCCATATTATAATTAATAATTAAAAGAATTATAGAGCTCTTTAATTAAATTAATGAGCTCTGTAAAACAATTGAAGAGCTCTACAATTGAATTAAAGAGCTCTCTAATTACAAAAATCGGCTTTGTATGAACTAAAGAGCTCTATGATTGTATTTGAGAGCTCTTCAATTATTTTATAGAGCTCTGTAATTAATTGAAGAGCTCTTTAATTCTTTTACAGAGCTCTATAATTCAATTAAAGAGCTCTCTAATTCTTTTAAAGAGCTCTTAAATTGTATTAGAGAGCTCTTTAATTGTATTAGAGAGCTCTTTAAAACGGACATATCCATATTATTATTAATAATTAAAAGAATTATAGAGCTCTTTAATTAAATTAATGAGCTCTGTAAAACAATTGAAGAGCTCTTCAATTGAATTAAAGAGCTCTCTAATTACAAAAATCGGCTTTGTATGAATTAAAGAGCTCTATAATTGTATTTGAGAGCTCTTCAATTATTTTATAGAGCTCTGTAATTAATTGAAGAGCTCTTTAATTCTTTTACAGAGCTCTTTAATTCTTTTAAAGAGCTCTTTAATTCACATATTTATTGCGCTCATTAAAAGAATTAAAGAGCTCTCTAATTGTATTATTGAACGCAATAATAAAATTAGAGAGCTCTTTAAGTCATTTATTGCGCTCAATTAATGATTCGAATTAAAGAGCTCTTTAAAAGAATAAGAGAGCTCTCTAATTGTATTCATGAGCGCAATAAATGAATTATAGAGCGCAATAATAGAATTAAAGAGCTCTTTAATTGAATTATAGAGCTCTCTAATTCTTTTAAAGAGCTCTTTAATTAATTGAAGAGCTCTCTAATTATTTGAGTTTCTGTTAATTTGGCGTTCCATAATCTAGACACTTGGTATATCATATGGCAGTCAAAGGTCTGATAGGAGAAAAATGAAGGTTTGTCTGTCGTTGTCCATCGACTCATTTTATCTGCTCATTTTTCTCTTCAAAGACAATACAATAACAAAGACCAAATGAAGAATTTATTCTGATAATAAACATGAAAGACAATGTACAAAGTATATTTCAAGGAATATATAATCATTTCAATAATTAGCACATGTGTGATGTACTGGAATTATTAAGGGATATGGACAAAAGTTTATCGGCCATATTGGATTTGACGTACGTGAAGCATTCTTGAAATCTGCCTTCCTGCAGAATTAAGACTCCAATTTTGACCATTTTAATACAAAGTTTTCTGTACCTCAACATCTTCATTTTCCCATCTTTCTGAGAAAAAAACTGCATCAATATTATTCACGACGACCATTTGTACTTAGTGCACCGAACTGCGCAGCTACAGCTCTGCAGAATTCATGATACTAAAACCTACCTAAAGCGTTACTATGATCACATGTCTAAAAACATTTGTCCTCCCATTTTGATCAAACTTTCTCAAAATGCCAGCTATATTCATTTTAGACGCATGGGGCTAGTACTGGCAATATCAACATACATGTAGAAAGGAATCCAGAGGCGGATCCTCGGAATGTTGCTCATTTGTAATTCACAAGACTATCCCACTTTTCTAAGATATATCATATAAATAATTAATAAATGAATCACAGACGGTCGAAATTTTAGTGGATTATCCAAGGATGTTTAGAATCATTTATTCTTTCTTCCTATGTTGGAGCAGATCGGCACGTGAAAATGGCTACATGTAAAAATTCGTATTCGAAAGGACCCTGTATTGTGTAAACATGAGATTTGAAAGATAATGAGATCGTGTACTCAAAATTGAAGGACAAATGGTTGTAGACATAGAATCAATGTAATGTTTAAGGTGAGTTACAGTTATATTCATGAATTCTTCTGAGGTGCAGCTGTGCAGTTCTGTGCATCAATTCAAAAGTATTCTAGTGTTAAAATATAAGTGTAATTTTTCGTAGAAAAGATGGGAAAATGTAGCTATTGAGGTAGAGAATACTAGGGGCGAAAGTAGTTAAAGTTGGAGTCTTTACTCGGTGTAAGGAAAGATTTTTAATAATACACTATATACAATCCTATATGGCGAATGACTTTTTGTCCATACCGCTTAAACATTAACCCAGATAACACAAAACAATTTCGAAATATTTTGTATGGTTTCAAACAGGTTCTGTTGAAACATTTCGGAAAAATCGTTCCAAGAACATTTTTAAAACACTGTGCAGTTGTATAGAATGTTTTAAAAACGTTTTAACAACAATTAAGAGCGTTGGACAAAATGAAATGTTTCCAAAAATGTTTTATTGATATTTCTGGAACCACACAAAATCACGTTTCTATAACATTTACTGAAATATTTTTGACGTGTTTTTAAAACATGCTTGTGCTAACTGGGAAGTGATGTGCAAATGTAAGAAAATTCAAGAATAATAGCAGTGCATGGGATGTTATATACAATAGTCTTCTTTTTTGCATGTGCACATAATGGTGGGCAGAAAAACTTTGCTCTATCGAAGGTCTTCTCTTACTATTTATAAATGTATGGCACCAAATATTTTTCGATCAAAACACATCAAATCTACAGTTGAATGAAGGACTTGTAAAAAATTGAGCTGGTATGTAATAGTGAATGGAGAGAGTCTAAACACGATCCGTAAAGTGGTAAATCATGCGTCATTCAATAATCATTGAAAATAAATGTTCACAAACCCTCTATAAAAAGAACAGAAAAGAAAGCAGTTTAAGTCTATCAAAGTATCGAGCTACAGTGAAACCATGAAAAGGAAATAATAACAGGTACCCGGTGAGAGTGAGTATCTACTGCTTGATAGAAACCTCAACAAGGCTATCACGATAAAAACTGACTGTTTATTTGGTCAAAAAATAATGCTCGTGGTGTATACGAATGAAAAAAGACCAAAGTTAAAGATTGTTCATTGATATTTGTAATAACATTTGAGTCGTGGGTGAAAGTTATTTTTTGTTTTAAAATTGAGGAAGTAATGCTCCAACAATCACGCTCCTGTTGTGTCCTTCATTCTCATTGTTTCATCAAAGTTGTGGAGATTACGTTAAGAATCTGAAATGTAAATAAAAATTGTTTTCTCATACCAATTCAAAATTTGAAGACCTGGTGATAATTTTGAGGAAAAGCTACCTATGATCTTTCAATAGAGTTGGGGAAACCAATTTAAATTAAGTGAAAATGGTTTTTCGCAACATACTTCATACATATTTTTTTGGTAATCCTTATATGCCTCAAAATCATCAAACGCCTTTTGTGATCCTTCTGTCACCAAACGGATACTCGGCATGGTGCTAAACCAATCAACAACCTTGTACCAGCGCATTCTTAAGACGTTGCTCCGTGACGGGCCCTGTCCAAACCTCTTTTAGAGAAGACAGGCCCCGACCACCTGTCCTCTCTAAATGTCAGTCGGACACCTCGGGTGATAACATGCATGAGCCCCAGCCGGCAAAGCACGGACTGTTGTTTTTTTTTTCGTATGCCCTTTGTTTTATTTTATATCCAATTACAAATGTGTGTGTTAGCGCAGTGGTAGCGCGCTCGCTTCTCACCTCTAAGGTCTCGGGATCTGTGTGTTGCTTGTGTTCCTGTGTTTTATATGTCTTGTTTGTGTTCCTGTGTTTTATATGTCTTGTTTGTGTTCCTGTGTTTTATATGTCTTGTTTGTGTTCCTGTGTTTTATATGTCTTGTTTGTGTTCCTGTATTTTATATGTCTTGTTTGGGTTCCTGTGTTTTATATGTCTTGTTTGCATGGTCATGCTACAGTGAGGAGGTATACACAACCATTATGCGTTCTTCCGGACCTCTGGGTAACCGGAGAAGTGATATGGTTATGTGTATGTTCTTCTCTGTGTTTTCACTTGGGATGTTTTTATGTTTTGCTGTTGGTGATGCAACCGGGTCTTGTTGGAGATCCCCTCCTTTCTCCTAATACCTGCACATTTCAGGGAAATGCACTCATGATTAATAACCATTTTATATGAGCGGTTCGGAGCAATATAACCTTTATATCGATAAATCAGATATTAATGAAAAAAAAAACCCTCACTTCTAAACAACAAGATCATCTTCTTTTCCTTTACACACACAAATCGCTGATATTATCGCCAAAATCTGTAAATAATTAGAATATGATTTACGAACTAAAAATTAGATTAGATAGTAAAATGAATTTAGAAAAAAAGATATATATATACGTACATTTGCATGTCATCGTTATTTAATGAGCAGAATAAACACAGAAGAGATAAAAAGTATTTTGGGTTTCTTTCAAATAAGAATACATTTATTACTTATCCTGATGAAGATCAAGAATAAAAACTTCAGCTCATTTCTTGTTTCCATCGATGGTATTACCATGAGTATAGAAAAATAGTATTAAGCAATGATCCTGTTGGTGCTTTAATTATTTCAATTTTTTGACACTGATTTGACCTTACCTCTATAACCAGGATGATGACCCCGGTAACAATGAATCCCGTGGAATACGTGGACAGTTTGTCATACACGGCATCGTAACATCCCTAGGCAAATAAATGTATTAAAATTCTCAGAAAAGCAGTTCAAGAAGAATAACCAGATAAAAAAGTCATCATTTTCGCCAAAAACAAATCTAATTTTAATCTATCAAAATTACGGCGGGTGATTTGCTTTCAGTGTGGTTCAGGTATTTCATCTAATGATACGAAAATATTAATTTAAGTCTTATTGCAATAACGTTTAAATTAAAACAAAAATTTAAAACAAAAATTGAAAATTTGTACAAAAAAGATATGAAATCACCATATGCTCAAATTTCAACAACTCACCGTGCTGTAATAAGTTGCTGTACAAGTGTTGCTAGCAGTGGCGTAGTTTGATGCTGTTGTGGAGGGACAACAACCCTTAGGAGTACTATAACCCGGGGTACCCGCCTGCCAGGGTGTGCTAGTGAAGTCACTGGAAGTACCGGTTTTCACGCCACAGCATGACAACTGTTATGTGAAACAGAAAATGGGGAAACCATCATCATCATCATTATCCATGTTATCATCATCATCATTGTAAGGTAATGAAGATGTCCCCAAACTTATCGAAATTTCAGCGGAATTAAATATTAGATGAGACCAAATTGAATGTAGATGGCGCCACTGAAATTATTAATGTGGCGCTGCACAAATTTAAAATGGTTTCGTTAATACAAATGATCTATCAAATGCTATCGCACTATGGTACCTGTATCGAAAGTCCCTCGAGCTTTCCCATACACTCGTTTTCCAGCATAACAAAGTTATAATCTATGAAAGTTAATTAATTTTACCTCCATAAACATATAGTTCCAAGCAGTAGAAATTTCGTGTGATGTTATATCGTCATATCTGTAGTTATTCTCAAGTTGTGATGTCAAATTATCCTTCAGCCAGCTTTGTAACTGTAAACATTGGCAAACACTTATTATTGCATTTTTTTTAATTCGAAAACATAATTTTATATATTTGATCATGTTGAGTGCAAACAAGATTTTAACTTTATACTTAGCATTTCATCCCACAGAATTCCATGTTATTCTAAACTACAATTATTAGTAATATATACTGTTAGGATACATGCACAGGGGTTAGGTATCATCGCTTGGTCACAAACCCTTGAATTCCTCAATCCTAACTCTTTCTTCTACATGTCTATATATAAAACCCCAGACATATAGAAGAAAGAGTTTGTATAGAGGAAAGGCTTTGTGACCAAGCGATGATACCTCGCCCCTGTGGATATACATGTATATCATTATCGTCATACTAAAATAGATGTTCCATAGTAATGATTTAATGCACCATATGAGCATTTCAACAGAAAATGTACCATCAGTGATGCTCAAGGTTTCATGTAAAATTATATTCATAAAAAAGTTTAATCAATGATAATAAATGATTATATTTTTTACCTTGTCGTTCAGAACAAACCATAGAATGACAGCTACTATTTTTCCAACGAGGAAAATTCCCACAATGATAGAGTACTGTTAAAATAAAATTGAATGTGCATTATCACCCTACAATTTAGAATAAATATTAAACATTTATGGTAAATGAATGTTTGTTTTTGGTGTTATGACCGAATCGTCATTTCTTAAGATGAATTTAATAGATTTTTTCCTTCTCCTTGGTATAGTGGTTGTATTATGTATTGAATTTCGCTTTATCTTTTTTCTATTTTTTTTCTCTGTAATATTCGTTTTGCTTCTAAATAAAATCTTGAATATATATTAATTTTGTGCTTTTTGAATTTTTAGGATCAAAGTAGATTCAAGTTGTTTTGCTTTATTACAATATTTCATGGAATATTGTAAAATCTAACTTACTATGACGAGACAGGATTTCTTTTGACAGCAAGCGCCAAAGGCACCAAACGCAGCAATGATCAATACGAAAGCTCCAAAGACTATAAATGTAATAGACAAACCGGATACGAGATCCCCCAGACTGAGGCTGCCGATGGAAAGCTGGTTCAGTAGTGGCGTGATGTTGTCATTCACAATTCCGGAATCAACTTGCATCACTATTCCTAGCACTAAGAGTGCTAATCCCAACATCTAGGAAATTAAATGAAAGTTCAAATATCACAATCAATGAGAATTCAGTCAAGTTTTGGTATCGAATATCGATGAGTTAAAGAAGTTCCTCACGACAATCTCAAAAGACTGAATACCATTTCATTTAAATGTATTTCATTCAAGAAAACAACACATATACAAAACAAAAATAAAACGCAAAACAAAAAAAACAAAAAAAAAAAAAAAAAAAATCAGAACAAAATGATAAATAGAAAGACCGATCAATCTAGGGAAACACCCCAAAAAGTTGTGTTTTACTAAAAGTCTTACCATAAATATGATGTTGAGTATAATGAGGAATATCATTCCACACTTCCCTCCACATGTCATCCCCATGTTTCTTTATTGATAAGTGCCCTGAAAGTGTATGAAAAGTAACATAAAAGGATGTGCTGGTGGCGTAGTGGTTAGCGCGGTGGACTACGGGCATGGGTTCGAATCTCACCGTCGGCGGTCATTGCAAAACCATTATAACCTTGGGTAAGTTTCTTTACACTACGTTGCAATCTCTCTAAACAGGAGTAAACAGGGTACCTAGTACATAAGACGAGCTGGCCATGTGAATTAGCGCCTAAACGGCAGCTCTGCTTATACATATACTCCTTGGGGAGTTGAGAATGATGTCTCGCCAGGGAGGTAATTGTAGAAGTCACGTGGGGCTCAGGCGAACGATACTATAAATAGAAACACACACACGAAGAGTAAGGATCATTTTGGCTGTTAAAACAGTACGGAAAAACATTTGAGAAAGGAAAATTTAAGATATTTTCTAATGCCCTTATCTTTCTGTGAGGTCCAACAGCTTAACCACTTTTAAAAGACGTTTAACCTTTGAACTACTTGGTGAGTGTCACCCGAGGGCAAATGTCCCCGAGGGCAAATGTAGCCAAGTTCGATCAACTTCGGTTGATCGTCTGTCTCTTCAACGCATTCGAAGATACATTATTTGTTGAAATGCACATATGGTGCAGCAAATCATTATGATAGAACATACATTCCAATATGATAGCCCCTTATAGTAAGCGTTCAAAAATCGCCATCCATACCACTGTAATATTCTCATTTCTACAATTTCTTCTAACTTTTAGCAAACTACATTTCATTCCTACTGTAGATTGTTTTCGCGGGTTCATACCCGACTTATATTTGATTATACAGATTCATACCCGACTTATATTTGATTATACAGATTCATACCCGACTTATATTTGATTATACAGGTTCATACCCGACTTATATTTGGTTATACCGGTTCATTCCCGACTTATATTTGATTATACAGATTCATACCCGACTTATATTTGATTATACAGATTCATACCCGACTTATATTTGATTATACAGATTCATACCCGACTTATAATTGATTATACAGGTTCATACCTGACTTATATTTGATTATACAGGTTCATACCCGACTTATATTTGATTATACAGATTCATTCCCGACTTATATTTGATAATACAGGTTCATACCTGACTTATATTTGATTATACAGGTTCATATCCGACTTATATTTGATTATACATGCATCTAGACTTGATTGATTAAGGTATTAGATGTATAATAAACTACTTCCTGTTTGTTTTGACTATGAAGAACGTATGTTTCCGATGTCGGCCGAAGTTAGCCACACCACTTGCTACATGTACTAACGTTGTAGATGGCCGTCCTAAGTCGGTACTGATTGCCCAAGGCACGGTCTCGTTTGTTTATGTGTTGTCTTGTGTGTTTGGTGTTTTAATGTTGTATTGGTTTTCCTTGTCCCTTTTGTGACTGTTACTGTGTATGTAAATTCTGTGTTATCTCACAATGGGTGTTTGTATATTTTGTTGTGGGTACTGGAACCCGAGTCTTGTTGGAGATCCCCTCCTTTCTCGTAACAACAGGAAATGGTGAATAATAAATGTTCTGTTCTTAAATGATGATATTCAGTTTAAAGAAGTTTACATTTATACCACTTGGTGAGTGTCACTGCTGGTAGACCAGGAGTCCAAGATGGCACATGTAGCCAAGTTCGATCAACTTCGGTTGTTCGTTTCTTCAACGTATTCGAAACTTTCTGTTTTCAAATCCCTGGAAATTTCTAAAACATGGGTCCTGTAGCATCATATCCCATCCATTCTGCTACGTCTTTCGGTACATTTTTGGACATAATAACGTTCATACTCGTTGTTCAGATTGAGGATCACTGACGAGGGTTAAGTACCCGAAACGTGCATGTCCGGTCCATGCTGAAAATTATTAGTTCTGAAATGATGCTATTGAATTTGAAGACAATTATCCTAGAGTAACCAAGTGACATATGCTTGCTCTGAAGGACTCTTATAAATGGAAGGATCATCAGCTTGATTACCCGCTAGGGTGGACACCATTAAGAGTATTCCACGTATGTATGCGAACATCGACATACCATTTTAATAGTATCAAGAATGTCAAGCAGAGATCGGTACAATGGATAATTCATCCTTATCAAGCCAAACAATGCCTCCAAACTCGGAATGGAGGTCGCTTGAATTGCCTAATCCCATTTTGATTTTAATCCATTTTGCCCTGAACTGCGATTGGTCCTTATCTCTGGTGTTCCAGAATTTTTTACTGATTATATGCGATGGGTTTTGATTCTTTCATCTGATATAATCGTTGAAATTCCCTATTTCAGAAATGCCATGCCTTAAGTGATCACTAAATATAACTCTATTCATTCACCGCGTTGGATAGGAACGCATGATGTCGTGATTCCTTACGGAGAATTTTGATGTTTTCTTATCATTTAAGTGATACTGCACAAAAGTGATCAAACATTGCAGTATGGCAATGCGTAATAAGTAAGTCCATATCGTTTATATATCTGTAAAGTCTATAGTTTTTGCAAACACTTCTGAATTAAGAGTTCGTCAGAAGGAATGATTTTCTGTCGTCGACAAACTATTGAAGTGTTTGCAAAAACTATGAACTTTTCATATACCTGGACCATATGGATTGAATTATTAGGCATCGACCTGCTGCAACGGCTCATGAGTTTTGCAAAGTTTAATTTAGAAAATGAAAAAATACAAAAAAAAAAAAAAAAAAAAAAAAAAAACTATGTAAGGAATCGCAACACCATGTACGTTTCGACAGACAATAGACTGTTATTTGATTATATAAACGAGGTGAAATGACCCATATTGCACATTACAATAGGCCTAAAATAAATTCATATATTAAATGTAAACGTCTTCAAATTTAATAGCATAATTTAAGAACAGATAAATTGGCATGGACCAGACATGCACGTTTCGGGTACTTAACCCTCGTCAGTGATCCTCAAATCTAAACATTGTAATTTGCCAAAAAGTATGAAAGTTACTATGTCGAAAAAACGTACCGAAAGGCGTAGCAGGATGGGTGGGATATGATGCTACAGGACCCAAGTTGTAGAAATTTCAAGAAATTTTGATAACAGAAATTTAGAATGCGTTGAAGGAACGATCAACCGAAATTGATCGAACTTGGCTACATGTGCCCTCGGGGACTCCTGGTCCACCAGCAGTGACACTCACCAAGTGGTATAAAGTGGTATAAATGTAAACGTCTTCAAATGTAGATTTAGACAGTATTTACTTGGTTTAATCGATGGGGATTCCCGCTGTACACTTTTTTCTGTAAGTAGTTGGAAGCTGTGTGAAGCGGAGTGATCAGTTCAAGACAATCTGTGCCATTGGTTTATTTCAACAATTGAATATTAATGTTAAAACTAACTATTCGTCATTATTTATGATTAAAATTTTGTGGCGCCACGTTATCTATGTAAACTATATTATGTTTTTGTCTAAAGTTTTGTTGAGTATTTCGGTGGTGTGGCGTGTTTCATTAAAAGTGGATAAGGAAGGGGAGAACCGAGCTATCAAAAACATGAATAAACTTACCAGAGCTTTCTGTTGATCAAGTTAGTCCTGTGATAAACTTGCACTGTCTTGTTGTTCACTTTCTGTACACACAAAAGGGGAATTTAAAACTTTTATGACAACATACCGATTTAAAAAACGTGATTGTGAGATCTATATAAAGCTGACTTAATGTCTACCGCGAATATACAGTATTATTGATCTGTCTTTAAATAATTTTAGATTAATGAGTTCCTGGTTGTATGGATGGATGGGTGAATGAATGAATGAACGAAAAATTAATGGATGAATGAATAACTGAATGAATGAATGTCACGGATCGATTTCTTGTTTCAAAAGGCTAGGAATGTTCCTTTTTAACGAAAAAGTGTGAAAAGAGGTCTTATTTATGCCTACAAGTCGATTATAAAAGTTGTTGCTCATTTCAATTCCAAAATCCACAAAGTTGTACGTTTTTCATAACAATGTAAAAGTTATGGATATCTTTCCATTTCTTTTGAAATCTTGTCACATACGTACCTTACTTTATTCTGAATATCAACTGAAACTTAATGATTCCCAAAAGTAATAAATACACAATCCTAATCGTTATATTTCACTTGATGTGTGCTATCGATCTGTTCCAATTCTTTGATTACTATTTTTTTCTCTGTCATGAACTCAGCAGAATAGAGGTGATTTCTAAATGAATGAAAAGCAAATATACGTGACGTCATCAGTCAATATTTAGACCAGATGAAAAGCTAGTACAGTTCTGGCACTTTTTTGACAAATAGAAACGAAGAAGGAAGATATATATACATATTTTTATTCCAATGGAATTTTTTTTTGTCTATGGCGTCTACATATTGAATGTTATAGTTCTGTTCATATCTGAAATCATATAAAAAGAGGTGATGTTAAAATCTAGGGGGTCTGTTGTTAAAATGATGTTAAAATCCCATCCAACCCCCAGTCTTCAGATTATTGCATTACTCCACGTATTCCGATAGGAAAAAGAAATGAAAAGTTTATTTATCGATGTTAATGATGCTATTGAATTTGAAGACGTTTAACATTTGAACTACTTGGTGAGTGTCACTGCTGGTGGACCAGGAGTCCCCGAGGACACATGTCTCTTCAATGCATTTGAAATTTTCTGTTACAAAATTTCTTGAAATTTCTAAAATGTGGGTCCTGTAGCATCATATTCCACCCATTCTGCTACGTCTTTTGGTACATTTTTGGACATTATAATTTTCATACTTTTTGGTCATATTACATTGATTAGACTGAGGATCACTGACGAGGGTTTAGTACCCGAAACGTGCATGTCTGGTCCATGCTGTAAATTTACATGTTCTTAAATGATGCATTTGAAATTAAAGACGTTTAACATTGTCAAACAAATGTATTTGCCCCGAATGTCACGAATGAATTTCTGATGCTAAGCTGCTTGATTAAATAACAGGAGGGTACTCGAGTTTAAACATATTTTATTCAATACTATATTATTGAAAATGATTGGACCAGACATTATAAAACATTAGGAACGGCCCTAGTGGCCTAGGAGGGTATATCCAACAGGAATATATTGCAGTACCCACAACCAGCAAAAAAATAAAACATTGAAACATACGAAATACGAAAACACGGAGTTGCCAACAAAACAAGATACACCAAAATACGAAAACATGGAGTTGGCAAACAAAACAAGATACACAAATACGACAAGGAAGAACAAACACAAAATTAAAGACGTCAGCAAAACACTGAATACACAAGACAACAAACACATTCATATACACACAACACATAACACTGAATACACAAGACAACACAAACATTCATACACACAACACATAACAAGGGCGTAGGAGAAGGGGGCAGCGGGGGCACATGCCCCCCCCCCCCCCCCCCCCCACTTTTCAATCACCAAATTTTATGATGCATTAACATTGTTTCAAATAGCAACATTTTGTACCATAAATCTACAATTTTTCGGTCAATTTTCAAAATTTTCTTTGGCTCGCTACCGCTCGCCATTTCTTTATAGACTTTCTGAATAATTTAGCTATTCTGATTCATCCTATATACATATTACTTTATCAATGTACATGAAGACATTTAAATCAAACTATTTAGAATATTATTACATGTACTTGTTAGTGATAGAGGGTATAGAAAGTATTTTCTGATAGGTCAATATTTAGCTAAAAAAAATTCCTGGCTCGCTACCGCTAGCCAGACATTTACTCATGTACTTGAAAATTTAGAATTGCACCATAAATGTTAAAATTTGTGCATACAGAACATGAAACCCCCATATTTTTTTTTTTTTTTTGCTTGTTAGAAATTTTGGGATGTTGTGCCCCCCCCCCCTCCCCCCACCTTTTTCAGTCAGAGCTCCGCCATTGCATAAAGTCCTAACAAATGCCAACATTCTTCATGGGGAAATGTACATTATTTTTAAATATAGACAGATAAACGACTCGTATATATTTTATGTACTCATTTATTGAACAATGAACATGATGAACCTGTACAGTGTATAATAAGATACTAGTATCACATGTCAACAGCTATTATATATAATGAAATAAAAGAAATAATAAAGAGGCGAAGGATATTGTCTTTCTGGATATTTTTATTTATTATAAAAATCTGCCTTTATAATTAATCAAAATATCCAGAAAGACAATATAAAAAAATAATTTACATTTGAGACTGAGTATGTAGCTACAGAATTTTTACCAAAGATTAATAAAAATTTAATGTAATTTTTAAACGAAAGGAAAGATGAATTGGTGAATGTTTAATACATCAATATTTTTGAAAACTATGTCTTTAATTATTTTGTTTACGTACAAAGATTATTGGATATTATGTCAGTTATGTTATACATTACATATTCATCAATAATAAGCATGTATAAATGTACTCCAAGGAATGATAACAATGTGATTTAAAATTATCAAAGTTTTAAAATTTTAATAAGTGGATGAAAAATATTATGCATGACATTTAGAATCACATAACATCAAGTGATGTCCATGAAACACGAATTCATACATATGCAACATCTTGTGATCAAAGGTCAAGCAAGGTCAGAAGGTCAGAATAAGTGATTTATGTAAATTGAAACGGGAGGGGCTCAGAGGGAATTTATGTCGTGGCAGATCATAAATTTTACAAGGGAAAGGTGGGGGGGGGGGGGGGGAGTGTTAGCAATTTTCGAAACTTTACATTTTATATTGCAAGGGCTGATCTGGAAGATTTTTTTTTTCAAAAAGGGATGGGGGGGGGGGGGGGACAAGGCATCAGGGAGGGGGGGGGGTTAAAAATTGATTGGAAAAGAATTTGAAAACTTACAAACGGCAAACAGTATCATGGACAATTTCCGGGATGGGGGTATTTTGGTCTGCTGACCCTCCTGACCCCATTTAGATCCGCGCTTTAATCGTACCATACTTTCCAATATCGGACGGACATATACATGTACGTACATGAAAAAGTTAAATGAGTAATAGATGCACGTGGAGAATTTAAAATGTTTCAAATAGGCAAGTGAAAGGGCAAGTTATAAAAAAGTAAAACAACAAATATATAGTGACCAGAAACAAGTATGGCATTTTAGGGATCTGCAATGTAAACTTGTCCCCAATGTAACCCGTGGACAAAAAAAGCACCTAAAATAGTTGGATCCATTGTTTTTTTGTTCCTTTGTAATTTTTTCATAATTTGAAAATATTCTGAGAAATTTACGGTTAGAAACTGAAATTGTCTGTCAACTCAATAACTATTAAAATTTTCATTGAATCGCATTTACGCAACATTGCGTCGGTTCACAAAACAAGAACAATAACCGTCGGTTAACAAGACAAGAGCAATAACTCTTACAATTGTATAAACGCCGAGGTAGGTGCGCTTCAATAAAATTTCTTAAACATGGAATTACTTTGTTAAAACACATATTTTATACACCAATATATTGTAATAAAGAAAAACATGTCTATATTTAACAATTATGACATCTTAATATAATTACGTAAATAATAAGAATAAATTATGAAGTATCATATTCTTAACACCTGGGTAAAGTTTTAAAAACACAATTTAATTGAAACATCAAATATTTTGTAAATTACGTAAATTAACATTAAAAGAGAAAAATAATCACATTTTCTTGTTTAGGTTTTTTCCCTCTTCTTTTATTTCACTCTATTTTTCACCTTGAAAATGTTTCTTCTGATTTTTATACGACTTTACCAGAATCGTCTCCCCCTCCTTTACATACACACATCGCTGACACAATGGCCAAAACCTGCATAAAGTAGAAAAGTTTTAAAATCTTAGATCGACCTCTTTTAAAACAGTTTATTTTGCTCTCTTTTAAAGTTAATTGTTGAGTAATGAAATGCAGTTAAAAGTTAAGTATGAACTTCTACTAGATCCTACTAGATCCGATAATGTTTTAATTAGTATTAGAATATTAATTTTGTGTAATTAACATGAAATATGTTAAGTAGACAACTGTGCAAGTGTACATATAGTCATGTTACAAAGTATATAAAACCGGTCTTAACATAATGTGAATTGTATATCTAGTTTTTTTTGCAACAAAGTTATCTTATCATAATGCAATCGAAATAAAAAGTCAAATAGAGTACGTGTATCTGTTTGAGATTCATGTTCGCCTCCCCGTAAAAAAACTAGATACTGCAGCATTTTACACTATAGATACGTTTATCTTGACTATAGATTGCAAAATATTCGTAGTTTAGATTTCTCTTTTTCCAAACGTCGTATAATCAAAATTACTTCGAAATTAATTAAAAATTTGTAATCACAATTCTTTAAAAAAAAGTAAGTTATCTACACTGACTTTTACTATACTATCTTATCCTCATCACCCCTGGCCTTGCATATAATACAGGCAAACACGATGGCTAGTATCTGTAAAATAAGGAATGGTTCATATGTAAATTACAAATAAATTAGAAAGTCAGCAAAGGAGGTAAATAGGCAAAAATAACACTTTGTCTTGCCACCTTTGTCCAATCGCATATTCTAGAGCTTTCCATCACGCATTTGCCCATTTGCTATATGTTAGAATAAAGAGAAATAGATTCACACTGTGCGTAAAGTTTCGAAAGTTATTGCAATTTTTGCAAAATTATGTGCCGAATTCACTCATAGGGTGATGTGCACGCAAATATATTAGAACAAGTTAAAAGTCATGTTTGTAAAACATTAATGCCCCCCTACCCCTTCTGTGATTAAAGTCTGTCACAACTTTATACTTGCATTGATACAACCTATGGGGGTATAAAGTAACAGTTTCATTTCAATACGTAATTCCACTCAAGAGATATTGAACAGAAACCCTGAAGTTTTGGTATTTTTCAAAGTGCAAGGGGCATAACTCTGTCCAAATTTTTTTGATCGGACCTAAATATGAACTTGACCTAGATTTTCATTTGATGTGTCTGTATACAAAATTTCATTTTTATATGTAACTCCACTCAAGAGATATTGAACGGAAACCCTGAAATTTTGGTATTTTTCGAGTGCAAGGGGCATTACTCTGTCAAAATTTTGTTGATTGGACCCAAATAAGAACTTGACCTAGATTGTCATTTGATGTATCCATATACAAAATTTTATTTCAATATGTAACTCCACTCAAGAGATATTGAACGGAAACCCTGAAATTTGGGTTTTTTTCGAAGTGCAAGGGGCATAACTCTGTCAAAATTTTGTTGATTGGACCCAAATAAGAACTTGACCTAGATTGTCATTTGATGTATCCGTATACAAAATTTCATTTCAATATGTAACTCCACTCAAGAGATATTGAACGGAAACCCTAAAATTTTGGTTTTTTTCGAAGTGCAAGGGGCATAACTCTGTCAAATTTTTTTTCGATCGGACCTTAATACGAACTTGACCTAGATTTTCATTTGATGTGTCTGTATACAAAATTTCATATCAATATGTAACTCCATTCAAGAGATATTGAACGGAAACCCTGAAATTTTGGTATTTTTCGAAGTGCAAGGGGCATAACTCTGTCAAAAATTTTTTGATCGGACCCAAATATGAAATTGACCTAGATTTTTGTTTGATGTGTCTGTATACAAAATTTCATTTCAATATGTGAATCCGCTCAATAGATATTGAACGGAAACCCTGAAATTTTGGTATTTTTCGAAGTGCAAGGGGCATAACTCTGTCAAAATTTTTTCGATCGGACCTTAATACGAACTTGACCTGGATTTTCATTTGATGTGTCTGTATACAAAATTTCATTTCAATATGTAACTCCATTCAAGAGATATTGAACGGAAACCCTGAAATTTTGGTATTTTTCGAAATGCAAGGGGCATAACTCTGTCAAAATTTTGTTGATCGGACCCAAATATGAACTTGACCTAGATTGTCATTTGATGTGTCTGTATACAAAATTTCATTTCAATATGTGAATCCACTCAAGAGATATTGAACGGAAACCCTGAAATTTTGGTATTTTTCGAAATGCAAGGGGCTTAACTCTGTCAAAATTTTTTTGATCGGACCCAAATATGAACTTGACCTAGATTTTTGTTTGATGTGTCTGTATACAAAATTTCATTTCAATATGTGAATCCATTCCAGAGATATTGAACGGAAACTGATGTTGCGGACCGACCGACAGACCGACCGACCGACAGACCGACCGACAGACCGACAGACCGACCGACAGCGGCAAACCTATATGTCCCCTCTTCTTCGAAGGGGGGCATAAATATATGGAATCATTGTGAAAAAAAATAATAGCACAACTATATTTTCCAAAATCTTCTTCTGACCTTCTGTTTTTTATTGTTTTTGCAGTTTAGCTGATTATTGTTCTTAAATAAAACGACGAACATACGGACACTGAAGTAATTAATATTCTCTTATTGATTTACCTTACATACTATGGGTATTCGTTACTTGACGCATGGGTTATCGTTCTTATTTATAATGACCCTTACCTCCACTAGGAGTACTATTACGCCAACTACAATAAAACCAGTGGTGTAGGAACTCAGTTTGTCATATACCGCATCGTAGCAACCCTGAAAATAATGAAAAAAAATCTCAACAGGTTAACATATTTCAAACGAACGAACAGACCGATCATTTGAACAACTTGCACAAAACGACATACATACAAATGTATGTACATGCATGGGGCATTGGTAAAATCCATGACGAAAGTAGATGAATGCGCATGCGTGGAAGTTGATATCATAGTCATAAGATGTATGGATATTAATTATACTTTATTTACAACGTTTAACAAACAACTTACACAACTTATATTAATGTCTCACGTTGGCTCAGATGTTGGCGTGAGATACATTATAGAAAACCCCGATATTAATGTTGACGTACAGACAGAAAGAGGAGAAGATTCACTCAAAGACGGACAGACGCGGAGTTATGTATGTTTTGAAAGACACTGACGGTCTGATTGACAGGCCACCGACCGATAGACCGACCGACCTACCGACAGACACTTACCTTGGTATGATAATTACGGTTGAAACTCTGTGTACATGCTGTATTTGTAGACGTGGTACCAGAGCAACAGAATATAGGTATGTAGTCAGAGGCAGCATTGTTAGCGGTGGACAGACATACATACAGACAGACGGACATATACTTACCTTGGTATAATAACGACTGGTGACACTCTGTGTACATGCTGTATTTGTAGACATTTCACCAGAACAACAGAATATAGGTATGTAGTCAGAGGCAGCGTTGTTAGTGGTGGACAGACATACATACTGACAGACGGACAGACACTTACCTTGGTATAATAACGACTGGTGACACTCTGTGTCCAACAGAATATAGGTATGTAGTCAGAGGCAGCGTTGTTAGTGGTGGACAGACATACATACTGACAGACGGACAGACACTTACCTTGGTATAATAACGACTGGTGACACTCTGTGTACATGCTGTATTTGTAGACATGTCACCAGAACAACAGGATGTAGGGATATTGTCAGAGGCAGCGTTGTTATCGGTTGACAGACAGACATACAGACAGACGGAAAGACACTTACCTTGGTATTATAACTACTGGTGACACTTTGTGTACATACTGTGTTTGTAGTCATGGCATAATTATCAGCCGTTACACCAGAACAACAGAATATAGGTATGCTGTCAGAGGCAGCGTTGTTATCGGTGGACAGACAGACATACAGACAGACGGACAGACACTTACCTTGGTATTATAACTACTGGTGACACTTTGTGTACATGCTGTGTTTGTAGTCGAGGCATAATTATCAGCCGTAACACCGGAACAACAGAATATAGGGATATTGTCAGAGGCAGCGTTGTTAGCCTTCCAGTAAGAATTCTCAAATCCGGTAGTTGATGACGTCACAGCCTCGACTCCGCAACAAGACAACTGGCAATTGAAATTAATGCAAAGAAATGTTTTTGAATTTGGGAATCTTTTAATTTGCAGAATTCGTTTTTTTTAATTTTTGCTGCATTTATACTTATACATAGCTATATGAAGAGCATGACCCGGTGTTTTCATTTAGATTTCAAGAAGCAGAGGAATTATCATAAGTACTTTCAAGAGCTGAAGGGGAGGAAGGATGGCATTAAAAATAAAAACTTGAGCATTGTATTAGGTTTCCGAATATAGAGGAACTTGTAACTGTGGACTTTTACCAACACAATACTACATTATGTTAACTTGCAAGAAAAAATAAAGACATTTGTCTGAGTTTTCAGAATGTAGCGGAGGGATTCGGACTGGTAGCCTATTCACAACATAACAATATGTATATATACCTGCATGAACAAGTAGTTCCAGGCTGTAGATATCTCGTGGGACGTCAGGTCCGCGTTTTTGTAGTTGTTGTCCAGTTGAGACTGCAGTTCTGACTTCAGGAAGCTTTGTAACTAAAGTGTCAAATACAAAATTAGGCTAGTGGCGTAGCTAGGGCAAAATTAAAAGGAGGCATGCTTTTCATGATGCAAAGTAAATGAGGACAACATAAAGGTCCCAAGCTGAAGACATTCCCAAATACAAATACAAGATTTTGCCTCCGGCAGCCCGACAACAATAACCCTCAGAGAGAGAAAATTGATACTAAATTAATTCAGAAATTTTGAAAGAAAAGTGGATGCTTAAGTATGGTGGCTACGCCACTGCACGAGTTTAAATGACGTTCAACTTTCTCTTCTGACTTATAACGAAAATGACCAAAATGAGGAGAAGAGGTAATTCAAAATAATCATTCCATCTTATTTGCATTAAATTAAATTTTTTTTTTTTTGAAACTAGATTATCGTTCTGTTGACTTACAGGTCATGGGCGGATCTAGCAATTTTTTTTCCAAGGGGTTGGGATGCGTTAATCAATACTTTCCTACCTTGTCGTTCATGACGAACCATAAAATCACGGCAACCAGCTTCCCGATGAAAAATATGGCAACAACGATGGCGTACTACAGGTAACAAAAAAAGATGAATTATTGAGCCATAAAAATTCAGAAACTTGTTTCGGAAATGAGATGGTAAGCTTATTGAGAATCTACAATATCTTTTTATAGAGAGGTAGATTTTAATGGCGAGAAAAGAACAAGGCTCACATTTCATTTAATCGATGGTAATTGAAGACAAAAATTAAGAAATCCATACAAAACGCAAATTCATTTGAATATCTATTAAATTCACTTCAAATGGAACTGAACTTCATATAAATCAATTTGAATAGACATTCCACAGACATCGCGAAAGTATATAGTTACGTTATAACAATGCACTAAAGTTGAAAACAAATATATATGTTTGGTAAGAATAAGTAGAATGTGTTCGGAAGGCCATTCCGGTTTACCAGATTTTTATTTGGAGTCTTTGGACTTCCGGATAGCTTGTTTTCAGTAAAGAGGAGTAATAAATAAATCAATTGATAGATAAATAAATAAATAAATAAATAAATAAATAAATAAATAAATAAATAAATAAATAAATAAATAAATAAATCAATCAATCAATCAATCAATCAATCAATCAATCAATCAATCAATCAATCAATCAATAAGTAAATAGACATCAAACAAACAAACTTACAACGACGAGACAGATCCTTTTCTGGCAGCAAGCGCCAAAAGCACCGAAGGCAGAAATGGTGAGAACAAATGCTCCAAAGACTATGAATGTGATGGAAAGTCCGTTGGCGAGGTCACCAAGGTTAAGACCGTTGAAGGTCAGTTGTTGTAACAGCGGCATGATCTCATCGCTGATGACGTCAACATTCACCTGCATCAGGATCCCCAGAATCAGGAGGGCAAGTCCCAATAGCTGATTGAGAAATTAAAATCGTCATACTTCATAGACGTACTAGTATTCAGCTTTCAAAAAAGCAAAATTAGGAGTAATATCATTTTATCAATGTCAAAATATAGTCATTTAATACTGATTTCAAGATACTGATAATAATTTTTCTTATTTTAATCTCAATCGTTCCAACTTACCATGAACAATACGTTCAGTACTATCAGGAAAATCATTCCACATTTTCCCGCGCATCCTAACCCCATTTTGAATGGATTTCAGCTGTGCACTGCCTCTGTAATACATATTTCGGTAAACTTAAAAAAAAATCTTATTATGACATACCTATACCACTGTAAGTAATAATAATTGCATGTCCTGTTCACTAATTCAAGAGCACCCTGTTTTCCCGATTTTCTCTAAAATATGATATTGTCATCTTCCAAAAAGATATCAATTTCATAGTACTCCTTTATTCGTAACGGAAAATACCATTTTTTTGGGACTGTGCGTCACTTAAGTTAGAAATAGGCCGGAAAATAAAAAGTCTACGGGGATTTTCTATAGTAAAATCGCTGAAAATGTGTGACGTCGGAGGCTTTGACCTCACTGTTTACTATTGTTGACACGGAGAACAATATGGTGGCGGCTTGAAATTAACATTTGAATTTCCCGTAGACATTTCATTTTTCATATTGCGGTTAGAAGGCAGCTGACAGGGTAAGTTGAAGTTAATTTCCAGTTACGACTAAAGGAGGTAAATTCTCGGAAACAATCATTTATAGCAAATTTCTTCAGACGACAGAATAAATCGCCAAAACAGGGTGCTCTTGATTTAGTGAACAGGACAGTAAGGGTGTGTAAACATGCATGACGTAATGAAGACGGGATATTGAAAAAAAAAAAAACCAGCATTACGTATGTAGGATAACAAAGAAATGACATACTGATTTGAAAAAAAGTAAGGGTAGATGGGGTGGGGGTTAGGGGGCTGGGGTAGGAGTGGGTGGGTTGGAGTCCAAGTTCTGACTTCGAGATCATGACATTTGTGCCCATTGCAATGTACATGGTAAGGAACAATAACTCTGTGCAAAAAGAATGACTGTGTCAGCGTAAAAAATATTCACCGTTCTATTGAAAATGAACTTATCCTTTCCGTTCTTGTGAAAGCTCTACATTTCTTCCAACGTACAACATACATGTACTGACTTGGAAATAAATCATATATAATCTTGACTCGTGTACCTCTATCCAACCTTTAAGGTTACACTTCGCCCAATCATCCATAAATCAATCAATACTAGTAAAGTAAACACATCAAAAGAAGTAAACAAGTATTATCATGATTATAGAGTTGTGTTAGAGTGAGAGTACATTAGATTTGCTAAAATCGTGAATTATCATTAATGTATGGATTGCAGATCAGAATTCAATATTGATCTAATGTCAGGTACATGTACTGCAATCAGGTACGGCGTAACGCCGTTGATCAACCTTTATCGACTTGGGTGGATAGAACCTCTGATCGATATGACCAGTAGCTGTTAAAATATTGGTTTGATTCATTATAATACGAGTATATTGATATTGTTGACGCTTAGCATTTGATTAGATTGAAAGCTTTCAAATTCATTTTGATTAAATTTGTCCCTTGAATCCCCATCCAACGAATGATTTAATGAATTTCTGTGGATCATAATGGTTTTTGTATCAAAATTATTATTTATTTATGAAATTATTCAACATAGGCGTATCTAGAAAATGACATGTTTCCAGGGGTCTAGCCGATAATAATGGGGAGACACGATTTTGAATTATCACTATACGTGAAAGCAGGAAAAATAATTTCTTTGGCAAATTCCAAAAAAAAAAAAAAAAAAAAAAAAGGGGGGGGGGGGGGGGCGTAAGCAGGTTCAGATACCCCCACTCCAACGCCCCCATCCCTTAAAATCGGCGTTATGTTCAGGTTATAACATAGGAAATGCAGAAGGCAAAGTAAATTATGATATCAGTTTATGGAGGCTGAATTTAGCAGATAGAAGGGATCTTTATGAAGCAGGCGGGCGGGGGTGTCCACATGCTGCTGTATAGATTGTTTTCATAAGTCGTATCGTTATTCAGTTCCTCATCAACTCGGACTTATACAGCTATTTTCGGATATAAAGTGTTGGATGGGATGGGGTGAGATGGTAGTCAGGAACATACTCCTCGTTGAAATGGGCGATTTTCACATTCTACGTAATTTATTATTATATCAACAACGATTTGACCCCCACCCTTTTTAGATTGGACCTCCTGGCATCATATACCAGATTCACGCATACGGTCTGTATCCTTATATCTAGTTTGTACTTGTTTCGTTTTTTTCTGTTTAAAACATCTTTCAATACTATTCAAAAATCGTTATTTATTTCAGATGCGCGGCCAAATCAGTCCGTCAGTCATTGTACATTAAAAATATATTCAAAGGATATATCACATTTCCCGTGTAAAATGAGCAATTCATATGAACATGATGAGGAAGTTGATTTTCTTTGATTTAAATAAATTTATAACTTAAACAGAACACGATGTGACTTGCTTCCACTTTTTTTTGTTACCTAAGTCTTTATTCTCGCACATTAGCCAGCTACATGTAGACTGGATTCTGGATTGGTATTTATTATTAAATTTATTCATTTTTTGTGAAGGGGGTAGGGTGTGTGGGTGGATAAGGTTTTCTGAAAGTCAATAGAAAAAAATGGGCTTGCATTGAACCAGGATTATACCAGGGATATGAAACAGGTCGATCCGTGAATGTATAAATTATTCAGGGCAGAGAGAGAGAGAGAGAGAGAGAGAGAGAAGAGATGCAATGTGTAAAAAAAGTAGAAATGTGTATCTAATGACTATTGTACATGTACATAATCAACATGCCATATGTACTTCATAAAAGGTGACTTAAACTAACGAATTCCAAATCTTTCACAAACTTTATCGGTCTGTTTAATATTGAATGAGCGTGTTGAAAACACCACCCCTCCCCCCTTTCCCATTTCCAAGAAAGCAATTTTTCGTTCATTTACATTTTTCCCCAAAATTAATTTAGGATTTGACTAATTCTTATTTTCAATGATTAACAGTACTGAAACTTAATTTTCGTGTGTTTACGTCCCTTCATGTTACATGTATCAGACGCAAAGATTAAAGAACATGGGTAGGTATTTAAAGCTCTTAATCCCAAACACAGACTGTTCAAAACGTCGTATTATACTTAACTTAAAAATAAGTCAAGATTCTACTTTGTCAACTAACAAGTGAAATACCTATATTTGTATTCTATTCTAAGCTCACATACCTTCAATAGATAAGATATATCACCTTTCAAAAGTAAAACTGGTTCGATTTAAATAATTTTCAATAACAAATGAAACGATTTATTGATTTTTTTTTAAAGGCATCCGGTATCGTCTATGACATGCGCAGTCCACCGTAATTAGAGCTGCATTGCTAAATCTTACTGACGTCATTTGTTTGTATTAGCAACGCCATGCATTTATTATTTATTGTGAGCACGAGATGCGTTATTCACCGGCTGAAAGTCACGAGTCTTTGATCGATTTAAAACCAACTTGTAAATAGATATTGGTACAATGCCCTATAAGTAAAGGATTTATGTTGTTTATGTTTTGTACACAATCTTGATAAAAAAACAAAACAAAACAACCCCCCACCCCAAAAAAACCCCAACCAACCGAAAAAAAAAAAAAAAAAAAAAACAAAACAAAACAAAACAATACAAAACAAACAAGCAAACAAACAAACAAAACCGATAAACTTAAATGTTATACAAATCACCATCTCAGAATGAGATTGAAATTTCCTTTTTTTTAAACAGATAATGACGAAAGCATTAATTGATCACTGTAACAAAACTATGTAAAATCAATAAATCATCTTAGCACCTTTTTCCCAAGGTAAAAATCCTATCAAAACACCTCAACAACCCCCCCCCCCCCCCCCACCCAACCAAACACAACCCTCTCAAGGGCTAATAGTTGGATTTTGTCCAAGAGTTGTCTTCCTTCCACTACTGCATTTTCATAGACCGAGAACAGGCCAAAATTTTATTCTTGAGTTGGTATTTTGGCCTGAGACAAGGGCATTTGAAAAGTGGTAGAATTTAAAATTATATATTTTTTTTCGGTTATTTTACCCTCGCGTCAGAGATCCTCAATCGAAACAATGAAATATTGCCAAAATTTGTGAAAGTTATGTCATTTAATCTCCATTGTCATTTTCAAGAAACGAAGATTCTGATTGGCTGATAAATTTTGTTGATACATCGATCACACAATTTTTCACGGAAGTCTATTTATAGCACTATTTTTAGAACTGGGGGTTCCCTCAAACACGAATGATCTCGTTGCTGAAAATACAATTTGTAGATGTTTGCTTATCATTTCAAGGGAATCATTTCTTTTCTACTTACTCAAAAATTAACAGTGCATGTAGAATTTGCTCAAACTAGTCCTTATTCCAAAGATATAGAGAGACGACCGTTCGCTGTTTGAATCATGGCGGCTGCCATAACTTGTTTTGGCAGACGTATCACTGCGAAACCTTCCGACTAACGAAATATAGTGCGGTGATTGATTGTTTTCAGATCCAAGAAAACTGTCTGTTTTCCATAATTAAATGATAATAAAATGAATTGATGCAGTTTTCTGTCCAATATTTCGGGTGGTACCTGCATCAACAGAAAAAATATAAGATTCATTTCTTAATTCCAAAATATACAGACAGACGTAGCAAGATGGCTGGGATAAGTTGCTACAGGACCCAGGTTTCAGAAATTTGAGAAAATTTTGTAAACAGAAATTTTCGAATACTTTTATGAATCGACCAACAAAAAGTGATCGAACTTGGTTACATGTGCGGTGCTTCAAATTCATTAGCATCATTTAAAAGCAATTTCAATTTTCAATTTCTTTATTCTCGCAATTGCAAAATAACAACATGGAGAAAATGCAATGATATAGACAATATTAATTAATTAATGAAAAGCAGATATTAAATTCATAACGTGGACCAAACATGCACGTTTCGGGTATTTAATCCTCGTCAGTTTTCATCAATCGAAACAATGAAATATTATCAGTTTGAGAAAAGTTACCTGCAGAGAAAAAAGGTTTGAAGAAAGAAAGTCCGGTTTCAGAAAAATCAAAAGAAAGTAGGCAAAACTTTTAAAATCTGACACGTTTCAGAATACAAAAGATTTAAGAACACATGTACCAAATTTCTTAGATAAATGGAAGGCGTAAAGTACTCTAGATTTCTTGAACAACTTTTTACATGTACTTTTGTGGTGATAAAGAGACAATTTTATCTTCAATCTTTGATTAAAGTAGAAGTGTTTCAAAAATCGATCAATCGATCAAGATAAACAATAAATGAAATAAAACTTCCCGCTCTGTTTAAAGAATCATTATGTCAGCTTTTTATCCTTTCAAAAGACAATCCATATCAACATTTGCACAAATCCCCGCTATACCAAAGCCAAACAGTAATTTCCCAGGCTCCTTTCATATTATATATTGTTAGATAAAATTAAAGTGTTTTTTGCTTTTACTGGAATGATATTAAATTACAGGTATCGGACTGGCATGACTGATTTGATAGAACCAAGGGAACGATCCAGGGAAAAGGCGAGAGATGACCCAAATGCGACAACTTCATGCAGTTTGTACTACCGAAAACTTCTTGTCAGTCAGTCAGTCAGTCAGTTTGAGTGTCCGTCCGTCAATCAGTCCGTTCGAGCAAACATCCGTCCGTTTTATCAGCCGTCCGTCATTCCGTCCGTCAATCAATGGGGTCGGGCGTTTGTCCGTTCGTCAGTCCTGTCGTCCATCCTTTGTAAGTTTATCACTAACTCAATAGCCTTTTTTTGTGTTGATATGCATAGTTACAATCATGCAGAACATAATTCGTTTCAATAAACAAAGTTACTTAGTCTCAAAGTCGAGAAAATAAAGCAAAATCGTTAGAATTTCCACTGGAACAGTTGAGCAGAATATGAGAATATCTCTTTTTACATGTTATACATTTTTTGGACCTGTTTTACGCTTCATTTGTGAAGTCATTATGAGCTTTAGACATTTTAATAACGTTATCATAACGCCAGTTGGTTGAATTCATTTTTGAAACAATCTATTAAGAAGTAAAAATATAATAATCTATAATTACAATTAGTACGTCTTCAATAATTTTATACAAACATTAACATAATGACAAACCCAGGCTACGCCCCTGATATAAACTAAGTTAACGTAATTTCTATAAGACTTTGATATATTCGCCTGCGCCTGGATACGTTACTGAAATACTATCTGTATAAAAAAGCGATGTGTATCAGGTGTACATCAATTCCAACTTGATTAATATAAAATGGCAGTTATATATTTGTTACTTATCTTGTCACACTTTGGAGATTTAGTTAAGACAACCCAAGACTCAGAAGGTAAGCAATTCTAATTTTGGTCGTTTTTCCTTTTCTTCAATATTCTCACTCCTTTTAAAGTACGTACTCCCTTATACTACTGTTCTTCCTTTTTGTCGGGATATTCTATAGTGGCCGTGTTCTATCGTTCTCCCGTTCTCATTGTTACTGTCCTCCTATTTACTCTCATTCTCCGTTTGCTACATTTATCTCCTTTTTCATGATATTTAAGTTAAAGTTCTCCTGCTTATTAATTTCCATTCTCCCGTTCTCCCCCTTTTCAGAATATTTTAGTAACTGTTCTCCCATTAACAACTGTTCTCCCGTTCTCTATTTTTTTCCAGGATATTTTAATTACTATTCTCCCGTTTGCTACCGTTCTCCCATTCTCCTCTCTTCCAGGATATTTCAACAACTGTTCTTCCGTTCACTACCGTTCTATCTTTCTCATGATACTTATAGAAGTGTAAGGTACAATGTATAATAGGGCTTACAAGGTATCCAAAACCGTGTCGTTTACGGCTGTTCTCTTGGTTTTTTTTTTTTCAGGATATTTTAGTTACTGTTCAGCAGTTTTTGTCAGGCTTTCCTGCAGTTATGATGTCATTCCTTATCAATTATTTATCGATGACGTCATCTACGGGAGCTTTCAGAACTCCTGTGGTTCAACAATAGCAAGTAACTGCTCAGTTGGTAATTCAACAGGAATCGTACGAAGCTTTTGCGCGGGAAAATCCTCGTGCTCAATCCTATTGTCAAGGGCGACGTTCGGAACAGATTGTGGCACACAGAACATTACCTCTAGGGTCAAATTTTCATGTAAGTAAAATTCAATTTGATAAAGTAGCTTCTGTGAGTATCTCTTTTTCCGGTACACAAGGACGTGTTTCAAGTATCACTGATGATGTTTCATTTTGGGGTATGCATGTTAAACGTCTTCAAATTCATTAGCATCATTGAAAAGCATTTTTCAGCATTGATCAGGTATGCACATTTCGGGTACTAAACCCTCGTCTGTGATCCTCAGTCTGAACAATGTAATATCGCCAAAGAGTGTGAAAGTTATTTTGTGCAAACATGAATCGAAAGACGTAGCAGGATGGTAGGATATGATACAACAGGACCCTTGCTTTAGAAACCCAAAGAAATTTTGAAAACAGAAATGAAGAAATGATCAACCGAAGATGATCATACTTGGCTACATGTGGCCTCGGGGACTCCTGGTCATTCAGCAGTGACACTCACCAAGTGGTATAAATGTTAATTTAAAACGTCTTCAAATTGATTACCACCATTTAAGAACAGAAAAATTTGCAACATGTTAAACGTCTTCAAATTCATTAGCATCATTTAATAGCAGATACATTTTCAGCATGGACCAGATATGTACTTTTCGGGTACTTTACTCTCGTCAGTGATCCTCAATCTAAACATTGTAACATGGCCAAGTGTGAAAGTTATTTTGTCTAAAAATGTATCGAAAGACGTAGCAGGATGGGTAGAATATGGTGTTAAACGTTTTCAAATTCAATGACATCATTTAAGAACAGATGAATTTGCAGCATTGTCCAGACATGCTACAGGACCCAGGTTTCAGAAATATTTTAAGAAATATTTATAACTGAAAATTACGAATTTGTTGAAGAAACGATCATTCGAAGTTAATCCAACTTTGCTATATGTGCCCTCGGGGTCTCAAATGTTAATTGAACATCTTCATATTCATTAGCACCATTTAAAAGCATATAAATGATTGGTATTGGTAATCGATAAATAATAGATAAATAATCGATGATAATAATTAAAAAAAGGTTATGAATACTAGTCCTACTAGTTTTATCATTTAATTTCAATTTTAATTTTCAAGAAACGAAGATTCTGATTGGCTGAGAAATTTTGTTGATACATCGATCAACGCAATTTTTCATGGAAGTCTATTTATAGCACTATTTTTAGAACTGTGGGTTCCCTCAAACACGAATGAACTCGTTGCTGAAAATACAATTTGTAGATGTTTGCTTATCATTTCAAGGGTACAATTTCTTTTCTACTTACATGTACTCAAAAATTAACAGTGCATGTAGAATTTGCTCAAACTAGCCCTTATTCCAAAGATACGTTCGCTGTTTGAATCATGGCGGCTGCCATAGCTTGTTTTGGCAGACGTATCACTGCGAAACCTTCAGACTTAGAAATATAGTACGGTGATTGATTTTTTTAGATCCAAGAAAACAGTCTGTTTTCCATAATTAAATGATAAGAAATGAATCTTATATTTTTTCTGTTGATGCAGGTATCACCCGAAAAATTGGACAGAAAACTTTTGCATCAACGCGCTACGCGCATTGATGCAGTTTTCTGTCAAATTTTTCGGGTGATACCTGCATCAACAGAAAAAATATAAGATTCATTTCTTAAATCTTGTATGTTACACTTAGGAAGAAAAAACAATCTTTCCAAAAATAAAAATTTTATTACAAAATTTTCTAGATATTTTGCACCAGAAAGGCATATAAGTCTGGGGCACCGCATTTGGGAGTCAATGGATTTGATGGACACAATCGGATTCTTCGTCCTGTTCATACACGTGATTAAAGGATATGAGTTCCAACCCCCCAAGCTATTACCATTACTCAATCTCCTACGCATGCGTCCGATTTCAGTTCCGCTTTTCTTCACTTTGAAATCTATTGCAAGCCTGTTCCGCCTATGACCTTGTTGCAAGTTGACCATTACTAACACAAAATGACAGACTCCATGCAAAACCCATTACATAAACAATCAGACAACCGAGTACAACAAAGAGGGTATCAGTGAATGAAAGTCAAAACACAAAAGCCGAAACCAGATTCTTAATCAAAAGGCTTTCGTAAATTCTGAAAAAAAATATAGAACTTTCTCACGAGAAAATAAAAACTGGACAAACAGACGGAGACTATGACACAGAAATACGAAAGACCACTTATCTTGTGCACTACCTCCAGTGCAAGTGCGGAACGTATCTTAGAATGCATTGTAGGTGGCGCTGTTACACTACACAAACAAAACATGGAACATGTAGAGGACAAAAATAATGTAAATAATTGCAACCAATTTTTTCGACCTGTTGGAAATCAAACTTGTTAATGGAAATTTTGTAGCCTTTGGTCTCTTTCTCCGATGATGCTTTCTACTGTCGTAGGTTACGTATTTTTTCATTGATCAGAGATAATGGCAATGACCTAGAATACTGTCATTAAACCGAACTATAATTTCCCACAAAATAGAAATGAGAATAATTTGCTTACGATATGACATGATTGATGGAAAAATTAATCACTCCTTCCGTTTAGTATTTTTGTTCATGAAAAAATTGAATACGGTCTTTAGAAATATGAATTCTCGTTATTGACTTTTTCAAAATGTCACATTTATCAAAATATGCTTTGGGCCTTGTATGTATTGTTTAACTAATGATACGTTTTGAATTTGTTATAATAGGAAACAAAAGAGGAAATTATTGGGAAAAAGATACATTAGTTTTCGTTTTTCTCTAGAATAATGTTTTTTTAGTATTGATGTTTTAATTTTACAGTCATCAGTACCCTTCACATAACCATATAATTTTGGCTCATTGATGGCAAATATCGATGTAAATTCGATAAAACTACAAACCTTTCTCTTTTTCGAAAAAAAAAAAAAATAATTGAAAGAAATATTATCTCAAATAATCAAAAATGCGTTTACCAACAAAAATGGCAATCAGGAATATTGGTACATCGTTGTGGGTTATAATAAAACCTATTTTGCGAGAGAAAAATATACTGTGGAAGATGTAATAAAAATGTAGGACTTTCTGATCGTTGACATATTTGTGGTGTTTAAAGGAATTGATTTTCAGGAAATAGTCGGAATTCCAATGGGAACAAGCTGTGCTCCACTTCTTGCTGATATTTTTCTATACTCATATGACATTGACTTTGTTTACGTAATCCAAATTTTGCTGATTACAATAGCCCAAATTATCATTGTGAATTAGAGGTGAAAGAAACTACTGAAATCATTTAACTCATTTTCATATCTAATCTCATGTTATGTTTTGACGAAAATGGTCACATGAATATTTCAAAATATTACAAACATGACGACTTCAATTTCAAAATTACACATTTCCCTTTCCTTGGTAGTAACATTCCTACGTCTCCTGCCTATGGTTTATTCATATCGTCTTCAAGCGAAGGATTCTAATTTGTTTGTTGTTGTTTTTTTTTTGTCAACAGTAATTTATCAGAACTGTTAACGCATTGTATTTGATTTTCATCACATTAAAATGAGTAATGGGGCGTAGAATAAATCTTTAGCAATACTACACTGAACTGACAACATCGGAACACACCCAGGGGATGTAATACACGTAAGACAATAAAAACACAAAATAAAACAGGGGACAACAAGATACATAGCCACACCAACAAAGAACGGTCCAAACAAACAAACAAACAAACAAACAAACAAACAAACAAACAAACAAACAAACAAACAAAATAGAAACAGCAGTACATGAAACACGAATGACAATCATACATAAATCGAGTAAAACCATGAATGTCATCTATATTGTTAGAGATAATATTGAATTTGACTTTCAATTTTATTTTCAATGCTTTTCTACTTGGATGAGAGTCATACTGTAGAATTATCTTCTTTCTCTTTTAAACTTGTTTCTGAATGGAAACTAAAATGATTAAGGAAGACTGAAAAATCCTTCAATTGCCCATAATAATTTTCTCATCCGACACATAGGCGTACTTGGTCCAACATCGGAAGATGACGTCATCACTGATGGTTGGTGGAACACATGGTCTGATTGGGGTGCCTGTGACGTCACATGTGGGGGCGGGACGAAAGAAAGGTCACGTTTGTGCGACAATCCAGCTCCGAAAAATACCGGGAATAATTGTACTGGACTATCCACGTCAACTACAACATGTAACACAAATATATGTCAAGGTCAGTGGCCTTTTTCATTTTTTTCTGTTAAGCGTCTCCCTCAATAAGTCTTTCCCCAGCTAAACATGTATAGTACTCATGTTATAATTATGTAGAGAATTAGTACCTATACAAAAGTCTTCATTAATAGTTTTATTTTTTCTTGTGAATATAATATGCATGCAAGGTAAAACACACTTTTAAACATATAGAAGGGGATGTGATGTGTGCTTGGGATTTTATTATAAATTACACGAAACAGGTCAAGAGTACCTTGTATGACATAAAAATACATTCCTTGAGTTTTTTTTTTGACATCGCTATATGTTTTTTTTCAATATCGACACCGTTTAGAAGCGACACACCGAACAGATTCATACTTTATTTGTTTATCTTAACCTGCTATTTCAGAAACAACCACCACCACTACTACAGGAACATGCTGTCAATGCTCTACGTCATCAAATGATAATGTTACGGACGAAGAAATACAAGAAAAGATAGAAGAAATCCAGGCTAAACTCTACATCAACAAAAGAGAACTGTCCTCAGCGGTCCGCAAGAAAACTTCTGCCAAAGACGACCGGCCAACTTCGGTTGCTGTGGGATCCGTTGCCATAGTGATTCTGTCTATAGTGATAATCGGTGTCATTGGAATGGACATCAAGCGTTTCTATGACGGAGCCAAGCGCTTACTGAACGTGGCAATAAAGTATTTCAAACGAGGCAGATATAAGAAATGCAAACAATAAAGTCACAAAAGCGTTATTCAAATACCTTCAGAACAGAGTTATTTATGTTTCTTTAAAGAAAATAAACCATGTGAACACACAAATGAAGATGATACAAAAAAGGAGAAGATCTCCATCAAGACCCGGTTGCAGCACCCAAAGCAAAACACAAAGTAACGAAACACAGAGGGAACAAGCACCACTAGATCACCGAACGGTGACGACATCAAAACTCTTGACACCAATACGTACCCCCATTTTTTTATATTCATTTACATATTCATCAGTGTTGCTTGGGTCCCTGCGTTTTGCTGTCTTGTTTGTGTGGTTATCTAATAGTGATGAGGTTATTCTACTCTACAATTGTGCGTTCTTTGAGACATTTTGGTAACCGAAAAGAGTGATTGTTGTGCGCACGTAATTCGGATAACCACACCATTTGCTGCTTGCGTAGCAGATGGCCGTTCTAAGTCGGCGCGGGTTGCTCATTTGTTGGTTTATGTGTATTCTTTTGTGTTCGATGTTTCTATTCTCGTCTCTTGTTGTGCTCGTCTTTGTGTTTTCGCATCGGGTGTTACCGCAGCAGGGTCTGATTGGAGATTCCCTTTCTTCTCTCATATAATCCAACAAGGTTAATATTGGGAACCGTTGCTGACTTAGGACGGCCATCTGCTTAATAAGTACCAAATGTGGGTTTTCTAGGTTACGTTCGCACACACTTCAAGCTTGTCCTTTTGCCCATCGGACTCAAAAAAAAACCACGCTCAATTGTTGTGTATAATAGTCCCTTCTCTGCTAGACAACCACATTAACAAGACAGCAAAACGCCGGGTCTTAGTAAAGAGCAGGGAAGGATCTCAAGCATGACCACCTTGCACTTACCCAGCGAAACAAACACACAAGAAAGCGACACATAAATGACATCAGACAAAACTACAAATAGCAAATAGACACAGCAATATTTACTAGAACATCATACAAAACAATCGTTAGAGACGTACAGAAACATCAAACATTAATGACAACAGATGAATAATAAATACATATCAAAAGCATAAGGACTTAAATATGTGTACAAGTAGGCAAATAAAAAAACCTACACATGTGAAAAATATTTGATATACATGTAATTCATTTGTATGTCTTTACTTGCTTCTTCTAAATTACTTTCTTTCCAGCTCTGTCACCTGTTTTTACCCTTTGACAATTAACATAATACATTACTCTCCTCTTTTGGAAACTTAATTTCATCCAAAATATAATCGAAATTAAAGGAGGTTAACACCCTAGCACCATCCCTTCAATGCTACGTTGGTAATAAAATCTATTAGCTATGCTATTGAATCGATCCTACACAAGATTTGGATCCATGCACCCTTTGCAATGTAAATGCACAAATTTGATTTCCAAAGAAAGAACTTAGAGGGCGCTTCTAAAAGTCTGAAAATCACTTTGGCATATATACACAGCCAATTGTGCCTCATATGAAATTCATGTGAAATTTACATGAACTTTACATGAAAGTTCACGTGAAATTTATGTGAAACGAGCACGAACATGAAATTTACATGAAATTTTTCGCATGAAATTTACATGAAATTTTTCACATGAAAGTCACGTGAAGATTTTTACATTGATGTTATGTGAATTCAGTTTCCTGTTAAGGTCACTTAGAAAAAATCATGTGAAGGAAATTAATGTGAAATTCATGTGAAATATTTTTCACATAAATCTTAAATGTGAAATTTATATGAATTTAACATGAACTTTCATGTGAAAGGGGTAGGGCCACGAGACCCCTAAATCGGCCCTTGATTTTTCTCTTAAAATAAATTTCATGAGGAATACTTGATATCTCTCATGAAAATACAAGAATGTTTACCGCCTTTCATGAAAAGAATAATATCACCAAACAATATGCCATTTAACTGTAATGACGTCATGAAGTGACGTCATTTTGACGTTATTGACAAAATATGGCGAAAATTGCTGGGAATTTTGTCTTTTGTCATAGAATTCAATGTGGCCGCATCCGTTAACTGAGATAAAATTTTTTTAAGAAGAAGATATTATGATAATCTTTCACATATAAATTTTCCATCATCGTTAATGCATGCGGCCATTGCTAATTTAATAGAAATATTGAGTTTTTGCATCGATTTCGCCGAATGTGACCTATTTTGGTGTTTTCAAAGGGCTAAAAGGTGTTGATAAAAGCAATGTTTACAAAAAATAGATTCGTGATTCAGTAGAGAACGTTTCAAAATGTCAAATAACACTTAAAAATTCTATGAAGTACAATGTTCAAAATTTATCACAATTAGGGCCAAATCGGGCATCGTGGCCCTACCCCTTTACATGATGCTCATTTCATAATAATTATGAATTTCATGTGAGGCTTAGTAAAAGTATCACTGATGAGGATTTACTATCCGAAACACGTGCCTGGTGCATTAAAATCGGTTTGAATGTTTTTTTAAAGAAGGTAACGAGTCGGAGCATTTCAATGACCTTCCCTGTATCATATCTGATTTAACAATAAATCTATGTACCGAACTGTATTACAAAAAAATAAAGACAGGAATTGCTATATAGCTTAAAGGGTCTTCCTGTGTGATAGCGGTTACATGATTGTACATATTTCTTTCCCCTTTTGCGTCCCTTGCTGTGGTTATCTACTCTCTGTTTTTTTGTAGGGGTTGTTTTGGAGTTGTGCTGTGGGTGCTACAAAAAAGTGTTCTTGGACATGTTGGAGATCCCCTCCTTTCATGAACATTGTATTCAAAATGTTTACATAAGACCGTTTTAATAGCATTATTTCTATTCATCCACAAACAAGAAGGGGTTGAATATAATTTTGACTGCTTATGATTAGCACTTTGGCTGGAAGCATCACTGATGAGAATTTATTTTTCAACACGTGTCTAGTGAAAAGAAATTGGTTTGAAAGTAATTTCAAGAAGGTATAGAGTTGGAACCCTTCGGTATTATAAATCAGTGTCTTAACACTGTCACTTTAACTGTGTTAAGCCCCCTTTACGCTTTCACAGATCCAACTCCAAAACACAGAGCAGATACCCACAGAAAGAGACGCAAAAGGGACAAGGAATACCAACTAACACCATAGAAACAGCATACACAAAATACCACACATAAACCAACGAGACAAATAGACAATCTTAGTGCACCATATGCGCATTTCAACATGTACTGTCTCATCAGTGATGCTCTATTATAACAGAGCTTCCTTTCTTCTCATCTAATCCAAATAATATGAAATCATGAAGAGCAAACGTCTTATCTTGATTTAAACTTGCTGTCAAAGAACCTGCTTAGGGCAGAGCTATGTCATCAAAGGAGATAATCCCTTAAGGTTTTGAAAATTTTCATTAAATTTTGTTACGGAATGTTTGTCTTTTTCATGTTAAAATGCTGTTGTTTCTTTTTTGTTCATCGTCCATGAGGTAATAACACGAACGAAGCCCCTTCTTTTTCATGTAGAAACTTCAAATTACCTTCTTACCGGCTTAGATGGCAACTACCCCGGTAGCAAAGTGGTTAGCGTGCCTATCTAGCAAATCAGATAGCATGTTGAAAATCTGGGTTCGAACCGCGCTGGTCCCACATATTTTTCTGTTTAGCTTTGGTAGGATGCTGAATCCATGACGACCATGAAGACGGTTTCTTCACAATTTCATCACAGATAATACGAGCCATTTGAGAGCCTGTGATTGGCTTAACTCAATATTGCCATCTAAGTTATAAAACAAGAGCCCCAGGGGGGCACAACGCTCACCTGATATCCATGCACACTCTGAACATACTGACATTGAATAATGTTAGAGCCAGAGCCATAGTCAGAATTTTTTGGTCCATATGCCATAAATAATTAAAAAAAATATCATAAAAATTCCAAAAAAGTAAAATGCAATAAATGAGTGTGCAAAATGGAGAAAATGAAAATGGAAAAAGAAAAAAGAAGGTTTTTTTTGTATTCAGATGATTTAAAAGTGCTTAAAAAGCTTGCAAAATGCAAAAAAATGAAAAAAAAAATTGGGATGCCAGTGCCTGAATTTGAACCAACAATCCTTGGGTCTATGTGCACGCACAACATATCTAGATTAAAATATAAAAAAAAAAAATCAAAAAATAAAGTTATAGCAAATAATGTATATAAAAGAATTGGGTAACTTAATCTGACAAACATGCAATAAATGAGTGCAGAAGATCATATATTTACTAAGTTATTAAAAGAAATAGTTAAAGAAAAATAATAAGAGCACCCTAACATCTCTCTCTTTCGGGGAAAGGATGGACAACCTAAAGAGGCATCAGATAGGATGTCATCCTTAAGAAATATTAAGTGCAGAAAACTGTTAGATGGAGTAAATGAAAGAAAGATGAGTATTTACTCTGATTAGTTCATTAATATACGAGCCAATTAGAAAAAAAATATTATTTTGTCCAGTTCTTATTATATCATCTAATAGAAAAAAAAAATCTGTCAGCAGATGTTGTTACAGAAATTTTGAACCCCCCCCCCCCCTTTTTATACTCTATAGAATACAAGAATTATTATAAATTCAAATTGTACATGTTGTTAATCAAAAATGCTATCACACAAGCATTCATTAATTTAATTTTACCTAGGATATAGGTTTCAAAATATCAATATGAACTCAAGGGAAATTAATATGGAGAAAATGCCAAACTTCATAAAAAATTCCAAAGTTCAAAAAGTGGCAAAAATGGCATTAAAATTATTCAGGTAAGTTAAAAATAGCATTCAAAGCTTAAAATATGGATGAAAAATGAAAAATAAAGAAAAAAAATTTTTAAGGCCCAGCCGGGATTTGAACTCGCTACCTTGGGACTCATTGACAAAGAAAACATGCCTATTTACAGTATTAAAGAAATCATTAAAAATCTAAAAGTCAAGATATTGAGAAAATTCTTTCACTGTTACATTCCTTACAATAAATATGATAAATGTTAAAACAATCATTCATGGGAAGAACAATAAAATGCCAAAAATGATGAAAATGACCATCCTCCCTTCCTTTTTTACAGTATTAAAAAAATCATTAAAAATTCAAAAATAAACCTTTCAGCAAAATTCTTTCACTAAAGCATTCCTTTGCTTAAAAATGGCTAAATTAAACTAAACTGGAGCAGAATTTTTCAATAAGAAAGAAAATATTAAGAGAAATATCAATTTTTGCATTAAAAATGCAATGTCGAAAAAGACGTCAAAAACGCGTCAAAAATTAGTTATTGGATTTTAACGAAATGAACAAACTTGAATTGTACATCCTTCTAGATCACTTAGATACTATTAGTTTTTCAATCCATTCAGTGGAACTGGAGAAGAAGATTTTTGAAGAGGGGTACCCTCTGGGGCCTATTTGACCCCGCCCTGGATCCACCCCTGAAGGGATCAAGCCGAAATGAACAAACTTGGTAGAGGACCTTTAGTACTTCATGCATACCAAGTTTCATCAAAATCCCTTCAGCCGTTCTTGAGAAGTTGAAAATGTTAAAAGTATACGACGGACGGACGGACGACGGACGACGGACGCCGGACGCCGGACGCCACACTATGACAATAGCTCACTTGAGCCTTTGGCTCAGGTGAGCTAAAAAAACCTTAAGCATAAAAGAGTTCGATATTCAAAATCAGCATTGATCGGTTGATCGTCTGTCTCTTCAACGCATTTGAAATTTTCTGTTACAAAACTTCTTGAAATTTCTAAAACGTGGGTCCTGTGGCATCATATCCCACCCATTCTGCTACGTCTTTTGGTACATTTTTGAACATAATAATTTTCATACTTTTTGGCCATATTACATTGTTTAGACTGAGGATCACTGACGAGGGTTTAGTACCCGAAACGTGCATGTCTGGTCCATGCTGTAAATTTATCAGGTTTCAAATGATGCTATTGAATTTAAAGACGTTTAACATTACAAGGTCAACACATTTTGGTACCAATAGAAAAGTCTTATCTAAATGAATATAATAGTAAAATATTTTAAATGCCCCATCGCTTTCCATGTAAAATGAAAGACCCAGATAAATGGTTTTTTGCGGACAAAGACATGACAACTCGTAAATAGACAAAGGAACATACAGCACGATTTGTACATGTGTACATAATTTCTTGTTTCTTCCCCGACACATTGAAAAGCCTTTTTCACAAAACCTAAACAATCTAAAAGTTACATCCTTTGCTTGCAAAAAAAAATGCCTCTTGAAGCACGGAATGTTAATTTCAAATTGATTTGACATCGTTCATATCTAGGATAGAACTTTAAGATTCCTAACATTTTGTTTTTTTGCGAAAGAAATGGATGCAAATTGTAAGCAATTTTAAAATTACATCCTTATAAACACCTTAATTACATGTAGGATGTTTTAATGAGGTCTGATCAATGTGAAATTACCATTCAACATGAAAGAGAACATTCTATAGCAAGCAACCTTGTGATCTATTGTTAATATATACCTTTACGTATAATCCTGAGAAATTACCACAGACGTCAGTCAGAAGAGGAAATGTGATGTTTCTCGTATTGGATTATTTATTTAGCACGAGTCTAACGTTCCGATGGCGCTCCTATTGAAGTGGCATAAAATTTGTGTCCTGGTTTCAGCTTTAAATATTTCGCATGCGGATTCATTTATAGACGCTGAAGGTAATGTAACATAATAACAACTTTATTGAAAAAATCATTATATTTAGATTAATTAGAAAAAACACAAACTTAGAGTTCTTTATGACAGGGTTGCCACCATACTTGGTGAACAAAATTCCCTGACTTTTCTTTCACCAAACATTACAACGACCTCCTAACCTCCCCACTAGCCGTCCAATAAATGTTTTAAGAAAATTTTATGCATGTCATCATGTGAGGGTTTTTTTTCAAATGCTACAACAAAAACAAAGAATTTGAAAGAATTTTTATGAGGTCTTTCTCATCGAAAATTCATTTCTACTCACTTGAAGACTGGCATAGCTATGGAATTCTAAAAATCTTAATATTTTTCAGCTCTGAAATACTTTTTCCCTGACTTTTATGGATTTTCATTTTTACTGAGCAAATTATAAGATTCCCTGAAAATTTACAGACTTTAAAAAAAAGGCAATTTCCCTGACTTTTCAAGAATTCTGGCAACCCTGTCATGATGTTCAATACAAGTATGTATGATTATTTAAATCTGAAATATTATAGACATAATGAATTTGAAGACGTTTAACATTTGAACTACATGTACTTGGTAAGTGTCACTGCTGGTGGACTAGGAGTCACCGAGGGCACATGTAGCCAAGTTCGATCAACTTCGGTTGATCGTCTGTTTCTTCAACGCATTCAATATTTTCTGTAACAAAATTTCTTGAAATTTCTAAAACGTGGGTCCTGAAGCATCATATCCCACTCATCCTGCTTCATCTTTCGGTACATTTTTGACATAATAATTTTCACCCTCTTTGGCAATATTACATTTTGTAAAATTGAGGATCACTTACGAGGGTTTAGTACATGAAACGTGCATGTCTGGTCCATGCTGCAAATTTGTCCGTTTTTAAATGATGCTATTGAATTTGAAGACGTTTAAGATTTAACATGACAAAAGTGATTATGCCATTTTCCATACCTCGATTGTTTCTACCTTATGTTGCTTGCTTTGCTAGTATGGTGGTTTTGTATCAATGGTTGATCGCAATGTCGAGTGAACATTTGAACCAAATTTTTGGATATTACATAGTGCTTTTGGATAGATTTTTCTACGTGTACTAACTAAAATTATGTATCCGAATAAAAGTTGTGACGACGGGACTCCATGACGGGCCCTGTCCAAACCTCTTTAGAGAGGACAGGGCCCCGACCACCTGTCCTCTCTGAATGTCAGTCGGACTCCTCGGGTGATAACATACATGAGCTCGCGGCGGCAGAGCACGGATTGTATTACGTACGCCCTCTTTTTATATCCATTTACATATTCATCTGTGTTGCTTGGGCCCCTGCGTTTTGCGGTCTTGTTTGTGTGTGGTCATCTGACAGTGAGGAGATTGTTTTACACCACAAATGTGCGTTCTTGGAGACCTCTGGGTAATCGGATAAGTGGGAGGGTTGTGCGCACGTAATCCAGGATAACCATACCTTCTGCTATTTCCGTGGCAGATGACCGTTCTAAGTCGGCACCGGTTGCCCATTGGTCTCGTTGGTTTATGTGTAGTCCTTTGTGTTTGATGTTTCTGTGTTGTGCGTTGACGTTCCTTGTCCCTTACGCGTCTCTTTCTGTGCTTGTCTGCTTTGTGTTTTGCATTGGGTGTTTTGGGGGTTTGCTGTGGGTGCTACAACCTGGTGTTGTTGGAGATCCCCTCCTTTGTTTGATTTAAAAGGGACGAAATTATAAATAACTGAAATACGACAAAAAGCAATATGAAAACCTCTTACATATGAATATGAATAGAATCTGATGAAATCGTCAAGTTACCCCAAAAATTGGTACCAATGTTGCGATAATTGAACTTTACCAACTTGTCACCTTTATGTACAATATTCCAAACCATATTTTAATGCACCAGACAGGTGTTTCAGATAGTAAATCCTCGTCAGCGGTACTTCAGGATCTTCTGTTTCTCATTCTAGTGGACGTGCTTTTCAGAACAAGCAAATTTATTTGAGTAGCGCCCTCTTGTTTGATATTTTATACTTTAGTGTTTCCACTTTGTAAAGTTTGCGCTGCTCCGAATTTCTGCAGGGTCGATTCAGTAGCATAATGAAATTAAATATAATTTATGACCAAAATAGAATTAGATGGATAGTGCCAGGATGTTAACCTCAATTTTGATATTTTAGGATGACAGGAAAAGTTTCCAAGGTAGCACAGTAAAATATTTTGTCAAATTGATGAAAGGCCAAAGCAAAAGTTCTTACAGGCGACAAAGCTTAAGAAGTAATCATTAAACTTAAAACATTCAAGCGAAAAAATGGAAGAATATTTTAATATTTTGATTTTTGATTAGGGATATGAAACGAAAAGTGAACGAAAGTTAAATATAACCACTAAAATTAAATTCTACAAAATCTTAATCAATTTGCTTGTAAATTCTAGAAAGAAATAAAAACAGAATTGTCTGGAGAAAAGAGTTTGGCCATATTACATTGTTTAGACTGAGGATCACTGACGAGGATTTAGTACCCGAAACGTGCATGTCTGGTCCATGCTGTAAATTTATCAGGTTTTAAATGGTGCTATTGAATTTAAAGACGTTTAACAATTGTACTCTATGTCTTCCCAAATGGAAGTAACCGGATGTGACAGTTCTACCGAATTGAAGCGACGGGTGGAGGTTTTTGTTTGTTTGCGTTGGTTCCTGTTTTATCCTGATGTGTATGCCTTCGGTTTCTGATTTTCTGAATTATCGATTTTGTGCTCTATAAAGGGATATGGTCATTATCCATATTTGTCATTCTCATCATTGATGCTTCCAGCCAGCACAAGTACAGATAAAAGGAACAAAAGAAGGTTGTGATACTACTTTTAAGGGTTAAGCATAACTGATGTTGCATTATTTAATGAAATTCGTTCCCATATTGTGGACCAAATTGTCCTCACAGAATATCCATTTCAAATGTAATTGCTAAACCAATCATGCCGACGGCAGTCTTTCTGATGCATAGACCATAATGTATAAAAAAGAATTATCGTTCATAAAACCTTTTCTCAGAAGTTCTCTTTTTTATAAAACATCTTGCTGAAAAAAAACACACTTGTAAGCTTATTCTAATAATTATGCTGAAATAGGTTCAAATCATCAGACAAATATTTTGATATGTCTGTAATATTTTATCCTTGTGTAAGATGTACTTATTTTTGTGCAGGTTACCGTAATTATTGTGATGGATATTCAGTAAAACTTTACTGCAAAAGCCTCACCCAAAAGTATAAATTAGTCATAGAGGATGTTATCTACGGGTCTGTCTATGATCAATGTGGATGGAACTTAGAAGAAACCTGCACTGTTAGCAACACAACGGAAGTCATAAACAGCGCATGTGCAGGAAAAGCTTCGTGTACGATCAAGGTGGCCAGCGAAAGCTTAGGAGACGATTGTGGAACTGAGAACAATACATTACGGATTAAAATTTCATGTGAGTTACTAATTCATTTACTAGTACAAAGGGTATTGAAGACAGTGGTGCAGCTACCTTGTGAGGTACCGATTCAGGGTATTGAAGACAGTGGCGCAGCTACCATGTGAGTTACTAATTCATTTACTAGTACAAAGGGTATTGAAGGCAATGGCGTAGATACCATGTGAGTCACCAATTCCTTTACTAGTAGAATGGGCCTTGAAAACAGTAGCGTAACTACTATGTTTGCATGTATGCTATTTAAAGCATACACATTTTCCCAAAAATCTATATTTGCAACATACTTGATTTGCGCTGGATTGGCTATTTTCTTTGACCTTATATGGTCGAAACCTCCGCTGAACACCACCCACTTAATAGACCCAGATTGACCTGGATTGCTCAGGGCATATTTAACGTATCAAATGTACAAATGGAGATCTCACTGACGTCTCGTCATATTTTAAAAACAGTGTTAGAATTATCTCGATAATCTTCGGCAGTGTCTCGATAGTTTCCGTGGCTTGACGGTCGTCATGTTTACCTTTGATGTTAGAAACCCTTTTTTTTATTTTGCATCACAAAATATGCAATGATTCTAACTGAAATACACTTGATATCCATTTGTACAACGGATACCATATATGATCCCCAGTCCCCCAGCATACTGAAAAGCTCTCACTTTTTTCAGCCAAGCTACGCTACTGGAAAAGATCCCCGGCAAGATCAATTTCACTAACATCCAGTAGAACAACAAACAACGAACAGCAGACATAACAACTTCAACAAACATCAGGGAACAACACCTCAACCAAATGAACTTAAACATTCCTAGCAGCCAAACTGAAATAAGAAACGCGTATTACAACAAATATCATTGAAGAAGTACCTCCACCGATACCGACTTTCTGTTGTCATGTTTTGATACGTACATCAATACGTACATCGATACAATTACCGAATTTTACAAGTTTTGAATGAGCTATTGCGCCGAGTGTTGCATACAAACAGGAGACGCCGATTCCATCCGAGCACCTGGTCTCACTTCGGAATGTTGTTCATTCCAAGGTTCGCAACTCTTCCAATGGAAATTGTCTGGTCCATGTTGCCATTTTACGTGTTCTTAAATGATGCTATTCAATATGAAGACGTTTACATACTAATGTTTTCCTAACCTTCACGACTCTTGGGACTGAATAGCTGATAGGTAAACTTTGGGAATCTATAGCTGATGACTTCGCAATTATCATCTAACAACGGACTAGATATACATGTACGCGTAAAATGATTGAATCTAGTATTTACTAGGATATGAAACATTAATTACAGGTATTAAAACGTCGAAATCAGAAAATATAGTCTTAGATGGCTGGTGGGGATCATGGTCACATTGGAGCTCATGCGACGTCACGTGCAATGGCGGAACAAAATATAGGTCAAGGTCATGTGATGACCCCGCTCCAGCAAATGGCGGCAACGATTGTCGGGGAAATTCAACCTCATCAGAGATTTGTAATTCAAATCCATGTAAAGGTATAGCAAATGGCTTAAAAATGTTTTCCAATATGTTATGTTTTATTCTTTTTTTTTAAAACTATTTATATAGAATTGTCCTTTTATCTTCATCTGGTTCAAGTGCTCTTTTTACTATGATACAGAAGATATGGGTAATCTATATGTGTACCATCAGATATTTCAAGATATAATATTTTTCTCATTTTGTTAAGTTTATTTGTATCTCAAATATTGTTAAGTTAAAAACACAAAATGGTCATCATGATCATATGTCGTAAAAGTATAGTAATGTAATGTAAAGTAAAGGGGTATGTTCACTAATCCCAAAATCGGTCCTAAATTTTTGCGTAAAAATAATTTTATTAAAATTATGCTTCAGCATCTCTTATATTTATCTCAAATACCTGTCGAAAAAGAAAGTAAATATTTCTCATTGTCAAAAAGACACGTGCGTTACTTATGACTTCACATTTTGACGTCAAATGCTCTGCATGACCGAAAATGAAGGAAACTCGCCAAATTTTTGTCATTAATCTTTCAAATTAGTATAGGAGCCGACCCTCGCCCAGAATAAATTTTATGAAGATCGAAAGATAGATTGCAAATCTAACTTTTTATATGAAAATTATTTTGAGCGAGGGCTAGCGCCATCCCAACTTTGATAAATTTTGACTAGAACTATGCCAATTCCTCACGATTTTCAGCATTTTACGACTTTTAGCCGATGTGGAAGCCATATCTTTAGGTAACTGCACGAAAACTACTATATCTATTTCAAACATCCACACATTTAACTTCCTTGATACGAAATACAATCGAAATCTAATACATTCTTAAATTAGGGCCGATTTTCCATGTTTCCCGACCTGCTCCTCTACAAGAAAAATGTAGCAGATTTGAAAAACAAGACTTTCCAATGATCTTATCTAATTTTAAAAAATGTAACTTTTTCAATTTATTAATAAGAAATAGGGTATCTTTTTGAAAAAAAAACTGTAAAATATATCCTTCCTGTTTTTTTTTGACATTACTGTTCACTTCTAACACAGCTACCACGTCAGGATCAGAAAATCAATGCTGCTGGTGCGTTGGCCAACCACCCAGACAAAATGTTACAGACGAAGAATTAAAAATCAGGAAGAAGAAGATAGAATCAACCCTGTACATAGATAAAGAGAAATTATCATCGACTCTGAGAAAGAAAATATCCGCCCATGATAACAGAACTTCCTCTGTTGCCATAGGAACTGTCGCCGTGGCATTTCTCACCATTGTAACAAGTTGCATAATCGGCTTGGATGTTGAGCGATTTCTTTGCAGAAATAAAATTTTGCGAGGAAAAAAGTACGAAATTAACATTTAACAAAGAGCTGTCATTCACTTCATTAAACTTGTGCATACATATATTTACTTGCCTACCAGGTATCGCAAATCAGACGTGAATTTGCTCTTAAAGATGTACTTTGATAATTATGCCAATGCAAATTTCAACTTCAGAGATGTGATAAATATCATACATGTAGGGCTTTCCACATAAATTTACACGACAAATTTTGACAATCATCCAAATATAGAGAACAAAATGGAAAATCGGAAAATCATTAACCGGAGAGCATCCAAAATCATGATAAAACAGAAGCCAAAGCGAACAAACAAAAAATTAATGCAAACAAACAAAATATTCCACCATATGAACAAAAAGGAAATTATACCAATAAAGGATTGAGACCAGATGCCCAGGAAGAGTCAGCATTCCCTGCTTGCATGTATATCATGTTTGGAGAAAACAGCTGTAAATTTCATTTCATACATTAAGAAACGGAGTACAATGCAATATCTTAAGTCTACAAGTACATTGCATGAAGAAGACAAATTGTTATTCTATCGTCGATGTTTAGAATTTAAGATCAATCACATAATTGAGCTCGGCACAAGAAAGCTTCTAGTTACTCTATTGTATATGTTAATCCATCGTAGCAACAATTTCCTCTTTTAGAGAGTCATTTCCCGTTCTTTCAATAAAAAAAAAAGAGCTAAAAAGACAAGGTGATGACGCCTTGGAATATAGGAAATAAAATACATTGAAACTACAAGTAATTAGCTTTTAGTATTGATTAAAGAAGAATAGAATTTGACCTTTCTAATTCAAGGATCTTAACATAAAGAAAAATGTCTTAAGGTATATTGAAAGTATGTACCTTAAGTTTCAGAAGAATTCAATTCCATTGCCTTGTTTTACGCTTGCTTGAAAAACAAAGAAATATCAAAGGTAGATGGAAGTTTAATCGAATATTTAAAAGCATCATTAATCGCTTGTTATACCGAAGATATGACCCTGAAGTTATCAAAGGAACATTATGCATTGTTGTTGTTTTTTATCAATCTGTAGCATTGACGCTAACCGTGAAGATGGGATTCCCCTGCCAATCGGGATCCCTGATTCAAATACCATAAGCCTTTTTCACATTACTGTGGTCCAGTTGTTTTGGAAGGCAAAATAAGAACAGTTCCCGCAATATGACGTCAAGGACAATAACTTTTTAACTGTGACGTCATGAAAGTCGGGACTTGTCGTCCACAAAATGCTAGTCACGCAGTTATGTGAAAACGGCTAGTTAAGAGAGACTGGAGACTGAACTGAAATTTGATGTGACTAACAGGTTATTGGACACGAGCTTGATTCAGCCTGAAGAGCACGGAATGTTATCTTTATGCCCATTTCTTTTGATATCCAGTATGTTAATGATTCGAATATTTACGCCTTCCGTTGGAGTGTTTCCATTCATGTTTCAGTAAGGGATTTGCTTTGTTTTGTTGTCTATCTTGTAGGGGCATTTCATTCTCTGAAAAATGTAGGTCAGATTATTTTACACTACAATTGTGCGTACTTTTTGACCTTTTGGTAACTAGAGAAGTGGTAGATTTATGCGCACGCAATCTGGATAACTACACAAATTTGCTACTAACTAACGTAGCAGATGGCCATCCTTTGATGACATCGATTGCCCATTTGTCTCGCTTGTCACTGTTTTGTTTGGTGTAACTTGTCTTTTAGCATATCTTACTGTGATGCCTTCTCTGTCTTTTCACTTATGGGTGTTTTGGTGTTGGTACTGCAACCGGGTATTGTTGGAGATCAACTCCTTTCGCAGAATGTTTGTATAAGTTTTGCTCACCTGCGCTAAGCTCGATTGAGCTATTGTCATAGCACGCCGTCCGTCGTGCTTCTATCTGCCGTAAACTTTTAGCATTCTCGACTGATGCACTGAAATAGACGATACCTGATATATATACATCCTTTGATGACATCGATTGCCCATTTGTCTCGCTTGTCACTGTTTTTTTTTTGTATCGCGAACTGATGTCTTGTTTGGTGTAACTTGTCTTTTAGCATATCTTACTATGTATGCCTTCTCTGTCCTTTCACTTATGGGTGTTTTGGTGTTGGTACTGCAACCGGGTATTGTTGGAGATCAACTCCTTTCGCAGAATGTTTGTATAAGTTTTGCTCACCTGCGCTAAGCTCGATTGAGCTATTGTCATAGCACGCCGTCCGTCGTGCTTCCATCTGCCGTAAACTTTTAGCATTCTCGACTGATGCACTGAAAAAGACGATACCTGATATAGAAAGCAAGAACTCAAGGTCGACTACAAAATACGTATTTTTCGTGTCGATTGGTCCGCAAATATGTGCACCGATGTCTTTAATTGTTTGACGCATTTTTGACAATTTCTCTAAAACCTACATAGCATTTCACTAAACTTTACAGGAAGCAAGTAATCAAGGTTCTCTACTTTGTTCGTGCTTTTTCGTGTCGATCGATCTACAAATATAAACATTATAACATCTTGTTGACCATCTCGTTGTCCAAAAAATTGAACAAATTTAGGCTAGAACCATCCAAATCACCGATTTTAACAATTAACCGGATATGACCAATTCTCTGCACGAGGCTAGAGGTGGGACCAGGGGCCCAGGAGGAGTAAGCATCCCCTGTTGGCTAACCCCACCCGCCGTCGATGTTCACGCACGAAAATGAAACAATATATAAAATAAATGAACTGTCTGAGGCTATGTCTATAAATAAAGTGATGTGGCGACAATGTCAGGGAATATATTCAAAACATTTACTATCAAACCCCTCGAGGGGAACTTTTTTTACGAGCTCCACGCGGCAAAGGGCATAAGTGTTACACAAATGAGTTAAAGAAGACACTGACAATAATTTCAACAGCACTATAGAGCACAAAATCGAGCATCGACGGACCCCTAGCAAGCTAGAGGTGGGACCATTGACGATTGTTGCAAGAAACAGCGGGTGTTAACTTTCCCCAGGCATCTGGTGTCTGCTTTACAAAACTACTTACGAAAAATTAAGGAGTTTTTGTAACTCTAGATCGCCTAGTTCTTCTTATAAAGTAAAAATCGCGATATTTTGTTTCTGAATTTGTATTTAGTATGTAGAAAATTTCGTATTATAAATTTCGTTTTAAAGTATTTTTGTAAAACAGGCTTATGATCTAAATGGCATTCACTTTTGCTTCTCTGCAGATTTTTCGCATTCATTCTATTATTTGACCGTTGGTCTCGTTGGTTTATGTGTAGTCATTTATATTTCTATGTAATTTGGCGTTTCTTGTACTTTGATGTTTCTATGTGATTTGGCGTTCCTTGGTCCTTAGTGTTTCATGTTTCTATGGTGTGAGCTGGTGTTCCTTGTGAAAGTCCTTTTTCGTCTCTTTTTGTCGTTGTCTGCTCTGTGTTTTTGCATTCATTTGGGTATAATGAAGTTGCTGTGGGTGCTGCAACCGAGTGTTGTTGGAGATCTCCTCCTTTCTTTTGAATCTCCATAGAAGCTTTAATTGTAGGCGTCGCTGTTTAAATTATTTTTGTTAATTGGCGCCACATATGTAAACTGCTATAGAACTAACTCTTTTATTTGTTATGGGAATATTTTCTGGTAATATTTCGTAATTTAGCAGACTCCACATGAAATAATTATGTTTGGCAGGATTTAAAATCAGTGGAATTGCATTTTTAAATTATAGTGTTCATCTAATTTCTTCATCGAATTTATTCAGATACTTACGAATTTATTTTAAGAGTATTCGTATCTTTCATCATCAAACAAAAGATTAAAATCTTTTTCACTTCAAAAGATTATGTTGTCCTTTCTAATAATATTTCACATACAAAATACAAATTCAGAAAAAAAATCAAGATTTTTAGTTAATAAGAAGTACTAGGCGATCAAGAGTTGCCTTAATTCCTTGCATTTTTCGCAAAAGAAGGGAGGAGATAAGTAAGTATTTTTGGAGGTAAGTATTTTTGGAAAACAGGTACCTATTTTATATTTCTTAATTTTAATTTTAAAGCCTTTTGATTATTAATTTTACAATCTGATTTCGGGTTTTTGTGTTTGATTTTCATTCACTGACTGATAACGATATGTTAGGATCTAACAGAGATGTGTGGGATGCAAGTTCTCCACTTTTAGAGACATCAAAATATATATTTTTTCCGAGATATATGTATGAATTATTTTAGCTTTCTAGAAATGTAAGATATTTCTGTGTAAAATGTACTACTATCTGACCGAATTGCACGTGTCCATCATATATACAAACAGGCTAATATCCTGAAAATGGTTGAAACCGGAACAAACAGTTCTAGATATACCTTACGTTTAATAATGGTTTCTCAACAACCGAGGGCACTCCTCACCTTAAGTAAATATTGCTTTTCAAGAACAAAAGTGGAAATTTAAAGAGACGATAGTCTGACCGAAACCTCAAGGTACAAGCATTATCACTTAGGTCATTGTCAATAAAGGTACAAAGCTCAATTAGATATTTTCATCATAGTGTCTCTACGACGAAATACCTTATGTAAATATTAGTAATTTAATGTTAAAATTTCTCAAAAATTCATTGGATAGCGATATAACGATTTCGTTCCAGTAGTAAAGGGGTTTTTCCAGCATTCCAAGAAAACGCTGTTTAAAATGAGAAAATACTTGTTTTCCGTTTTACTTTTCTTGATAAAAAGAACCAGTGGATATTTTGATGCTGATGGTGAGATCAATCTTTTTTATAATTTCAAAAAGATATTCATGTAAAAGACATCAGTAATTCATCTGTTCTTAAATGATGCTATTGAATTTAAAGATGTTTCATTGGAATAAATTGGTATGATATAAAAGTGTATCAGACAACATATTGGATTAGTCGGAGATAGCATTTTACAGGCTGATAGACCCATTAATAGGGAACGCATATGTTGAAAATACCACAACGGATCCGGTCCAAACCTTGTCAGAGGAAACATGACTCCGATAACCTTGCCTCTCTGAATGTCGGGCGGACTCCCCAATTGAATGCATGCATTAGGCTGATTAACTCGCTCCAGTAGGCAGAACATAGCTTTTGTATGCCATTATATAGAGAATAAGTGTCTTAATTTGTGTTTTGTTACGGGTATGCAACACACAGCAAGTGCATTTATCGTTCATGTAATGCGCGTTAGCTTATTTCATGAGATAAATGTTTTTGCTGTGTGTTGCATACCCGTAACAAAACACACATTATGACATTTATTCTATATATATGCACCATAGTTGTCTGTTCCATTCTTGTTTTCTGAAATTGCTTTTTCTATGTAAAAGGGTGACGTTAAAATTCATTTCACCGCGGGTTCAGTTTGCAGGTTGGAACAGCCGTCGCGGCATGTTTCATTCGATCTAATGCATTGTGACGACACGAGTATTAATACACGAATTGCAGCACGTTCCTTTCAATAGTAACATCTCAGGGAATTACATCTTACATTGGTCGTGCATATATATGCTTTTGATAACAATTAACATATTAATCAGTTATTCACCGATATGGACCTCCTGCTTTCATCTGTTTGTGTGATTAAGGATGCTTCTATACACAACAATTGTGTTTTCCTCACATTAATCTCCTTCCTTTTATGTGTTTGATGTTTTTGTACGTCTGTTTCGATTGTTTTGTATGATTTTCTAGTGATTTTTGGTTTGTATTTTTTGTGTGATGTCATGTACGTGCCACTCTCTTATGGATTTGTTTCGCTGGGTGAGTGCAGGGTGGACATGCTGGAGATCATCACCTTTACTTCGAAACCGCTGAGTAGCTGGACATGTTGAAGGTTGTGCTAACGTAATCCGGATAATCACATCATTTGCATCTTAAGTTCAGATTGTCATCCTATGACATCACCGATTGCCCATTGGTCTCGTTGATTTATGTGTAGTCTTTAATGTTGAGTGTTTTGGTGCTGTTGTTTGATCTTCCTGGCTCCTTGGTTGTGCATGTCCACACTTTGTTATTACATCGGTGTGTTTCGGAGATTTTTTTTCACGTCGGAAGCTGCATTCGAGTCCTGATAGATACCCTTTCTTTCTTTATGCGTTTTGCTGTCTTGTTTTTGTGTGGTCATCTAACAGTTTAACAACACAATTGTGCGTTCTTCGAGAGTTCTGGGTAATCAGAAGTGTGGGAGGGTTGAGCGCACGTATTCTGCTACTTGCGTGACAGATGGCCGTCCCAAGTCGCACCAGTTGCCCATTGGTTTCGTTAGTTTATGTGTGGTCTTTTGTGTTTCATGTTTCTATGGTGTAAGTTGGCGTTCCTTGTCCCTTTTGTGGCTCTTTCTGTCGATGTCTACTCTGTGTTATTGCATATGGTGATTTGGAGTTTTGTTGTGGGTGCTGCAACCGAGCATTGTTGGAGATCACATCCTTTCTTTCTTTGACATCATAATTTTTTAATCATCAAATATTAAAATTTTAAAAACTTGCATTCTGTGAAATTATAGACAAGAACGGAGAAATATGTGTTGTCTCACACAAATTAAATAATTTAAGAATATAGATTTCTAGAATTATTAATCATTCATCAGAAGCTGTATAAATGAAATTCAATTTAAGAAATTCGAAATACACGGAACTGCTCTAATCGTTACTTTTCAGGGTATTACATATCCTGCGAAGGATATGACGTCAAGCTGAGCTGTAAGTACACAAATCCCCCATACACAATGATAACATTGGATGACGTGGAATATGGATCCTTCGTTGGAATTTGTGATGAGATCACCACCAACTGCACGAGTTCCATCGCCTTCTCTCAGCTTATTCACGCCTGTGAAAATAAATCATCTTGCACCTTTCAAGTTCTGTCTACTGTATATGGTGGATCTTACTGCGTTACAGGTGCAAATAATGCTATCAGGGTCAAATATTCATGTAAGTATTGTAAAATTTTATTGTGCGATAGCAAATACAATTTATGCCTGCAAATCATTCAGATACATGATGATTGATATTTTGTGAGCCTCGCATTGAAAAATTAGAATTTTATCAGATATTTTGCATTATTTTTCTACATAATCACCTTCAATATAATTAGGGGATAAATGTACTGTATTTTGTGGCTCCAACAGGTATACGTTGGATATACTGTTGGAAACGTCCCGACGGTAAAACGTATGTTTCCAACAGTATATCCAACATATACTTGTCGGAACCACAAAACAAAGTACGTTTATCCTTATTCCAATTCATGTGACATATTTTAAGTTTTTATACCCCTCAGAGGGACTCAAAATACAACTTCTTCGTATTTATAACAATGGGGAAAAACCAAAGTGTAATCAATAATAAACTTACTTGCTCTGTTGTTTACATATGGAAAACGCCATTTACAAGCTCATATCTTGTAGTTTTACGTCACAGTATGATGTCACAGGAGCGAAGAACAAGGGAAGCATGACGTCATACGCAAAAAGTGCGCTAAAGCTTGTAAATGCAAATTTACATAGGAATACACTTTAAAGTATGTCAAGTGAGTCGGTTTGCGGCATGTATATCGTCGTTATATATGATATGAGTGTGAACCAATCAGAATGCGTGAAACAAACAGAATGAATTAGAAATACTAGCTCCCTTATGAAAAATTTGGCCTTCCTGCACATAGTTGCTGCAAGTTTGCAGCACTAGTTGCCGCAAGCTTGCTGCAACTATGGTGAGATTTGGCATGCAAATGAGGTCTTGCTGCACACATTTTCCTGCACTCCTCTGGCACGTATGTGCGGCTAGCGGCATCTGTTTCGGCACACTTCCTGCACATAGTTGCCGCTAGCTGCATCTGTTCCAGCATACATTCTGCACATATATGTGCTGCTAGCTGCAACCCTTCTTGCACATATAGTGCCGCTAGCAGCAACTACCCCACATACGTTTGATTTACACATACATGTTTATAAACACTTGTATAAATGGAGTAGAAATAATGGTTTGACCACTTGAAACTGAAGTTAATTATGCTGACTACTGCAATGTCGAAGAGAATATCCCAAACTGCATACAATTGTTGCATACTGAACACAATTTTATCAAAATACATGCAAATATCAACGTCCAGAAGGTCGCAAAATTGTATTAATTACATTATAAAGTTTCTGCAAGTTCAAGCAAATTAGTGACATTTTCTTACAATAATCTTAATGCTTACCTTCTTTTTCAATCACATGCGTAATGATTGATAATTAATCCAGCTTAATCATTTCTCATTTTAACACAGCCATTAAATTCGATCATCGTCTAAAAGATATTCATTCCATTTTCACTTTTCAGTCATTAAAGTTCCCAAACCATCATTTGAAGTATCCAGACTTCATTCAGTATCAGTATATTTCCATTACATGAATGTGGCACATTTCTTCTCACTTGACTGTTTCAAAGCCAGAGCTTTGAATCAGCGGCCTTAAATTCTATTGGCTGTGACTTGTGCATGTGACTTATACATGACTGTGCAGCTTCTGGCACGCACTCTTTTGTTTCTGTTCTATTGTTGCAGCTAGCTGCATAGAAAACTTTACCCGATGCTCCTGTTTTGCTTGAAATGAATTGATGCAGCTAGCGGCAACCATGTGCAGCTAGCAGCAACCATGTGCAGCTACCTGCAACCTAATTTGTATTCAGATTTTGTGTACAATCTGTGTGCAGGTAGCGGCATATACCTGCACACGTCTTTCTGCACACTTTTATGGTTGCAGCAAGGTTGCTACAACCTTGCAGCAAGCTTGCTGCAATTTTTTCTTTTCGTAAGGGAGTACACTTTGGCCACAGGTGGTTAAGGACCTCAATACCACTTTTAAGGCATATCATTTCTGAATGAAGGAATTTCAACGATTTTATGAAAACCATATGAAATTATAGTATTCGTGTAAATTAACCATTTAAAAAAATAATAACAAAAAGCCACTGCAAGTATGACGTAATCTTCGGACAGAAAGTGGATGCCAGAAATATACACAGCCATTTATGCCTCATATGAAAATCATGTAAAACTCACATGAACTTTACATAAAAGTTCATATGAAATTTATATGAAACGAGCACAAGTTGAAGTTGTAGTTAATTCAATTTCATTAAATTTTTTACATGAAATTCATGTGAAGCTTCTGACGTGAGTTTTATGTGAATTCAATTTCGCAAAAAGAATGGAAAATTCATGTGAATTAAATAGATGTGAAATTCATGTGAAATGTTTTTCACATAAATCTTATGTGAAATTTATATGAATTTCACATGAACATTCATGTTAAATTTACATGTTGCTTCTCAGTCAGGGATACGTTTGTGGCTGACTAACCTCGTCATTAAGGAAGTTCAACGGTCGATATGGGGAACTCTTCATACATTATGATGTTAAACTTTCCAGAATGCTGGATGATATTCTGTCTTAGACCATTTGAACCATCCAACCACCGAATATACTTGTATTTTCCGACATGGAAGTAACCAGATGTAACGGGTGTTGCATGCAAGCAGGAGATGCTTACTCTTCATGGGCACCTGGTCTCACTCCCATTTTGGGAGTTCGATTCTTTCATATGGTGGAAGTTTTTATTTGTTTGTTTTGGTTCTTGTTTTATCCTTATTTTATTTGCCTTCGGTTTATGATTTTCTGAATTGTCGATTTTGTACTGTGTATTGGGATATGGCCATTATCCATATTTGTCATTCATATGAACTTCATGTGAGACACAATTGGCTGTGGTGCTGCTTTCGGTTTTGGGAATAGATGAAAGCCTGCTGGAGCAAGATAAGGCGAATAAGGCGGAATCACCAATCGCAGCCATGGCAGTGACGATTTTATGAATCGGAGCATTGTCCTAACTGAACAAATGAGTTAAAGAGGATCCTGACGATAATCTCAACAACACCCACAATAAAACACCAAATTGAGCATAGACGGACCTCTAGCAAGCTAGAGGTGGGACCAGGTGCCCGGGAGGAGTAAGCATCCCCTGTTGGCTAGCCGCACCCGCCGTCGATGCCCACGCACGAAAATGAAATACTTGCACTGTCTGAGGTTATGTCTATATAAAAAGTGCTACGGCGACAATATCGAGAAAAATATTCAAAACACTTACTGTCAAACCCTTCGCGGGAACTTTTTTAAGAGCTCCACACGGCAAAGGTTATAAGTGTGACACAAATGAGTTAAAGAAGATCCTGACGATAATCTCAACAGCACTCACAATAAAACACAAAATTAAGCATAGACGGATCCCTAGCAAGCTAAAGGTGGGACCAGGTGCCCGGGAGGAGTTAGCATCCCCTGTTGGCTAGCCGCACCCGCCGTCGATGTTCAAGCACAAAAATAAAAACAATATCTAAAATACATGCACTGTCTGGGGTTATGTCTATTATAGAAAGTGCTATGGCGACAATGCCAGGGAAAATATTCAAAACACTTACTGTCAAACCCTTCGCGGGGAACACACCTTTCACTAGTAAGCTTTCCGCGGCGCTTATGTTAAACATTTTCCCGTAACTGTGTCAGAAGTGATGCATATTATGTGCCATAGATTGTTTGTCCTTTTTGGAGATAATCTATCGGCAGAATACCTTCTGCATCACAGAAAACTGAGGCTCTCAATATATCAATCACCCCTCGCTGACATATATTTCAATATTTCAAACACTACCTAGGTTGGTATCTCTGCTGGTGGACTGTTTGTCCCCGAGGATATTGTTCCCTTAATTTCACAGTGCATTGGATTCCCTTTATTTCGGTCGCCATCATCACTGATGATACATTACTTGTGGATATGTGCATATGGTGCACAGAATTGCTTAAAAAACGAAAGAACAAAAATAATAATTTCATTAGACCGAGATGTAATCTCAGCGGAGCACACATGGGTATGACTGAAATAAACAGTAGATATAAAACACAGCAACCTCACAAAATTAAAAAAAACAACAACAACTGGAGTCAATAAAAAAATGACTCTCATATCCATCCGATTTTATCTATCCTAATTCCTGAAAAAAAAAAAGAATAATATCCCGATCATATGCCGTGATATTGAAAACAGAAAGTCACAAGTAAGAGCAAAACTATAATTCTTCATTTTCATTTCTTTTTAAGGTGTTACTGCCACGTCTGTTGCGGCGGATCTCATACTTGATGGGTGGTGGAGTACCTGGTTGCCGTGGAGTCCCTGCTCTGCCACCATCAGTGGAACTACCGGAACTAAATCTCGAAACCGCACGTGCACGGATCCGGCACCAAACAATGGATTTGACTGTAAAGGTGCAGGTTCAGACGACGCCAGTTGCACTGCAGATGGTATAATTTTATATCTACTTACTTAGTATGACGGTGTTGCGTGTATGCAGGAGATACTGGCTCTTCGCGAGCACCTGGTCTCACTCCCATATTGGGAGTTCACTTCTTTATATGTGGTGGAGGTTTTTGTTTGTTTGCTTTGATTCCTGTTTATCCTGATTTTTGTTTGCCTTCGGTTTCTGATTTTCTGAATTATCGATTTTGTACTGTGTATTGGGATATGGTCATTGTCCATATTTGTCATATTCTGCTTCGTCTTTTGGTACAGTTTTGGACATAATAATTTTCATACTTTTTGACCATATTACATTGTTTAGACTGAGGATCACTGACGAGGGTTTAGTACCCGAAACGTGCATGTCTGGTCCATACTGTTAATTTATCAGGTCTTAAATGATGCTATTGAATTTAAAGACGTTTAACATTTGAACTACTTGATGAGTGTCACTGCTGGTGGACTAAGAGTCCCCGAGGGCACATGTAGCCAAGTTCGATCAACTTCGGTTGATCGTCTGTCTATTCAACGCATTTGAAATTTTCTGTTACAAAATTTCTTGAAATTTCTAAAACGTGGGTCCTTTTGCATCATATCCCACCCATTCTGCTACGTCTTTTGGTACAGTTTCGGACATAATAATTTTCATACTTTTTGGCCATTTTACATTGTTTAGACTGAGGATCACTGACGAGGGTTTAGTACCCGAAACGTGCATGTCTGGTCCATACTGTTAATTTATCAGGTCTTAAATGATGCTATTGAATTTAAAGACGTTTAACATTTGAACTACTTGGTGAGTGTCACTGCTGGTGGACCAAGAGTCCCCGAGGGCACATGTAGCCAAGTTCGATCAACTTCGGTTGATCGTCTGTCTATTCAACGCATTTGAAATTTTCTGTTACAAAATTTCTTGAAATTTCTAAAATGTGGGTCCTTTTGCATCATATCCCACCCATTCTGCTACGTCTTTTGGTACAGTTTTAGACATAATAATTTTCATACTTTTTGGCCATATTACATTGCATAGACTGAGGATCACTGACGAGGGTTTAGTACCCGAAACGTGCATGTCTGGTCCATACTGTAAATCTATCAGGTCTTAAATGATGCTATTGAATTTAAAGACGTTTAACAATCAAATAAAATGGCATTTAAGAAGAATTTTATTCCTTGATAGTGAAATTGATAAGTTTCCTCAATCTCTGTTTATTCAGGATTTGTCTGTTTGTGTATCTATTCCTGTGTTTGCCAGTTTGTTTCCTGTTCCTCTGTTTTAGAGGTCAGGATCGAAATAAGTGACGAGCTGTTAGTTGACGCTTGGTTCTTGAACATAAATTTAGAATATATATATTTTCATTTCATACGATGTATTATGAAACGTGTTTTGTGTTTTATATCCTCGAGCCTTGGCTCATTTGAGACTCTTTTTATCACATGATTCTTCTAAAAAAAATGTTCATTTCCAACGTGAAATCAATGATTCTGAGAACTAGAGGCGAACCACGCCATGACCTAGAAGTCTTCAGCTATGCTATGAGAAGTAGTTCCTCGTCATATAGATGTCCCTTGCGTAAAGAGCCTGTCGCAGTGTAGGTGATAAGGCTCCAAACTTGACCAATCGCATTCAAACAGAGGAATATGTGACGTGTTATCATAACATTTGATTATGAAATGGCTTTATGAAACTGCATAACGGGTGTATCATGTGATAAAAATGAATACATGCCCAACACTGAATAATTATGACCTTGACTTGTTTAATTGAATAGTACTTTTATAAGGTTTCACTTTCGAAAGCATGCATGTCTGATGAAGAGTTTTTGAAAATTTACCCCAAATTTTTCTAGAAACGACAACATTGGCGGGGACTTGCTGTTCCTGTCCTTCCTCAGTAGACGCCAACATTACATCAGAAGAACTTCAGAACAAAATAGCTGAAATGAAGAACGAATTGACGGTAAACAAACATGAACTGTCTTCATCAGTCCGGAAAAAGACGTCAGCGGCAGACGATAGAGCTTCCTCCGTTGCCATGGGAACGGTTGCCGTGGTATTCCTCACATTTTTCACTGTAGGAATTATTGGGATGGATATGAAACGAATACTAGATGCCTCGAAAACTGTATGGAAATCTGTCAAGGGGTGGACCACGAAGAAACCAAAATAAATGAACAAGTGAAAAAAAAAATAAAAGAAAGTTTCTTCATTAAGAAAACGTGACAGTGAGAAACTTGGTTGTACAGAATGGAAGTGATATTTTACATGTTCATAGAAATGACATCTCAAATCGACAGTTTACATGTATAAAAGGAGGAGATCTAGCAGCAGACGAAATTGGAGTAGATATACCATTTTACTTTTGTTACTTTTTCAGCTCAATAGTATGAAGATGTGTCACGAATAAACACATATTCTAACAATGTATATCTGAACATAGGCCTGCTCGCCCTCGATTAACGGCAGAGCACAAATAAATTTTGCTTGCCTTGCAATCCGTGTAAAGCTGTGCCACAGTGGTGCCACCTTCAATGAATTATCACTTGTCATGTGCTCTCTAGCTATTTTTAATAATGTAATAACTATGTAGTTGTCAGTTAAAAGACGACCAATCGCCTTCATCAACAGACTGAATAATCCAGCCACTTGGCAGTCAAGCTAGATTATACAGTCTACTTCTTAAAAAGAACAGCTAGATTGTATCATAAAGACAAGTATAAAATTCAGAATTGATTAAACACTTTGAAGTCTTTATTTCCAAAACGTTTTCGCCCCTCGGGCTCTTCAGAGGAGATGTTATCACTGACGAGGGTTATGTACCCGAAACGTGCATGTCTGGTCCATGCTGTAAATTTATCAGGTCTTAAATGATGCTATTGAATTTGAAGACGTTTAACATTTGAATTACTTGGTGAGTGTCACTGCTGGTGGACCAAGAGTCCCCGAGGGCACATGTAGCCAAGTTCGATCAACTTCGGTTGATCGTCTGTCTCATTAACGCATTTGAAATTTTCTGTGACAATTTTTTTTGAAATTTCTAAAAAGTGGGTCCTGTAGCATCATATCCCACCCGTTCTGCTACATGTACGTCTTTTGGTAAATTTTTGGACATAATAATTTTCGTACTTTTTGGCCATTTTACATTGTTTAGACTGAGGATCACTGACGAGGGTTTAGTACCGGGAAACGTGCATGTCTGTTCCATGCTGTAAATTTATCAGGTCTTAGATGGTGCTATTGAATTTGAAGACATTTAACATTTGAACTACTTGGTGAGTGTCACTGCTGGTGGACCAAGAGTCCCCGAGGGCACATGTAGCCAAGTTCGATCGACTTCGGTTGATCGTCTGTCTCATTAACGCATTCGAATGTAACAGATGGCCCTAAAGCATGTTTACAAATGCTTTCAATGTTTCAATGTGGTCCTGCTGAAGCCTTTTATTCACATACCAAGTATTATGATAGGAATTTTTCACATTTCATAAACATGTCTCATTAATTTTAAATTCCTCGCAGTGGCGCGATATACAATAAAGGTTTCATTTTCGCGTTATCTCGAGTACTTTTCGATAAACATTATTGGCTTTAGACATAATTAAATCAGATACTGAAAACAATCTTGTTGATATGATTCACTCTTGAATGTAACATAATACATTGTAATAATTTTCACACTCTCTGGCCAGATCATATTGTTTAGATTAAGGATCACTGGCGAGTGTTAAGTGTCCGAAACGTGCATGTCTAGTCAATGCTGCAAAATTGATGATTGTCACTGCTGGTGGAACGGGAGTCCCCGAGGGCACATGTAGCCAAGTTCGATCTTCATCGGTTGATCTTCTCTTCAGCGTATTCGAAAATCACTGTTCACAATATTTTTCGTAATTTCTGAAAAGTGGATCCTGTAGCATCATATCCCACCCATCCATCTACGTCTTTCAATAGGCTTTGGACATAATAATTTTCACACTCTTTTGCCATATTGCAGTTTATTCTCGTTAACTCAAACTCGGATAACTCGAATTTCCGCTTAACTCGAACTATTTTTAAAAGTCAGGTTTCTCTTCCAGTAGTTTCTATATGCATATTGTTGAAGGTTGTTTTATCTTCTTGGAGATGATTGGTATCGTCCTCTGTTTTTATTGTTCTGTACAATCGTCATCAAAAAGTCTAGTATTTCACTTAATTAACTGTCGTTCATGTACGATTAATGCACTATATATAAAGTTCTGTGTGCTGCATACCTGTAACAAAGCACAGATTATGACACTTTCTCAATACAGAGAAAGTAAGACGAAAAAGAAGGTGGTGATGATCGAAGAAAAACATAATATATGATGAAGAAAAACCGTTCCTATGGAAATTCTAATGGTTTTACCTTGCCTTCTCGACTTTGAGACTGATCGAATAACTGATTGGTACTGTTATAGAGCCGTTTTTCCCCCATAGCAGTTTTTCCGGGTACATCCTACTATATAGTAGATTTCCCCCCCCCCCGGAAATGTGACTATATAGTGAATTGACTCCCCGGAAAATCTACTCTATAGTAGTTCTTCCCCTCGGAAAATCTGCTGTATAGTAGAAAATCCCCGGGGGATTATCTACTATATAGTGGATTTTCCGTCAAAATGGGGGGAAAATAGTATATTTTCTCCCCGGGGGAAAAACTGCTATATAGTACTTTATCCCACCCACCGTTTTTCCGGAAAATAAGCCCAGAAGCGTAGGAACCAGCTAGAGGCTAAGTTGCCTTTCTGTATAATAGCACATATACATGTCGAGACTGACTTATCTGTCGATACTGTCTAAATTGTAACAAGGTCATTATTCAGAACATATCGTATTTTGTTTTGGTGCAAATTATGAAAAGGAGGGAGGAGATCTCCAACAAGACCCCGTTGCAGCATCAACAGTAAAACACCAAAACACCCGATGCAAAAACACAAAAGACGAGTACAGCACGAGACGGAAAAGAGACGCACGACATGTAAACATCAAACACAAAAGACTACACATAAACCGACGAGACCAATGGGTAACCGGTGCCGACTTTGGACGGCCATCTGTCACGCAAGTAGCAAATGGTGTGATTATGCGTTCCATATCCCATTTAAATGTGTATTTTGGGATTGAAATATTAGTTCAATTGAAACATTGCACTATTATTAGAATGTTTGGTTTTATTTCTCATGTCCAGAATATAAATTATAATCGTTTTTGATTTTTTATTTCGATTGGCATTAGATTTTGCATGAAGATTGCTTTATTGCTAAATAAATTGTTGTTTGATTCGAAGAACTTTTTAATATGCTGATTTGTTACTTTCTATCTTCGATTTTTTCACTCATGTAACCAACTTTTAGAGGCACTTTTGTGTAATTTCTGAACTTTTCTCAGATTTTGTCTGCTTTTTGTTTCAATAAATTGCATGAACGTCAGTGTAAGTCCATCTGGGGAAATTATTTAGAGTTGTATATCCGAAATTTGATAGTAATGTTCATGTACAAAATGAATTTAGTCTGCATTGTCAGTCATTCCGTCCCACTTTCAATTTACGCACTATAACTCAAGAACCCTTTCGCGTATTTAAACCAATACCGGTATTAGATATATTTGAATATATGGTTACTTGTCAAGATGGAAATATGCTTATTGCTTTTTGGTCAGTATGTCAAAGGTCAATGTCAATTTTAGTAAAATACACTTAAATTCATGGTTTACATATGGTAACTCAAGAACACTTTCTTATATTCAAACCGAATTTTGATATATGCTTACTTATTAAGAAAGGAAGATGACTATTCAGTTTGGGATCAGTATAAGGTCAAAGGGTCAAAGGTCAAGGTCACTTTTGGAGAAAATACATTCAAAATCATAGTTTGCAGATGATAATTCAAGAGCCGTTTCACTTATCCACACTAAAATTGGATATATACTTTTTTTGTAATGAGTGAAAAACGCTTATTAAGTTTAGGGTCAAAAGGGGAAAAGGTCAAGGTCATTGTTAAAAAAAAATACTCTTTCACTCACGGTTTCCAGACGATAACTCAAGTCGAAGAACCCTTTTACCTATCCACACCAGTTTTGGATAGATGTTTACATATTTGGAGGGGAGAAGTTTATGGAGTATTAGGAATATACAAGAATGTCAAAGGTCAGGCTCATTGTCAAAAGGGGAAGAAGGTCAATGTTAGAAAAAATAGACCTAAAATACCGTTTCACCTATTTACATCAAATTTGAATATATGCTTACTTATTAGGATGGAAAGATCGAAGTCTATTGAGTTTGGGGAATATTGCGTGTCAAATATCAAGGTTATCGTTTGGAAAAAATGCATTAAAATGATGGTTTTCAAATTTCATTTCAATAACCCTTAACTACCGAAACCAGAAGCAGATATATGTTTACTTTACAAGAAATGAGGGTCAAAGGTTAATGTCTTTGTTTAGAGAAATATACTCAAATATTGAAAAGCGGGAATATCGGGAAAAGCTAATTAGTTTAAGGGTCAAGAGGTCAAGGTAATTTTATTCACTGATCGTTGTCTTGAGATTCAAACTGATCATCGAGAACAAGATAGTGATGTTTTACAAACATACTGTAATAAGATAAGCTCTTGTTTGGAATAGCTTAAAATTCTATTATTTTGATGGAAAGTGTTGCAAATGACGTATGGGAGATGAAATGATTCTAAACCGAGGCTGTATCTGTTAGGTGACGATCACTTTGAAAAGAAATCATCGCAAAATGTGGTAAGTATTATTATATGGTAGACTTTTCCCGAGGGTAGACTGCCGATGTAGAAAACTTTTCTCGGTGAAGGAAAGCTATTAAGTCAGCATTCCAAGGGGGGGGGCATGGCTATATACTTCCCCAGTGTACATGTATATAGTAGACTTTCTAATGGGGGAAGACTGAATGTATGGTAGACCTTCCCCTGGGGAAGACTGGCTATATAGTAGACTTTGCTTGGAGAATACTGGCTATATAGTAGACTTTCCCCGGGGGAAGACTGGCTATATAGTAGACTTTCCTGGGGGAAGATTGCCTATATAGTACACTTTTCCTGGTTGAAGATTGGCTATATAGTAGACTTTCCCTAGGGGAAGATTGGCTATATATTAAGCTTAAATTGTCCAGGTTCCTCGCATTCTCTGCTTGCCAATTGTATTTATATCGCGTCTACAACGTGTCTACCACTCCGTAGTAGTAGACTTCCCGGGGGAAGACTGACTATATAGTAGACTTTCCCCGGGGGAACAATGACTATATAGCAGACTTTCCCCGGGGGAAGACTGACTATATAGTAGACTTTCCCCAGGGGGAACAATGACTATATAGCAGACTTTCCCCGGGGGAAGACTGGCTATATAGTAGACTTTCCCCGGAGGAAGACTGGCTATATAGTAGACTTTCACCGTGGGAACAATGAATATATAGCAGACTTTCCCCAGGGGGAAGACTGGCTATATAGTAGACTTTCCTGGGGGAATACTGTCTCTATATAGTACACTTTCCCTGGAGGGGGGGACTATATAGAAAACTTTCTCCGGAAGAAGACTTGGTATGTAGTAAGCTTTCCCAATGTAAGTTTTATTATATGGTAGACTTTTCTCGAGGATAGACTGCCGATTTAGAAAACTTTTCCCGGTGAAGGAAAGTTATTAGGTCAACATTCCAAGGGAAGCATGGATATATACTTCCCATCATGTATATAGTAGACTTTCAAATGTGTGAAGACTGACTATATAGAAGGCTTTCTCCTGGGGAAGACTGGCTATTTAGTAGACTTTCCCCGGGGGAACAATGACTGTTAAGAAGACTTTCCTGGCTATATACAATGTAGTACACTTTCCCTGGGGGCCTGACTATATAGAAATCTTTCCTCCGAAGAAGGCTTGGTATATAGTAAGGTATCCCAAGGGGAACTGAAAAAATTTCACTTGAAAAGTGTAGACTTTCCTCGGGGAAGACTGACTATATATATAGTAGACTTTCCCCTGGGGAAGATTTATTATATAGTAGACTTTCCCCGGGGGATCAATGAATATAATTATAGCAGACTTTCCCCGGGGGAAGACTGGCTATATACTGTAAATTGGTTTTTATTCGTCGGGTACCAATTTTCGTCATTTTCGTCAGTGCCTCCCTTGACGAAATTACGTATCGACGAATATAAATACTCCTGACAAAATATAGTGTAGAAAGGAAAATTGAATCTTAAGAGTTAATACGACAGGCAGATGATAAATCATTGAAAAATGAATACGCACAAAGTTGCATATAATCTACTTCTTATTACCAAATGATATGTTTTCACAACAAGCTAGATGGTATACATGTCTCTAATTGTTTGTTTACCAATAATTGTTAAACAAACAATGAAAACAAACACATCCGGCCTATACCTGAATGTGAAGTTGGCATTTGAACGGACGAATCTATATTTTATGGACCCTTAGATGACGAATTTACGTACTGACGAAATGGCCATTTTGAACAAATTGACGAAAATTGGTACTGACGAAAATAAAGCAATTTACAGTAGTAGACTTTCCTGGGGGAATACTGGTTATATTGTACTCTTTCCCTGGGGGACTGACTATATAGAAAATTTTCTCCAGAAGAATTGGTATATAGTAAGCTTTCAAAAAGGGAACTGAAGAATATTTCACGTGAAAAATATAGACTTTTATCGGGGGAAGACTGACTATATAGTAGACTTTCCCCGGGGGAACAATGACTATATAGCAGACTTTTCCCGGGGAAGACTGGCTATATAGTAGACTTTCTCCGGGGGAAGACTTGCCATAAAGTAGCCTTTCCCCGGGGGAAGACTGGCTATATAGTAGACTTTCCCCGGGGGAAGACTGGCTATAGAGTAGACTTTCCTGGGGGTATACTGGCTATATAGTACACTTTCCCTGTGGCAAGATTGGCCATATAGTAAGTTTAAATTGTCCAGGTTCCTCGCATACTCTGCTTTGTATTTCTATCGCGTCTACAACGTGTCTACCACTCCTCTGCATTTCTTCAAAACCCGGCATTGAAGACACTTTTTAAAGTAGGTTTGTCAACAAATATTGTTGTAATTTCCATGCACACATTTCAAAGACGTGTGGTATGATATTTATTTTTATAAAAGGCTCATGATGGAGACTAGCTGATGCAGCTGTCGTAAATCGAGCAATTTATACACCCTGTCCTCATACAAGTTTTTTGTATGAATCATGCGTGATTCTATCGTAAATCTATTCGAATGTCTTAGCGGTATACGCATTGTTCATTAAACATACGCAGACATACGTGAAACGGTCGTGAAAATCGCCTACTTTGCGTAAGAATCGTGTATGCATTGCGCACATACGAGTATGAATTACGCATGAATTGCGTAAGAACTGCGTAAAAATTACATTCTAATGCAATGTCGCTATAGTTAACGTTGAATTTCATTAGTTGTTTGCTCCATAGTTACGGCAGTAAAACGAGAACATACTTGGCTTTGACGTTGCTAACGTCACATTTTACCTTACATTCACAAAAATATAGATTGCATTAGAATGGGATTCTAATTCATTCTGTCTGTTTGACGCATTCTGATTGGTTCACAGGATTTTTACAAGCATGTATAACGACGATATACATACCGCAAACCGACTCACTTGACATACTTTAAAATGTATTCCTGCTTAAATTTGCACGTTGCAAGTTTTAACGCACATTTTGCGTATGACGTCATGCTTCCCTTTGTTTTTCGCTCCTGTGATGTCATACTGTGACGTAATACAAGGTATGAGCTTGTAAATGGCGTTCTCCACATGTAAACAACAGAGCAAGTAAGTTTATTATTGATTAAACTTTGATTTTTCGCCATTGCAATAAATACGAAGCAGTTGTATTTCATATTTTGCAGCGCAATAATTTATGTTGGTCGTTGTTAGTCCTCCGTATCAACGCCACCTCTAAAGCGATACGTGAGACCCTCTGAGGGGTATAAAAGGTTAAAATATGTCACATGAATTAGAATAGGGATAAACGTACTGTGTTTTGTGGTTCCGACAGGTATATGTTGGATATACTGTTGGAAACATACGTTATACCGTCGGGGACAAGCCCCGACGGTATAACTGCGTTTCCAACAGTATATTCAACATATACCTGTCGGAAACCACAAAAACACAGTACGTTTATCCCCTAAATAACAAGCTTTTGACGTTATGTTTGCGGACGGTAAATGCTGATTTTACGGTCGTAAACTGAGTTTTTCTGGCGACGCGTTAGCTAGTTATTCTCTCATTAAAACCCCATCGGAAAGCTTTGGATCAATTATGACGTCACAATGGAAACGGCTAGTTTGGAGCGTTTTTGCAAGAACGTCAGGATTAGGTAACGTTGAAATAAGGGGGAGGGGGTAACAAAATCACTCACTTAAAAACTGACGGTCAAATTTCAATAGTAAGTTATCTGTGTTTCACTTGACATATGAAGAAGATAATATCAAGTTTTTACGGAAAATAAATGATAGGGATTTAGATAAACGGACTTTATTATTAAAAATTAGCAACTCGAAGACGTCTTGAAAATAGACATAAATTTATCTCCTTTCGACAATTTGTTTTAAAAGTCTAAGTGATCATTTATAATTCTATACATATCCGATTGCCCACATCATATCTAAATGAAAAATGCAGATCTTATTAATATTCTGCCTCTACAGAAGATTTGTTACTGTTTTTCATTACCTACAGTGTGTTAATTTTAACGTCACATTCACGGCCCATTCTGGGGCCTTCAATGGGTATATATAAACGTTCTTAGCTTCAAAACTAACGGTAAAAATTTGATGAAACTTTGCATGTAGAAAAAGTATGTTTCAATTTTCAACATTTATAATTTTTAGGAAAATTAGATGACAAATATGGATAATGACCATATCCCTGTATACAGCACAAAATCGATAATTCAGAAAATCAGAAACCGAAGGCATACAAAATCAGGACAAAACAGGAACCAAAGCAAACAAACAAAAACTTCCACCGCATGAAAAGAAGCGAACTCTCGATATGGGAGTGAGACCAGGTGCCAAGGAAGAGTAAGCATCTCCTGCTTGCATGCAACACTTGCCGCTTCAATTCGGTAGAACTTTCACATCCGGTTACTTCCATTTCGGAAGACATAGAGTACAATCTTTGGTTGGATGGTTCAAATGGTCTATGACAAAATATCATCCACCATTCTGGAGAGTGGGACATCATAGTGTATGACGAGTTCCCCATATCGACCGTAGAACTTCCTCAGTGACGATGTTAGTCGGTCACAAACATATCCCTGACTGAGAAGCTTATCTGAAAGACGCCTAGCTCTCAGAACAAAATCCGTATATTTGGTGCTTGATCTGGCATAGCGTATTAACTGAGATATGAATACGCCATAAGCTGGAGATGAAGGGATGTTGCTACTCAGAAAAGGAAAGTTTGTAATGCTGAATTGAAGTCGTCACGTTTGTCATAGAGTGAGGTGTTCACGTGACCATCAGTGTCATAGGACAACATTATGTCCAAATAGGATGCTGAATTATTTGTCTCTGTAGTGATAGGATCAAATTTAAGTCTAGCTGTCCTGGACCTCCTTAAGGGGGTCACATACTCCTAGACTAACTGTATTTTCTTCCAAGGTTTATCAAACTTCCCTTTGATCCTGATTAGGGGGGGGGGCTGGCATTTTTTTTTTTTAGATATTAAATATTATAATAAATATTCTGACCAAGAAAACGTTGAAATCTGACCATCTTGGTAGCAGAAAATCAGTATTCTGGCCTACATTTCTTAAAACTTAAAATAAAAACTTTCGGCTCGCTTCGCTCGCCATACACTTACATTTTAAGCTTGCTTCGCTAGTGACGACATTGCTCTTACTTCATGTCGGCTCACCCCCGAAATGTTCCATCATAAGAACGATCTGTCCCGATAAGCCCGACTTGCCAGTCCTCCCCAAGTGAACGTTTACTATATATATATATACGCTTGAGCATGTACTAATATTTGGAAATCAACAAATTACCAAGAAAGGTTTAGGTTTAAAATTCGGATCTATACACGCAACAGAGTACATTACTTTGGGTATTACACAACCTGCCTTTTATGGTGATATGATAAACAAAATTAGAAGGATCAAAGGTAGACAGCATAACCATCGAAAATGCGTCAGAATCATCAAACGCCTTTTATACCGTGGATATGATCCTCATGTCACCAGACACTAGGCTTGGTACTTGACCAATCTACAGTCTTGTACAAGCGCATTATTGAGACTTGCACTCTGATTGACTGACGACGGGACTCCATGACGGGCCATGTCCAAACCTCTTTAGAGAAGACAGGGCCCCGACCACCTGTCCTTTCTTAATGTCAGTCGGACTCTTCGGGTGATAACATACATGAGCTCGCTACAGCCGGCAGAGCACGGACAGTATAACGTACGCCCTCTTTTTATATCCATTTACATATTAATCGGTATTGCTTGGGTCCCTGTGTTTTGCGGTCTTGTTTGTATGTGGTCATCTAACAGTGAGGCGGTTGTTTTACATCACAATTTTACGTTCTTCGAGACCTCTGGGTAATCGGAGAAGTGAGATGGTAGTGCGCATGTAATCCAGGATAACCACGCCATTTGCTACTTGTGTGGAAAATTGTCGTCCAAAGTCGGCAACGGTTCCCCATTGTTCTCGTTGGTTTATGTGTAGTCTTTTGTGTTTGATGTTTATGTGTCGTATGTCTCTTTTTCGTCTCTGAGTATGCTAGTCTTTGTATTTCAAATCGAATCGGGTGTATTGGTGTTTTGCTGTTGGTGCTGCAGCGGGGTCTTGTTGGAGATCTTCTCCCTGTTCTTATATAGCCATTTAGTCTTTCCCCGGGGAATATTTAATAGCTATTCTCTGTAAGCATTTGCACTTCTATGAAGGACGCATGGCACGTCATGTCTCAGATTTTGATGAAATTTATACATAGGTTGGGTCTGACCCAAAGGTAAAAAAAATTTTTAAAAATTTTCTTTATATCATATCCGGTTGCCTCCCCGGGGGAAAGTCTACTATATAGCCAGTCTTCCCCCGGGGGAAAGTCTACTATATAACCAGTCCCCCTCCATAAAAGTCTACTATATAGATAGTCCTCCCCGAGGAAAGTCTACTATACAGCCAGTCTTACCCCGGGAGAAAGTCTACTATATAGCCAGTCTTTCCAAGGGGAACTCTACAGCCAGTTCTCCCAGGGGAAAGTCTACTATATAGCTAGTCTTCCCCGGGGACAGTCTACTATATAGTCAGTCCTCCCCCGGGGAAAGTCTTCTATAAAGCCAGTCCTCCCCCGGGGAAAGTCTACTATAAAGCCAGTCTTACCCCGGGGAAAGTCTACTATATAGGCAGTCCTCCCCGGGGAATGTCTTTTTTATGACGGGGAATGTCTTATATTATATAGCCAGTCCCCCTCGACTAAAGTCTACTATATAGCCATTCTTCCCTTTTTAAAGGCTACTAAATAGCCAGTCCTCCCCCGGGAGAAAGTCTACTATATAGTCAGCTCTCTCCCGAGGAAAGTCTACTATATAGCGAGTTATCCCCACGGAAAGCCTACTACATTGCAAGTCTAGCCCCGGCTAATGACGACATTGTCCCAGCCTCATGCCAACTTACCTCTGACTTATCCATCATAACAATTAACAACCTGTCCTGATAAGCCCCGACTTGTGCAGACTTAGCCTTGATTCATGATAATCTGTCTCGGCTGGACTCAGGACTACATAATACTAGTATGCTCAATATGGAGCAAACGTTCCTCTCGACATAACTACGATTCTCCCCGACTTCACTCCAACATAACACCGACTAACCAAGACTTACGCCGACTTCACTCTAGACTTTGTCCCGACCTGCCTGATAAATGTCGATCTTTTACCGATTGTCCTGACTTTACCCCGACTAGAGCCAATTTTTTAGATTATACCATTTCACCCTGAATGATTTAGTGTCAGTATTGCAAAGGAACCCAAGATAAATAAATTCCAAAACTCGAACTAATTGTAGAATTTCAAGACGTTGGATTCGTGTCAAAACATGTTATTTGTAAATTGACATGTGAAAGATGTTGATGTAGGTCGACGTCAAGTCCGCATAGGTCGGGGTCAAGTCCGCGGAGGTCGGAGTCCAGTCGGTCCAGAACGTTATGAATTGAGGCTAAGTCTGCGCAAGTCGGGGCTAATCGGGACAGGTCGTTGCCAAGCTGGGACAAGTAGGAGGTCAGTGGACGTGAATTCGGATCTATGTAGTCATTAGTCGGCGCTATGCCGGGGCAGAGTCGTCGTAATGACAAGGCGGAACATCTCAACGCCGACCTTCCCGACCTCTGCAAAATTTCAAGTCGAGGGAAAGTCTGGGAGCCAAGTCGGCACTGTGTGACCCTGGCTTTAAAAAATATGCTAGTATACCATGATTCTCTCCGGTACATATCAAATCAGTTTTGATACACCTTCCGATATTGTCTCGTACTGATATAAATCTAAATCATTAAAAATGAGCTCAATCTTAATACATGTATTTGTAAAAAAAAAAGTTAATAAAGTATGATATTGAATTTGAAGACGTTTAACATTTGAACTACTTGGTGAGTGTCACTGCTGGTGGACCAGGAGTCCCCGAGGGAACATGTAGCCAAGTTCGATTAACTTCGGTTGATCGTCTGTCTCTTCAACGCATTCAAAATTTTCTATTACCAAAATTCTTGAAATTTCTAAAATGTGGGTCCTATAGCATCATATCCCATCCATCCTGTTACATCTTTTGGTATATTTTTGACATAATAATTTTCACCCTCTTTGGCCATATTACATTGTTTAGATTGAGGATCACTGACGAGGGTTGAGTACCCGAAACGTGCATGTCTGGTCCATGCTGCAAATTTTTCCGTTTATAAATAATGCTATTGAATTTGAAGACGTTTAACATAAAGGTAAAAAGGTTAATAAAGTATGACAAAGATTTGGTCTGTACTACACCAAGATGTACCAAAAAAAAAAAAATCAATATTAGCAACGGCAGAAAATACTAATATAGTATACAAGAACTGTATATTAAATTTCACCTCAACTTCTCCTTCTCTATCCGTTTCCTATAAAAATGTCCGGCTTTGTCGGTAAGGGACTACAGAGCCATGCATGTGAACATTCTGACATCATTGATTTCCTTACTAAGTAGTGAGTAGATGACAAGAAAACAAGGGGATGATTTACTAGATAGTAGATTTCCCCCCTTCACCAGCGGCTACGCTACTTGTAATGAAAACAAAATTCAGAGTGAGAACGGTAAAATTGGGGGGAAATTTGACCTCATAGTAGAATATCCCCCCTATATAGGAAATTCTATTATATAGCAGTTTGTCCGCTGGGAAAATCTGCTATGGGGAAAACGGCTCTATAACATTACTTCTTTAATCTTTATGATATACCCACCCCATCTCTGAATTTTCCCATTTTAGTATCAGTGAGACAATATATCTATCATCTTATCTTAGATTTATTGATTATGGTCCATTTGTTCTGTATGTTGATTCATATACAACAAGAAATATCACTCTAAATGAACGATCGTTATTGAAGATTCATGAGCAACAACCATATTAGTAAGAGTAATCATCCAGTTGTCAATGAGTTGATGAAGTTGGACATTCATGTATGTAGGACTCAAAGTTTTGGTAAGTATGTTAATATTTGACAGAAATTGTCATTTTTGAACTCGGTTAAATGGCCATAGTAATTAGATTAAATTGAATATGACTAGAACTCAGCCTCTCGATCTTGTCGTGAATAGGAACAAACGATCATTAAGGAAAGAAAGACTGAAAAAAGAAAAAGATCTTCAAGTATATAAACTTTCGGTGAACTTCACATTTTGGCCATAAGCTGGAAAATCTCCAAATCGACGTATTCCGGCAGCGTTCAATTCCAGTAACTCAAAGCGAAATCCTCTTGTTCGAAACACTCTTCAATGCGAAACACGCACCGGAATCTAGTGTCCGTTATCGGTTTATGTTTTCTGTTTTAGCTTGGAAGGCTCTTGATTTGGGTTATTCACAGGTGACGTCAAGTCTAAAGATGTATATTTTGAGGAAGTATTCATGACGAGGATAAGGAATATGCTGAGACGACCCTTTATTGTCTAAGTGATCACTGTCTTGGCTATTCCTCCGTAAGTCTTACAAATACAGAGATACACACATGTACATATTGTGATGATGCACATGTAGCATGTATGTCTGAGTATGTCATTCCTATGAATAATTTTGTTGCAGTTTAATCATTTTATATTGGGACAGTCAGGCAGGATTAAGGAAGAGAACCCATTCTGACCAGATTGATGTCACTTCTGGGGTCCCTCAGGGGACAGTGCTCGGTCCGATCCTATTTCTCCTCTATATCAATGACTTTCATGACTACATTTGTATCTCTCCTTCTCTACTCTCAGGCTCTTCGCAGACAACCGCATCATATACAAATAAATAAAAACACCAGATGACACAACAAAATTACAACACAACCTTGGTGCCGCTTCTAGATGGGAGCAGGACTGGCTGATGTCATTCCATCCAGACAAATGTTCAGTATTACACAGGTTCGGGAGAAGTGCAAAAGTAGCTATTATAGCTATTTATAGCTATTATAGCCTTTTATAGCTATAGATTTCACTTGTTTTTCTTGGAAAATTCCATTTTCTCTGTAAGTATTCATTTTCGCACAACATGCGGATGGGATTAGATACATTTCAAGGTTTCATTATGACTTTCATTCATGAAAATATCTTAGGGTGTTGCAACTTTTGCTATCACGACCTCCATTTTTAGTAAAAAATGCAAGTTTTAACAAGTAATAATATAAGTAGTTCAAACCTGTTTCATATTCACTTCAATGATAGAAAACATTGAAATTAACTGTTTCAGCCATAAATACCTTGATTTATTTGTTTAATTTGCAGTTTATTCAATAATTCTTGGTCTCATTTGTTCTAAATATAGAATTCATGTTCAGTCAGTTTGTGCTGCATGCAGTTCAACCCAAAATTTTTGAATATAATTTGTGTTCTACGAGTAAAACTTGACATGTATTTCAAATCTTATTAACTTGTTTTTGATGTAGATCCATGCATTTGATTAGAAGATATTCTCTTTTTCATTTTGAGACCAAACAATTACTAAGAATATGCTTTGTTGTGGATTGAACAAATGTTTAGTCTAGTTGACCTATATTGGGGTAATCCAAATCTAAAAATAGAACATTGAAAATATGTAATTTAAAGCTGATCTATCATACTGATTTGACTTTTTATGACTAAAAACAGTCTTTTTAGATATTTTCTATGATATCTGAATATATTCAAAAGGTTTGTGCAAGATAAATTATAAATTTGTTAAACCTTCCAATTTCACTCAAAATGGAGGTCGTGAGCGCAAAAGTTGCAACCCCCTAAGAAATTTTCATGAATGAAAGTCATGATGAATCCACAAAATGTATCTAATCCCATCAGCATGTTTTGCGGAAATGAATACTTACAGAGAAAATGGATTTTTCCAAGAAAAACGAATGAAATGTATAGCTATAAAAGGCTATTATAGCTATAAATAGCTATAATAGCTACTTTTGCACTTCTCCCGAACCTGTTACACGTCACAAGTAAGAGAAACCCCATCACACACAACTACACACTACATGATCACACACTTACAGTAGAAACATCCACCAAATATCTAGGCATCACATATATGACAATATCACAGCAAACGCCTCAAAACAACTAAATTTAACTTCCTTAAACGTAATTTGAAAGCCGTTCCAAAAATCAAAGAACGAGCATACTTGTCACTTGAAAGGCCAAAACTAGAATATAACTGCTACACATGGGACCCCCACACTAAATCACAGATACATCCAGCATAGGGCAGCTAGGTACACCACAAATAGATTCCACAACGCAAGCTCAGTAAATGACATATGCTTAGGCACGGTCCATTTGATATTCAGGGGGGGGGGGACTTGGGTTTTTTGTCGGAGCAAGACTATTTTTTTTCGCTCTGGACTGGAGCAAAAACTATTTTGTGTTTTATCAATAAAAATCCTTTATTTTTACTCAAAACTCTAAAATATTACTTATAAACACAGAGATAAGAGAATTTTACAATATTATATAGTCCACAGTAAACAAAATTGATATATAAGGTACAAGTAAGAGGGTCTGACTGAACTCGCAGCGTGTCTGTTCTAATTTTTAGCTCGCTGGGACGAAAAAGTCCGGAGAGCTAATGCCATACCCTCGGTGTCGTTGTCGTCGTCATTGTCGTTGTTGTCGTCGTCCGTAGACAAAACTTTAACCTGAGCTATATCTCTTGAAATATAAGGGGTAGGGCTTTGATATTTCACATGTAGATACCGTGTGACAAGACCTTTTATTTGAGACCATGACCTTTGACCTAGTGACCTTGACCTTGAACTTTGACCTACTTTTTGTGTCGCCTGCAAAGCATAGCGACACTTAGGGATCACTTTGTCCGTTGTCCGTCTGTCCGTCCGTCCGTCTGTCAGTCCGTCCGTCTGTCTGTCTGTCACACTTTGGGTGTCACAGCCCATAACTTTTGATTGGTAAGTGATAGGGCTTCGATATTTCACATGTGTATTCCTTGTGACAAGACCTTCCTACACATACCATAATTTTTGACCTAGTGACCTTGACCTACATATTTGACCTACTTTAAAAAAAAATTAAGAATGGATATATCTTTTGATTGGTAAGTGCTAGGACTTTAATATTTCACATGTGCAATCATTGTGGCAACCCCTTTCTACACATACCATAATATTTGACCTTGTGACCTTGACCTAGATATTTGACCTACTTTTGAAAAAAAGATAAGATTCGCTATATCTTTTGATTGGTAAGTGATAGGACTTTGATATTTCACATGTGCAATCCTTGAGGCAAGACCTTTCTACACATACCATAATTTCTGACCTTGTGACCTTGACCTAGATATTTGACCTACCTTTGAAAAAAAGATAAGATTCACTATATCTTTTGATTGGTAAGTGATAGGGCTTTGGTATTTCACATGTGTATTTCTTGTGACAAGACCATAAAATTTGACCTTTTGACCTCGACCTAGATATTTGACCTACTTTTCAAGAAAAGTAATATTGCTATATCTTTTGATTGATAGGTGATAGGGCTTTGATATTTCACATGTATTTTCCTTGTCACAATGTCATTACACATACCATAATGTTTTACCTTTTGACCTTGACCTAGCTATTTGACCTTCTTTTCTAAGGTTGTATATATCTTTTAATTGGTAGGTGATAGGTCTTTAATATTTCTTATGATAAGACCTTTTTGTTACCAATTTTTAGCTCACCTCGACGAAGTTGAGATGAGCTTATGCTATAACCCCGACGTCCGCGTCCCCGTCCCCGTCCCCGTCCGCGTCCACGTCCGCGTCCGCGTCCCCGTCCGTGTCCGCGTCCGGTTAAAGTTTTTGGGGTAACTCAGTATCTGACAAAGTACTGATGTTACAGTAACCAAACTTGCACAAGTGATTCATCTTGGGATGCTGAGGTGAACCTATGCATCGGATGCAGCATCTGACCTACATTTTCCGGTTGAATGACTTTGTCAATGTCTGGTTAAAGTTTTTGGGGTAACTCAGTATCTGACAAAGTACTGATGTTACAGTAACCAAACTTGCACAAGTGATCCATCTAGGGATGCTGAGGTGAACCCATGCATGGGATGCAGCATCTGACCTACATTTTCCGGTTGAATGACTTTATCAATGTCTGGTTAAAGTTTTTGGGGTAGTTCAGTATCTGACAAAGTACTGATGCTACAGTAACCAAACTTGCACAAGTGATTCATCTTGGGGTGCTGAGATGAACCCATGCATTGGATGCAGCATCTGACCTACATTTTCCGGTTGAATGACTTTGTCAATGTCTGGTTAAAGTTTTTGGGGTAGTTCAGTATCTGACAAAGTACTGATGCTACAGTATCCAAACTTGCACAAGTGATTCATCTTGGGATGCTGAGGTGAACCCATGCATTGGATGCAGCATCTGACCTACTTTTTCCGCTTGAGTGATTTTGCCTTATAAGGCCAATATTGAGCAAAGTATAAGTGCTACATGTACCAAACTTGCATATTGGATGTATATTTGATCAAACTTTCATAATATGACCTTGACCTACTTTTTCCACTTGAGTGATTCTGCCTTTAAAGGCTAATATTGAGCAAAGTATAAGTGCTACATGTACCAAACTTGCATATTGGATGTATCTTTAATCAAACTTTCATAAAATGACCTTGACCTACTTTTTCCGCTTGAGTGATTTTGCCTTTAAAGGCCAATATTGAGCAAAGTATAAGTGCTGTATGTACCAAACTTGCATATTGGATGTATCTTTGATCGAACTTTCATAAAATGACCTTGACCTACTTTTTCCACTTGAGTGATTTTGCCTTTAAAGGCCAATATTGAGCAAAGTATAAGTGCTACATGTACCAAGCTTGCATATTGGATGTGTATTTGATCAAATTTTCATAATATGACCTTGACCTACTTTTTCCACTTGAGTGATTCTGCCTTTAAAGGCTAATATTGAGCAAAGTATAAGTGCTACATGTACCAAACTTGCATATTGGATGTATCTTTAATCAAACTTTCATAAAATGACCTTGACCTACTTTTTCTGCTTGAGTGATTTTGCCTTTAAAGCCCAATATTGAGCAAAGTATAAGTGCTACATGTACCAAACTTGCTTATTGGATGTATCTTTGATCAAACTTTCATGAAATGACCTTGACCTACTTTTTTTCACTTGAGTGATTTTCTTAATATACATGTACTTAGAGATATGATTAAATTGAACTTTGCTGCCGCGAGGTGAGCTTCGTAATCTTTGATTACACTATGTTTACATAGTGACCTTGACCTAGATGATTGACACTCTTTTCTGAAAATTGGAGAATAACCATATCTTTTTATTTGTAATTAAGAGGTCTGATATTTCAAATGAATTTCATTTGACAATACTTTTCTACTGATACCAATAAATTTGATCAACTTTCTAGAATAATAATCTGCTTCGCAGGCGACACAAGCATTCCTTGGATTGCTATTTTCAAAAACTTTAACCTGGTATCTGACAAAAACCTGTATAGGCGAGCTATGTAATCTTTGATTACCCTATGTTTCATTTAGTCACCTTAATACCTAAACCATTGTTCAAAACTTGAGCACCTTTTCTGACCAAGTAAATTGATGACGTCATATCAATGAAGAACAATTGAAGAGGGTGTGAGAACATTCATAGAGTCTTGGTTAGAAGTATTTGCGATCTTCCGTATATATAATTACATGTATGTGGAATATTGCTGATTTTGGTGTTTTCAGAGGGCTAAAAGTTATTGATAAACCTATTCTTTACAAAAAAATATATTTGTTTTTCAGTAGAGAATGCATATCAAAGTGTCAAATAACAGTTAAAAAAATCTATGAGTACTATGTTCAAAATTAGGGTCAATATCGGATTTCGTGGTCCTACCTCTTTGACACTTATATCATAAATGTGGGTTTTAAAAGCCAAATATATGATAAAGAAAATCCCTGATGTCTATTTATAAAGCCAATTCGTTTGCCAATCACAGTGGTGGGAAGTTAATTTTAGAAAGGAACAGCCAGAGGTTTCCCATGACAGCGTCACACGTAACAATCGTCACGATAGCTTTATCTCGGGCAATTACGGTATACATTTGTGGATATATATTATATATGTCAATATCAGATACTTTTCTTTGAAGAAGAAAAACAAATTTTATTTCCATCCCTAATAAGTGAAAAATTTAGATTAATCCAGAACTGACAAGTCAATGTGGAAATCCCTAATCACCTGTACAGATTGGTCAGAACCATATGTCAGATTCATGTGAGATTCATATGTCAGATTCATATGTCAGATGAATATATCAGATTCATATGTCAGATTCATGTGAGATTCATATGTCATTCATATGTCAGATTCATATGTCAGATTCATGTGAGATTCATATGTCATTCATATGTCAGATTCATATATCAGATTCATATGTCAGATTCATGTGAGATTCATATGTAATTCATATGTAATTCATATGTAATTCATATGTAATTCATATGTAATTCATATGTCAGATTCATATGTCAGATTCATATGTCAGATTCATATGTCAGGTTCATATCATTCATATGTCAGATTCATATGTCAGATTCATATGTCAGATTCATATGTCATTCATATGTCAGATTCATATGTCAGATTCATATGTCAGATTCATATGTCAGATTCATATGTCATTCATATGTCAGATTCATATGTCATTCATGTCATTCATATGTCAGATTCATATGTCAGATTCATATGTCAGATTCATATGTCAGATTCATATGTCAGATTCATATGTCATTCATATGTCAGATTCATATGTCATTCATATGTCAGATTCATATGTCAGATTCATATGTCATTCATTTGTCAGATTCATATGTCAGATTCATTTGTCAAATTCATTTGTCAGATTCATATATCAGATTCATATGTCAGGTTCATACATCAGATTCATGTGTCATTCATATATCAGATTCATATGCCAGATTCATAATATGTCAGGTTCATATGTCAGATTCATGTCATTCACATATCAGATTCATATGTCAGATTCATATGTCAGGTTCATATGCCAGATTCATATGTCAGATTCATATGCCTTTTATATGTCATTCATATGTCAAATTTATATGTCATTCATGTCAAATTCATTTGTCAGATTCATATCATGTCAGATTCATATGTCAGATTCATACCAAAACTAAGAATTTTGATACTTGTACCATATATTTGTGTTTGAAGTTCTATGTCAAAACCTTTTTCAGAATTAAAAGGCACTGAAGTAAGAAAAGTATAAGCAACCACAAAGAAGGTAGAAAAAAGAATCCAGCCAAAATGAAGAAAGAAGTAATACTTAAAGGAGCTTTGTGTCTATGCTTAATAATCATAATTGTAAGTTGATTAAACAGGCGAGCTAGATATATGTTCGCTTTTCTGTAATTCTGTTCCATTTTCATGTTCAAGATGATATTTCAATATTTAATATGTCCACCAATCCAAACAGAAATGGACTATAAACCAACTTGAAGCTAATTATCGAAATGAAGTTAGCTCAGGTCCATAGTTCAAAGGTCAAGGTCACACTTCCTTTAATGCAGACGGCTGTTGTATATATATAAGAAGCAATCTACATTTGAAAAAAAGTTTACAATTTTAGTCTATTTGAATTAAATTTAAAATACCTAAATTTTTGAACCTTTGAATTTAAATTTAAGATAAAATAAAATTTAATGTTCCACTTCATGTTTTTCAGATATTAGGTGTAGCTATGATTGGCGTGTCGGGTTCTCAGTACAACAACATGCCGGAGGTCAGTTCTGATGTCAGGTCTGTTATAAGCTTGCTAACGTACGACGGCGACTCGATAGAAACTGCCGGGAACCCCGACGTGAGGCTCGTCGTAGCAGCAGCTTCTCTTACAGTCATACTGATTCTGGGGTCTCTCATTGTGGGAGGTGTTTGCTGTATTAAAGATCTGAAGGAATCCCAAGAATATTTTATTTTCATGGTGAGAAGTTAAATATCCAAAAAAAAATTTACATATATCTTATATAGATCACTTTGATTCAAAGCCGTAAACTGAAATAATTATATTTCTCAGAGGTTTCACCACTTTCATGTTCGTTACTTGCCTGATGGGTGAGGTACATGTTATTATGTAAACAGCATCTAACAAAAATAAGCATGGTCTATAAAAAATGGTCATATATTATACATGTATAATCATTACCGTAAATTATGTACAACTTACAGTGTAATACAGTGTAACACAGTGTAATACAAACGTTTGCAGTCGTTTCATTTTTGTCCATAATTAATATCAAGTTGGCAAATTAAAAGGATAGGTACATGGGCAAATATTCAATACAAGTGAATCATTCTCCTATCTGAATTGGGTGAAAATATTAAACAGGGCAAATCAAAGCTTTTTACAATTTTTTTGTAAGATTGAGTGAGGTCAAGGTCATATTTAAGGTCACACAACTGACTCTTCTGATTGTGGGAAAAAATGCAAAATTTTGTGACGTCACAATGCTTTAACCTTGGACAAACAAGCTGCGAACCTCGGTCAAACATCGAAATTGAATTGTGACATCATGGAATTTCTCAAATTTTTCCCGCGTTCTGAGGGGTCAATTGTCTCCTTAACAACTTCTCAAAATAATTACATTTTGTTTTTTACAGATTGTTGGAGGACTCGTAATTCCTGTTTTTCTAGTCATTTTACAGTCCATCTCCATAGCATTTTGGTATCAATACTATCAAGGGGTAGATAGCAAGGTGAGAATCATTGATACTGTTATGATACTTCATTATGATGTATGCAGCATTATCAGATTAAAGTTAATAAATGTAGAATCTGACATACATGCTAAAGGTACCATTGTGAAATCTCATAAAAGAGAAATTAAAAATCTATATTTGTATAGGTGTAGAATTAGATTGCAAGTGCATTTCCATGAAAAAAGTAGATCAAATTATAACTCAAAGGTCAAGGTCACTAGGTCAAATATCTGAATATCTGGCTATCAAATGAAAGGTTTTTTCCAAAAGCAGTAATTTGCAAAATATGGATTCTTAGATATCCATTTTGTATCTAAGATGATTTACAAAAGTTAAAGGTTTAATTTCAAGGTCTTTTAAAATGTGAAATCAGTGATTAATTTCAAGGTAGAAGGGTCAAAGTCATTCATGATAATTTGTTTCAAAGGTTATGGAACTGACTTTTCATGGAAAGAAAAAAAAATGAAATATTGATATCTGATCTGGAAAAGATAATATGTTGCATTAAGAATATTTTCCTATACCCCAAGGTTAAGGTCACTAATCAAATATGGCAAGATATCAATGGCAAGACCTTGTTACATTAAGCAATGGCCGTGTACATGTAGCTTTAAGCTATCCAAGCCATATCTTATAAAAATGTATTGTTCTTATATCCTGAAGTGCTTCTATATTTCACAAGCAAAATGCTGCATCTGTTGAGATTTTATATCAATTTTCTTTTTCAGTTTAGTAATGGAGAATTTAGCTCTACTCTACGAACAGACATTTACAATAACTTCAGAGAGGATACAATAACTGGTTCGGAAGTCCAGTCTGTAGCATGGAATAAACTCTTCTTACAGGTACCACTCTGCTGCTACTGATCTTACCAAAAGTAGAAACGCTACAATTTCTTACTTTTTTTAGCTCACCTCGACGAAGTTGAGTGAGCTTATGCTATAACCCCACGCGTCCGCGTCCGTGTCCGCGTCCGCGTCCGGTTAAGAAGTTTGGGGTAGCTCAGTATCTGACAAAGTAGTAATGCTACAGTAACCAAACTGGCACAAGTGATTCATCTTTCGATGCTGAGGTGAACCCATGCATCGGATGCAGCATCTGACCTACATTTTCCGCTTGAGTGACTTGGTTAAGAAGTTTGGGGTAGCTCAGTATCTGACAAAGTACTAATGCTACAGTAACCAAACTGGCACAAGTGATTCATCTTTGGATGCTGAGGTGAACCCATGCATCGTATGCAGCATCTGACCTACATTTTCCGCTTGAGTGACTTGGTTAAGAAGTTTGGGGTAGCTCAGTATCTGACAAAGCACTAATGCTACAGTAACCAAACTTGCACAAGTGATTCATCTTTGGATGCTGAGGTGAACCCATGCATCGTATGCAGCATCTGACCTACATTTTCCGCTTGAGTGACTTGGTTAAGAAGTTTGGGGTAGCTCAGTATCTGACAAAGTACTGATGCTACAGTAACCAAACTTGCACAAGTGATTCATCTTTGGATGCTGAGGTGAACCCATGCATCGTATGCAGCATCTGACCTACATTTTCCGCTTGAGTGACTTGGTTAAGAAGTTTGGGATAGCTCAGTATCTGACAAAGTACTGATGCTACAGTAACCAAACTTGCACAAGTGATTCATCTTTGGATGCTGAGGTGAACCCATGCATTGGATGCAGCATCTGACCTACATTTTCCGCTTGAGTGATTTGGATAAGAAGTTTGGGGTAGCTCAGTATCTGACAAAGTAATAATGCTACAGTAACCAAACTTGCACAAGTGATTCATCTTTGGATGCCGAGATGGACCCAATCATTGGATGCAGCATCTGACCTACTTTTTCCACTTGAGTGATTTCGCTTTTAAAAGCCAATATTGAGCAAAGTATAAGTGCTACATGTACCAAACTTGCATATTAGATGTATCTTTGATCAAACTTTCATAAAATGACCTTGACCTACTTTTTCCACTTGAGTGATTTTGCCTTTAAAAGCCAATATTTAGCAAAGTATAAGTGCTAGATGTTCCAAACTTGCATATTAGATGTATCTTTGATCAAACTTTCATAAAATGACCTCGACCTACTTTTTCCGCTTGAGTGATTTTGCCTTTAAAAGCCAATATTGAGCAAAGTATAAGAGATACATGTACCAAACTTGCATATTGGATGTATCTTTGATCAATCTTTCATAAAATGACCTTGACCTACTTTTTCCGCTTGAGTGATTTTGCTCTATAAAGCCAATATTGAGCATAGTATAACTGCTACATGTACCAAACTTGCATATTGGATGTATCTTTGATCAAACTTTCATAAAATGACCTCGACCTACTTTTTCTGCTTGAGTGATTTTGCCTTTAAAAGCCAATATTGAGCAAAGTATAAGTGATACATGTACCAAACTTGCATATTGGATGTACCTTTGATCAATCTTTCATAAAATGACCTTGACCTACTTTTTCTGCTTGAGTGATTTTGCTCTATAAAGCCAATATTGGGCAAAGTATTACTGCTACATGTACCAAACTTGCATATTGGATGTATCTTTGATCAAACTTTCATAAAATGACCTTGACCTACTTTTTCTGCTTGAGTGGTTTTGCCTTTAAAAGCCAATATACATGTACTAAGAAATATGTTTGAATTGAATTTTGCTGTCATGAGGTGAGCTTCGTAATCTGTGATTACCTATGTTTAAGCTTTGAAATGTTTTACGTGTATTTAAAATAAAATTACACTGTAATTGTTTCTTTATATGGCATCCATATTTTGATGAGAGGTACGTGTACATTGTACTGAATGTTTACTTATTACATATCCACCAACTTATGAATCTGCACTCTGAACATGGTAACAGATTTAAAAAAAAGGCTGAATTTAATCGGGATGAAATATATCATAGTTAAATTGTTGTTTCTGTAACTATTCTTCATTGTTTAAGTCAGGTTTATGCTTGTATACCAAACATACAAAGTGCCTTGTATCCAATAATTATTAAATCCTGTGTTATGATGAAACATGCAAGTGATCGACGTAAGCATACTTGAAATGAACTTAAATCTCTTTTCTAGTAGAGATGACCTGTGAATGTACTGTAAACCTGGAAATTTTCGTGTGGGGGTAATTTTTGCAAATATAGGGATTTCGCGAAAATTTTCCCCACGCGAAAATATCCCTGTTGCATTTTTACAATGGGAAAGACATTTTTATCGCAAATATTTCCCTCACGCGAAAAGTCTTAATGTTAATAATGCGTGATGTTGTTTATAGAAAAAGGCAGGTATCAAAATATTTCTAGAGAAAATAGAATTTGTCAAAAATGCACAATGAATGAAGTTGAAGATGAGTACCACTTCACACTTGTTTGTCCTTTTTAAAGAGATTGAAAAATTAAGTTTATAAACAGATATTGTTATGTTAGACCATCTATGTTTAAATTTGTACAATTACTGAATGTTAAGAATAAAAAGAAATTATGTTGCCTATCTAGATATTTATCTTGTGCTTTCCAAAGAAGAAAATCTTTGTAAATTTTCAGAAATATATATTTTTTTTTTCTCTCTCTCTCTCTTTGTCCTTCCTCCACTGCTCACTTTCTTGAACGACTTGTTTGAATAATGTAACTCTGTATTTAAGAAATTATATTGTATTATTCTATTTGTACTTTGTAAATGTATGTTTAGGCTGATGAGTCTAAAGACTAAAGGCAAATAAACCATTAAACCCCTCCCCCCCCCCTGCGAAAATAACCATTTTACAGTATGTTTTTGCTTCAATGTTTTACGTATAGGTTTAACGTCACCCTGTCTCCTCCGCTACCTCAGGACATTGCCGACAGTTTTACTTAATTCCCCAAATAACTATGTTGTAACTATGTTAATAATATTTTACAGTATCAGTGCTGTGGAGTGAATGCAGTGCCCGTGGGTGATCAAGGTGATTTCCAAACTAGCTACTGGGTGAGAAGTGGAGTTGCATCATCCCAGAAAATCCCCACATCGTGCTGCGTGGATGCCACGGAAAGTTCTTACACCGCCGGTACCACATGTAAAGACAATGTCAACTCAGGGACATATCATGAAACAGTAATGCTATAATATGACTTGAGATTTTCTCCCCATATATATACTATAGAACTCTCCTGGTGTAAATTTTCCAACAAACTTCAAGTCCGTTTAGCTCTGCATTTCTTATGCTATAGAACTTGTCTGGTGTACTTTCTCCAAGGAACTAGTTTCCAGTCCACTTAGCTCTGCCCATTCTGGTGCTATTATAGAACTTGCCTGGTGTAAAATCTCCAACAGGTTTCCAGTCGGCTAAGCTCCGCCCATTGTCGTCTGCAGTATAATATTAGAATAGAAATAACAACAAGCTAGCTGTGGTTTATTATCCAGTAATTCCCCTCGTCACATGAACCAATCAAATTATCACCTCCTTATTTCCTGACTCGGTGATGATTTAATTGGTTCATGCAACTTGGAGAATTACTGGACTATATACCACAGCTAGCTAGTTAATGTTATTTCTAAAGTATGTCAGGCTGTTTTCAGTTCATTGTTTTTATGCGCTCAGAAGGTAAGGGTGCACAGGAATGATTATGTACGACATACATGTACATTTGTCCGTCCATTGGTGTGTCTGTCTGATGGTCTATATGTTTGGCTATTAGCAGACACAAAGGAGTATGGGTGAACAGCTCTGCATAAAAAGATTTTCAAGGTCATAGGTCAAGGTCAAGTTCTTAACCTTTTAAACTAAGCTATCCAAAAAGGATTCAAACTAGAATTTAAGTAAAGCTGCATGGTCTAGTATCACAATTTCTATCAAGGACAAATGTGGTATAAAAGAAGAAGAGCTCAAATTTTATCAAATAAATTATGAAAGACTTTTTGTTTGTAGGGCTGCTTGGATAAAATTCAAGAGAAATTTGATTTCAAGTCAAACAGCCAGGCATTACTTGGTTTAACGATCACAGTGATACTATTGGAGGTAAGTAAAATTTCAAATTTACTGGCATTTATTTGTACAGTAATAAAAATCATCTTTTAATTTGATGCTGGGCATAATCGGAGACCCACGCAAGCTCACCTCCCGTGGGTCAGAACGGTATGACCAAGCGTGGGTTTCCGACCATGGATGCTGGTTGGAGATTGGTCTGTTAATGAGCATCAATTATTGGTTAGAAAATGTTTTCTGGATGATAAAAGTGTGTGTATATTGTACCTATCACGATGGAACTTCAAAGATTTGTTCCCAACAATATGGAAGATTGCAAATACTTTAACTAAGACTATACAAATGTTCTCGCGCACTGTTTGATTGTTCTCCATTGGTCATGTTGTTATGACATCATCAATTTAGTTGGGCAGAAAAGGTGTCCAAGTTTTGAACATTAGGGTTTAGGTAGGCGACTAAATTACAAATCAGCACGCGTTGCATTTGCGATTTTGCATATTAAAGGATTTTCTATACTGATTTTGAGGATGAAAGCTCTTAGAGGTCAAAGGATTTTGAGGATAAAAAAGATGCTGGATTACAAAAAATATGCATTGCATATATCATCATCATGATCATGAAACTTCATAGATCATTTATCTTCTATGAGTGATGTATTTTTCCTGTTTATCTGATGGTCCCTTCGACCACCTAGAGGATACAATCACAGCCAATTGTGCCTCCAATGAAATTCTTATGAAATGAGCTTCAGGTAAATTTCACATGAAAGTTCGAATTCATGTGAAATTCATATAAATTTCACCTAAGATGTATGTTGATGATAATTTTTCACATGAATTTCCCATAAGTTTACTTAATGAGATGAATTTCACATGAATTTTTCTTTGTGACCTATGTGCGTAATTGAATTCACATAAAATTTATGTCAGAAACTTCAGATGAATTTTTTGTAAAGTATTTCATGTTTGTGCTCATTTCACATAAATTTCATGTGAACTTTTACGTTAAGTTAATGTGAATTTCATATGAGGCACAATTGGCTATATAGTGATTGAAAATGGTTCATCGGCCCTTCACACCCGAAGCAAGCTCAATTGTATGACTCTGTATTCTTGATCCCATGTTATTAGCTATAACAGTTTAAAAGTAACTGACAGTGTTATTTTAAGTTCAGTGACGAAATGGCAGCAATGAATATTTATCGTAATGATCATTTTTGAAATATATAGACTTAGAAATTATATGTATTCCTGTTAAATTAAGATTCATGTTTTTTTTTCATTTTTGCAATGGTAATGGGTATCTAGCATTAAGTCTCACTTAGTTTAATTCTTTTTTTGCAGGTTGCGTTTGTTTGTCTCATCATTACTTACTATATTATCTACATAAAAAGAAAACAAGGGGTGTACAATGGTAAAACTGATCCATCAAAGGACAAAAATCGTAACCAATCCTAGTGTACAGAGAACGCTGATAGCTGATGTATGTAGTGAGAGACATTCAAGGGCAGAGAATTCTGCTGAATGATGTATGTAGTGAGAGAAACATTCAAGGGCAGAGAACTCTGTTGAATGATGTACGTAGTGAGAGAAGCATTCATTAGGGTAGATATGATTCTACATGGTTTTAGAGCAGAATTTTTCTTCACAAAGTACTAGAAATTTTGAAGTTGACCTGAAGAATTTTGTCTGTATGATGTTAATGATGTTTATGGTGTTATGAGATTTATGGTGTTATGAGATTTATGGTGTTATGAGATTTTGTTCCATTTCATATGGATATAATATGATATAAATGAATTCTTTATTTTTTTGAAGGTAAAACTCAATTAGTACAAAACTATTCTCCCTTGAGGCCTTCAAGAAACAAATAAATAACTAAAATATTTACACTATTAATCCAGGCATGATGCAAGTCAGGCATATATAATTTTATCCCGCCTCTGGCAAATTTCTTGCAATCTGATTGGTCGAGAAAAACCAAATATTATGTTGTATTATTTTACTAACAGGATATTATTTTAATATCCTGCTTCTACTAAGACGCTTCATACTTTTGACGTCACCAAAATGCTTTAAAATATGTTGACTTAACATACACAAACCAAAAGCCATCAGCGGGATAAATTCGTTATACAGTGTTTTACAGGGGAGATACAAAAATATATTGGGTCGATGAAAAAAGTTGTATTGGACTCGGCTTCGCCTCGCCCAATACAACTTTTTTCATCGACCCAATATATTTCTGTATCCCCCCTGTAAAACACTGTATAACTAATAATATATTTATCTACATTATGTAATGTACACACACTTGTATATATGCAACCATTAAAGATATATGCAACGATAAAAGAATGAGCATAAAAATATTTGATTACATTAATATTAATGATAATATATTATAAGTTTATATTTCATATCAGCTGCATGTAGTCATTTGGCATTTCTTAATTCCACTAATTAGACTAAATGAGTGTAAATATTTCTAGTTATAAATGCACGATAGTACTATATAAATACGAATATTCGGCATAATATTGATTTGTAAGAAATTAATTTGTTATATAAACACGAATATTTGGCATAATATTGATTTGTAAGAAAGAACTTTGTTATAATCGGCATAATATTTATTTGTTAGAAATTACTTTGAACATTATTACACAATTTGGAGCCAATATCAACCAGCTTATGATAAGTTAAATGTTGAGTTATTGTTCTTTCTCACCAGATTTGACTGAAGCATTTTCAATTGACCGGAAAAAAATGCAAAATTTTGTGACGTCACAATGCTTTTACCTTGGACAATCAATCTTCGAACCTCGGTCAAACATCAAAATTGCATTGTGACTTCATGGAATTTCTCAAATTTTACCCGTGTTCAGAAGGGTCAATTACCTGAGTACTGGATTAATTGTGACTTGTCTCATTCTTATGGGACAGGTTAATCATACAGGTGACCATGACATTTGTCTCGGTAACTTTTAAAAGTTTTCAGGAGTTGTTTGAAGACGTTTAACATAAAGATGTTATGATTTCAGATATATCACAACTACTGTTCACGTCACTAAATCCTGTTTTGAGGATTTTCGCTAAAATATAAGGTTGTCATCTTCTAAAACAATGTCCAATTTTTAGTACTCTATTAGGCGTAACAGAAAATGTCATTGTTGTGGTTGTTCGTTAATTAGTTTAGAAATAGAACGAAAAATAAAATGTCTACAGGGATTTTCCATAGTAAAATTGATGGGAATGGGTGACCTCGGATGCTACTACGTCACTGTTTACTATTGTTGACATCGAGAACAAAAAGGCGGCGGTCTGAAATTAAAATGGGAATTTCCCATAGACTTTTTAATTTTCAATATAGCAGTTTGACAACGGTTGAAAGATGAACTTGATGTTAATTTTCTGTTACGACTAAAGGAGGTCAACACTCGGAGACAATAAATAATACGAAAATTCTTAAGATGACAGAATAAATAACCAAAACAGGGTGCTCTAGATTTAGTGAACAGGACAGGAATTATTGGTAATTGTTATACATGTAGGTACAACATGAATAATAAGAATTGTATTGAAAGTTATTTTTCTAGTTGATTATGTTCGCTTAAGGTTCCCACACCCTAATAGAGTTACTTCCGGTTAAAATTTTTACACTATTCCCACATTTCCGACAAATACCGATGATTTTATTATCGGGAATGTTCGGAGGTAATTGCATGGGTCATTGGTTGATAAGTGGCATCATCTATATGAGCAAAATTAGTGTATAAAGTATTCTATATGATGAAAGAGAAAATCTGTATCTTTGATAATTCTCATTGAAAATGTATTACGGGCTGAATACCTTAAAGTTATGGCGCTTGAACTCACAAGTTTTTGGTTTCTGAAATTTCTTTTTTTTTCTACTTATTTTTAATTTATCTTAATTTTAACAAAGTTAGCTTTGGTTTTACATTCAAAAACAACATAAAAATTAAAGAAAAAAAGTTAGCTTTGGTTTTGGATTTTGTTTAATCCTGCATTGAAATCAAAATTCATCGTGCATAATATTACATTCCTTTATTACATGTAACACAATTGTTTATGGAGTCTTAAAGTTGTCATATATTTTCCTAGTTATGTCATATTTTGATTTATTGTATATTTATAATATACCTGTCATGAAATGGCACGATTATAAAGAGTTTGCTTTGCTTGTTATTTTGTCAAATTTTAGTGTCCATATGATAACTGAAGGTTTGTTTTCAATAGGTCCCAGATCACACATTTTCACGGCAGATTGAGGCGGAGCAGAGGGGACATCTGCCCCCTGGCTCTGACCTAAAATTTTCCAAAAAACCCTCTATTTTTGCCCATTTTTGTATAAGTCGGCAAAATTCGCCCCTTGACCCCCTGGCAGGTGGGGGGGGGGGGGGGGGGGGGGGGGGGGGGGGGGCACTGGATCCGCCACTGCACAAACTGGGACTATAGTCCAGTGGAGGTTATGCAGCAATTGGAAAACGAGAAAAGGACAAATTGTTAACAATGTAACCAATGTTTAAAGTGGGGACATATATACGTTTTCCAAACACTTCTCATTTTTATGTTTTCATGAATTTAGTTTTAATAAATTTGTGTTTTATATATTTTTACTTTTCATTAGTTGTTTGTAATAATCGCAGCTTTATTTTTCCGTCCATTTGATGTGTATTGTGTAATATTATGAATGCTGAAGAAATCGTTCGTTTTAAATAATCCTGTCTTGTAAAAGGGCAATGGTTATCATTGTTTGCTTGGTTTACATATCAAGAGAAAAGTGAAGTCACATTTCTCTTTTCAAGCTCTTGCCTTTGAATACTCAAAATTGTTTTTGTTGGTGCTTTTTGTCTGAAAATTTTAAATACAGTGCTATTGTCTTCTTTAAGCTATCAGTTGTTTCTCAGAATATTTTGCTCTTTTAATTCAAATTGAGTATGTTTAAATGTTTTTATGTCTTAAATTGAAAGCTTTCAAATATTTTCATACAATATTTTTTTTTCCTTATCATTCCACATCCATCTTATTGATTATAATTCAATAGGTAGTACTCATGTTTAGAAACTCAGGCCATGGTTAACATATAAATTGTATATATTTATACCATACACCATTAGAGGTCTAAGGTACTAAAACTATGAATGAAAGCTACACTTTAGTTTATACTAGCTAGAGGTAAAATATTTCTCCTGGAATCTCCTGTTTTATATATTTGAGTTAGACTTAGTAACACAATACTCTGGATTAGCAATAATTTGTTCTTTGCACTTTTATTCATTAATATTTTATTTGTATTTTTTAAAAATATTTAGTATTCTTCCTTTACACAGCTTTATTTGTGTTGATACTTACGTTATCATTATCATATGTCAAATATATTTTTACACGTTCTATATTTGTTATGTTGTTGTTATGGCAACCATCTATCCATCCATTAAACCATTACCATGGCAACTACTATACTGTACTTAATTTACATATTACACACATTAATTCTTATATGTTTCCTGGCTACATTCAGCTAGATCAACGAAGTTTCCATGGAATGGAGTGGCATAAAAGTCTGTTATAAGGGTTATGAGAATGTCACATTTAAAAGAAAACTACAATCATTTGGACAAAGAAGGCATAAAAAACATTATCTACCAAAATATTCTTATACACCATATTTACAATTAACAAATGATATCTTATCAAAGATTTCTGAAAGTGAAAGGGAGAAAATCCAATTCTAATATCAAAAAATGTGAAGATACAAATTCTGGAAGACTTTATATTGATTCAAATAATGGCCATCAAAGAATGGCATGTGTAGAGCTGCTGAACTTTCAAAGAATAAACGTACACATAAAATGTGAAACATATATTTCAATGTGAAAAATGTGAAACACATATTTCAAGGTACTGTATGGGAACACTGATGTATTGGGCAAGCTAAAATATTAGGGCTAAAGGTCCACAACAGTGATACCAATAGGTATAGTGACATTGAGGACCCAAAATATTTTAGTTCGTCGTATCCTCAATTAAATAAATAATGCACTGCATCTCATATTGGTTATGCTTGTGACTGAGTGGCTGTTCAAAGTGTCGGCAATCTGTAGTATGAGCTGAAGGGCAAGTTTCCAAAATAACGTTTAAAAATCGTTAGTGTAATACGTAAAAGAGTGTGCTTTGCTAAGGATGGAGCTACATGTATACATATATGTGTGGAGAATTTCTTTCTTGTCTCATATCTGTGTGTGTTCCACTGTGATAACTTCAGTGTTGTTATGCTGAGTATCTGCTCATTATCTACACAATCCACAAATACTGTAAACGTGGTTTTATTCGCTGGGGGAAAATTTCGCGATTATAACATCAAGACATTACGCGTGGGGGAAATGTTTGCAACAAAAGTGTCTTTTCAATTGTAATATTTTCACGAAGTTCATTGATTCATGAAAAACAAGAAAATTATCCTCACGCGAAAATTTCAACGTTACCAGTAAGCATTTCTTGAAAAGTAATTAGTAGTCTTGAAACAAAGGAGGGGATCTCCAACAACACCAGGTTGCAGCATCTACAACAAAACCCCAAATACAAAAACACAAAGCAGACACGCACAGAAAAAAGACGTAAAAGGGACAAGGGACACAAATGCACAACACAGAAAAATTAAACACATAAAAGACTACACATAAACCAACGAGACCAATGGAAATAGAATGATTTGTTGAAACAAAGGAGGGGATCTCAAACAACACCAGGTTGCAGCACCCATAGCTAAACAACCAATGCAAAAACACAGAGCAGACACGCACAGAAAGAGACGTAAAAGAGACAAGGAACACAAATGCACAACACAGAAACATCAATTACAGCGCTACTGAAATTATTTTGGGTGGCTCCGCAGGAAGCATCACTGATGAGAATTTAATATTCGAAACACATGTCTGGTGCATGGAAATTGGTTTGGAATTTTCTTCAAGAAGGTATAATAGAGTTGGAACCCTTCGACATTACTAAAAAGGACCACATATAAACCAAAGAGACCAATGGAAAAAGAATGATTTGTTGTCAGTTAAATTATTTAAAAAGGTACTAAAAACTCTCATTTTCTGGGACCATCACAATACAAAGATCGCAAGAACAGCACAACTGAATGCTCGCAAATCCTTTACATTACATACAAAAACATCTGAAATATGTTTCATGAATGAAATTGGTGAAACATTTTGGAATATCGATTTCAAAATTGGAGAGATTTTATTTCTGCATCAACTGGACGGAATTTGATCAAATCTTACAGTTTCTTAGAATTCTTTTTGCATCAGTGAATGACTGTCAAACACAAAACCGAAAATTCAGAAAAGAAAAGTCACATTCAATAGACATACAAATCCTAGAAAAATACCCCGCCCCACCTAGAAAATACCCCAAACAAAACAAATTACCCCCCCCCCCAAAAAAAAAATAACAAAAACAAAGACATGTATACAGCCAATTGTGCCTCATATGAAATTCATGTGAAATTTACATGAACTTTACATGAAAGTTCACATGAAATTTATGTGAAACGAGCACGAACATGAAACTTACATGAAATTTTTCACATGAAATTCATGTGAAGATTTTTACATGGATGTTATGTGAATTCAGTTTCCTGTGAAGATCACGTAGAAAAATTCATGTGAAATTCATGTGAAGGAAATTTATGTGAAATTCATGTGAAATATTTTTCACATAAATCTTATGTGAAATTTATATGAATTTTACATTAACTTTCATGTGAAATTAACATGATGCTCATTTCATATGAATTTCATGTGAGGCACAATTGGCTGTGTAGGGAGGAGATTTCCAACAGTGAAAAGAACGGAATTAGCGCATTCCCGTGAGAAGAGAAAAAGCTTACAAACAGTCAGAGGAAATAATTAAGCAAACAATTCTGGTATATGGCAGCGATATATAGGGCATCTGACTGTAGAGGGGTTGGACAGGAAGAGGAAGGAGGTGGGAGAGAGGGGAAAGGAGGAGAGAGAGAAGCGGAGAAAGAGGAAGGGGAAGGGAGGAAAGGGGCGGGAGGGGTAGGTAAGGGAAGGGTGAAAAGGAGGGGGAGGGAGGTAAAGGGGTGGGAGGGGAGATGTACCCCCCCTGTCCGCCCCAATCTGACTGTATACTGTTTGGTGGGTTGGTTGGTTAACATTTATGGCATGTAGGACATTACCTTTAAATGCCACCTGAAATTACACATGCCCTAAAGGAAGACAGATGATAAGAATTCGTAAAGTACTTCCTTGTATATATATATCGGTTAATATGTGACAAACAAAATGATTTTGAGACATAATTGCTACCTTTTCTTAGGGTATTGATTTATGTGGATAATCGATGTAAACCATGTGATACGTAAGTTTATCTTTCCTTTATAAAACATATAGTAAAGTCTAAGGCCTGCTGCCTATTTGTAAATGCTTTTACAGGTAGACGTTTGTGTGTAAATTTTGTCAAACATTTTAAAGAAGGAAGTACACTATTGGCACACACATGTAAAACAAAAAGATGCGACTAATGTGGATAGAGTACGTTTCCTTGTTTTAATTTTTTTTTTACGAAAACCCAAAATGGTTAATTCTACTATCAAGAGTATTGTCGACAGTTTGAGATGTGTTGTTGTCGTATTATCAGATTAAATAAAATACATGGAGGACTTCTCTGGAAAAGAAAATCCATATATGGGTATTTTTTTATCTTGAAAAGTATAAAAATACTATTTATCCACAAGAATTAAATCTACACAAGTTAGGCAAACGTTGCAAACACAGAAACACCATTTTTTACCTAAATATCAAAATTGTAATGGAGATATTCATACAAGTATGTATGACAAAAGAGAATTATTTTGGATTCAACATAGTAAATTTTCCTTGGCTTGACGGTTACAGATATTCCTACGCCATCTACATTTCACATCTCCTTAGATATGCTAGAGTATGCACTGATGTTATGGATTTTCAATGTAGATATTTACAAAGTACCAAGAAATTTAAGGACACCTAGGGTTTTTCGATTTTCAGAAACAAGTAAAGTCTTTCTTGAAATTTAACAAAAATTATTGTCAACTTCTTTTGAAATTTGGATCCATACAAATGAGTTAAAGAAGATCCTGACGATAATATTCTCAACAGCGCTCACAACAGAGCACAAAATTAAACATCGACGGACTCCTAGCAAGCCAGAGGTGGGACCAGGTGCCCGGGAGGAGTAAGCATCCCCTGTTGGCTAGCCGCACCCGCCGTCGATGTTAATAAAGCATGGAAATGAAAATATATAAAATTCATGCACTGTCTGACAACAGAGTACATGTATATTACTTTTGGTATTTCACAACCTGCATTTTATGGTGACATAATTAGCAAAATAAGAAGGATCAAAGGTAGACATAATTATCATCGAAGTTGTGTTAGAATCATCAAACGCCTTTTATACCGTAGGTATGATCCCTCTATCACAAGACGGACACTTGGCTTGGCTGGGTCATTCTACAGCCTTGTACCAGCACATTCTTAAGATTTGCACTCTGACTAACTTAGACAACAGGACTCCATGAAGAGCTCTGTCCAAATCCTTTTATAGAAGACAGGACCCGACCACCTGTCCTCTCTTAATCTCAGTCGGACTCCTCGGGTGTTCACATGCACGGACTGTATTTCGTATGCCGTCCGTTTTTTATATCCATTTACATATTCATCTGTGTGTTTCTTTGGACCCTGCATCATGCTTGTTTGTATGTTCATCTTACAGTGAGGAGGTTATTTTACACCACGATTGTGCGTTCTTCGTTGTGCGCCCGTAATCCGGAGAACAACACCTTCTGCTACATGTTTCGGTACCGGTCGCCCATTCAGGTCTTGTTGGTTTTTATGTGTTGTCTTTTGTGTTTCATGTTTCTATGGTGTGAGTTAGTGTTCCTAGTCCCCTTTGCATCCTTTCTGTGAGGGTTTGCTCTGTGTTTTTGCGTTGGATGTATTAGACTTTTGTTGTGGGTGCTGCAACCGAGTGTTGTTGGAGATCCCCTAGCTCCTTTCTTAATGTTTGGTTCGCTAAATATATTTTGTCTTTGTATAGCTTTTGTCAAACATTTCATTAAAAGGAAGCTAATCCAGTCAAAGTGTATTGACAGGCACATGTTGAAAAAAGATGTGACTTTGCTTGTTTGCAATTTCTTAAGCGAAAACCTGAAATGGTTATTTTTTTCTATGAAGAGGTTAGTCAACGATTTGAGATGAATTGAAAACGTAATAGCTTCTTGTGTAAAGGTAGTCCTACTATCAAATTAACAAATACATGGACGACCCTAGAGGAAGAGAAATTCTTTTGAAGCAGATTTTCATAATAAATAATCTCGTAGACAGGTATGTTTGGTTCGCTGGATGTAATTTGTACATTAAGCCAATTTTCCAATGCAAAACGAGTTCCTGTCATTATTTCATAAAAATGAATGAGGGAGAGATCTCCAACAACACTGCCCATACTGACCACAGCGGAACACACCCTCATGATACAACGGACATCATATACTAGTAGACAAAACTACATCAACAAAGAGCTGGTGGCATCAAGACACACAAAACTCAAACAGAACGTGCTAAGAAATTAAAGCAGATCTAGACGCTCCAAAACATGAATCACGAATTGTAATACATAAACTACGAAAAACTAATTAAGGTTCACCTGGTGTGGACTTGAAATGGACTTAGCAAAGGTGTGTATTTTCGGATGACGGGGAATCGACATATTTGTGAATTTGAAAATGACTTATAATAAAAAAGAAATTCGGAATTCCTTTGACTATATAGCCGGACAATTTGGACTTTCGTTTTATGAATTTACTTTGAATGTTATGATTTTTGAATCAAAGAGTTAAAGTCGAACAGAATCCAAAAATAACATGACTTGACATATTAATGTTAATCGTCTTCAAATTCAATAGCATCATTTAAGAACAGATGAATTTTCAGCATGGACCAGACATGCACGTTTCGGGTACTTAACCCTCGTCAGTGATCCTTAATCTATACAATGTAATATTGCCAAATTGTGAAAATTATTATGTCCAAATATTTACCGAAAGACGTAACGTTGAAAAATACAAAATTGTACATAACTAAATCATTCGAAGCATGTTTGAATCCCTCATGAAGATAAGATCAGATGCCCAGGGACAATCATGACAAATATGGATAATGACCATATCCCTGTATACAGCACAAAATCGATAATTCAGAAAATCAGAAACCGAAGGCATACAAAATCAGGATAAAACAGGAACCAAAGCAAACAAACAAAAACCTCCAACACATGAAAAGAAGCGAACTCCCGATATGGGAGCGAGACCAGGTGCCCAGCATCTTCTGCTTGCATGCAACACCCGCCGCTTCTATTCGGTAGAATTATCACATCCGGTTACTTCCATTTCGGAAGACATAGAGTTCAATCTTTGGTTGCTATCAAGTCTCATCGCTTCAGCCGCGTAAAAAGGTCAAAACAGGAAAATTCGGTGCTTTTGGATTATTCTTACCATACATTTCTTTGAATGATGTGAGATATATTATAGTGCTTTATACGATCATTGTATCGTACAAAACTTTGCAGTGACATAGTCAAAAATGTACACTTAGTTGAATAAATTCTCAGTTAGTTGCAATATCCGTGAATATATTTTATATATTGTTTTCATTTTCGTGCATGAACATCGACGGCGGGTGCGGCTAGCCAACAGGGGATGCTTACTCCTCCCGGGCACCTGATCCCACCTCTAGCTTGCTACGGGTCCGTCGATGCTCAATTTGGTGCTCTATTGTGAGTGCTGTTGAGATTATCGTCAGGATCTTCTTTAACTCATTCGAAGTCTTTATAGCTTGAACATGCTCTTTCAAAGTGGCATATCATGTGCAATTGAAATACATGTACACGATAGACAAGGGAGAAGGGAATTTCTTTACCCAGGAAAGTAAGGAGGTGACGTTTATTACGTATTTAAGTTATATTCATCCATTGTTACTTTCTCTTCCGTAACCATGATCAATTGAAAAAACATTTTCGCTATTGTGAGAAAACGTCCATAGAAAATGCAAAAAATAACTTATTTATATTATTGTTATTTAAAATGATATGTAATTGTCGATGAAAATCATCCTGACTTAGATATCGTTTGGTAGATTTAAACTTCAAAGACATATACATAACCTTGTTAATAATTAAAAATCGCAAATTTCTAGAGCTGTCAGGAGAAAATACAACATGATGGCAGAAACCAACAAACTTCTTTTGATAATCTTCAGCATGCTGGCAATGGTAAGATACAGGTCTCCTATCATCATCATCATCATCATCATCATCATCATCATCATCATCATCATCATCATCATCATCATCATCATCATCATCATCATCATCATCATCATCATCACCACCACCACCACCACCACCACCACCACCACCACCACCTCCACCACCACCACCACCACCATCATCATCATCATCATCATCATCATCATCATCATCATCATCATCATCATCATCATCATCATCATCATCACCACCACCACCACCACCACCACCATCATCATCATCATCATCATCATCATCATCATCATCATCATCATCATCATCATCATCATCATCATCATCATCATCATCATCATCATCATCACCATCGTCATCATCATCATCATCATCATCATCATCATCATCATCATCATCATCATCATCATCATCATCATCATCATCATCTTCTTCTTCTCCTCAATGCTACAGATAATCATTATAAGAATTGTTATTTTCTTCCTCATGTCCATAAACGAATATATATCTTATATTATTTACAATTTTTATTTCCATGGAGTAGGGCCTAGGAGTTGCCTCGCTCGTTGTATCTGTATTGATGTCGTCCCAAATTCCGCATGTCACTATGGAAACAAGAGTTGTCCTTGACCTTTTGACCTACAAAGGATCTCCCATTGCCGAATATGCACATAGAGCATCTAAGCTTTGCCTGGCTGCTCCATCATTTTCTATTTTGATCACTGTTTTTGCTTTCATAGCCACTGGAGTGAGTAAACCAGTGCCATTAATTGTGGTGAGTACAACAAGGTTGACATAAAGACTATTATTTATGAATTAAAAATCTTAATGTTGATAGAATATATATTAATATATATTACATTTTTATGACACAATTAAGACCCTATGACGGATACGTTAGAAGGTAGTTACATGATATGCATGCAAAGTACTTCAGGGTCTCTACTTTGGGACTTCACGTAGAAAGATACTTGTATCATGGCTATTATGTTTCACTTTGCCCTGCATTGAATATGCAAGGACAAGGAGTATTCTTTCTAGAAATATGCAAGATAATGGACGAAAAGAGAAGACAAACGCTGGGATATACCTTTTCCGAATGAATAAAATTAATTAGATTGATAGTGCTTAGAACTACGACCGACTATCAACAAAATATATCCGACCTGGCCACACGACTCATATCTGTTTTCAAAGATCCTGATTTGATCAAGAAACGTATCTTATTTCTTTCTATTTCTGGTCCATGCTGCAAATTTATCTGTTCTTAAATGATCCTATTAAATTTGAAGACGTTCAACATTTTTACCGCTTGGTGTCACTGCAGGTAGATCAGGGGTCCCCGAGGGCACATGTTGTCAGGTTAGATAAACTTCGGTTGATCGTTTCTGCAACGCATTAGAAAATTTCTGTTCTCGAAATTTCTAGAAAATTTCTACAACGTGGGTCCTGTAGCATCATATCCCACCTATTCCGCTACGTCTTTTTTGGACATAATAACTTTCACTCTCTTTGGCCACATTATGTACATTGTTTATATTGAGGATCACTGACAAGGGTTAAGTACCCTAAACATGCATGTCTTGTCCATGCTGCAATTCTATCTTTTCTTAAATGATGCTTTTGAAGTCGTTTAACATTTTAAGAGAATTATGACATCGCTTAAGCTAATAGAGCTGATTCTAGTAATAAATTCCAAAAGGAAGACGTAATTAAAATGTTAGAAATTCTGATCACGTATAGTTTTTTGAGGAATGCTCTTGCAGCAAATTGTGGGAATTCCAATAATGTCGAAGGGTTCCAACTCTATACGTTCTTGAAGAAAATTCCAAACCAATTTCCATGCACCAGACACGTGTTTCGAATATTAAATTCTCATCAGTGATGCTTCTAGCGGAGCCACCAAAAAATCATTTCAGTAGCGCCCTCTTTAATTTTTTGAATTTAGATTTGTACATTTACATTACAGAGAGTGCGCGGCTCCAAATTTCCTGTAGGGTCGATTCAGTAGTATGATAATATGAATTATTTGAGTGCAACTAAATTCGTCACTGCTAAAACCCTTAGATAATACAATGAAAATATTAGACACTAAAAACATATAAGATCTTGTCATCCAAATGTTGCTGTTTTTAAAAAAGGAGGGAATCTCCAATATTACCTGGTTGCAGTACCCACATCGAAACCCTAAAATACCCAATGCAAAAACACAGAGCAAACACGCACAGAAAGAGACGCAAATGGTACATCTGCCACGTAAGTAGCAGACGGTTTGGTTAGCCGGATTACGTACGCGCAACCCACCCACTTTCCCACTTAATTGTATTGTCAAATAACCTCCTCACTGTAAGATGACCATACAAGCAGACAGCATGACAAAGGGGCCCAAAAACAACACAGAGGTGAATATGAAAATAGATTTATGAAGGCATTTATAAGGCGTATGAAATACAGTCCGTGCTCTTCCGGTTGTGGCGAGCTCATGCATGTTATCACCCGAGGAGTCCGACTGACATTCAGAGAGGACAGGTGGTCGGGGCCCTGTCTTCTATAAAGAGGTTTGGACAGTCCTGTCGTCACAGTAAGTTAGAGTGTAGTTCTTAAGAATGCGCTGGTGCAAGGCTGTACATTGATCCAGTACCAAGCCAAGTGTCCTTCTGGTGACAGAAGGATCATATCCATGGTATAATACAATTGTTTATAATTTTTTTTAGCTTGTTAATAAATTTTTTATCCTGTGACCTTCACACACTTTTGTGACATGCACCCAAAAGCGGATCGATACCTCAAATTTGCTTGTGTAATTTCAGTTTTCAGCTTTCGGTTTTATTGTTGCAGCAGTTCAAATCACTGCAATCTCTCTGTGGTATCCATTTGCAACGACAATAAATCAACAGGTAAGAATTTCTGTTGTAAATGTACCGAGAGGTACTGATGTAATGAGAATGACTGAAATGAAGAACAGTTACCGTTAAGGTTATTTAAGTCCTAATTTATCAGAGTTTTTCAGAAAAAGGTTTACATACTAATTAAGCGGCAAATTGTTCTGTACATATGAACTTGATAAAATAGTTTAAAACCATTTATAATAATATTTGCTATTAATTATTCAATATTCAGTTTTCAGATAATGGTACATTCAAAACGTTATTAGTCAGTAATTTGGATAGTTCATACAAGGTAGACTCTATAACTGTAGAAGACGATAACTTATCTAGGTCATGGAATTATCTTTTTCTGGAGGTGAGTTTCCTAATATTATGTTTTCATAGTCGTGCATGAACATCAACGGCGGCATCCTCAGAAACTCGGGCTCAACTGCGTTTACACTTATATAAGAGTAAGATAAGAGTAAGAGCAATCGAGCCTGGGGTTTCGAGGATGCGACGGCGGGTGCGGCTTGCCAAACAGGGGATGCTTACTCCTCCCGGACACCTGGTTCCACCTCTAGCGGCTTGCCAAGGGTCCGTCAATGCTCAATGTGATGCTCTATTGTGAGTGCTGTTGAGATTGTATTCAGGATCTTCTTTATCTCATTTACGTCAAATTGGGATCGAAGAGGGGACAGGTATTATTTTAAACAATTCAAGTTAGTGTTCTGTTTCCTGAATCCAGAGCACCCTGTTTTTGGCGATTTTCTCCTAAATATACTGTTGTCATATAATTAGCTTATATCCAGTCTACAGTACTCTCAATGGGAACCAACTGTGTGCCTCTTGTTGCAGATTTATTTTTAAATACGTAAAGACAATAATCAAAATCCTTTTTGAAATGTGTGTCTGGTTGTACAAGGCCATTTTGTGTTTTTAGCTGTTTAGGTACTGCGACCGAGTTAAGTTTCACATTATTACAAAACTAAACCTCTGAAGCAGAACATTTTTCAATGTTAGCTCAACACTCTTCTAATTCATGCATCGACATTAGCAAAATAAATCCCTTTCCAGAGGCAGCGTTATGGGGGTAAATCCGGTACTCATGGTCATGAGAATGAGTGGGGAATGGGTGAGGAGTAGAGAGGTCGTCTCCCATAGCTTTTATTTTATTACTAATAAATTAGAACTTCTTTTTTCCAGAGAAAGTGTTGTGGAATTAATCCCGTCCCCGTGGGAATGAGTGGTGACTTTGTGAACTCATACTGGGTGAGAAGTGGGGCAGCGGCGTCTCAGAGGATCCCGACCTCGTGTTGTATTAACGTAACGTCTACCAGCTATACAGCGCCAACCACGTGTAAGGACAACGTCAACTTGGGAACTTATTATTACACTGTACGTAGTGATATAAGAATATAAGTAAACAAGCTTGTAACAAGTATTAGGTGGCTGTATAGAAATTCTGATAGATGAAGAAAGAAAGAAAGAAAGAAAGAAAGAAAGAAAGAAAGAAAGAAAGAAAGAAAGAAAGAAAGAAAGAAAGAAAGAAAGAAAGAAAGAAAGAAAGAAAGAATTTTTCAACCGATTTATTTTTGCTTCTTTGCAGAATCCTTTGTTTTGAGTTGCGGTCGCTTTTTTGTTTGTTTTGTTTTTTGTTTGTTTGTTTGTTTTTTGGTCTCGTGCGTATGCTCGTTGATTGTAATTTTAGAATTCTATTTGTGTTTTGTGTGTGACTTCCAATCACTTATTCTCTCTTATGTACACTTATTCTCTCTTATGTACACTTATTCCCTCTTATGTACACTTTTTCTCTCTTATGTACTGTGCACTTATTCTCTCTTATGGACACTTATTCCCTCTTATGTACACTTATTCTCTCTTATGTACTCTTATTCCCTCTTATTTACACTTATTCCCTCTTATGTACACTTATTCTCTCTTATGTACACTTATTCCCTCTTATGTACACTTAACCTCTCTAATGTACACTTATTCTCTCTTATGTACACTTATTTTCTCTTATGCACGCTAAACCTTCTACTTATTCCCCCACCAGGGCTGTCTGGCTAACTTGGAAAACTGGTTTGACTTTAGTAATTACAGTAATGTGAACCTAGGACTCGGAGTTGCCATCATCATTGTTCAGGTGAAGAATTTTAATTATGTACGAAAAATCATTCATTTTTTCCCGCATTTTATATATTTGAATGGACATTTTATAGATACGCCCTATGGTATAAGTAGAATGTTGATATGTTTTTGATTTTAGAGAACAAAACTGAGAGAAAAACTGAAATTCCTCATCTTATAATTTTAATGCAATTTCAGAAAACAAAACTTCTTGAAGTATATTGTAAGAAATATATTGTATATATATAAATCATATAATCTTAAATAAGTATAAAAAATCATACTCATTTCTTACAGGTCGCAGCGAGTATATTTGCATTTTTTTATGGTCGAAAACTAAGGACCGAAGAATACGACGTCAAAAAAGGCAGATTTTCTCATATCAAACAGTCACATCAATTTGTGTGATCTCCGTCAAGAACTCGAGTCAAAACGGAGAAACATGCACAAATACAGACAAAGATTTGAATTTCAAGCATACACGAACTTCGTCAACATGGTCATTAAGATAGATAACACCGCATCATGATGCGGTGTTATCTTTTTTCCTCTTTTATATTTCTTTTTAGATATGTTATTAATTAACTTTTATGTACTTATTTTATTGAAAATTATATTTACTGTCTCATGTCTATATTTCACAGCTCATCCGGTATGATAGAGCATGTACTGATGTTTTGGATTTTCATAGTAGACATTTACAAATTACCAAACAAGAAACTTTTGGGACAAGGTTTTCGCTTTCACAAACTAGTAAAGACTTCCTGGAAATTTTACAAAAATTATTGTCAACTTCTTCTGAAATTCGGACAAATACAGGCAACAGAGTATATTATAATATATACTTTGGGTATTTCACAACCTGCATTTTATGGTGACATAATTAACAAAATAACAAAACTCTGCTGTGGTCAGTTTGTTACAATCCTGTGGGTAAGCGCTCCGCTGTGGTCAGTATGTTACAATCCTGTGGGTGAGCGCTCCGCTGTGGTCAGTTTGTTACAATCCTGTGGGTGAACGCTCCGCTGTGGTCAGTTTGTTACAATCCTGTGGGTGAGCGCTCCGCTGTGGTCAGTTTGTTACAATCCTGTTGGTGAAAGCTCCGTTGTGGTCAGTTTGTTATAATCCTGTGGGTGAGCGCTCCGCTGTTGTCAGTTTGTTACAATCCTGTGGGTGAGAGCTCCGCTTTGGTCAGTTTGTTACAATCCTGTGGGTGAACGCTCCGCTGTTGTCAGTTTGTTACAATCCTGTGGGTGAACGCTACGCTGTGGTCAGTGTTCCGCTGTGGTCAGTGCTTGTTAGAATCCTGCGGGTGGTTCAGCTGTGGTCAGTTTCTTACAATCATGTGGGTGGTTCCGCTGTGGTCAGTTTGATACAATCCTGTGGGTGGTTCCGCTGTGGTCAGTTTGTTACAATCCTGTGGGTGGTTCATTTGTGGTCAGTTTGTTACAATCCTGTGGGTTAGCGTTCATTTCAATCCTGTGGGTTAGCGTTCATTTGTGGTCAGTTTGTTACAATCCTGTGGGTGGTTCAGCTGTGGTCAGTTTGTTACAATCCTGTGGGTGGTTCCGCTGTGGTCAGTTTGTTACGTATACAATCCTGTGGATGAGTGCTCCGTCGTGGTCAGTGTTTGTTACATCCTGTGCATGGGTGAGAGCTCTGCTGTGGTCAGTTTTTTACAATCCTGTGGGTAAGCGTTCCGCTGTGGTCAGTTTGTTACAATCCCGTGGGTGAGCGCTCCGCTGTGGTCAGTCTGTTACAATCCTGTGGGTGAACGCTCCGCTGTGGTCAGTTTGTAACAATCCTGTGGGTGAGCGCTCCGCTGTGGTCAGTTTGTTACAATCCTGTTGGTGAGAGCTCCGTTGTGGTCAGTTTGTTACAATCCTGTGGGTGAACGCTCCGCTGTAGTCAGTTTGTTATAATCCTGTGGGTGAGCGCTCCGCTGTTGTCAGTTTGTTACAATCCTGTTGGTGAGAGCTCCGCTTTGGTCAGTTTGTTTCAATCCTGTGGGTGAACGCTCCGCTGTTGTCAGTTTGTTACAATCCTGTGGGTAAACGCTACGCTGTGGTCAGTTATCCTGCTACGTCTTTCGATACGCTTTTTCGACATAGTAACTTTCATACTTTTTTGGCATATTACATTGTTTAGATTTGAGGATCACTGACGAGGGTTAAGTACCCGAAACGTGCATCTCTGGTCCACGTTGCCAATTTATCTGTTCTTAAATGATGCTATTCAATTTGAAGACGTTTACATTTATACCACTTGGTGAGTGTCACTGCTGGTGGACCAGGAGTCCCCGAGGGCACATGTAGCCAAGTTCGATCAATATCGGTTGATCGTTTCTTCAACGCATTCTAAATTTCTGGTATCAAAATTTCTTGAAATTTCTAAAAAGTGGGTCCTGTAGCATCATATCCCACCCATCCTGCTACGTCTTTCGATACGCTTTTTCGACATAGTAACTTTCATACTTTTTTGGCATATTACATTGTTTAGATTTGAGGATCACTGACGAGGGTTAAGTACCCGAAACGTGCATGTCTGGTCCACGTTGCCAATTTATCTGTTCTTAAATGATGCTATTCAATTTGAAGACGTTTACATTGTTACAATCCTGTGGGTGAGCGCTCCGCTCCGTTGTAGTCAGTTTGTTACAATCCTGTGGGTGAGCGCGCGCTCCGCTGTGGTCAGTTTGTTTCAATCCTATGGGTGTGTTCTGCTGCAGTCAGTTTGTTACAATCCCGTGGGTTAGTGTTCCGCTGTGGTCAGTGTTTGTTAGAATCCTGTGGGTGGTTCCGCTGTGGTCAGTTTGATACAATCCTGTGGGTGGTTCCGCTGTGGTCAGTTTGTTACAATCCTGTGGGTGGTTCATTTGTGGTCAGTTTGTTACAATCCTGTGGGTTAGCGTTCTGCTGTGGTCAGTTTGTTACAATCCTGTTGGTGAGAGCTCCGCTGTGGTCAGTTTGTTACAATCCTGTTGGTGAGAGCTCCGTTGTGGTCAGTTTGTTACAATCCTGTGGGTGTGTTCCGCTGTGGTCAGTTTGTTACAATCCTGTTGGTGAGCGCTCCGCTGTGGTAAGTTTGTTACAATCCTGTGAGTGAGCGCTCTGCTGTGGTCAGTTTGCTACAATCCTGTTGGTGAGAGCTCCGCTGTGGTCAGTTTGTTACAATCCTGTGCGCGAGCGCTCCGCTGTGGTCAGTTTGTTTCAATCCTGTGGGTAAGCGCTCCGCTGTGGTCAGTTTGTTACAATCCTGTGGGTGAGCGCTCCGCTGTGGTCAGTTTGTTCCAATCCTATGGGTGAGCGCTCCTCTGTGGTCAGTTTGTTACAATCCTGTTGGTGAGAGCTCTGCTGCTGTCAGTTTGTTACAATCCTGTGAGTGTGTTCCGCTATGGTCAGTTTGTTACAATCCTGTGGGTGGTTCCGCTGTGGTCAGTTTGTTACAATCCTGTTGGTGAGCGCTCCGCTGTGGTCAGTTTGTTACAATCCTGTGGGTGTGTTCCGCTGTGGTCAGTTTGTTACAATCCTGTGGGTGGTTCCGTTGTGGTCAGCGGAGGGTGGTCTTGTTGTAGATGTTATACTTCCTGTATTGTTGACCGCGTTCACCTGGATCTACGTAATGCGGTGTACCGAATATGTTGTGCTCTCCCTTGTTTGAGGAAAAAAACCCTAAAGCTGGTGAAAAGTCAAACAAGCATACGTTCTACATTATCAATAAATTTCTGTATTAACTAAGCAATTTAAGGCATGTCATTTCTGAATGTAGGAATTTCAACGATTTTATGAAAACCATATGAAATTACAGGATTCATGTTAAATTATCATTTTGTGAAGGAATATTTATAGGTCAGTAATATAATAATAATAATGAATACTTAATTTAGAGATGGTAACCTGATAAGCAATTATACAGCTTTTCTTCCCCAGGGCCTTCTATAGCAATCATTTTATAACATTGTATAACATGCACATCATATTTAATCTCTCTCTCTCTCTGAATCACTCTCATTCTTGTTCGCATCTGATATTACAATCAATTTAGGGTACGTTAGGGTTAGGGATAGGGATAGGGTTAGGGTTAGGGTTAGGGTCTAGGGTCTAGGGTTAGGGTCTAGGGTCTAGGGTTAGGGTCTAGGGTTAGGGTCTAGGGTTAGGTTTGTAATGAAAATCAAAAGTGTCAGTACGGTAAAATATTGCTATTTTAAGGTGAAATTTATGCATGTGATATTTTTTTTTCGGTACCCACCAGCTTTACCTAATAAAACAGTCAGGGTCAACAGTATTCCATACGTAACACAAAATTCATTGGATAAGAAATCCAAACAGAACAAAAGAGTACCGGGCCTCCAGTTTTTTGTTTTCTTTTGTTTTTGTTCTCTTTTTTTTTGTAGAAATTACTGTAAAGCATTATCTGTCGCACATTCCATTCAGTAAATCAAATTTTCAAATTTATGTTCTTTCATGTGTGTAATAAATGAAAGTGTTCAGTAGAGTCAGAAATGATACATTGTTCATATCAAATTGAAATAGAAATATTATTCAAGCTCAGTGAGTGCTGAAACAGGGGATGCGCAAGAATGATCCAAAATCACGACGAATGACGCACCTTAAAAACAAATGCTTATAAATACTAAACATTGGACTTAAATAAAGTCCAGTTTTAAGTACAGAATTTGTTCTTTTCAATATATTACCCATGGATGTATGATGTATACATGCTTAAAATCGTATGTAAATCTTTGTTTTTATTAAAATACTAAAACCAATTGATTTATATAATCAAATTGGGTTTAAAGGGAGATGAATATAGTTAAATATTAGCAAAACTAGGTCCTTGTGACCACCATGTAAACATATATGAATGGTTTTGTTTTTGCTATATACATGTATATAATAGAAATTTATCAAATAAAATCATCATGTAGTTTTGAATATTTTAATTAATAATTTTGTTCATTTGATCTCTTGCTTTATAACACTCGATAATTCATATTAATAGTTTTTCACAATATAAAAAAAATTGAAGCATTGACTCACCGGGGCGTAACGTATAATTTTTGCCCCAGGGTCCCGGAAATCCATTACATACTTCGTTTATAACACATACACACTACACACGTATATACATACGTGTGCTACAGTCGTGTTGAATGCAAGTCCCGCCATTATTCTAGCATCTCGACGGTTCAACGTTATACGTGCCTCATCAGAGAAAAATCAATTTGTTTGTAAACATCGATACCAGAGTGTGTCTCCCTGATGAATTGCAGAGCCGTAAGAAATATTTGTTATGAGTGATCCTGTATAAATGTGAAGAGTGTTGAGTATACAGGGCACATACTTATAACAATAGGTAAGTGATTCTTGGCATATTACATATTTATAATAGATATTATAATTATGTAATTCACAATGTAGAAATGCTGATATTTGTAATCACTGAAGAGGGAGAAAGGTATCATGAAAAGAGAGACAAAAGAAGATATGTATAGACTGAGAGAGAGTGATAGAGAGGGGGGGGGGGGGGTTTAGTAAGTGTCTGTGTACATGTGATCAGTTGAATTAATATGAAATAATCCATTGTACGCATGCAGTTTAGTTTCATATGCAATACATACAATAATGTTTTACACAGAAAACAATGGATAAAATGACAGAATTTAACGCACATATGACTGCTATTTTTATAGTACGTGAAAGGAAGTAAAAATAAAAAATAAATAGATAAAAGATACAATAAAAATGCTATTGTAATGTATTGGACAAAAAGACTATACAAACTTGATATGCACAACAATACTATACAGTAACAATCAGCCCCTGGATGAAAGATAAAAAACAATACGAATAATGCAAATATTATCAACAAATGAGATATCAACACTGGAGCAGCCTATTTATGTATTGGATTTTCATTCTTAAAGAAATTGGACAGTTTGAGGCTCGCAGGGCCAAAAACTGTCCAATATCTTTAAGAATGAATTCAGGGGGCCTAAATACTAAACGCGATATTTTTAGGGTGGGAGAAATAAGGTATAAACATCCGCTTCGATGAGAGGGTACGTATGTTTTTCTTTCTCATACATGTACGTAGCTTTTTAGCTCACCTGAGCCAAAGGCTCTAGTGAGCTATTGTCATAGCGATCCGTCCGGCGTCCGTCGTCCGTCGTGTGTCGTCTGTCGTGTGTCGTCTGTCGTCTGTCTGTCGTAAACTTTTCACATTTTCAACTTCTTCTCAAGAATGGCTTAAGGGATTTTGATGAAACTTGGTAGGTATAAAGTACTAATGATCCCCTACAAGTGTTGTTGTTTTTCGTCCGGATCCCTCAACTGGTGGCGCCACCACAGGCAAAAGTAGGTCAAGAGGGGTACCCTCCCTTGACAAACTTCTTCGTCAGAACGGAAGCACGTATCGACAAACCGAAAGCATCAGGATGATCTACAGAGATGTCTTTAGAAGTGTTGTTATTTTTGGTTCCACTCCGAAGTCAAATTTTTGACGCTTTTTTGACGTCTCTTCGGACTTAGTCAGAAATGCAAATTTTTGCACTATTTCTTTAAATAACTCAATAAGTGTATGATTTTACACACTCATTTACTGCATATTTATCATATATAACTCACTTAATGCTTTGATATGTATTTTATGCTTAAATTTTATTTTTTAAATTTTTTATGAATTTTTTTCTTATGTAAAAAGGAAGGGGGGGGGGGTGATTTTCATACATTTTCTGCTTCTTTTCTATAACCACTCTTCAGATTGTCATGACATTTTGTAGGTATGAGGTACTCATGCATGGTACCCTTCAAGTGAAAGAATTTTGTCAAGATATCCACTTTTGGATTTTTAAGGAATATTTTTTAAGATTGTACATAGGTATAATGTATGTTTTCTTACCAAAAATAGGAGAAAAATTCTCAAATCGCTCCTGGTTAAACACATTGATACTACTTTTGAATGAAGAAATTTTATTTGAATCACAAAAAAAAAAAAAAAATGCCGTAAAAATTAAAAGTACATAACTTTTTTAATATGTTTTCAAAGCCATGCACCTGGTTCCGGACCGGAATTATTCGAATTTTATGATCTGAGGACCCATTTTCACACGTATTCTTCCACACATGTAGATGTCTCACACATTTTAAACTATATTCAAAATTTTATTTCATCTATCTAGTAAATAATCACGGGAAGACAATTCAAGATAAACATTGTGTGTATTTTCCACCAATTGTTGAAAATAATAAGAAAATAATCGGAACTATTTGACAGGACAATGACCTAGATATGCATTAATTCATCTTCGTCCCCTAGGCGCTTCATTGCAATACAAACCGCAAAGTAGTACTGCGATACATTTCAGGAGATACAGTGCAAACGGAATAGATTTTTATACTTGGAACACTTTCTTAATGGTTATCATTCATGTACTTGGAACACTTGCATATACTTGTTATCATGTATAAAGTTTGCTCGAATTTCCTCTGTCTTAGACTCTCTTAGATGAAGTAATTTACGGACTGATTTCTTGAAGAAACGTCTAATGAGTAATCTCTTCCTCTGGATTTTGAGAATGCATAGGACATTTAATATCTGAAATTCTTGAAAATAAATAATTCCGTTCAGAGTTCCTGAAATCTTCCAATGAAATGTTGGACCACAGAAGCTGTTGTTTTAATCAAGGACTTATATCTGTTTATAAGTCCTTGTTTTAATATTGAAAATAAATTATTATTGAATAATTCACAACCTTAAGCCACTGTGTTCGTCATCTTGTATGTATAATATTTCTAAGAGGAACACAGAGGCCTGAGGTTGTGAATAATAAAACATTTTCTCTCATAAAACGTCAGGATCCTGTGTTAAGACATTTGGGAATTTTTATCAGATCAAATAATAGATACATGATGAGTTTTTATCGGACCAAATAACTTCTTGTCGGCAAATCCAATGCAACCGATACATTTCATGAACTCTCTCCGCTAACAACTTGTCCGTGTAACAGACCTATGATGAGGTAAAACAATTAGTTAACAGTAAATAACAATGTCGTAGGTCTGCTAGTTGGACAAGCTTAACAATTTCATGGGCCTTTTAATTTGTTTCAAACTGCGAAACCTAGAGAAACCACTTGAGTTGTTGAACAGCGTATGCTGAAATGCGACGCTCCTTCTCGCCTGTTGAAATATGCATAGGCAAGAAGCGTCGCATTTCAGCATATTTACTGAAAATTATTTGTTCAAGTACGTGGCTTCACTGGGTTATGAGGTATGATACAACATACACTGCTTTTTTGGAAACAAACTGGCACAATTTCTGCACAACTCACTTGAATTGATGAATATTGGATCAAAACGATTTTAACTGTACGTTTCATGTATTTGAGATGAAATCAATACTATTCAAAAGCATAATTCATAGATTTCAGTGAATAAAGGCAAAACCGAAAAATCTTTGTTTTTTATGCCCCTGGAATAAAAGATTCGGGAGCATATAGTTTTTGGCCTGTCCGTCTGTCTGTTTGTCTGTCTGTTTTCCGAAAAACTTTAACATTGGGCATAACTTTTTAATGGAAGCTGGTGATAGAGGTTTCATATTTCACATGTGTATTTACCAAAATTTTTGACCTCATGACCATAACCTTGACCTTTCACGTACTTCTCAAAAACTTTAACATTGGGCATAACTTTTGAATGGTTAGTGATAGGGCTTTCATATTGTACATGTGTATTCCTTGTGACAAGATCTTTCCATTGATACCAATATTACGCTGACCCTGACCTCTCACATACTTAACAGAAAATGGCCTTTATACTAACAAAGATGCCGCCGGGGGCATTCTCGTTTCACAAACACAGGCTTTATAATTTCTGGCATGCTAGCTATCAATAATGAAAGGCTTTGTGTTCAATTTTAAATAAACTTAATTTGTGAAATCATTTCATTGTTTTATTCTTTTTCTGCTGCACATTAATGTGGAATTTTACAATATGATTTTATTTTTGATGTTGCATAATTGAACTATACTAGCTGGGCATATGACGTTGGACCACTTTATCCGTTTTTTTCAAATCAGTAAAAAAGTTATTGCTTTGAAATGTGACTATTTTTTTTCTTTTTTGTACTTTTAAAGGTTGTCTGAAAAAAAAGCACTTCTCTGCATCCAGCAAAAATCTTCTTAGAAAGGTTGTTGGCTAAAATCCTGGTACTGGCACTATCAGTATTCAATGTCAGTATGTCAATTAGAGCGTGCATGGGTATCAGGTGAGCGTTGTGCCCCCTGGGGCTCTTGTTATTTCCAGGTAAACATAGTTATCATTCGCTAAGCTATTGCCATAAGTATTTCCACAACATTTAATATTGAACATAGATCATACCAGTTTTGCTAAAACGTGACCGAAAGTTGGCAAATGTGCATCAGAATATTGCTTTGACGGTGTATTTGATGATTTTTTGGCCTATTTAGACGATTTCAAAGACATTGGACGTCCTATCATGACAAATAATGAGAAACTTTGTCATGGAATTAGTCTCTTTAGTATTGAAATATACATCTGATCGCGAAAAATGGTAATAAATACAAAATGGTAAGATAGGATCTTAATAAAGCCGATTTGTTAAGGGTGTAACCAGAATGACTCTTGCCTTGGTACTTGACCAATCTAAAGTATTGTAACAGCGCTCTCTTAAGAATTGCTCACTGACTGACTGTGACGACAGGACTCCATGATGTGCCCTCTCCAAATCTCTTCAGAACTGACAGAGCCCCAACAAACTGTTCTCTTCGAATTTTTGGTCGGATTCCTCGGGGTGATAGCATGCATGAGTTTCAAATTTCCTAAAAAATTGCAGCGCCGCATTCATTCATCTGAGTGGCGCCACCTATAATTATTCACGCGTTCATTTATGTTTTCATAATGTGATGTTATTGTTCGCGTATTGTCCTTCTGGTTATCTAACGTTTTCATTTTGGTGATCTCCTCCTTTTCTAGTCCGGACAATCAGAACTCTAAACAAAATATGTAGGACAAGAAGAAAAAAATGTAATCAGTTTTGCTCTCATGAATTACTCCTTGTCATAACATTTCTCATTATTATCCTCCTATTTTAATTTTTCTTAATTAGTATCAAATATTTAACGATAAAGAAAAGAATATGTAAAAAGAGAAATGTTATTCGCTTTCTTGATAACAAATGAAAAAGATTATATGAGTAACATGTATGATATACGTTTTAATATGGAGAAATATTTCGATTACCATACTGTCGTGCGCTGCCTTGAGATTGAACTCGGTACTTCTGCAGCTTTGTAGGTTGAATTACACCAAACAGGACATCATAGTATGCTAGCGAGATTTCGATTAGAACGTATTAGCGATTGGGATATCAAATTTAGACATATGACGAAAATTAAGGGAGACATTTAAGAAAATGTAATATTTTTGTATCCATTTTTAACATTTTAGAAGTATTAAAATCCTCGTTTACGAATTCTTCATTAGTATTTAGCCCCCCTGGAATTGTTTGAGGCGTATATCGTACTTAAAACATTGATCACTATTCAAAGTGGCATGACCTTTGACTTTGTTCTTATTATGTTTATTGCCTTTACAGTTGATCACTATTCTCGCTACTAGCCAAAAACTACCAAAAAGAAATCAGTGGGGATGTACAAGGTTAAATGAAAGAAACAATTCAGGGAGATAATTTGAAGGAGTATAGTTAGAAAATTCTGACCTAAACCCTGCCTTTGACGGTTATTTGCAGCGGGGGTGGGTGGGGGACTGGGCCAAAATAACCGTCAAAGGCTGGATTTAGGTCAGGCTTTTCGGACGAGAAAAAGCAAAAACCTTAATTTTAAGTAAAATTAAAAAGATAGGAAAAAAATAGACCGATGAAAAAAAAGAAGAGAAAAAACGGACTGAACTATAGTGTCTCTTACATTGTCATTTCCGACACAGCGGTCGATTCTTTAGATAATATAAGATAATGCTGGATTTCGTCAACTCCGGAAAAAATAGTAAAAATTGGAATAGTCAGTACCACGATACATGGTCGCGTGATTTCTAAATAAGGATTGTGACCACTGTGTATAGCCGTACACCGGATATTGGTACTATTTGTCGGCGTGTTGGTACTACCGAGGCGGTAAACAAGTATGGCATAGGTATTACCTTTAGCATTTGACAATGATTTGTGAAGAAAATATGATCTTATATGGAGTGAACTTCAAGCAAATAATTCTGTGATGGTAAACTCAATATCGAAACCCTCAAAACAAAGGATTTGATCCGACGATAATAGTAAAATAACACAAAATGGGGTACCTAGTACACATAAAATTGCACATGTATGAAGTTTATATTCTTTTTAACGAAAGAAAGTACTATTGCAGATCATGATTCTGTGCACAGTCTATGTAGAAGTTCATAACTATTAAATATTAATCAAGGGTAATGTAGAAATTGCATCTATATTTTAAATACGAGCTCAACAAAGAAATTGTTTGTGTACGGCATGTTATTAGCTAACTGTACGGCGTGTTGAAAGACAGGTACTAGGATTCCTTACAGATAAAATCCTCAAGCTAAAGACTCATGCAGATAAACTTATAGTTTTAAATTTCTTTCTTTCTTTAAAGATGTATATACATATGCGTATGAATGCTATATACAAAGCCCCAAAACCACGTGAGCCTCGAGTACTCGTAAGATATTACGTACACTTGTCTCGAGAAATTGCCATCTGAATAATTTGCATGGTCATCTTCATGGTGACCCAATATTTTGTCGGAAGATATTTCATCGACCAATTTTTTATTCGGGGGGGGGGGGGGGGGGGGGTCGAACATAGTTTCGGCATTTGTGTTCGTCAAATTGACTTTCATTTCCTGATTCGAAGCAGACTCGACAAGTTTCAACAAAAAGCCATCATTGCCTAATATTTCGCGTCGACGAGGTGATTTATCGATGAAGCGCGATGCCTTGTTAGTTTTGAACTTGACTTTCATTTACTGATTCGAAGCAGACTCGACAAGTTTCAACAAAAAGCCATCATTTGATATTTTTTTCCAAAACAATGACCCCCCCCCCAAGAAAAACTGAAAAAAAAATGCATTGAAACATTTAATTCTTATAAGTACCCCAAATTTTTTCGACATCCTCTACTGGGCAGATGGACAACATGGACAAGTTACATTATACTTAAAATTGACAAAAGGAAAAAAATGTATCCTCGTCCGGGATTCGAACCTACTCGGAAAGGTGTAAAATAAAATGCAGATGCAAATGTGATAACCACTATACCACAGAGATTCTTCACATACATGTGTATTTTACAGTCAGATTTAAAACTAGCAAAAATCGCGAAGCGCCATCTGGTATCAAAATTGAAGTTAGCATTGACGAAGCAATAATAGCATTAAGACGAAAGGATAATGGCAGAAAGAAGGATGTCATAACGCATGGTATAATGACAGTTATGCATTGACGAGGGACAAACGTAAAATGCAGGGAAGCAAAGTCACACAATGAAGAAAGAGAAAGTCAATTTGAAATGAAAGCAAGACAAATGAACATGGAATAATCAAACATTGAATGAAACAACATGCCATGAAGCATGTAAGCTTGTGACCCTTATCCCCCTCCATAAAGAAATGAGCATTTCTGACAAAGTCCGAAAAGATGTCATAAACACGTAAAAAAATTAACTTCGGGCTGAAACCAAAACAACAACACTTGTTAAGACATCCTTCTAGATCATCCAGATGCTTTCGATTTGTCGATATGTACTTCTGTTCTGAAGAAGTTTGTCAAAGGAGGGTACCCCCGTGGCCTACTTTTGCCCGTGGTGGCGCCACCTAATGACGGAACCGGACGAAAAAAAAAACCCCAAAACAAAGCTTGTAGGGGACCATGAGTACTTCATTTCTACCAAGCTTCATTAAAATCCCTTCCATTGTTTTGGATAATATGTCCAGTTTGTATGAAAATACCCCCCCCTCCCTCTCTTTCTTCACATAAGAAAAAAAAAAATAAATAAAAAATCATGAAAAATCATGAAAATAAAACTTTCAACCAAAATCAATATGAAACCACTGATTGCCTTAAATATGGCAAACATACAGTTATAGAGAGCATAAAACCACATGTTTTGGGGGTTATTCAAAGAAACAGTTCTCTATAGATCATCCTGATGCTTTCGGTTTGTCGATATGTGCTTTGGTGTGTCAAAGGAGGGTACCACCTGACCTGCTTTTGCTTGTGGTGGCGCCACCTGTTGACGGAACCGGACGAAAAACAACAGCACCTGTAGGGAGCCATGAGTACTTCATTCCTACCAAGTTTCATCAAAATCCCTTCAGTGGGTCTTGAGAAGTCGAAAATGTGAAAAGTTTACGACGGACGGACGGACGACACCACACTATGACGATAGCTCACTTGAGCTTCGCTCAGGTGAGCTAAAACCACTTATTGACATACAGGTGCTGCTTTCCACATGCAGTGGCGGATTCAAGGGGATGACGTAGGGGCCCCCCTAAAATTTGCAAATCATAGGTAAAACGATCATTTTCCATATAAAAAAGAGTAAATATTAGTAAATATTTACTACCTGTCAGATAATAAAATTGTCTTTCAATTCTTTAATCAATTTCAGTCACGAGAATGGGTTCGAAAAGGCTTAAATGCGTTAGCTTCCGGGAGGCTTCGCCTCCCTGATCATCCTACCAGACCCCTCGCCATTTTACGCCCCCTCTAACTCAATGCTAGATCCGTCACTGACATGTGCCATAACGCCGCTGTATGTACACCACAGGGCTGTCCTTCTCTTTTATTATAAATACTTTTAAAAAATGCATGCATTACACGAAAATTACGCCTTATGACCTGAGTGTTATTCAATACACCGGAGAAGTGATTTGAGAAGAAACAAAGGAAATTTGTCCTTATATATTTCTAGAGAGTAGAAGCCATGCGCGCATCACCGGGTGGGGGGGGGGGTCTAAAAGGCCGGGGTCTGGGCCGCCTTTAGGCCCCCTGTGGGTCCAGGACGAAGCCCTGGTGGGGGACCATGGGCGAAGCCCCCTGAAGCTCATGGATTTCCACATTTTAATCGCATGTAAACAATGCGAACTGAATACCTAAAACTGAATATGCAAGCTTATGGAAAGTATGGAAATTAAGGTGGGTCCCTACTCGTGAATTTAACAGATGAATTTTGTATTTTAAGGTTATTTTCTATACATAATAGTCAAAATGACATAATGAACACAGACATAGACAGGTAATTTTGTTTTCATTAAAGATACAGTACATTAAAGAAAGGTACCCTAACACTTAAAAATTGAGAAATATCAAATATCCTTCATATGTTTTTGAACCCTCCAAATTCAGTGATGATATGAATATGTTTATTTGTTTTGTTTTATTTTATGATAACAAGTCATATAGAAGAAATACAACACATAAAATGATATTGTAATATAAATCTAAGTATGATATATCTCCAAACTTTAGGGTACCCCCTTATAATTTCATATCATTTTTGACCAAAAATATGTACTAAATCCAACTTTTTGCATAAAGAAAAGAAGATGATTTTTTTCATTTTGTAACATTTTATAAAATTATGTATGTAGATGAAGAAGAAATCACATACAGGTACACAGTTTTTGAAATGATCAAGGTATGGCTCCAAACATAGGGGTACCTCTTTATAATGTTATCATATTTTCGACAAATAATATATAGTTTATCACATTTTTGTGCAAAAAACAACAGATGGAATTTCTTCAAATTGGATCTTTTTATACGATAATGTATATAGATGGTGAAAAAAATCGCATACAGGTATACAATTTTATAAATGGTCATGATATGGCTACAAACATAAGGGTACCCCCTTATAATTTCATCACATTTTCAATTAAGAAATTATACTAAATGATTGGTGTGGACATTGATAGATTGCACCATCCTTTGCTTCTTTTGGCATTTAAGATCTTCTGTCTGTGTTTTTCAATGCGCTGGCTCGTCCCTCACATGCCATTGAAAAACGTTATACACAGACTGCTGCATACTAGTATAAGGAAAAACCTATAACGGTTCGAGTAGGGAGCCACCTTAACACAACTGATAAAAGTAATTTTAATATCAATTCAACATAAGTATGTCTTAGTTGATGTATCCTTTCATACAAGAGTTTTATGTATTTGGCGAGCGAAAGCGAGCCGGAAAAAATCCATATGAAACAATTTAATCTTATGTCGTATTTGGACACCCCACTCGAGATGTGTCAGAGGTGGGGACCATGGTCCGTGGACCGCACCTCTGGCAAACCTCCAGTCCCCCCTTCTGGATCCGCGCATGGTAGAAACAATAAAATTAGCATATTGGGGTTCTTGTCCTGCTGTGAGTACCAATGTTTTATGAATACATTCACACCCTTGAACTCTTTCGTAACAAAAATGTGTAAAGACAGATGATGGTTCAAGTGACGGACAGGTATACATAGTAGGTGGATTGTCATCTTCGTTCCATAAGCCCCGAAATTGCTTTGCAACTCCGACCCCAAAAGCAAGGATCATCCCGATTGTCCCACATTTATATAAAAAAGGTATAAAAGTCATGTGGGACAATCGTTTAAAAATGTTTAAAAATGTAGGACAATCGGGATATGATTTTTTCCAAATGTGGAACAATCGGTATTAAACCCCTATTTCAACATGCCGTACAGTAAATTCTTTTTCGTCCAGCAAAATGCCGTACACCTGGCGTGTATCTTTTTGGGGAAAATACACGTTGTTCTTAGTAAGATCTTTACAAATCCATGAAATCATGATACAGTGATCAAATCGTAAAACATAGATATATTGCAAGTCTAGAAAAAAGTGCAATATGCGAATTTAAATCCAAATAAAGTTCTCAGTATGGACAATTTTACGGTACTAGGTGATGCATTTTGCTTTTAAAAGTTAAAAAGTCTTCTACTTAGACATATATTATTCATATTGCTTCAAGGATGACTTTCTGTAGTAATGCATTATACAGTAAGTTGCTTTTGAAAGGAGCTGCCATATTCAAATAAAAACGATGTTAGAAAGGGACACTCACACCTCATTTGTTAAAATCTCTCGCCTCAGTGGTACCAATACGCCGACAAATAGTACCAATATCCGGTGTCGGCTATACACAGTGGTAACGGTTATGCTGTAGATGTCAAATAGTCCGACTTGCAGACCTACGACGGTGTTACCTGTTTTTTTCGTCTTCGGTCTGACTGCTATACATAGGCAAAACTTGAGAATTTCTGTGAAAAAAAAAATCGGCAAGTCCTCCCTTTTTGACAAATTCCAGTCTCTTCAACCAAAAAATAACTCGCCGAGTCCTCCTGCCCCTAAAAAATCCCCTCTAAGCCGCGCTAAGCCTGGTTTCACCTCTTCTTCTCTTCCGATTTTCCTCTGATCGACGACAATTTGCCATGCGCACAGAGGTGAAACCAGGCCTAGAGGGGATATTTTAGGGGCAGGAGGACTGGGTAACTTATTTTTTGGTTGAAGAGACTGGAATTTGTCAAAAACAAAGGACGACTTGCAAAAAAAATTTCACACCGAAATTCTCAAGTTTTGCCTATGCATAGCAGTCAGACCGAAGACGAAAAAACAGATAACACCTTCGTAGGTCTGCAAGTCGGACTAAATGTCAAAGTACATTTACCTATAACTGTCCAATATTTAATCTGGGTCGCGTATATTTTTTCTAATAAACGCGACCTAGATTTGATATTGGACAGTCAAAGGTAAATTTCGGACTGTTCGAACAAAGGCATGACGTAACATCTATGTTTTAATAACGTGATACATTGTAGATATATATCACAATAATAAGCAGTTGTAAGTTATGAATATGTATTTCATTTTGACGACATTTTTCATCTTTAAATTACCACCTTTAACAGCATCTGGAATTAACGACATTTATTGATAAAGACAAAGATGGGGTTTTGTGACGACTGCGGCAAAGCCATCCTAATATTTATCAACGCTGTGTTTGCGGTAAGTATACATGTATATACATGTAACAGTCACGTTATTTATTTATTTATTTATTTATTTATTTATTTATTTATTTATTTATTTATTTATTTATTTATTTATTTATTTATTTATCTATTTATTTATTTATTTATTATCGATCTTTTAATTTTTATAATTCATGAATATTTTGTTTAGCAAATCCTTGTTAAAAACACTGAAACCTGATCATGACCGTTCTTGAACATTTGTCGAATTTTAGAAAAAAAATAATTTTCAAATTTACATAACAATATGATTGTTTCCGTCAGTTAAATTAAAAAAAATAAATGTTTGAAATTCTAAATTATTTTCAATTTGTCATCTGTAGTTCGGCCACTATTTCATCGATTTTGTTTAATTTTTTGTTGTTGTAATGCTCGCTTTTAAAGGGGACACAAATATTTTATATCAGCTTTTAGGTTTAGGACTTCTGATTCCGGGTGTGTTATTAGCAGTAAAAGTATCAGAAATCACAGACGAGATCAAACCCGTTCTTGACACTCTGACCGTCAATGGCGTTGCCTTGGGAACGGCTACACAGAATTTGTCCATCGTCTTTATTGTGCTTGGAGCTTTTGTGTTTCTCATTGCATTCATAGGTCTTCTGGGAGCATGTAAAAAGAGCCCTTGTTTACTTGTACTGGTAAGTGAGTTATTTATACAGAGGACTCCTGTTAATCTGATAGTCAATTTGTCGGAAGATCATCATCAGATTAACAGGAGTATCAGATTATCAGGAGTTTGAAATTCCATGGAAATACAATAAAAAAAAACTCCTCTTTATTATGTGCTTTAACTTAATGATCTAAATACTTTCAAGCCATTTTGAATAGTTTTAAAGGGTAAAATACCAATTTCAAGGATTTTGATATGATACTCCATTGAAAATGACGTAAATATCATAGGAAAATATCATAGCCGACAGAAAATCCTATCAGATTAAGAGGAGTTCTTAAGATTTTTGATAATTTCTATCAGATTAAGAGGAGTAAATTTACATTGATTATATAGGAAATGGTTTTGTGTTTTGAAAACATATCAGATTAAGAGGAGTATCAGATTATCAGGTATCAGATTAAGTGGAGTCCTCTGTATATGTATCGTATATTCCGTTTTTCCGAATTATCTCTCAATGGAAGAATATTCTGATATAAAAAATTCTCAGATGTCTGAATTTGTTTGAATTTTCACCATTGTCATATAACAAAAACAGAATTACCTACTGTTATTTCTCAATTTAATTTTCTCTTAACCTGTATAATTGTAACAAATAGAAATGATACAGTTGAACTTACTGAAGTAAGAACTCTCCAACTACTTCTCAAAAAGAAAATGCGGCATCTATTCTAACCTTTGCTTTATTTTAGCCACTGAGTATCGACGAAATGAATATTTTCTGTTCCTAATGTTGATTAGATTTTACATATTTCAGTATGCAGTCATAGTGAGTCTGCTGTTTATTTCCAAGGTTACAGCCATCATTCTGTGGTTTGCAATGCACAATGAGGTCAGTGAAAAGTACAGCGACATTAAATTTTTTCGAATTGTGTAAAATTTCTTCTCAAGCAATGACCATATAATACATCCTCTCATCATTGTTCATTCAGGTTTTCTTTTCAAAATTCAGTATCATTGTACATTTATTTAAGGTTTTATTTTCCAAATTCAGTTTGAATCGTGGATGAGGACACAGTTACAGGGGAAGCTGAACGACACGTTTAAGAAAGACACAATAAGCGGAGATAGTCAGGTTTCAAATGCCTGGAATTATATGTTCATAACAGTAAGTTATAAGAAATACACTTTTAATTGAAAACTAAATTGTATCAGCTTAAAGCTTGTTCTAATGCCTCGAATTATATGATAACGACAGTCGATGTGTTGATAACATTAAGTCGTTTTCCATGTTTTCAAGACATCCATATTTCGTGAACCAGCAAGTCAAAAGGGAACTATTATTGGTGGATTATAAGTTTATTTAGGGAGCAACCATTTGATTTTTATGGTGGGGGGGGGGGGGGCAGGAAGACTTTGCAAAAAAAAATTTCCGGATCGAAATTTTTGGGAAAAAATTTTCCGGCCCGAAGGGCCGGCGAAAATTTTTTTCCGGATCATGAAATTGCCCCTCCCCCCTCTCTTCCAACCTTTCCACTGCCAAATAAACACTTTTTTGTGTATCATAAACAAAGTATAAAAAAAATGGAACAAACTTTACGCAATTTGGAGTGAATGAATAAAATTCAAAAGTCATTAGCACCATATATCATTTAATTTCCATTATCATTTTCAAGAAACGAAGATTCTGATTGGCTGAGAAATTTTGTTGATACATCGATCAACACAATTTTTCACGGAAGTCTATTTATAGCACTATTTTTAGAACTGGGGGTTCCCTCAAACACGAATGAACTCGTTGCTGAAAATACAATTTGTTGATGTTTGCTTATCATTTCAAGGGTACCATTTCTTTCTACTTACTCAAAAATTAACAGTGCATGTAGAATTTGCTCAAACTGGTCCCTATTCCAAAGATATAGAGAGACGATCGTTCGCTGTTTGAATCATGGCGGCTGCCATAACTTGTTTTGGCAGACGTATCACTGCAAAACCCTCCGACTTACGAAATATAGTGCAGTAATTGATTGTTTTTAGATCCAAGAAAACACTTTGTTTTCCATAATTAAATGATAAGAAATGAATCTTATATTTTTTTCTGTTGATGCAGGTATCACCCGAAAAATTGGACAGAAAACTTTTGCATCAACGCGCTACGCGCATTGATGCAGTTTTCTGTCCAATTTTTCGGGTGATACCTGCATCAACAGAAAAAATATAAGATTCATTTCTTAAAGCCTTTCTCCGTTGAGTATCATTTTAGTAAACAGATTATAGGCACCATATGCCATTCAAGAAATTAAAATGAAGTGATCTGCTGGCAAGAGATGAACTCATTGTGTGTTTGATGTTTAATATGGCTGAAAAATCACGCTGAATTATTTAAACAATAGAGTAATTTTCAACATTGGAAAATTAAAAAAAAAAAAAAATAATAATAATCCGGCCAAAAAATTGTCCGGCTCTTAAAATGGCCGAAAAAATTTTTCCGGTCGGCAAAAATCTTCCTGCCCCCCACCCCATAAAAATAAAATGGTTGCTTCCTTATTTGCTATGGAAAGAAATGGAGAAAACTCCCTGTCAGCTCCTTGTATGACTGGTCACAGCGGAACAAACCCACAAGATTACAACAAACGATGGGCATATGGCAAAACAACTTCAACAAATGACAGGCGAAAATTATATACACAACGACAGACACACAAAATAGTACAACAAATAATCTAAGTAGACACATTCAAACATGAGACATAATTGCCAACATTTAAGTAGATCTGTCGTCGACTTTGAACGTAAACGTCGAACAATTAAATATATACAATTTTATACAACAGTGAAATAGAAAAAGAAATCAAAGCAAAGATTTAAAGGTCACCACGATGAATACGATGGTGGTAGTGGTGGTGGTGGTGGTGGGGGGGGGGGGGGGGGGGTGTTATACTATCGCCTGGTGTTGTCGTCAAGGTAATGAAAGCGAGACAACTCCCTTCCCAGTCTTCCTATAAGGCCTACATCAACCAAATGTATATGGATAATTGTATGTTATGGATCAAGTAAACTTGTTTGGATGATGCATCGGAGGATGCTTACTGCAATGCATGGCATGGATAAGCACTGCATATGACCTATATTTCACGGTTTATTGACCTTGTTAAGTAAAACGATCAGGTTCATTGGAAGCCTGTTATAAGTCCTAGATCATCTTCATCTGGAGGTACTTGGTGCAATGTAGCTTCAGATGCTCGTCAGGAGGTAATGGTACAATGGAGGCACTGTCATCTCTGATGACCCTACGTTTTTTTTATCAGTAAACATAGTCCTCTTACAAAATTATTTTGATGTATTATTATGAGGAAGTTCCACGGTCGATACGGGGAACTCGTCATACACAATGATGTCCCATTGTCCAGAATGGTGGATGTTATTCTGTCTTAGATCATTTGAAACATCCATCCAACCACAGAATATACTCGTATCTTCCGAAATGGAAGTAAATCTGTCGAATTGCAGCGACGGGTGTTGTATGCAAGCAGGAGATGCTGACTATTCCTGGGCACCTGGTTACACTCCCATATTAGGAGATCGCTTCTTTTCATGTGGTGGAGTTTTTTGTTGTTTGCTTTCGTTCCTGTTTTATCCTGATTTTGTATGCCTTCGGTTTATGATTTTCTGAATTATCGATTTTGTACCGTGTATTGGGCGATGGTAATTGAACATGTTTGTCATTTATCAGTTAGAGTGTTGTGGAGTAAATCCCGTACCAGTAGGATCATCCGGGGATTTTGATGGGAGTTACTGGAGGAGGAGTGGAGAGGCTGGGTCCCAGAAAATACCAACCTCGTGCTGTAAATCAGCTACAGTGGACAGTTATACGGCCACTACTAGGTGTAAAGATAATGTAGAAGCAGGACTGTACTATGAAAAGGTGAGGATATAGTGTAGTGTTTTGTAGCGAAGTCTGGTTTTATCATCCGGATGTATGATAGTGTATGTTAGGGTAGAGTTGTAATAAGCTACAGTGGATAGCTATACGGCCGCTACTAGGTGTAAAGATAATGAAATAGCGGGACTGTACTATGAAAATGTGAGGATATAGTGTAGTGTATGGTAGTGTAGAGTAGTAATAAGCTAGTGGACAGCTATACGGCCACTACTAGGTGTAAAGATAATGTAATAGCAGGACTGTACTATGAAAATGTGAGGATATAGTGTAGTGTATGGTAGTGTAGAGTAGTAATAAGCTAGTGGACAGCTATACGGCCACTACTAGGTGTAAAGATAATGTAATAGCAGGACTGTACTATGAAAATGTGAGGATATAGTGTAGTGTATGGTAGTGTAGAGTAGTAATAAGCTAGTGGACAGCTATACGGCCACTACTAGGTGTAAAGATAATGTAGAAGCAAGACTTTACTATGAAAAGGTGAGGATATAGTGTAGTGTATGGTAGTGTATATTAGTAATAAGCTAGTGGACAGCTATACGGCCACTACTAGGTGTAAAGATAATGTAATAGCAGGACTGTACTATGAAAATGTGAGGATATAGTGTAGTGTATGGTAGTGTAGAGTAGTAATAAGCTAGTGGACAGCTATACGGCCACTACTAGGTGTAAAGATAATGTAATAGCAGGACTGTACTATGAAAATGTGAGGATATAGTGTAGTGTATGGTAGTGTAGAGTAGTAATAAGCTAGTGGACAGCTATACGGCCACTACTATAGGTGTTAAGATAATGTAGAAGCAGGACTGTGCTATGAAAAGGTGAGGATAAAGTATTTAGTCTAATCTAGTGTATAAAAAACTATCTTAGGATATATTAAACATTATTAATTTTGATATTTTGGTATTTTTAGGGTTGTTTAGATGTCCTGTTAACAAGGATTTTCTCTGAGGAGTATAACACTCCCATCCTGGCCGTGGGAATACTGATTCTGCTGATAGAGGTACGTCATGTTCATATCTTTTTCTTCCTGCGAGTGTGTTCAGCTGTGATCAGTGGAGATCTCAATGATATAAAAAAAATATTTCGTTTCATCTGTAAGGAGTCCTGCTGTATATTATATAATTACTGTAAGGAAAAAGAATACTTCTTTTTAAGAATGGATGGGCTAAATACAACTATGTCAATTATGATTACATGTCCATGATTACAATTATGATCAAGATCGGTCACCTAAAAGAAGCTCTGTTTTGGTCCTTTGTCAATTTGACATCATATTTATTATTTTGCTTTTTCGAGAACTTGTTATATCATACAAAAATAACATACTAGGAAAAGGAGGTTAACATCTGAGTACCATCCCTCTAATCCTATTTTGACAGGGATTTGATTTAAATAATTTTGCTACTTGACCCTACAGGAAATTTGGAGTCCCACATTCTCTGCAAAGTAATTGCGCGAATCTAAATTCAAAAAATAAAACCAGAGGGCGCTATTGAAATGAATTTTGGCTGTGTATGAAAATCACTTTGGCTGGAAGCATCACTGATGACGATTGACTATCCGAAACACGTGTCTGGTGCATCAATATTGGTTTAAATTTTTCTTTTAGATGGTAGAGAGTTTGAACACTTCGAACCGTATTATTAATTTCTCAGACAGATGTTTTTCACTGAATTGTTCGTGTCTCCTTGATCATATTAACAATATAAACTTTCCGTTATAACGTTTTTTGTACTGATGATAGAGACTCGTGACTAATTGTTATCAAACGTTGTTTATCTGACAGGTTATAGCCGTAATGTTGTCATGCTGTTTATGCAGACAGGAGAAGTAATAATTTCCAAGATGGCCACCATGGAGTATACATGTATACATGCACAATGTTGTAGAGTGTCAATGGGTTTTATAATCCTTTAGAAGCTTTGGCTGTACATTTTGAAATCATTCCATCCTTATTTTTGAATTATATGACATTGTATGAAAAATGCTACGATTTCTAATACTTGATATGTACTTGAAATTTTTACACCAAGACATTCATTTTTTTTGTATTCTTTATGGAAAATATGTGATCATAAGTACTAAACTGTTATCAACAAGAAAAAGGTCGTGCTTGTTATTAAAAAAAATATCCGAAAACCACAACAGCAATTAAAAAAATGAAAGAAAAGAATGAAAGGTTTTTCTGAAAACAAAACCCGAAAAGATTTGGACCATCGTGCTAGATACACCCAATAACATTAAAGTACAGAATCATACTTTTCAACTTTGTTACGTTAGATTGTTTATCATGAACAAATCCCTCCCGAAAGGCGTTTTAATAACTTACATTTTTATACAATTTAAATGGAAACTTATATCATTTTGACGTGTTTCTCTCCTATGTATTATGTATAAACATGACAATGTGAATCTCATAACAATCAAACTGTTATATTTGTGCCTTGTCTAGTCAAACGATTTGATGCCGTGTTTAATGTAAGCCGGAAAGCACGACTCTGATTCTATTAGCTAGAACCAAGAATGCTTCCTTAAGTATATCTATTTTCTTATCCATGAACTCAACATGAATGAATATGAATAATTGAAATTGTTCTTTACATGTATATATTATATTCCTTCTGTTAAATGTGTTCAAACAAAATACCTTTATCTGAAATTTAAAGTTTTCTTAGCTTGAATTGTTTGTGAAACTTTTTGTTAGTTCATAAGCATGTTCATACATAAATGCATAAAGTTATTAAACTCTCATATATTATTGATGACGAAAGAGTTCTCCATGCATATTTACCTTAAATGTCGTTTTTGAATAAAAAAATATAATGGAATAAAGATTGTTAATTTTTTTTTATCTGAATGAGGGAATGTAAGTCAAACATAAAAACCTGTATCTTTGTTTTGTTTTGTCTAAGCTAAAATATCTTCTGATATAGTGGACAGTGAGATATTATATGTATGTTTTCACTCTATTGTCCAAAATGTGTCGTAGTGAGAAAGTCAGCCAAAAAAGGAGAGGGATCTCCTACAAAACTAGGTTTTAGCATCCACAGCAAAACACCAGAACAACCTAGGCAAAACACCAGAACAACCTAGACAAAACACCAGAACAACCTAGACAAAACACCAGAACAACCTAGGCAAAACACAAGAACAACCTTGGCAAAACACAAGAACAACCTAGGCAAAACACCAGAACAACCTAGACAAAACACCAGAAAAACCTGGGCAAAACACCAGAACAACCTAGGCAAAGCACCAGAACAACCTTGGCAAAACACAGAACAACCTAGGCAAAACTCAGAACAACCTAGACAAAACACCAGAACAACCTAGGCAAAACACCAGAACAACCTGGACAAAACACCAGAACAACCTAGGCAAAGCACCAGAACAACCTAGGCAAAACACCAGAACAACCTAGACAAAACACCAGAAAAACCTAGGCAAAACACAGAGTTGACATGCACAGCAAGAAACGCAAAAGGGACAAGGAACACCAAAAACAACACAGAAACGTCAAACACAAATGACCACACATACGCCAGCGAGACCAGTTGGCAACCAGTACCGACTTCGGATGCGCCAGTAGCAAATGGTGTAGTAATCCGGATGACATGTGTACAACCCTCCAACGTTTCCGCTCACTAGGAGGTCTTGAAGAACGCACTATAAAGGGGCGTAAAAAAGTACCACTGTACTGAACACAGCGGAACACACGACAGGGTTACAAAAAAAACCCCCCGAACATCAAACAAAGAACAGGATACAGTGGTGTTAACTACAAATACGGAAGATTTCTGACCAATAAACAAAGCAGGTACAATGAATGGCGGATTACAATACATAAACAGAGTTCTAAAGACGTATGTGCTTAACTGTATGATGACGGTTAATTACCATACGATGACGGTAAATTACCATATGATGACGGTAAATTACCATATGATGACGGTTAATTACCATACGATGACGGTAAATTACCATATGATGACGGTAAATTACCATATGATGACGGTAAATTACCATATGATGACGGTAAATTACCATATGATGACGGTAAATTACCATATGATGACGGTAAATTACCATATGATGACGGTAAATTACCACCAAGTCAAGTCAAATTAAAGTTTACTATGTTGAATCTTTCAGTCATTGAACGTTGTCCGGTTATACCATGTTATCATGAAGAGCTTGGTTCAACGAGGATTAAAAAGTTGTTGAATATGAGAATGTAAAAACTTTTACACAATGACAGGCCCTTTCTACCTTTCAGAGATAACCATGAACAATAATGATAAATATTAGGGGTGTAACGATTCACCGCGGTGCAACGAGCACCGCGATAGAGGCCCTTTGATTCGGTGCATCGCGGTACATCCGTATTTTGCGGTTCGATTCGGTTCAAATTTCTTTTCTACTTTCACACTTAAAACGTTGGTCGAACATTGTTTCATTGACCAATCAATTCGATCGTTTCAAATATTACTTGAGTAAACGGAACATGGCGGACGAGTTTAAAAGTTACCAATGACGCCCAAATCTCTTCGTTTACCGTGTGGAAACGTTTTTTATTCTGCAAGATAAACATTAAAAAAGTACCTAACAGTTATTCAGTCTCAAAGTCGAGAATGCAAAGCAAAATCGTGAGAATTTCCATCGCAATGGTTGCGAACCCCAGAATGAACAACATTCCGAAGTGAGACCAGGTAATATTAAAAACGTGACCTATTTAAATTGTTCTTCACTGAAGTCAGCTATGAAACAGGATGTATAAGCAATACTGCGACCCGCCGAGGTTAAAACGAGTAAGAATTTTGCCTGGGATGGTGGGATTTCTGACTACAATTGTATATTCGTAAGTTGCAGGTATATTACAACGCGCTTTATCATTGTTATACGATGTGAATAAAATTCAAGAGAAAAAATCAGAATGAATAACAGAATGAAGCGATGGGTGTTGCATGCAAGCAGGAGATTCTTACTCTTCCTGGGCACCTGGTTTCACTCCCATATCGGGAGTTCGCTTCTTTTCATATGGTGGAGGTTTTTGCTTGTTTGCTTTGGTTCCTGTTTTGTCCTGATTTTGTATGCCTTCGGTTTCTGATTTTTGAATTATCGATTTTGTGCTGTATACAGGGATATGGTCATTATCCATATTTGTCATCTCATCCGTCAGTTATACGGAAGTTTTTCTTTAAAATGTCTCCAATCATACCACGTTTGAGGATCGTTATCTTTTTATGTTATTTGTCATTTTCGTGCATGAACATCGATTGCGGGTGTGGATAGCCAAACAGGTGATGTTTACTCCTCCCGGGCACCTGGTCCCACCTCTAGCTTGCTAGGGGTCCGTCGATGCTCAGTTAGGTGCTCTATTGTGAGTGCTATTGAGATTGTTTTAGGACCTTCCTTATTATATAAATTATTTTGAAAATGACATACTAAATAATATTAGTATTCTGAATGTCATGGCATCAGACAAATTGGAAGCATGGACCATTCATGTACGTTTCGGGAACTTATCTAATCTTCAATCTAAACAATATACTATGGTTAAAATTTGTGAAAGCTTTCTGGTCCAAAAATGTACCAAAAGACGTAAATGGATGGATGGGATACGCTGCTACAGGACCACCGTTTTAGAAATTTCGAATGCGTTGAAGAAAGAATCAACCGAAGGTGATCGCTTTTGGCTACATATGCCCTCGAGGACTTCTGGTCCATTAGCAGTGACACTCACCAAGCAGTTAAAAGATATTCAGTCTTCAAATTCCATTGCATCATTTAAGAGTTAAAGAAGATCCTGGCGATAATCTCAACAGCACTCACAATAGAGCACTAAATTGAGCATCGAATGACCCCTAAAAAGCTAGAGGTGGGACCAGGTGCCCAGGAGGTGTAAGCATCCCCTGTTGGCTAGCCACATCCACCGTCGATGTTCATGCACGAAAAATGAAAACAATATATAAAATACATGCACTGTTTAAGGTTATGTCTATACAGAAAGTGCTATGGCGACCATGTCAGTGAAAATATTACTTACTGTCAAACAGTTAAATTCGCTGCATGGACCAGACATGCATGTTCGAATAATTAACACGCGTCAGTGATCCTCAATCTAGACAATGTAATATGGCCAAAAAGATGTAGCGTGGTTGGTGAGATATGATGCTACAGGATCCACCTTAATAAAATTTAAAAAGCTTACAATACAAATAGACTATATGAATATTTTGTCAAAACAATAAAAAAAAACATGATGTGATTAACCTTAATGATATTGACACTGGAGAAAGGTGGAATGTTTTACGATCAATCTCACACTAGATATGTCGACATCCGCTAGATATCACTTATCTATTGTCTGGTATTTGATCTATTATGTAAAAGGGTTTTGTTCACATGAAATAATACTTTTGGAGTGCATGTCTAACAATTATCTGCTTTGATATGGATTCTGATCGACAATGCTTGTCTTTCAGTCTCTCTATTATGTGAGTGTTATTCAACAAAAACTATTCTAATTAAATGTTTCTCCAGGTGTGTCCGATCTGTTACCCTGTTGACGTAATTGAAGTCATGGGTTTACATATTTTGAAAGATATCGACACATCGAGGTATCGACATCATTTTGAAAGATATCAACATATCGGATATTGACACATCTAGGCATGTGAGCGATCGTGAAAAATTCCACCTTTCTCAATTATCGATACCATCAAGGCTAAATACGCCATTTCGTTTTGTTTAATTCTTGTGTATGCCTTCGGTTTATGATTTTTTGAATTATCGATTTTGTACTGTGAATTGGTGTAATTTTTGTACTGTGTATTATCGATTTTGTACTGTGATGCTGTGTATCCCCCCTTTTGTTTGGGATAAGGTCATTGTCCATATTTGTCATTTCCTATTTTACAACAAACAGTTAATGAAAGACTTGAATAACTCTAAGAAATTGTTTGCCTATTTTCAATCCTTTAGGTATCGTTTTGAGTAATGTTTCTTTAATAATGGCATTTAGGGTATTAAGACGTTTTCGTTTTCGAATGCAGCGACCGAAATAGATTTATAGAAGTTCTTTATCTTTTTGGCGAATGTCTTTAAATCTATAGCCTTTACTGATCACTGATGATATATTTTTTGTTGAAATGCGAATATGGTGCACTAAATTATTAATATTTGCATAGTATCCAGAATGAGCAGTGACACTCTTTCTTTCCAGAATGAGCAATGAATTTTTTTTTCCAGAATGAGCAGTGACATTCTTTTTTTTCCAGAATGAGTATTGAAATTCTTTTTTCCAGAATGAGCGGTGAAATTCTTTTTTCCAAAATGAGCAGTGACATTCTGGATTGCTATTGAATTGCTGTCAACATCACCAATCGAGACATCATTACCTGATATGTACATCAATATGTACATCTTGAAATTTCTAAAACGTGGGTCCTGTAGCATCATATCCCACCCATTCTACTACGTCTTTTGGTACATTTTTGGATATAATAATTTTCATACTTTTCGGTCATATTACATTGTTTAGACTGAGGATCACTGACGAGGGTTTAGTACCCGAAACGTGCATGTCTGGTCCATGCTGTAAATTTATCAGGTTTTAAATGATGCTATTGAATTTAAAGACGTTTAACATCGAGACAATCACCGAATTTGACAAGTTTTTATGGAACTGTTCGACGAGAGTCGAATACAAATATAAGACGCTGATTCTCCCCGGGCGGTTGTTCCGCTGAAAGCATCACTGATAAGAATGACAAATATGAATAATGACCATATCCCTGTCTACAGTACAAAATCGATAATTCAGAAAATCAGAAACCGAAGGCATACAAAATCAGGACAAAACAGGAACCAAAGCAAACAAAAACAAAAACCTCTACCATATGAAAAGAAGCGAACTCCCGATATGAGAGTGAGACCAGGTGCCCAGGAAGAGTAAGCATCTCCTGCTTGCATGCAACACCCGTCGCTTCAATTCGGTAGAACTGTCACATCCGGTTACTTCCAGTTTGGAAGATATTATATTCAATATTCGAAACACGTGTCTGGTGCATGTAAATTGATTTGGAATTTTCTTCAAGAAGGTCGAGAGTTGGAACCCTTCGGCATTATTTCAATGGATATTCTTTTTGTTCTTTTTTTTTCTTACCTTCTAGACTTTGAAAGTGAATACTTGATGTGGTCTTCTTTGATGTTTATCATAATATGAGAATTTCAACCAGTAGGCTCTTTTCTGCTGGTGGACTTTAAGTACCCAGGGTATCGTTCACGCATAGCTTTACTGTGCTTCTGCATTGACTTGGAATATATTTGTAAAGTTTATAATATTAAATATGGTACATTATTCTGAAGCTAAGGAGTATTTCCCATGGTATTCCTCTCATGTATTTTGCTTACTCTTTGGCATACATTTTGAATTATGTTTAGCATTTCGCTCTAAACCTTATAGTATTCACTATTTAGGTTGTCTCTCATAATGTCTTTCTCTCCTTTAAGCCTCTCATAATGCCTTTCTCTCCTTTATGCCTCTCATAATGCCTTTCTCTCCTTTATGCCTCTCATAATGTCTTTCTCTCCTTTAAGCCTCTCATAATGCCTTTCTCTCCTTTATGCCTCTCATAATGCTTTTCTCTCCTTTAAGCCTCTCATTATGCCTTTCTCTCCTTTAAGCCTCTCAAAATGCCTTTCTCTCCTTTATGCCTCTAATAATGCCTTTCTCTCCTTTATGCCTCTCATAATGCCTTTCTCTCCTTTAAGCCTCTCATAATGCCTTTCTCTCCTTTATGCCTCTCATAATGCCTTTCTCTCCTTTATGCCTCTCATAATGCCTTTCCCTCCTTTATGCCTCTAATAATGCCTTTCTCTCATTTAAGCCTCTCATAATGCCTTTCTCTCCTTTATGCCTCTCATAATGCCTTTCTCTCCTTTATGCCTCTCATAATGCCTTTCTCTCCTTTATGCCTCTCATAATGCCTTTCTCTCCTTTATGCCTCTCATAATGCCTTTCTCTCCTTTATGCCTCTCATAATGCCTTTCTCTCCTTTAAGCCTTTCATAATGCCTTTCTCTCCTTTATGCCTCTCATAATGCCTTTCTCTCCTTTATGCCTCTCATAATGCCTTTCTCTCCTTTATGCCTCTCATAATGCCTTTCTCTCCTTTATGCCTTTCATAATGCCTTTCTCTCCTTTATGCCTCTCATAATGCCTTTCTCTCCTTTATGCCTCTCATAATGCCTTTCTCTCCTTTATGCCTCTCATAATGCCTTTCTCTCCTTTATGCCTCTCATAATGCCTTTCTCTCCTTTATGCCTCTCATAATGCCTTTCTCTCCTTTATGCCTCTCATAATGCTTTTCTCTCCTTTATGCCTTTTATAATGCCTTTCTCTCCTTTATGCCTCTCATAATGCCTTTCTCTCCTTTAAGCCTCTCATAATGCCTTTCTCTCCTTTATGCCTCTCCTAATGCCTTTCTCTCCTTTATGCCTCTCATAATGCCTTTCTCTCCTTTATGCCTCTCATAATGCCTTTCTCTCCTTTATGCCTCTCATAATATCTTTCTCTCCTTTATGCCTCGAGTATTACAGATGGTATATTGATTGTTGAAATGCTCCCATGACGACTAGTTTATAACGTTAGAACATATCTTCCAGGATAACATATTTCTATGGTTTACAACCTCTGATTCACGTAAAATCTACTAGCAGATTTTATTTAGGGGATAAACGTACTGTGTTTTGTTGTTCCGACAGGTATATGTTTGTCCCCGACGGTTTAACGTAAGTTTCCAACAGTATAACCAACATATACCTGTCGGAACCACAAAATACAGTACGTTTATCCCTATTATAATTCATATAACATATTTCAACTTTTTTTTACCCCTCAGTGGGTCTCACGTGTCGCTTTAGAGGCGACGTTGCTACGGAGGACTAATAACGACCAACAGAAATTATTGCGCTGCAAAATATGAAATACAACTGCTTCGTATTTATTACAATGGCGAAAATCAAAGTGTAATCGATAATAAACTTACATGCTATGTTGCGTCTTCCACCGCAACGTCATAGGTTCCTTCCACTACTTTCCACTCTCAATATGACCTTGCCTTCGTCCCTTAGGTCCCATGTATTTTTCAAATTAATTAAAAAGGAAATTACATAAATTCAGATTGAAGATAGGGATAAAGTTAGAATAACTGTTCTAAATTATGGCGCCAAAAATTAAAAGTAATCGCATTTGTTGTTTTCCGACGTCATTAAACTACAATGACGTCACGTCATAATAGGGCCGCCGACAGAAATCCTGTCGAAACTGGGGACCCCTGAATCCAAGGGTACTTTGCGATGAAGCGTCGCGCGGAATGCGATGAAAGCCTTGGTGCACCAAGATGGCTATGTTGTTTACATGTGGAGAACGCCATTTACAAGCTCATACCTTGTAGTTTTACGTCACAGTATGACGTCACAGGAGCGAAGAACAAAGGGAAGCATGACGTCAAACGCAAAAAGTGCGCTAAAGCTTGTAACGTGCAAAGTTACGTAGGAATACATTTTATAGTATGTCAAGTAAGTCGGTTTGCGGCATGTATGTCGTCGTTAAACATGCTTGTAGAAATCCAAGGAACCAATCAGAATGCGTGAAACAAACAGAATGAATTAGAATCACCATTTTCCAATCATTTCTTTATCGGTACAGGTTTGGTGTTCCATATTTTATGTGTGGCTTTTCGTGTTTTATTGAAACGTAATTGGGTTTTTGTTGGAGAATCTGTCTATTTTTTTTGATTCGACGTCAGTCGTTTGTTTTTAAATGATTCTTGGATGGACAGGAAATGCGTCAGAATCATCAACAGCCTTTTGTATCGTGGATATGATCTTACTGTCACCAGACGGACACTCGATATAGTGCTTGACAATCTACATCATTGTATTAACTCATTCTTAAGAATCGCACACGGACTGAATGTGACGACGGGAATCCCTTACCGGTGTTATAGAGTGAGCCTTCCCCCATAGCCAGACTTCCCCCCGGCGGTCCCACTCTAGAGTGAGCCTTCCCCCCGGCGGTCCTACTCTAGAGTAAGACTTCCCCCAGGGGAAGTCTCACTCTAGAGCGAGACCTCCCCCGGGGAAGTCTCGCTCTAGAGCAGGACCACCCCCTGGGGAAGTCTCACTCTACAACTAGTTATAGAGTGAGACTTCCCCCATAGTGAGACTCCCCCCCCTCCTCTCCATGCGATTGGAATTCAACCCGTCGTTGTGCTTGAGTTCTGTCAATGTTGCTTTGAATAGTTAGCTGTGCATACTAGGGGTGTCACGATAGTGGAAACACGTTATTGCGATATATTGCGATAGTTTTTCACTGTATTGCGATATATTGTGATATATTGCTTTCTTTATATTTTCAGTAAAATCCAGGCATACACCTTCTGGACTTCTAATTGCTATAACACTAGAATTGGATGAAAAATAAAGAGTTTAATTAGAAGAAGAAATTGCGATATATTGCGATACGCATTTCGTATCGCGATAGGATATAAATCATTTGTGTATTGCGATATATCGATATATTGTGACACCCTTAGCGCATGCCCAACTGTAAGCAGTACAAACTTCATATATCTGACCATGAGGGCAATGGAAACAAAAGCTTTTTACTCGTATTTTAGCAGTTATTCTCATGCGAATTATACATGGATTTATTTAGATATTCCTCGTTATAAGTACATTGTAGAAATATTTCTTCGTACGACAGATGTAATTATTAACTTGATCTACATGTGTTTGCATACAAGGTGTCGCTTCGCCTGAGGGACACGGTACGTTCGCTTGACATGTGCAATACGAACTTCGTAATCTCGAACGTCAAAAATTGGCATACCCTTAAAACACGAAGTGTAAACGTGGTGCCAATCAAAGTTTAATAACATAAATTTAATTCGATAACTTGAACGACTCGTCCCTTGCGATTCGAGTATTCGACGTTTGACTGTATTACATAACGATAGTGTACGGTCGCTTTTATAATGATGAAGAGACCGTATACTATCGTTGTTAGATATTGCACCTGTCAGGCGAAGCTACCGTTTTAGTAGAGTGATGTAGGCATGCACTGCACACGGAAGGGGAGGGGACTTAGATTACAGGCGTGTGGCTGGAATGGGGTATACTTTTAAGGCTTTTTTTATTTTTAATTGGTATCATTTTACTTCAAATATATATCACGGCCTCACCCCCACAAATTTTACAAACCCACTATGGACCCTATAAATACGTCAGAAACATACCTTATAACTAATAGTATATTGTGGATCGGCGTAGCCATGTTGTAGGAACGACAACGTATGCCATCACATCGACGTAGTATATTGTGGCTACGGCGTAGCTTTGTTGTGGGAACGTCAACGTATGACATGACCACGACGTAGTATGTTGTGGCTTTGATGTGGGAACGACAACGTATGCTATGACCATGACGTAGTATGTTGTGGCTTTGACGTAGTTTTGATATGAGAATAACAAGGTATGACATGACCACGACGTAGTACAGGTATATTGTGGGAACGGCGTAGCCATGTTCTGGGAACGACCAAGTATGCCATGACCACGATGTAGTATGTTGTGGCTTTGATGTGGGAACGACAACGTATGCCATGACCAAGACGTAGAATGTTGTTGTTTTGATGTAGGAACGACAACGTATGCCATGACCACGACAAAGTATGTTGTGGCTTTGACGTAGCTTTGATATTGGAATGACAACATATGCCATGGCCATGACGTACGCTATGGCTTTGATGTGGGAACGACAACGTATGCCATGACCACGACGTAGTATGTTGTCGTTTTGATGTGGAAACGACAACGTATGCCGAGACCACGACGTAGTATGTTGTGGCTTTGACGTAGCTTTGGTATGGGAATGGCAACATATGCCATGGCCATGACGTACGCTGTGGCTTTGATGTGGGAATGGCAACATATGCCATACTTACGACGTAGTATGTTATGACCACGACGTAGCTATGTTGTGAGAATGAAAAAAGTACTATATTATGTCATTGCCAAGACGTAGTATATTGTGACCACGACGTAGCTACTAGTATGTTGTGGGAACAACAATGCATGCCATGGCCACGACATAGTGTATTGGGGCTACGACGTAGCTGTGTTGGCGGAACGACAAAGTGTATTATGACCTTGACGTAGATATTTTGGCCTTGTTGTAGTTATGTACACCCGTAGTTGCCAAGGCGTTGTATGTCGAGGCCACGAAGGATAATGATTGTGGCTTGCTCATGTTTTTGAATTTTCCTCTTTTTTTCTCTCCCTTTTTCCACTTTTTCTCCACTTTCCCTCCTCCCGCCCCCTCTTCCCCCTTCCCAATCCCCACTTCTCCCTCCTCCCGTCCCCTCATCTCCCCCTCCCGCTCCTCATCTCCCACCTCCCTCTTACCCTGTCCGCCCCCTCTCTAGAGTGAGCGGCCCCCTCCCCGGTGTGCGGGGAGGCTCACTCTAAAAAGGGACTGCTGGGGAAGTCTCACTCAAAATTGGGAAAGGGGGGGGGGGGAGGCTGGCTCTAGAGTGAGCCTTCCCCCAGGGGGGAAGGCTCACTCTGAAGTGGGACCGCCGGGGGGAAGTCTCACTCAAAATTAGGCAGGGGGAAGGCTGGCTCTAGAGTGAGCCTTCCCCCTAGGGGGGAAGGCTCGCTCTAGAGTTGGACCGCCGGGGGGAAGTCTGGCTATGGGGGAAGGCTCACTGTTCAAACCTCTTAAGAGAAGGGAAGGGCCCCGTTCACCTGTCTTCTCTGAATGTTGGTCGGACTCCTCGTCTTGTTACATGTACGTACATGAGCGCGATCAAGCCGGTATATAAATAGAACACGGACATTTTTTTGTTTGCCCTTTGTTTTATATCACTTTATATATTCATCTGTGTAATGCTTGAGCCCGTGTATTTTGCTGTCTTGTTTTTATGGTAATCTTACATTGAAGTGGTTCTTAGCGTTCATTGAGACCTTCTGGTAACATGAAAAATGGGAGGGTTGTGTGCACGTAATCCGGATACTAAGTCAGTACCGATTACCCACTGGTCTCGTTGGTTTGTGTGCTGGTTTATGTGGTGTTCCTTTCCCCCATTGCCTCCCTTACCGTGTTTGTCTACTCTGTTTTTTCACCTTGGGTGAATTGATGTTTTTATGTGGTGCTGTAACTGACTTGTTGGGAATCTTCTCTTTACTTTCATTATATGAAGTCATCTCTTTTGACCAAGAGCATCACTGATGATACATTGTTTGTTTTACTTACTCAATTATTAGATAAAACAAATATTTCAACATGAAAATGATATAAAAAAAACTTAACTAATGGTCGTAAATCTTTATGGTATGTCTCTAAAAATTACATCTCTTAATGATGCTTTGTCTCTAAAAATTACGTCTCTTTATGATCCTATGTTTGTAAAAATGACCACTCTTAATGATGCTATGTCTCTTAAAATAACATCTCTTAATGATGCTATGTCATTAAAAATGACGTCTCTTTATGATGCTATGTTTGTAAGAATTTCGTCTCCTCATCATGGTAAATGTCTCTAAAAATTAGGTATCTTAATGATTCTTTGTCTCTTAAAATTACTTCCCTTAATGATGCTTTATCTCTAAAAATTACGTCTCTAATTGATGCTATGTTTCTAAAAATTACGTCTCTTAATGATGCTATGTCTCTAATAATGAATTCTCTTAATGTGTTTGTCTACTTGCGGATTGGTGCTTAGCTTTGAGTGCTTTAAAATTAAACGTTCGCTTATTTAACCCTCGTCAGTGATCCTCAATCTGAAGAATGTAATATGGCCAAAGAGAGTGAAATTGATCATGGCTCATAAGTTTACTGGTCATGGTGGCGCCACCTTCTCAGCTTATTTGATAATAAATCTGATAAAGGTACTATGATATTATGTATAAGAGATTGACGCAAACATTGAGTTCGAACAAACCTCCCACCTTTAAGGTAAATATCTGGTATCAATGCTAGTCGGCTTATACAATACACAATGATAAATCAATACTAAAGGTCGATGACATCTTAAGAAAGAAAAACAACCGATTTTGATATTGTTGTCAGGTATCTGAGGAAATGTATGAATGACATCATTCAATAATTGATGTTTTAGGGCACACGTTGCATAACACTTGCAACACATCTTTTCTAGCCATTTCACCGATAAATATCATCGAAATTAAAGGAGTTTAATATCTTAGCACCATCCCTCCAATGCTATTTTGAACATAGATTTTATTTGGATATGCTACTGAATCGACCCTACAGGAAATTTGGAGCCGCGCACTCTCTGTAATGTAAATTCATATACAAATCTAAATTCAAAAAATTAAAGAGGGCGCTACTGAAATGATTTTTGGTTTCTCCGCTAGAAGCATCACTGATGAGAATTTAATATTCGAAACACGTGTCTGGTGCATGGAAATTGGTTTGGAATTTTCTTCAAGAAGGTATAGAGTTGGAACCTTTCGACATTATTCTGATCATTTAGGAAAAAATCCACTTTAGATCGAATTCATACCACTTCATATGTTACTTGTAAGAAATGATGTTATATTTTATTTTCTAATATGACTTGATTCGTTTTCCCTATTAACACAACAGACAACAATATAGGCCCGATAGCGATAAGCCACGCCTACTCATTTTCTGAAAGCAGATAAACCGGCAGGAATCGATGGTCATCATGCTCGGTAATAAATGTGATTGGCTGAGGACGCTCGGGCATTATGAGACAATAGAGCCCGGCTTGTCATTTTCTATTTCTTAAATATTTCAATCAATCAGTATATTTATCATGCGGTACCTACGACATTTATGAAACTAGGTGTTTGATATTTCATCCCCGAGCCTAATACTTTAATAAATTCTGTAAGATATAGAATATCCTGCGAAATCTTCTACCCACGGGCGTGGTTCCTTGATAAATTTGATAGCCATTGTCTGTGAGCATCTGAGATTGCGTGAGTATGTGGAGAAAAGGCTGTGGAAATACCATAGACCTATTATGTATGGCGCCAATTACCGAGATTCTCCCACTGTTCATTAGTTCATATATCTGATTTTCGTCACAGCTCGTCATATTGTAAATTAACAAATAAAACGATGGAAAGATAAAGATATTAACACCATGGTCAGTCTAACCGTTCTGCAGACTGCAATCAACATTCAAAGCTGACGCTTGAACTTTGAAAAAAAAAAGATCGATGGAAAAGAGTGGTAAGTGTTTATTTATTTCTAACATAAATCAATACATATAAAATGTGGGCAATCAGTAGAACTGTACGTTCGCACTTCCATAACGGTAAATTTAGGAATTACAAATAGGGTTATTTATTTTTAGTCAGTTAGTCAAACACCATTCTCACATATAGGGGGGGGGGGGGGTGTTTGAGAGTAAAAGGATCGGGAACCACTTGTAAGACTGGAACTCAAATTAACAAGGTGCTTAATTGACCCTTCCGATTGCGGGAAAAAATGCAAAATTTCGTGATGTCACAATGCTTTTACCATGTGTTTACCTCGGACAAACAAGCTTCGAACCTCGGTCAAACATCGAAATTGCATTGTGACGTCATGGAATTTCTCAATTTTTTCCCGCGTTCGGAAGGGTCAATTATTTTTTTCGCATATTGAAACCTTCAAATGGCCCTTGTTTACACATCAGAATAATTGGACGTCATGGTTAGATTTTAATTTTTGTACATTTATGTGAAATGACTTACGCCAACTGTTCTAGATCACCGGCGAATTTTCGAATTTTCCGGTACTGCTCCCAAACGCGCGAAAGCGGTGTGATGGGATATGACGTCACAATAAATTTATCGAAAATGTTTGCTTCACTGTGTGGGTTCTGGTGTCTACATCTTTTTTGACATAATTTTCATAGATTTTGGCCATATTACATTCTTTAGATGGAGGAGGGTTAAATACCCGAAACGTGCATTTCTGGTTCATGCTGTAAATTAATCTGCTTTTAAATGATGCTAATGAATATGAAGACGTTTAACATTTGTACCACTTGGTGGTGGACCAGGAGTCCCTGAGGGCACATGTAGGCAAGTTTGATCAATTTCGGTTGGTCGTTTCTTCAAACGCATTCGAAAATGTATATTTACAAAATTTTCTCAAATTTCTGAAACTTGGGTCCTGTAGCATCATATTCCAGCCATTGCTGCGTCTTTTAGTACATCTTTTTGACATAATTACCATTGATTTTGGCCATATTGTATTGTTTAGATTGAGGATCACTGACGAGGGTTAAATTTCCGTAACGTACATGTCTAGTTCTTGTAAATATATCTGCTTTTAAATGAAGCTAATGAATTTGAATATAAATTTAAAATATTTAGATGGAGAGCAGTACGCCAAATCTATTACTTTGCAAATAGACTATTACTCCATATACAAATCGTTATATCAAGGACCGCGCACAATATGAAAACTTGTGAATTGATTTTTTTAATAAACTTTTCTTACTAAATTAAAATAAGGATGAATCTTAGACGTGCGACATGTTGAATGAGTCATCATACATGTAAAAATGTTACTGATGATGCAAGGTAAAGCTTTGTATGACAAAGTGACCTTTTGTTCTAGATATATCTTAATCTCAATTCTTATAACTTATTAATCTCCGACCACCTGTCCTCTCTGAATGTCATGCAGATAGACTCTTGGGGAGCTCGCTACAGACGGCAGAGCACGGAATGTATTACGTACGCCCCTCCTTCTTTATATCCTTTTACATATATATTCACCTCCTGTGGTTTGCTGTCTTGTTTGTATAGTCATCTTACAGTGAGGAGTTTATTTTACACAAAACAATTGTGCGTTCTTTAAGACCTTTAGGTAACCGGAAAAGCGGGAGTGTTGTGCGCACGTAATCAGGATAACCACACCATTTGCAACTTGGTCTCGTTGGTTTTTATGTAGTTTTTGGGTTTGATTTTTCTTTGTCGTTTGTCTCTTTTTCATCTCTTGCTCTGCTTGTCTTTGTGTTTTGGCATCGGGTGTTTTGCTGATGGTACTACAACAGGGTGTGGTTGGAGATCCCCTCCCTTCTCGTTAAACGCTCGTCAAATACTTGTAAAAGAAAGGAACAGATCTCAGAAAGGATTCGGTTGCAAGACCCACGACAAAATACTGATTCACCCAAATGAGAAAACACAGAGTAGACAAGTAATACAAGAGACATCAAGGGGACATGACGACTAAATACTAGAAATTATTCATAAGACGTCCTAAGTCGCAACCGTTTGTCCAATAGTCTCGTTGGTGTATGTGTAGTCCTTTGTGTTTGATGTTTCTGTGCTGTGCGTTGACGTTTCTTGTCCCTTTTGCGTCTCTTCCTGTGCTTGTCTGTTCTGTGTTTTTGCATTGGGTGTTTTGGGGTTTTGCTATGGGTGTTGCATCCTGGTGTTGTTGGAGATCCCCTCCTTTGTTTCATCATCAAAAGATCCAAACGGACAACGTGTGTTTATTTATTTCTAACATAAAGCAATACACATCAAATGTAGGCGATCAGTAGAACTGTACTTTCGCACTTCCATTCCCCTCAACCTTGAAAGTTATAGCTCGTTTTCTTGATATGTTTTACTAATACTTCTAAATAATTTATGTTTACAAACTCAAAACCTTTTAGGGTTATTTATTTTTAGTCAGTTAGTCAAACACCATTCTCACATATAGGGGGGGGGGGGTGGTGTTTGAGAGTAAAAGGATCTAGCACCACTTGTAAGACTGGAACTCAAATTAACAAGGTGCTTAATTATTTTTTTCGCATATTGAAACCTTCAAATGCCCCTTGTTTACACATCAGAATAATTGGACGTCATGGTTAGATTTCAATTTCTGCACATTTATGTGAAATGACTTACGCCAACTGTTCTAGATCACCGGCGAATTTTGGAATTTCCCGGTACTGGTCCCAAACGCGCGAAAGCGATGCGATGGAATATGACGTCACGATAAATTTATCGAAAATGTTTGCCACAATGTGTGGGTTCTGGTGTCTACATCTTTTTTGACATAATTTTCATAGATTTTGGCCATATTACATTCTTTAGATGGAGGAGGGTTAAATAACCGAAACGTGCATTTCTGGTTCATGCTGTAAATTAATCTGCTTTTAAATGATGCTAAGGAATATGAAGACGTTTAACATTTGTACCACTTGGTGGTGGACAAGGAGTCTCTGAGGGCACATGTAGGCAAGTTTGATCAATTTCGGTTGGTCGTTTCTTCAAACGCATTCGAAAATGTATATTTACAAAATTTTCTCAAATTTCTGAAACTTGGGTCCTGTAGCATCATATTCCAGCCATTGCTGCGTCTTTTAGTACATCTTTTTGACATAATTACCATTGATTTTGGCCATATTGTATTGTTTAGATTGAGGATCACTGACGAGGGTTAAATTTCCGTAACGTACATGTCTAGTTCTTGTAAATATATCTGCTTTTAAATGAAGCTAATGAATTTGAATATAAATTTAAAATATTTAGATGGAGAGCAGTACGCCAAATCTATTACTTTGCAAATAGACTATTACTCCATATACAAATCGTTATATCGAGGACCGCGCACAATATGAAAACTTGTGAATTGATTTTTTTAAATAAACTTTTCTTACTAAATTAAAATAAGGATGAATCCTAGACGTGCGACATGTTGAATGAGTCATCATACATGTAAAAATGTTACTGATGATGCAAGGTAAAGCTTTGTATGACAAAGTGACCTTTTGTTCTAGATATATCTTAATCTCAATTCTTATAACTTATTAATCTCCGACCACCTGTCCTCTCTGAATGTCATGCAGATAGACTCTTGGGGAGCTCGCTACAGACGGCAGAGCACGGAATGTATTACGTACGCCCCTCCTTCTTTATATCCTTTTACATATATATTCACCTCCTGTGGTTTGCTGTCTTGTTTGTATAGTCATCTTACAGTGAGGAGTTTATTTTACACAAAACAATTGTGCGTTCTTTAAGACCTTTAGGTAACCGGAAAAGCGGGAGTGTTGTGCGCACGTAATCAGGATAACCACACCATTTGCAACTTGGTCTCGTTGGTTTTTATGTAGTTTTTGGGTTTGATTTTTCTTTGTCGTTTGTCTCTTTTTCATCTCTTGCTCTGCTTGTCTTTGTGTTTTGGCATCGGGTGTTTTGCTGATGGTACTACAACAGGGTGTGGTTGGAGATCCCCTCCCTTCTCGTTAAACGCTCGTCAAATACTTGTAAAAGAAAGGAACAGATCTCAGAAAGGATTCGGTTGCAAGACCCACGACAAAATACTGATTCACCCAAATGAGAAAACACAGAGTAGACAAGTAATACAAGAGACATCAAGGGGACATGACGACTAAATACTAGAAATTATTCATAAGACGTCCTAAGTCGCAACCGTTTGTCCAATAGTCTCGTTGGTGTATGTGTAGTCCTTTGTGTTTGATGTTTCTGTGCTGTGCGTTGACGTTTCTTGTCCCTTTTGCGTCTCTTCCTGTGCTTGTCTGTTCTGTGTTTTTGCATTGGGTGTTTTGGGGTTTTGCTATGGGTGTTGCATCCTGGTGTTGTTGGAGATCCCCTCCTTTGTTTCATCATCAAAAGATCCAAACGGACAACGCGTGCCGACCGAGGACGGCTTTCTGGCATGTAAATTGGTAGCAAATTACGTGGTTATCCGGATAACATGAGCACAACCTTCTAAATTTTCTGGTTACCAAGAGGTATTAACACACGCAAAAGAAGAGAAGATATCAAGCAGTCTAATTAATTATATTTTTTCACAAGAACTATAAGACTGAACTTTTTAGCGCAGAAGCTTTTGACCGCACTACCGGCCTTCTTCAGCTCATTTATTTTCGAGTGAGTGTTGTATGGCAAACAGAAAAGCATGACGTCATAAGCATGACGTCATAAGAGTATATCTTGATTTCTTCATGTTTATCTTCCGCAAAGTGCGTATCTTTTGCTTCATGTTGTCCGTCAGTTCTTTCTTGCATATGTCAATAGTCTATCAAAAACTATAACGAGGAACGTTATTCATTCTTATAAATTTAATGTTTATAGATATCCAACGGTTGCACGACAAATATGGATAATGACCCTATCCCTGTTTACAGCACAAAATCGATAATTCAGAAAATCAGAAACCGAAGGCATACAAAATCAGGATAAAACAGGAACCAAAGCAAACAAACAAAAACCTCCACCACGTGAAAAGAAACGAACTCCATATATCTTAATTTGACAAGTTATTCCAAGTTGGACCTTTGGATAATGGGGAAAAAAAGACGGAGGGTTGTGTGCACGTGATCCGGATAACCACTCCGTCTGCTACTGGCGTGGCTGATGGCAGTCCTAATTCGGCACCAATTGCCCGTTGATCTCGTTGGTTTTTATGTAATCATTTGTGTTTGATGTTTCTATTATGCGATTTGTTGTCCCTTTTGCAACTCTTTCTGTGCGTGTCTGCTCTGGTTTTTGCGTTGTCTGTTTTGGGGTTTTGATGTGGGAGCTGCAACTGAGTGTTGTTGGAGATACCGTCTTTTCTTCCACATACCATAGAAAGATATAAAAAGAAAAAACCTTGAAGATGTGAAAAAGAGAGTCAATAACACCTAATAAAGAAGGAATGCCAATTTGAAATTTACCTATTTGATTTCGTTTCAGGATTACTTCATGGCGTACTCACCGTCATCGCTCTTCTATCCATATCAGGAATTGCAAACACAGATGCTTTTCGAATATATAATGATGTACCAAACGATACATATGAATCGAAGGAGGAATTACCTAGACTAGTGCGATTTTTACAGGCCCTGCTTAGTATCAAGAATTCAGGAGAAGAGATCTCAACTCCCGATCGGCATCAAATGAACCGTGAAAAAAGAATTATACTCACCGAGGAGATGATGGAGATCCTGAGGCCGTTTATAAGGAAGGAAACCGAACACGAAAAAAATAAAAGTAAACATGCCTCTAACTTCTTATTGAGTGGGCGTGTCGGCTTCTTCAAAGTGTTCTAATGTAATTTTTTTCATGTTCATGGAAATCCAGAATTTCCATTTCCGTTATCTACTTCTTAATGCATTTGTCGCAAGAAAATAAAGAAGAAATAGAAAAGAATGTAAAATACAAAACTCATATCATGATCGACTCTATATTCATAAAAGCAAGAAATATAAGAAAACTCTTTTGTTGATCAATTTTGATTTGGTCTGAAATTTAAGTTTATTATAAAGATGAGATACATTAGATCAGAAAATCTTCCATGTTCTGAATTTAATTCATTTCTTACTTTGACAACATTTTTGTGGTGTTTGGAGGAAAGGTCTTCCAGCAAATTGTCGGAATTCCAATGGGGACCAATTGTGCCCCACTCCTTGCCGACATTTTCCTTTACTCGTACGAAGCTGAATTCATTCAATCTTTGGTCTCTGAAGGGAAAAGATACTTAGCTTCTGACTTCAACTTCACTTACAGATACATAGACGATGTGTTGTCCATCAATAATCCAAAATTCGCGGATTACCTGAGCAGTATCTATCCTTCGGAGCTTGAAGTCAAAGAAACTACAGAGACAAATAATTCAGCATCCTATTTGGACATAATGTTGTCCTACGACACTGATGGTCACATGAACACCTCACTCTATGACAAACGTGACGACTTCAATTTCAGCATTACGAACTTTCCTTTTCTGAGTAGCAACATCCCTTCATCGCCTGCTTATGGCGTGTTCATATCTCAGTTGATACGCTATGCCAGAGCAAGTACCAAATATACGGATTTTGTTCTGAGAGCTAGGCGTCTTTCAGATAAGCTTCTCAGTCAGGGATATGTTTGTGACCGACTAACATCGTCACTGAGGAAGTTCTACGGTCGATATGGGGAACTCGTCATACACTATGATGTCCCACTATCCAGAATGGTGGATGATATTCTGTCATAGACCATTTGAACCATCCAACCAAAGATTGTACTCTATATCTTCCGAAATGGAAGTAACCGGAAGTGACAGTTCTACCGAATTGAAGCGACGGGTGTTGCATGCAAGCAGGAGATGCTTACTCTTCCTGGGCACCTGGTCTCACTCTCATATCGGGAGTTCGCTTCTTTTCATATGGTGGAGGTTTTTGTTTTTGTTTGCTTTGGTTCCTGTTTTACCCTGATTTTGTATGCCTTCGGTTTCTGATTTTCTGAATTATCGATTTTGTACTGTAGACAGGGATATGGTCATTATCCATATTTGTCATTTTTACTTCTTCGAGTTGAAGTCAATAAATAAAATTATCGGGATAATATTCCCGAAGATATTACTTGAAGCTGTAGTGATTAGATGCAGTTGTGAATTGAATAAAATTTTATCTGTTTTGACAGTTTCTGATAGGACCAGGAGTCCTCTAGGATGGCACATGTAGCCAAGTTCGATCAACTTCGGTTGATCGTCTGTCTCTTCAACGCATGCGAAATTTTCTGTTACCAAATTCCTTGAATTTTGTTAAACATTTGTCCTGTAGCATCATATCCTACCTATCCTGCTTCGTATTTCGGTATATTTTTTAACAAAATCATTTTCACTCAATTTTAGCCATAGTACACTTTTATATTTAGGATCACTTACGAGAGTTAAACGCCGACGGGGGACTATATAAAGGGACAGGTAAACTTTCTGTCATTTCCTCACTGGCCGCTATAGTGTAAACATCTCTAATTGGTATCTGATTGGTTCCTTTTAATCCTTTTATCCCTATCGATTTTTGATTTACAACTTATAACAGATGAGATGTTAAACGTCTTCAAGAGACTGAGGTATCTCATAAGCATAATAAATGATTACCTGTCGGTATGTCTTTGATGTAACACGCCGCTAGCTGACGGCGTTATCTTAAAAAAAAACCCCGCCTACCAAGTCTATGTCACTCAGGTATGCATATTAATGACCCGTATGTTGCAAACGTCGGTCTTTAAGTACCCGAAACGAGCATGTTTGGTCCATGCTGCAAATTATTATCTGTTCATAAATGATGCTATTGAATCTGAAGACGTTTAACTATTCTATCTAGATCCTGTAGTGTCTTCCATGCAGGATCTTAATTCACACTTCTTCGGTGTTTATGCATTGGGTGTTTTCTTGCTTTGCTGTGGGTGCTACAACCGAGCATTGTTGATCATCCCCTCTTTTCTTCCACTTTATTTTTAGAGGAAAAAAACATTGAAACGGTTCTTACTTGAGTAGAAATGCAGTACGTAATCAATATGATGGCGACAGGTCACATGCGCATGCCGTTGCTATCAAGTTCTTAAAGCGTGATGACTAGGAAATGGGAAAATGCAACTATGTGCATGGGCATTGCGTCTGATGTATCGGTAAAAAGGCTTGATAAGCTTATTTTACACCATGCATTTGATCCTTCAGTCACCAGAGGGACACTCGGCATGGTACTTGAAAAATCTATGGACTTGTACCGCGCATTCTCAAGACTTGTTCGTCGGGACTCCATGTTAGACCGAATCCAAGCCTCCTTAGAGAAGACAGTGGTTCTCTCTGAATGTCGGTTGTGTTATCCAGGTGATTGATTACATGAGCTCGATCCAGTTGGCAATTTTCCAACAATTGTTCGTTCTTAGAGACCACTTCGTAATAGGACAAGTGGAAGGATCCGAATACCATATCATTCACTACTGACTGGTTAGTGTGATTCCTAGGTTGGTACCGATTGTCCATTGGTCTCGTTGGTTTTATGTAGTATGTTGTGTTTGTAGTTCTGGGCACCTGGTCGCACCTCTAGCTTGCTAGGGGTCCGTCGATGCTCAATTTGGTGCCATATTGAGAGTGTTGTTGAGATTACCGTCAGGATCTTGTTTAACTCATTTGATGTCGTGTTTGGACTTCCTTATTCATTTTACGTCTCCCGTAGTTCTTTAACAAGTCTACTGTGTGTTTTATATATTAACGGGTGTTTGCTACGGTCGTTGCATATTGAAACAGATTCTGGTAGTTGTCCTCTATCTTCTATAGTAAAAGTCACTTCTAGATACAGATAATTTGATCACGTTTTATCAATTAATTCGTATTGAAACCGTGGAAACATTTTATGACACAGGCAACGAAAAGCATGAAATCCTCTTCATAATGGAATTGCTTATTATCTTTCAATGGCAATAGCTAGTTAAACATTTCAATAAATGACAACTTCAACTTAAAAATTACTTATTGCCTTTTCATGAGTAGTCAACTGCCTATTTTGTATACATCTGTTTCTCTTCTATGATATGCTATTGAGATGAGATAAAGAAGATCCTGACAACAATCTCAACAGCACTCACAATAGAGCACCAAATTGAGCACCGACAGACCCCTAGTACGCTGGAGGTAGTATCAAGTGCCCGGGAGGAGTAAGCATCCCCTATTTGGCTAACCGCACCCGCCGTCGATCAAAGTACAGCGCCTTCAATCAGAGAGCAAAGCCACAAACCAAGAAACTATCTGACCAAGGGTTTATCTATATACATGCTTACTCCTCCCGGGCACCTGGTCCCACCTCCAGTTTGCTAGGGATCCGTCGATGCTCAATACTTTGTGCTCTATTGTGAGTACTGTTGAGACTATCGTCAGGATCTTCTCAAACTCATGTAACATCTCCTTGTCCATAATATTGAAATTGTTAATAATAAAATATTAGTTCTATTATAGAATTTAACTGCTCCACGTGCACTAAGCAAAACCACCATATTTGAAATATTAACTGGGTTTGATCAAAGTGTCTGATGTTTCTAGTAATTAGTTGATTCTTATTTGTATTTAAAAAAAACACCACAGACATGTAAACAATACACAGTCAAGAACATTTTTGTATATAACACAGAATATAAAGGATTATATGTCGGCCGATCCGTGGTCCTAGTGAGACTCGAACCAGCGACCATTTGTTCACTGGCCCGACGCCCTAACCAATAGACCACAGAGTCGACATTTAGTTGATACCTACTCTCCCTGGGCACCTGATCTCATCGCCAAGTGCTTTCGCTTTTGTTACCTTTTCAGAATGACTTAGGTATCATCTTACCTTTTGAATTTGTCATGATTTTCTATGCATATTGATTATTTTTATAAACTGGTTTAGAGTTTAGCGTTTGACTTTAGTTCAATGATAAATGGTTTAAATAACAAAAACTTTAAAACTATTTTTAAAGATCTGTACTACAAAAAGATCAACAGATTTAAGTGTTACATTTAATCTGACACTAAAAGATGACAGATTACATAGCGATAAAATGCTAAATTATATTTTTCACAAGTATTAGCTTTCCAAAAAAGCTTGGTCGATATCAACATTTATTTGATATCGCAATAATTTTTCCTGTCGAAATAGGTTAAAAACTTTGACTCTTGAAATAAAAAGTAAAGAGTAGTACTAGTAAAGCTATGCATAAAATTCACCCAAAAAAACTGGATACACTATAGAAACGGGTGTCTTTCTCATTCTGACAAGCTAGGAAATAGATACATTTACACTAGACAACTCAAGATGTACAACTCTTAATATTCATTCATAAGTTGTTTGATCCGTAGGAAAATTCCATTCTAACACATATTAACTTGACCAACCCAAACACCTTTCTGTATGTATTCGCGGGAAAGGCGGAGAGTTCCGATTACATGTATAAGAATTTTGGGGAAGTTAGAGGAAACTTCTAAAAAGTTCCATAACATTTTGTGACTGCGCACAGTCTTATCGATGACAAATATGGATAATGACCATATCCTTGTATACAGCACAAAATCGATAATTCAAAAATCAGATTTCTTTTATTGTTCATTAATTTCTGTGTTGCATTTATCAATTTGTCTTTGGTAAGAAAATAAACAAACTAACAAAACGAGAAGCAGATTAGTCGGATGGACGGTTAGAAACGTTTAGCCTTCTGACATCCCTGTCAAACGTTGTGATCGCATATTTCTTTGTTGCAATGGATCCAAAAATGTCATAAGGGATTTTGAAGGCAGAGGGTTCACTGTATGACTCACTAATTGGTCTTAAGTTAAAATTTGTTAAAGAAAAAATATAATGTAGATATAACTGTAATCTGCAATATTTAAGTAAAGAATTGCGATACCAAAGCGTTGTCATGACGACATGTCCTATTTATGTGATGTGGGTAATGTGAAAGGACATCGGGATGCCTGTCTATGATCACGTGATTACACTATTGATTTTGAAGACAATTAACATTTGAACCACTTGGTTGCATTGTGGAATCTGATGGAATAATTCGGAATTTTCTCCCACATTGACAGCGTCCGGTCTACAAATCTAGCAGTGGTCGATTTAATAAAACTTCTGCTCAAAACAAAGGAGAGAATGATCTCCAACAACATCAGGTTGCAGCACTCACAGCAAAACCCCAAAACTCCTAATGCAAAAACACAAAGCAGACAAGCACAGAAAGAGACGCATAAGGGACATGGAACGTTAATGCACAACACAGAAACATAAAACACAAAGGACCACACATAAACCAACGAGACCAATGGGCAACTGGTGCCGACTTAGGATGGCCATCTGCCACGGAAGTAGCAGAAGTTGTGGTTATCCTTGATAACGCAACTCTCCCACTTTTCCGATTACGCTTTTTGTCGATGACTAATGAAATGCTAATGGTAAACTGGTATTCGGCAACGATCGGTAAATCTTTGATGTACAGACAAACTCAACTGTAAAATACAAATTGTTTGTAACAGTTGTATCATTTTTAACATTTTCTTTACATTTTCTAATTTATTTGCTTTGCTTCCAAAATATTTAATTACAGTATAAACAAAATTGAAAACGTCTAGATGTACACCACCTTTCACAAAACCCCATATAATGCACATGTTCATCCTCTGATTTCATCTACCAATCATGTGGCCATGTGGTTACTGGTGACCTTAATATCGTCGGTAATATTAAACTTAGGAACCTTCTCGGTAAAGGTCCAAAGTACAGGGAACCCCGTCCCTTCACATAGCGGGAAAGCTCTGGAATAATTATGGATGGATGTGAGGAGAACGCTAGACGGTGGGAAAAAAAGGAGGACTTAGAACTAGTAACATTCTCCGAATGGATGAAATATAACGGAGAATTACTTAAAAGAATAGGGCGTCTTCGGCATTCAGTTAACAACAGACACGAGTCAAGTTTTCATGACCCCGTTGTTGCCAAAGAACTTTCTGATCTCCATGAAAAATATATCATCGTTCCTGTTGACAAAGCGGCTAACAATTTTACTTTCGTTTGCAAGGCGTACTATTTCAAATGCCTGAGAGAGGAACTTGGGTTACACTCAGCACCTGGAAATCCAACATACACACTTGCAAATACATCTGTATCCGAAATACTTGACAATCACAAATCTGTTCTGGTGTCTTTCGGTATTCACACCGATGACTCCGATGGAATTACATTATATCTACTGGATTCCCAAAATGCACAAAAATCCTTACAAGCACCGCTTCATTGCCGGCTCCACAAAACCTTTTTCCATTTTGCTTACGAAAATATTAACTCTCATTAAGCAAGGTCTTCAAACATACTGCGAGACAACTTATTCCAGAAATGGAAATCAATTAAATGTGGATCCTAAAAATTTCTAAGGGACTTTTGGAAAATTTAAAAGTCACCAATTTTAATCATATAACCAGCATAAAGTCTTTCGACTTCTCCAGTCTCTACACTACCACCCCACACCAAAAACTCAAAAACAGACTTGCCAATATTATTCGCAACACCTTTCTTTCAAAAAATGGTAATAGGAGATACAGATACCTCGTCATAGGGCGTGAGGATAATCATTTCGTGAAGGAACAAAATGTATACCGAAGACGATATCATCCGGATGCTGGAGATTTTGATTGACAACATTTTTGTGGTGTTTGGAGGAAATGTATTCCAGCAGATAGTCGGAATCCCCATGGGTACCAATTGCGCCCCACTGCTTGCGGGCTTTTTTTATATTCATACGAAGCTGACTTCATCCAGACCTTGCTCTCGACTGGACGAAAGTACCTCGCACCTTAGTTCAATTTTACCTTCAGATACATAGATGATGTGTTACCCATCAATAATCCGAAATTGAATGACCATCTTCATGAAATCTGTCCTCATGAACTAGAAATCAAGGAATTCATGGCAATCTGAATTCAAATTAAATTCATGAAATTTGTCAAAATTTTGAAGCCAATTTTCTGGGAATCCCCTAATCGCACTGTCGACAAATTTTGTTACATCGATGTCAACTTTTGCTACAGCAATGTAACAAACTGTAATGTGATGAAAAGGTACTTGCACACTATTCATTCAGTTATTATGCGTCCATTACTATTACCTTAACAGTTGTCCATTCTTCATACATAATGCTCTCTCTCTGTCTCTCTCTCTCTCTCTCTCTCTCTCTCTCTCTCTCTCTCTTATATCATTGATAATATTGATGAAAATATTCTTACATTCATTCCTATATAAATCCATACTAAAGGAAAGCGATATAATAACAATTGGCACCTCTAAAAATAGAAAAAGAGATAAATGATATATTTATATATACAAACATAAAATTATTAAAAAGACTGGATATATAAAATGTTATACGAAAATATCAAAAACTTATCATGTACTCTGGGTATTATCATCAATATTTTCATTAAGATAGAATTCATCATTTTGATACATGTTGTATAGAATTACCTTTCTAAGTAGATAAAAAAAGAAAATACAGGATGATAAAAAAGTATCATAAAAATAGACAGATAGATACATATTTCAAAATATTTGCTTGATTAATAAGTTGTAGGTCACAGTCTTAAAAGTAAATAAAAAATGAAATACAGGATGATATCAAAAGTATAGAAATAAATAGAAAGATACATATTTCAAAATATTTGCTTGATTAATAAGTTGTAGGTCACAGTCTTAAAAGTAAATGAAAAATAGAATACAGGATGATATCAAAAGTATAGAAATAAATATTCCGAAATATTTGCTGGATAAATAAGTTGTAGATAGTCTTGGAAATAAATAAAAAGATGAGAAAGAGATCAATGATATATATGAAGATGAAAATGAAATTATACCACATTAGGGCAATATTATTAACACTGCAAGGCAAGCAATTAAAAAGCCACCGAGTTCATTCCGATGCTCCTTTGGGAAATTTGAATGGCTGTACAACACCAGGGGCACATTGAAAGATCTAAAGCTGTCGTTTCATTCTGAGTGTATATTATGCTGCAGAACTGATCAAATGATTGTAAATAAGATGCCTCATTATCCCAGTAGTAGAGAAAGAGTGGTCGTTATTTATAGAGTTGTCATAATTCTACTATTTATAGAATAAAAAAACCCCTAAAACTTTTAACACGTTGTAGATATAAATAGTAACTAACATAATGTACGTTCGAATTCCGTTCTGAACCACTATTAAAGCAACGATCTAAATGAAATTATAAAAACAAAGTTAAATATCTTACAACTTTTAATACAAATATGGATTTTCATCACGATTGGCCGATAGGAGCCTTTACAACCCCACTTTAACATCATAAAGAAAAGGCAAGGATCTTCTACATAACACAATATAACAACATAAGGTAACGGGTCATGGAACATCTGACAAAAAGTAACGACAAAGCTAGATGTATTGCATGAGCAGACATTTTTTAAAAGACACTTTAACCTTTTATTTGCACAAACTTTTATTGCCGCTTCATGTATTTCTTTACAGACACACATGTTCTATCTTTATAAACAGTAGCAACTTTAATATCATAATGTGTTGTGCTCTTTTAAGTGATGGAGATACGTTTCGTATACAGTTTCATTCATTCCATCGCGTATTTATTTATCTTTTCATGATGAAAACCCTTTCTACTATCTTCACAACATTAATTTTGAAATGTTTGACCCAATTGACCCTTCCGAACGCGGGAAAAATTTGAGAAATTCCATGACGTCACAATGCAATTTCGATGTTTGACCGAGGTTCGAAGCTTGTTTGTCCGAGGTAAAAGCATTGTGACGTCACGAAATTTTGCATTTTTTCCCGCAATCGGAAGGGTCAATTCAAGATGCATCCACAAGCTGTTTACTATCTGTCGGTTTTATGCAACTGAAATTCATTATTAACTGACTGTCTGGTGTTCCGTAAAGCACTCTGATGTCATAAGTTCTTGGTTTATATATTACACTATGATGCATAAATCCTCATTTTTTAACTCCGCATTGAACATGTCAAACAATAGCATTTATTACATAGAAAAGCTTAATGATAGGCGTTCATTTTTGTTGCTTTATTTAAACAACGTAGCTTATGAGACGATTTCAGCTTCCACTTTACTAACTTCCCTTTTATGAGTAGCAACATTCCGTCTTCTACTGCTTATGGCGTTTTTGTTTCTCAGCTGATGCGGTAGGCCAGGGCATGCTCCAAATATGAAGATTTCATCATTAGAGCCAGACAGCTTGCACGTAATGACAAATATGGACAATGACCATATCCAAATACACAGTACAAAATCGACAATTCAGGAAATCAAATGCATACAAAATCAGGATAAAACAAGAACCAAAGTAAACAAACAAAAACCTCCACCACAAGCTACTTGTTCAGGTTATATTACACAAAGGCTTAAATCATCATTGAGGAAGTTCATTGGTCGCTACGGGGATATAATAAAACCATATGAGATCCCCCTTTCGAGAGTGATCTGTCACATTCTTCATTGTGATTGAATGGTTGTTATCATCACCGAACAAGACATACTTACCTGATCTGTCCCTAACGAAAAAGTACTATAGTATACTATAGTATACTATAGTATACTTTACTACACAAAACTTTACTATACTATACTATACAAAACTTTACTATACTACACAAAACTTTACTATACTACACAAAACTTTACTATACTACACTATACTACACAAAACTTTACTATACTACACGAAACTTTACTTTACTACACAAAACTTTACTATAATACACAAAACTTTACTATACTACACGAAACTTTACTATACTACACGAAACTTTACTATACTACATGAAACTTTACTATACTACACAAAACTTTACTATACTACACAAAACTTTACTACACAAAACTTTACTACACTATACTACACAAAACTTTACTACACAAAACTTTACTACACAAAACTTTACTACACTATACTACATGAAACTTTACTATACTACACGAAACTCTACTATACTGCATGAAACTCTACTATATTATACGAAACTTTATGAAACTTAACTATACTACACAAAACTTTATGAAACTTAATTACACTACGGGAAACTTTATAACATAAAATGTAACGGCATAGACAATCAGGATGTTTTTTTTATAATGCCTTGTTTACATGAATGCGCATTAGATTTTCGTACATTTGCACTGATAGTCATATATAGTTATAACAGAAATAAAGCTTACGCTCACGCAGCAAGATACGCTCTTTGGGATTTTTTTCACACCACCAAAATATCTAAGTCCCATAACTCCATAAGGACAAATTGGATGAACCTGAAAATCGAAAGGCGGCTTCCTCTTCAAAGTCTGATCACAATGAACAAATATCATGAAAATCTGTTGACGCATATTCAAGTTATTGTGTTCCATGTACCTACATTTTGCCCTTAGCTTAACATGTATGTGCATATAACCCCCCCCCCCACATTACACATATTTCTGGATAATGTGACAAAAAATTTAAGAACCCGTTATATATGTGAAAGAACATCCTTTATACCATGTTATACTTGAAGTATACCAAATTTCAAAACATTTCTACCAGAAATAGATTTTTTAAGAATTTTGAACTATTTTAGTATATTTTCATTATTTCAGTATTTAAAATATCTAAGTCCCATAACTCTGTAACGACAAATTGGATGAACCTGAAAATCGAAAGGCAGCTTCTTCTTCAAAGTCTGATCACAATCTAGAAATATCCTGTAAATCTGTTGACGCATATTCAAGTTATTGCGTTTCATGCGCCTATATTTTGCCTCTTAGCTTAACATGTCCTTCGGAGCTTGAAGTCAAAGAAACCACAGAGACAAATAATTCAGCATCCTATTTGGACATAATGTTGTCCTACGACACTGATGGTCACATGAACACCTCACTCTATGACAAACGTGACGACTTCAATTTCAGCATTACAAACTTTCCTTTTCTGAGTAGCAACATCCCTTCATCGCCTGCTTATGGCGTGTTCATATCTCAGTTGATACGCTATGCCAGAGCAAGTACCAAATATACGGATTTTGTTCTGAGAGCTAGGCGTCTTTCAGATAAGCTTCTCAGTCAGGGATATGTTTGTGACCGACTAACATCGTCACTGAGGAAGTTCTACGGTCGATATGGGGAACTCGTCATACACTATGATGTTCCACTCTCAAGAATGGTGGATGATATTCTGTCATAGACCATTTGAACCATCCAACCAAAGATTGTACTCTATATCTTCCAAAATGGAAGTAACCGGATGTGACAGTTCTACCGAATTGAAGCGACGGGTGTTGCATGCAAGCAGGAGATGCTTACTCTTCCTGGGCACCTGGTCTCACTCCCATATCGGGAGTTCGCTTCTTTTCATATGGTGGAGGTTTTTGTTTGTTTGCTTTGGTTCCTGTTTTGTCCTGATTTTGTATGCCTTCGGTTTCTGATTTTTGAATTATCGATTTTGTGCTGTATACAGGGATATGGTCATTATCCATATTTGTCATGTATGTGCATATAACCCCCCCCCCCTCCCATTACACATAATATCTCGGTTATGTAACCAAAAAATTAAAAACCCGTTACATATGTCAAAGAGAATCCTTTCTACCTTAAGTATACAAAATTTCAAAACATTTCGACCAGAAATAGATTTTTGAAATAATTTTTAACTATTTTAGTATATTTTCACTGTATTTTAGAATATCTAAGTCCCATAACTCTGTAACAACATATCAGATGAACCTGAAAATCGAAAGGCGGCTTCCTCTCTACAGTCCAATCATAATGTATGAATATGATGAAAATCTCTTGACGCATATTGAAGTTATTGCGTTCCATGCGCCTATGTTTTGCCCTTGGCTTAACATGTTTGTGCATATAACCCCCCCCCCCCTTCCCATTACACACAATATCTCGGTTATGCGACAAAAAAATTAAAAACCTGTTTCATATATCAAAGAACATCCTTTCTTCTTGAAGTATACAAAATTTCAAAACATTCCGACCAAAAATAGATTTTTAAATAATTTTAAACTATTTTAGTATATTTTCACTGTATTTTAAAAATCTAAGTCCCATAACTCTGTAACGACAAATCGGATGAACATGAAAATCGAAAGGCGGCTTCCTCTCTACAGTCCAATCATAATGTATGAATTTCATGAAAATCCGTTGACGCATATTCAAGTTATTGTGTTCCATAGGCGGACGGACAGACGGACGGACAGACGGAGGGACTTCGCCATACCATAATACGACCCGTCAACTGACGAGCGTATAAAAAGTAGAATTTATGCCCAATTATTGTATTTCTAATAAGTTTCGTCTAGGCTTTTAGAATTTTCAGAAAGGCTGATACAAAGCTTGGCATTTCATCATTATGAGATTAAAATGATGTCATAGTACAACGTTACTTAAGTCAAGAGGTACTGTGCAATGCACATTAAATAAGATAGCGTATTTGGCTTCGTATTCTATGATTTGAGGTCCAAGGGTTTTTAATAATATCAAAGTATGGTATATACTGTAGAATCATTATATATCATATATGCATGTGCCAGATTTTATGCAAAATAGTTTCGCTTTGCATTCGCTCGACAAAATCTAATGTGTAGTTGATCTGCACAAAACCTCACAGAAATGTGTCTTAAAGCTGTACCATCATTCCAAATCTACAGAGCATGGGGAATTATTACATGATCAATATTTTTTATTACACAACTTCTTTGTAGTACATTTTTTAATATGCATAGTGTCTGAAATTAGACAATGATCATCGAACTGATGCAAGCCCCTCCCCCTCACCCCCCCCCCCCCCCCCCAAGTTTCTGAGAATAAATTACTTTCAAACAAATATGCTTAAGTTTCTAAAATTGAATATGAATTCAGTAAGTGAAATACATTTGAATTATGTAACACAAAAGATAGGTAGGCTTTGTTTACATCATGGTATATCACAATAGTGAATAACAGTCAGAGGCAATTCGAGTTACAAAACGTTAACATTACCACGAGAATATCTTAAACGAAGCTATCTCCCATCAATCATATTCCATATCAAATTCTTGTAAAATATGATTGTGAGTACTCAGTTAACCTTGCTTTTTTCTCACTTTTATCCAATTTCTCGTCGATGTCCTTCTCAAGTTTGGGACGTCTAAATATAGAAGTCCAAGACACTCCATATCTATGTTAGGAGTACTGGGTGGGCAAGACCAGAGCATATTTTCAAGAGTCCCGGGGAAGAGGGGTTGCAGCGAAAGCGATGAAAAGGAGCGGGTCCAGGGTAACAAGCATATAGGAGGTATCCCCAAAGCCGGATCCCAAAAGAATTATTGAGTATCGAGCGGGAGGGGAGGGGGGGGGGGGTAACGCCTGATTCTGTAGGTAGGGATACGGGGGCCTTTCACAGCGGTGGTTCAAATGAAATCATGATATTATGTCTGATTTAAAATTAGAAAAAAATGTGTACTAGTACATTCAAAGCATTCATGTATACATGTAAATCTAGTTTTTTCAAAGTAACATTCACTTGTCGATCATCAACTGCTTAGAGGAGGTTGTATTGATCTACTAATTATATACGTTAGAGAGAGAGAGAGAGAGAGAGAGAGAGAGAGAGAGAGAGAGAGAGAGAGAGAGAGAGAGAGATAACTTAGATGCGAAGCGAATAAAGATTAAAAACAATAAAGAATAAAAACAAGACTATACAAGGACTTTGAAGTATACACATGTAGTCCACAGAGTCCGGAGTGGGAGAGGGGGTTCATTATATAATTTTAGAAAATATATATATGCAAAAATAAGCTTCGATGATATTTTCAAATCCAAGGGATATTGAGGGTGTCCAACATACCACCTCTAGATCCGCGCTTACATTAGATGAATGGGGTCTTACATACCCCCTCTAGATCCGCGCTTACATTCGCGATGAATGGTACATGTATCGATCTCTTTTACTTACCCCGTTGTATATTCGAAAGGTATTCCGTACATGTACGATTAATGCTTTCGAATTATCGGTATCTTCAATGTCACATAAACCGTTTAATCTTTCACCGCATATATACAATAATCCACAATTTATTGATATTATTAATATATGTATTATTATTATAATTTTAAGTATTAAAGGTGATTAAATAGAAAATGTTAACATATTGTGTTTTTTTAAGTATTTCAATAAAATCAATTATTCATCTATTTAAGATTTTTCGAAGGATAAGTTGGTGACAACAATACATGGGCGGATATGTACGTCCCTAGATTTTGTTTCAAGGGGGGTTGCAACCCGGGTCAGGGGATCCAGAGTATAGTATCTTCATGTACATTATAAAATAAAACGGGTATGGTATGGTATGGTTTATTTGCAAACAGTCATTAAGGCCCATAAGGCTAAAGCATACAAACAGTTACAATGTAATAAAGCGTATTTGAAACACTGTGAGTAGCCACAATAATAAATATGTATGAGAAAAAAAAAATGGAGGGAAAAGTTATTTCTTATGAATGAAGAAAACAGTAAAAGGAAAATAATTCTTATAAAATGTTCTTGTACAAGTGGTGGAGGAAGAATGACATTGGCCATATTGTGTATATGCAAACAAGCATCACAAGATATATACAACAATAAATGACGATATTATGACGAATTATAAAGATAAATTAAGAATTATGAAAATTTAAGAAAATAAAACGGGTAAACATGAGGATTTTTGCGGGCAATTCCTGGTCCCGGTAACTGAGCTGCGTTTGTAGGTGTAGAGAATGTCGAAGAATTATATTGTACATCGTTTGCTAAAACTGAATCATGTTCGAATACTCTCAAGAGGAATCTATTTGTCAATTTTTTTTTCAATTTCTCGGAAGGCCCGGACTCCCATCGATAGGAGGAACATCCTCCCATATCCTCCGGCCTCACAATTTTCAATAGCAAAGTATATGTACCCAACCCAAATAAACATTTTATCTGAAATTCTATTTTCATCTATCTTGAACTCCCTCCGCTTACTCGATACATGTATTTCCCTGATCTCCCACAGCACGAAAATTCGAGTTTCCATATTTTGGAAACCACCTAGAAACTGCATAGAAACCGGAGTTGACAGTTTCCAAGTGGTTTCCAAGGCATGGAAATCCGGATCACGTAGTTTAATTCCACCAAGATTCCATTTTTGAAACTTGGTTGAGTGGTTTCCATTAGGTTCCATTTTGTAAACTACTAATCAAACTTTAACACAGAGTGAAGAAAACTTTATTTATTTCTACTTCGATTTGGAGGAGGTGGAATTTTGTCGACTAGCGGTCGCCATTCCGTACGGCGACTTTGCCTCACATACATACCATAGCGGCAGGGTGATATATTTATTTATTTATTTATTTATTTATTTATTTATTTATTTATTTATTTATTTATTTATTTATTTATTTTTTAATTCATTTAGTTTCTTGTTTCTCTTATACGTATATTTTAAAAGAAACAAATAGATAACTGAAATATGCAACAATATACGTTTTGTCAATACCAATTAAAACAGAATTTTAGTTGGGAAACGGATTGAGAAATCAAAAAAAATGTAGTTCCTACCTCAATTTGTGCATAAATGTCATATTTTTCCTATTCCTTTTCTATATCAGAGACAAAATATATTTTCGCAGGTATTTATTTTAGTTTTCTAGTCAAATTCCTGAAAATTTGACTATGAATCGTCTTGTACATCAGTGGCAAATTTAGGGGTGTGGAGGGGGCTGCCCGTCCCCCTCTTTTCTCCCCAAGCCCTATATTGTAGGAATAGCAAATTTTCCTCTTGAACCTTCTCCTCCTCCTCAAAGCTAGATGACTCTTGATCTGCATATATAACTACGGTATCATTCTAATTTATGTATTTTACTAATAACAAGGACTTATAAACACTTTTAAAGTCAACACGATTCAGCATTAATGTTTATTAAGACATTTATAGAAAAAAAATCTGTAAAAATCAATACATGTACGCAAAAACTAATTCAATAGAGCTATAGCATTAGCGAAGGGCTATGTATACCTTTTGAAAAGGTCACAAATACCAGTTACGTAACGATTGACCCCATGTAAATTGCATGTCAATTGGAGTCGGGGGAGGTGCGGGGGAGGTGTGGGGGAGGTGCGGCCGCGTACTTAGTTTGTTTTGACAAGTACACAATCACTGATCATGCTGATGCATGCAACTTCGGCATGTCAATTATGCAACGCTATGCAGGTTCTATCACAGAGAGAGAGATAGAGAAAGAGAGGGGGTCAAGCCTGAGTTTTTTTGTTTTATATTCAGCGCCAAACCGATAGAAAATGACTCGGCAAGTAAAGAAAAAGTCCAATTAAAACATCCCATCTCAGAAAATGTCTCTAAATTCTTGCAGTACCTAATGAATCGAATGAGACTGAGCTTATGAATAAATAAAACGAAATTAAACAACTAGTTATCCCTTTCCTTAATCGGAAATCTTCATAAACATCATTCAAATCTTGAAGGCGGATCTAGAAAATAGGTTGAAAGAGGATTCCGGACTTTGTGAAGAGGAATATAAAAACAAAACCATAAACTATAAATAAAAAAAACAAAAAAAAAAAAACCTGTTGAAGCCCTTTTATGATTTATATATATGTACAACTGGCAAGCGAGAGCACAGGTCACCGAAAATTGGAAAACTGTAAGGAGATACTTTTTCTATGCTCCATATATATATACCGTCCTTCAGTGACCCCTACATTATGTTCAATGGCGGGGGGGGGGGGGGGGAGGGGGGGCTGTATGATGTCAGTCATAAAAGGTGGCGAGTAAAATAGAAAGCGTGAAATTTTACTTCAAAAATATTGTCAAACAAACAAAAAGAAAAGGAAAGAAAAAAAGGAATATATGGTAAATTAAAGAAAGAAATCGGACAAATTCAAGTTTTGGAGTAAAAGGTGACGTCTTTTTTTTTGATTTACCATATATACGTCATCTAAATCTTCCAAAGTCGATAAAACCAATCAGATTCAGAATATATAAAAGGCTAGTTTTATAAACAGCAATTTTTCATTATCATGGTTATTTTCAAGTATCTCATTCAAATATAGAAAGTAACCCCCCCCCCCCCCCCCCAATTTACCTTATTTATCAATTTTGTACTGAGAATCAGATAAAATACGTAAAATAATAATAATAAAAATATCAGAAAACTCGGGATTCACCACACTCGGTCCCGGCCAGCATATTTTCTAAGGCCAAAAGACAGAGATCATATTTTGGAAATAGTATATATACATGTACATGAATTCGTAAATTATGAGTAACCGGCGATCTCTGGTAGAGGGTTGGACACTGTCACAGCCTGTCGGAAAGAGGAGATGGGATGGTAGGTGGGATTTGATTCCAGCCTGTTTAAGAAAAAAAAAAAAAAAAACAAAAACAAAAACAAAAACAAAAAAAAGAAAGAAAAAAACGTAACGGGATTTACTTTTGGGAAAATTCAAAATATGTCTCCCACTTTTAGAAAATCTGCCCAGAGTAGAAAACAGTGGCGGATCCAGCGCCCCCTTTGCCGGGGGGTCAAGGGGCGAATTTTGCCGATTTATACTGAAAATGGGCAAAAATATACCTGTTTTTGGAAAATTTGGGGTTAGTGCCGGGGGGAGGGCGGGCGCCCCCTCCGCTCCTCCCTGAATCAACCACTGGAAAATGATAATGGTATATGATACCTAGAGTTGATACAGTCTTTTTGTGTTGAACCCCCCCCCCCTCCCCCCTTCGCATTTATTTATACGTTGTACAGGTCTAGGATTCTCACGTTCTCTCTCTTATCCATGCGGACCTTGAGTCCCGAGGTGGGGATGGGGTCGATACAAAGGATTGGGTATCGAGGTGGATTTCTCTTAATTTTGACATATCAGTTCCCATTGTACTCCAAATAGCAGAGGGAAATACTAGAAATAAATTGAAGAAAGAGAAGACATTTTGGAACGAATTGTACGATGACGAAGTCGAATAATAAAAATTATTAGAAGAAAGAAGATTAGGCAAGCCTGCTGGTATGCTTGATCTGAAATTATACTAACTGACCATCGTATTTTTAATAAGCCCAATTATGAATACGATTGCCGAGTAATTGCTGCGATTTTTTACAGTTGCATAGACAACATAGGTAGCTCGAATTTCCTTTTACATATGACACATAACACAGTACAGTTGTTTCACATGTTATATGTGTGCATTTAGATGTCACATTTTTTTCACATTTGACAACCATGTAGAAAATTATGAAAGAATGGGTATTCATACTGTTACCTTGAAGTTCATTACTTATTTAGTCCTTGCATAAATAAGCTGCGAGCCTATACTTGCAGGCTACAAAATTCTCTTGTTCCACTCTCGACTTATTAGGGCTGTAACGAATTAACTCACGGTACGATGTGAATCACTCTATTTGCTTTCGATGTGATTCGTATCTCAAGTCTTTGATTTCTGACTATAAAGGTGAAATCACACTTAAAAATGGGTTTTGAGCACTCTTACATTGAATTTTCTACAGTTATAAAAGAATAATCCCAATAAGAGAGCAATACTACGACGTGTCAATCACCTTAATATATCTTGAATTACTTTAATATCTTTAATGTACGTGTTTTTCAAATGAATCGAAAAAGCTCAATATGGAGACAATGGGGTGTTGTGAATCAAACCGTTAACAAGAACTGTGGTTAATTGAAAACCATGGTGAATATTTGCAGCACTACAACATATACATGATACTTTTATAATATCACAGTACAGTCATTACTATGTTATAGACAAACAGGATATATTTTGGTGTACAGATCAGTTTGTATATAGATCTACAAGCATTGTGTCTTCCCATTTTGATGTCATACTTCTATTTCAACTAAATCTTGCCTCTCAATAGTTGAAATGTCTTTTTCATAAAAATTCAATCTTAAACTATTTTGCTTTATAATCAATTATCATGAATATTGAGAGTCATATCATGATTATTGAGAGTCATAATCTATTATAAGAATCGAAAGCAATGATTGAGCAATAATCGATTATTAGCGATGATTCTAGTAGTACACCAATAATAAATACCAAATAGTACTATTGTTGATACAGAAAAACAAATGTATTCATATCTTTGTTTCATGGACTATTTTCTTTAAATAGTGTCATTTTGAAATTTTCACTTTAAATTTTATGTGAAATAAAACAAAATACTAAATGATACTGTACTAATATACTTTTAAATGACTACATGATACTTTATGATACTTAACTACACTATACTACACAATACTTTACTATACTACACTATACTACACAAAACTTTACTTTACTACACAAAACTTTACTATACTACACTATACTACACAAAACTTTACTTTACTACACAAAACTTTACTATACTACACTATACTACACAAACCTTTACTATACTACACGAAACTTTACTATACTACACAAAACTTTACTATACTACACGAAACTTTACTATACTACACGAAACTTTACTATACTACACAAAACTTTACTATACTACACTATACTACACGAAACTTTACTATACTACACACAAAACTTTACTATACTACACAAAACATTACTATACTACACGAAACTTTACTTTACTACACATGTAGTATAGTGTAGTAAAGTATACTATAGTATACTATAGTTTACTATAGTATACTATAGTATACTATAGTACTTTTTCGTTAGGGGTACATCAAAATGTACATCGAGACAATCACCAAATTTGACAGGTTTCCATAGAGCTGTTGCGACGGATGCTGTGTGCAATCAGGAAACGCTGACTCTCCCCGGGCACCTGGTCTCACTTCAGAATGTTGTTAATTCCGGGTTCGCAGCCATTCCGATGGGAATTCTTACGATTTGGCCTTGCCTATTCGACTTTGAGACTGAATAACTGTTAGGTACGTCTTTGATGTTTATAATAAGATTACCTTGCTCCGTAGACTGTGCCTTTTTTGTATGAAGACTGCTGTTATACCATTTTCATGAATGGTGTAAACTTCTTTGGTCTATTAAAAATTCAGGGGATATGATTGACATAATGAAATCAAGAAAGTTTCAAGGAAATACGATTTCTTCATACGACTTTTCTAATATGTAAACTACGCCTCCTCACGACAAAATAAACGACCGATTGTCCAAACGCATAGATTGGTGTTTTGATCGAGAGGGGAACATTTATATTTCTACATCTGAATCAAAGGGTATTTTTTCTGCTACAGAATATAAATCATACAAATCATGGACAAGTGGTGGCCCGTGCATTGCCTTGTACCTCTTGGACAACATTTATGTTAGATTTGGTGAGAATAGAGAAGACATGACCCCTACCACCTGTCCTCTCTGAATGTCAGTCGGATTCCTCGGGTGATAACATACAAGAGCTCGCTACAGCCGGCAGAGCACGGATTGTATTACGTACGCCCTCTTTTTATATCCATTTACATATTCATCTGTGCTGCTTAGGCCCCTGCGTTTTGCGGTCTTGTTTGTGTGTGGTCATCTGGCAGTGAGGAGGTTTATTTACACCACAATTGTACGTTCTTCGAGGCTTCTGGGTAATCGGAAAAGTGGGAAGGTTGTGCGCACGTAATCTAGGGTAACCACACCATCTCACTCCCATATCGGGAGTTCGCTTCTTTTCATATGGTGGAGGTTTTTGTTTGTTTGGTTTGGTTCCTGTTTTATCCTGATTTTGTATGCCTCGTTTTCCGATTTTCTGAATTATCGATATTGTGTTGTATACAGGGATATGGTCATTATCCATATTTGTCATCTGCTATTTTCGTGGCAGATGGTCGTCCTAAGGCGGCATCAGTTGCCCATATGTCTCTTTGTTTTAGGTGTAGTCATTTTCATGTTTCTATGTAATTTGGTGTTCCTTGTCCCTTTTGCGTCTCTTTCTGCGCTTTTCTACTCTTTGTTTTTGCATTGGGTGTTTTTGAGGTTTTGCTGTGGATGCTACAACATGGTGTTGTTGGAGATCCCCTCCTTTGTTTAGTATCAACTTGATATTTTGTCATTTTACCTTCGTTATGTAATCCTTCATTTTTCATTCAAATTCGATTAGAGATATGATAATTAAGGGATAAATGATTCAACGAACAAAAACGTTAAAACTATTTAAAGCGTTGTATATTTCAAAATATTCAAATAAGTTGTCGATATTATTAAAAGTACTTAAAAAATAAAATACAGGATGATATCAAAAGTAGATAAATATATATTCCGAAATATTTGCTGGATAAATAAGTTGTAGATAGTCTTGAAAATAATTAAGAATATTAATGAGAGATCAATGATAAATATGAAGATGAAAAAGAAATTATACCACATTAGGTCAATATTATCGACACTACAAGGCAAGCAATAAAAAGAACTACCGAGTTCATCATTTGGTATTACACCGATGCTCCTTTGGGAAATTTGAATGGCTGGACAACACCAAGGGCGCATTGAAATACCTAAATCTGTCGTTTCATTCTGAGTGTATATTATGCAGCAGAACTGATCAAATGATTGTAAATAAGATGCTTGATAACTAAAAAAAAATACACGATGATATAAAAGTATAGATATAAATATCTCAAATTATTTGCTTGATAAATAGTCGTCGATAGTCTTAAAAGTACATAAAAAGATCAAATATAGGATGATATCAAAATTGTATAGATAATTATATCGAATATTTGCTGAATGATAAATTGTAGACACATTCTTGTAAATAATCAAAAAGATTAAAAAAGAGAGATCAATGATATATATGTATATGAAGATGGACATTGACTGAGTATTGAACGTGGTTGATTTTACCCCTTTTGTGCAGCTTGTATATGAAGGTGAACATATGATAATTCCAAAATGTTGTCAATATCATACAAAAGGAAATAAACACAGCAAAACAAGCGATAAAAACGGTACCGAGTTCCTCACTGAGCTGTTGCACTGACTTAGTTTCCTGACTTCGGAAGAATGTTCCGTACATGAATTTATGCGTACTGTTTGCTCCTCTGGGAAAGAACAAATCAACGTCAAGTTGTCCATACTGAATGGCCGGATAACAATTTTTAAGCAATTCGTTGACCCAACCTGGGTCACTTTGATATATTTATATCTGTCGTTAAGAGGTAATAATACTCCATTGCCGAAAGACGTAATCGTGTTCTTTTCCGAGTCCAGTAAATCTATAATCGGTCCACTCGAACAGCAAGTTAACTCTAGGATGCCACCCTCACATGGATGTCGCTCTATGTCCATGCTAGATACTGAGGCATCTGAAACTATCAATATATAAACAACTTAGTTTGTTTGCGAGCCGGAGATGCTTACTCCGTCCAGGCACCTCATCACATCGCCCTTTTGTATGTAAAATTTTGATGTAACATTGCTGATAAAGATTATTGGATTCTGATATTGTCCGGTGCTTGATGTTCAAGATTTAAAGAAGAAAAACTAAAGCTACAAGGGGCCTGCAAAGGAAGGGGTGGATTGGTAGTGTCTATGGATAAGAAACAAAAAGTTATTTAAAAAGGGGGTAAATCGGCACTTTTACATATTTCATAGGGGATTGGGTTACCTGAAACCTCCTCCTACCATTGCTCCACCGTGGAGATAGATAGCATCTGAAATTCAAATAAAAAGGTAACTCCTAGTAATTAATAAAAAGTTCATACCTTTTAATAGAAAAACTGAAAGTGAAAGAACAATCAAAGAATCGGTTACTTCCAGAGGTTGAACGCTTCGATAACGACCATTGATAAACATCACTGTTGTATGTAATAGCCGAACACATCATGTAAGATTATTTAAAGAACCAACGATTTATCTAAATTTGAAGACAGCCAACACACCTAATATAAAAATAGCGACATAAAACTCCAGTTCACGTAAATAGCTATCATAGTAAGAAAGATAACTCCATATATTGACTTGCAACAAAATACATGTAGATATACAGGTGGGAAATAAATGTATTTTCGTGAAATCATGGTATGAGAAGGGTATTTTACATGTAAATGATTTTTACAACAGCGACGGATTTCCTTTTAAATATGAATGAGTTTGAATTGCAGAATAGCATAAAAGTAAACTATCTGACATACCAAGGAATTATCAAATTCATAAACAACGATATGCGTAAGAAAAAATCGAAACTAAACCCAGAAAAGCGGAAACCCTATTCCAGAAAATTTGAAAATAATATCGACTACAAAATGCACGGGTTCTATTTTAAAGGGATATAACTCCAACGGGTATTAATAGATGGAATGAAATATTCGATATACACCACGATGAATTGAGAACAATATTTATTCTTCCATTTAAAGCTGTAGACCCTGTAATCGTCAAAAATTGGATCAAATTTAATTTGTAGAATACATATGTACTTTCCGTTAATTACAAAATTTTAGCACTGAAGCCCTCCAATATATAAAAATATAAAGATAATTTATTGTAAGTATTTCTGGCTTACAATGTTTACAACGAAAAGGGAAAACTCCGAAGTTACGCATGCGCATTACCTTGATTATGAATTGGAAATAATAACGACATACATGTATATTATTCAATTTAATATAGGGTAAACCGTAATAAGGGTAGATATTCACAGATTATTTAGTAGGTAGTTAACAAACTTTCAAACCTTTGCAGATTGATGATTAGAAAGCTTCGTGAGATAAAGCTAACCTTTTATGACATGACTTTATTGATAAATATTGTGTTTGTAAACATTATAAATTCGATGGCTAACACGCATGAATAAAAGACGCTATATTTATATACCTAGGAAAGTGAACGTTTTGTACGTTTCTTTACCCAAAGAAACGAAAATGATGAAATTAGATAATATACTCCATTTTCTAGAAGATACAGGGTATACATCTTTAAAGATTTTACACGCACAATAATGAGATGGTTTCAGTACCGTATCAATAATCACATTCTTGGTACAAACAAAATTGTATACAAAATGGTAAAAACTTCGTCACCATATTGTTATTTTTGGATTGCAGTAAAGTCTCAAAATTTCTTAAAGATTTTAAAATATACTGCTCATCAAAAGATATCAATCTGTCTATTATTAATGCGAAAACTTTCATCTTTTGGGAAAACCGATAGCAATAAAAAGTGTATAAATAATGCTTTGGTTGCCTTAAAGTTTTATATCTACAAATCTCGCTGCTTAAAACAAAATTTATCTCTTCAACATTTTCTATACGAGTTAAAGAAGGTCCTGATGATAATCTCAACAGCACTAACAATAGAGCACCAAACTGAGCATCGACGGACCCCTAGTAAGCTAGAGGTGGGACCAGATGCCCGGGAGGAGTAAGAATCCCCTGTTGGCTAGCTGCACCGCCGTCGATGTTCACGCACGAAAATGAAAGTATATTAAAAACATGCACTGTCTGTGGTTCTGCCTATATAGAAAGTGCTATGGCGAGAATGTCAGGGAAAAATATTCAAAACACTTACTGTCAAACCCCTCGCGGGGAACTTATTTACGAGCTCCACACGGCAAAGGGCATAAGTGTGACACAAATGAGTTAAAGAAGCTCCTGACGATAATCTCAACAGTACTAACAATATAGCAACAAATTTACAAATCACTGAGATGTGTTGCAATTAAACATAAAAATATACAGCCCTTTAACGAACAGGGCCTTTATAGAAAACCTTTGAATCTTCTCTCTCTCTCTCTCTCTCTCTCTCTCTCTCTCTCTCTCTCTCTCTCTCTCTCTCTCTCTCTCTCTCATAAAAAACCAACTATCAAATATATAGTTGTATTATCACGCTTATGACTATTAAGAAATATTTTACATTATGCAATTAATTTTGTGTTGATATGATTGATAGTTGAAAAAAAATACTAGTGGCTAGAAGCCCCTTAGTTTGACATTCGATATGTAAATTTTCTCAACAATCTGCTGAGAACATTTTTTTTAAAGAAATAATCTGCCGTAAGTAAATCAATACGTAATTTTCGGGATACTGCTCCGCGCTTCGACTTTTTACATATTTACATCGATTGTTAGGCATCGCCCACTTCCGGTTTATAGAAAATATGGTCAGAGACAACCAAACCATTTTCCATAGGCCGTAATGTTAACGAAATGCCTTATACCGTCTATACTAACATTGCTGGCCATGCATGTTTTATACCGATTTTTCATTGATTCAAGCTTTATACGAAACTAAATAAAGAAATATAACATGACCTGCTCTTTTTCGCGCTATTTGCGTCACAAGGTACCCCGCAGAGAATTTTCAAATTTTCCCGCGCCCGTCCCCTTTAGCGGATCGGGAGCTAGGGGAAAAAATCCGGGTATCGAAATTTTAATTGCACTTATTTTTTACTTATATATATATCATATTCCAACAATATACCAAAAGAAAATATAATTGATAGCCAATCACATCTTCTGTCACATTTTTAAATAGCAGGCTCCCTCACCCTACAGGTTTTTCTTCAATCAGAACCGGCCTTTTAGTGGTCTCTGACCATATGTCGAAAAACGCTGATATTGACTTTGAATCGCGGCAAGTACCAGCTCTGAAGGACGTTTTGTGTAGAAAAAGAATTAATTCCTCGATTAACTTAAAGAAACATTTGATTAAATTATGTAAGCTTGATGTAGATATAGAATTAGAGGATCAAAATGGAGATGAAGCTCAGAAACATGTAGCTTTTGATACACAGAGAAGAACCGTGAACAACATCGTTTTAAAGGCCGGCGGGGGACTATATAAGGGGACAGGTAAATTTTCTGTCATTTCTTCACTGACTGCTATAGGGTTAACATCTCTTATTGGTATCTGATTGGTTCCCTTTAGTCCTTTTACCCCTATCAATTTTTGATTGACAGCTTAAAACAGATGATACTCGGGTAACCCATTAGCATAATAAAGGATTACCTGTCGGTTTGTCTTTGATGTAACACGACGCTCGCAGACGGCGTTGTCTTCAAAGACGGTTTGCCACGCCTATCAAGCTTATGTCATTCAGGTATACCTATTAACAACCGGGTGGTTCTCAACGTCGGCCTTTAAGGAAGGTTGATGAAATTGAACCGAGTGAATGGTCGTATGACTTTTAAAGTGTTTGCCTGATATAGAAATTGCTGATGTTTTTGTTTGGCTGTTAGGCTCAGGGTGGACCCAGGAACGTTTGAAATGTTACAGGTATGACAATGGGTACAAATTGTTTACAAATAACCACATAGGTAAAGTTTGCCTTCACAAGATTCCAAATACAGACTGTGTCTATATCAAATGTGAAACTGTGCCTGAGAGGTATGAATATAGCATTGATTTAAAACGAGTTATGGGCCGTTTTTGGCTACCCAAAAGTAGAGCTCGGATTGCATGAACGCGCGTTTGTGATTGGCTAATATTCACATGAGAGAATGTACATAAGATAGACTTTCACCTCGTATATTGATTTCAAATTAATTATTACATGAACAGAAATGATATGGGTTTTCTAATGAGGGGTACCTATCAAATTTTAATTTTTCACTTTTTTATTCATTCTTAATTTATAGGATGAAAAGCAACAGTAACCCCCATTTTTTATTACATCAAAAGGTTCTGTCTTATGATAAATGACTCATCATCGCCTATTTTCACAGAAGTATGGAAGCCCAACTGGGATTACCCTTATAATGGAAGTCTATGGGAAATTTTCGGGATTTCAATTTCCTTCTTGATATCTGAGACCAGACAGAATGCCACCCCATACCAAACATTGTTTCTGCTAGGGATAGAAGGAAACATACACTCCGGTGGATGTGCTTGCGTAGCGTAAGTATACATGAAGTAAATAATATGAGTCGTTGTATTGAATTGTCATTGAATTGTAAATTTAGTTTCTGAATTACTATAAATCATATTGAATTTAAAGACGTTCAACATTTGAACAACTTCGTGAGTGTCACTGCTGGTGGACTAAGAGTCCCCGAGGGCACATGTAGCTAAGTTCGATCAACTTTGGTTGACCGTCTGTCTCTTCAACGCATTTGAAATTTTCTGTTAAAAACTTTCTTGAAATTTCTAAAACGTGGGTCCAGTAGCATCATATCCCACCCATTCTGTTACGTCTTTTGGTACATTTTTGGACATAATCATTTTCAATCTTTATGGCCATATTACATAATTTAGACTGAGGATCACTGACGAGGGTTTAGTACCCGAAACGTGCATGTCTGGTCCATGCTGTAAATTTATCAGGTTTTAAATGATGCTATTGAATTAAGAGACGTTTAACATTATACATGCAATGATGTGTTTGAAAACAATGTTTTCTGTACCATATATGACAGACTTTTGATAGTATATATGATAACAAGTATTTCATTATTTAACTATTGCTGCATCATAGGATTAAGAATTCATGCAAAATTTTTTTTCACAATGATGATGATTCCTGCAAACATTGCACAGCGCTTTTGTTTGCTCTTTTATCTTTCATCGAAAGACAAAAAGACACACACAGGAAGGGATGTAACGATACACTTGATCACGATACGATACGTATCACGATACAAGGCTCACGATACGATACGTATCACGATACACTTTTCTATCCAATCCAACACTCACATATTCCTTGACTCCATACAAAAAACTTAACATACTTGTATCAATTTAGTCTTAACAGGATAAAGAGGGCCCTCACAAGTTACATGGTGATGGGGATATACTAGTAAATGATACAGAAAAGCTACTGTATCGCGATACGAGTACGAAAGATATATCGTTACACCACTACACACAGGTCGGAACAGATGTGTCCTGTGCATGGGATTAACCGTCAAGAAGACTAGCCATTCTGAGGCATGCTCTGGATTTAATTTATTTCTTACTTTTTACTTCTTTGAGTTCTAGTTTAATGTTCGGGATAATATTCAAAGAGATATTATTTGAAACTGAAGTGATTAAATGTAGTTTGTGAATTGAATAAAATATTTTATTATTTGATAGTTTCTAGATTAGGGCACATATAGCCAAGTTATATCACCTTCGGTTGATCGTTTCTTCAACGAATTCGAAAATTTCTGTTATCAAAATTTCTAAAACGTGGGTCCTGTAGCATCATATCCCATCCATCCTGCTACGTCTTTCGGTACATGTTTGGACATAGATTCTTTCACACTCTATTAAAACTATTTAATGCTCTAAATTACAAACAGATACAAATGCTAGATTAAAAAGATAAGCTGGCATAAAAAGACCAAAGATAAAATTGAAGAAAAATACAGAATTATATTTCCACTAACAGTTTTCCATTCGCAATACATAAATACATGCTCTCTCTCATGAAATATGAATTTCTCATATACATTCCGATAGAAATCCATACGACAGAAAAGCAATATATTTACAATAGGCACTTTTAAAATGATAGCAAAAAATGACAAAACAATAGATCAATGCTATATATACTGTATGTGAACAATAATATGTCATGTAAAATCTAATACAAAAATATCAAATACATTTTTAAAAAATTAAACTTTACTTGTTGGCGTGAGGGGGTCCCAGGAGCAGGGGGAAATCGGAGTACCCGGAGAAAAACCCCCTGCAGAGGCCTGGGTTGGGGACCACCTACCCTTCCACATAAGACCCTTTGCCGAATCTGAGATTGGAACCCGGGACCTTAGAGGTGAGAAGCACGCGCTACCACTGCGCTAACCCGGCCATTAACATAGGAAGAGGGAACATACCAGAGGGAATACGTAGAAAGGAGGGGATCTCAAACATAAGTACAAGGAACATACCCGAGGGAATACGTAGAAAGGAGGAGATCTCAAACATAAGAAGGGGGAACATACCCGAGGGAATTCGTAGAAAGGAGGGGATTTCAAACATAAGAAGAGGGAACATACCCGCGGGAATACGTAGAAAGGAGGGGATCTCAAACATAAGAAGAGGGATCATATCCGAGGGAATACGTAGAAAGGAGGGGATCTCAAACATAAGAAGAGGGAACATACCCGAGGGAATACGTAGAAAGGAGGGGATCTCAAACATAAGTATGGGGAACATACCCGAGGGAATACGTAGAAAGGAGGGGATCTCAAACATAAGTATGGGGAACATACCCGAGGGAATACGTAGAAAGGAGGGGATCTCAAACATAAGTATGGGGAACATTAGATGTGAGAAGCGAACAAATACATGTGTTCTGAGTATTATCTTCCAACATCTTCATTAAGATACAATCCGCCATTTTGATACATGTTGTATAGAGTTATCTTTCTTTGTAAATAAAAAGATAAAATACAGGATGATATCAAAAGTAGACAGATTATTATTTGGAAATATTAACTGGATTCTTAAAAGTACATCAAAAGATCGGCAGGATGATATCTGAAGTACCTATCAGTTATTAAGTCTCAAAGCCGAGGCAAGGCAAAATTATTAGAATTTCCATTGGAATGGTTGCAAACCTCGGGATGAAAAACATTTCAAAGTGAGACCAGGTCCAGGTGCTTGAGGTGTGTCAGCGTCTCCTGATTGCATGCAACACCCGTTGCAACAGCTCCGTGGAAACTTGTCAAATTCGGTGATTGTCTCGATGTACATATTGATGTACAAATCAGGTAAATATTTCTTGTCTGGTGATGACGACAGACATTTAATTGCAATCCAGAATGCCATTGATCATTCTGAAAAGCGTAATATAACCATGCGTATAGAAGTAATATAACCATGCGTATAGAAGTAAATATTCAGAAATATATGTTGGATGAATAAGGTGTAGGTAGTCTTAGATTTAAAAAAAAGATCAATCATATACATGTATATGACGATGAATATATAATAATACGAAAATATTGTCAATATCATACGAAAAGAAATGAACACAGCAAAACAAGCGATAAAAACGATACCGAGTTCCTCACTGAGCTATTAAACTGACTTAGTTTCCTGACTTCGGACGAATGTTCCGTACATGAATTTATGCGTACTGATTGCTCCTCTGGGAAAGAACAAATCAACGTCAAGCTGTCCATAATGAATGGCTGGACAACAATTTTTATGCAATTCGTTGACCCAACCTGGGTCACTTTGATATATTTATATCCGCCGTGAAGATGTAATAATGATCCATTTCTGAAAGACGTAATCGTGTTCCTTTGTTTGTCTAGTAAATCTATGGTCGTTCGATTCGAACAGCAAGTTAGCTGTAGGACCCCCCCCCCCCCCTCGCATGGATGTCGCTCTATGTCCATGCTGGATACTGATGCTTCTGAAACTATCAATATATGAACAATTTAGTTTAATGCAAGCCGGAGATGCTTACTCCACCCAGGCACCTTTATCTCATCCAATTTCCCTTTAGAATTCACATATTAAGCTTCTTTGTACATTGTTTGTTGGGTTTTGTTTTTTTCGTATACCTTTGATAATGATTACTGGATTATAATGCTGTCCTAGGTGTTTGGTTGGTTATATGAAGAAAACACTGGTGACCTTTCTTGTAACTTCTTATAATTTGAAGTGTTTCCACTCTTTACTTTATCACAGTAAACACAAAAGAAACATCGAGAATGCAAGGCAAAATCATTAGAATGTCAATTTCCAAATCAATTTTAATGCACCAGACACGCGTTTCGGTTAGTAAATCCTCATCAGTGATGCTTAATGAAATGCCGAAGTGTGATTTTCAGACACAGCCAAATTCGTTTTAGTAGCGCCCTCTAGTTTTATTTTTGTGTCGCCTGCGAAGCATAGCGACACTTAGGGATCACTTTGTCCGTTGTTCGTCCGTCCGTCTGTCTGTCTGTCTGTCCGTCTGTCTGTCACACTTGGATGTCACACCCTATAAAAGTGATTCTTGAGTGTCGCTATGTTTCGCAGGCGACACATGCATTCCTTGGAATGATTTTTTTTGTGAATTTCAGAATTTGAGTGTGCGGCTCCAAAAACCTTCAATGTTCTATTTTCAAAGACGTTGAAATGTAAACGTCTTCTAATTGAATAAGACAAATATGGATAATGACCATATCCCTGTATATAGCACAAAATCGATAACCCAGAAAATCAGAAACCGAAGGCATACAAAATCAGGATAAAAAAGGAACCAAAGCAAACAAACAAAAACCTCCACCATATGAAAAGAAGCGAACTCCCGATATGAGAGTGAGACCAGGTGCCCAGGAAGAGTAAGCATCTCCTGCTTGCATGCAACATCCGTCTCTTCAATTCGGTAGAACTGTCACATCCGGTTACTTCCATTTTGGAAGATATAGAGTACAATCTTTGGTTGGATGGTTCAAATGGTCTATGACAGAATATCATCCACCATTCTGGAAAGTGGGACATCATAGTGTATGACGAGTTCCCTCATCAGTCTTGAGATTCTTTTTTCCTTCTTCGAACTTTTTTTTTGCTGGTCAGTTTTCTACGAGCTGAAACTTTGCCCCCCCTTTCTGAAATCCTAGATCTGCAATTGCGTTATACACACCTTCCTATATAATGTAAAGAAAATAAGAGGATCTCCAACCTGATTCCGTGGCAGCACCCGCAGCAAACCACAAGAACAACCGATGTGAAACAAACACAGAGTAAAGAAGCACAGAGTAAACAAACACAGAGTAAACAAACACAGAGTAAACAAACAAAGAGTAAACAAACACAGAGAGACAGATATATATGCAGTATTAGTACCTAATAATAGTGGTTAACAATCCTGACAAGGAAGCAAAAAAAAAATTAATAAATCAAAAAAAAAAAAAAAATAATTAAATAAAAAAAAAATAAAATAAAACAATGCACACACACACACACACACTCCCTGATTATGTCAACTAAATCTGCCATCAAATATTTACAAAGTGCAAGACTTTCTTGGCACTTCATTAAGTCTATATACATATGAATGTACAATGTACACCAAAGGAGAGGATCTCCAACGACATCAGGTTGCAGCACCCAAAGCAAAACCCCAAAACACCCAATTCAAAAACACAGAGCAGACAAGCATCGAACATGTATCACCTGCATTTTTACAGCATATTTGGAGGGGGTATGCGAAGAAAGTTTTTGCAATGTCGAGTACTAAAGTAGGTAGTTGATGTGCAATGTTATAAGACTTGGAACTTATCAAATATGTATTTTTGTTTTTAGACTTGCATTGGTAATACCGTGTTAATGTCTAAATAGTACTTGATGTAAAATTTTGTAGAAGGACGAGCGAAGTGAGCCTTAGAAATTTTGGTGTTGTCGCTTAAGCGAAGCTGAAATTTGTTTCAGTGAAAGTCGAGCGAAGAGAGCCAAAAATGTTTTGATTTGTAAGACATATGTGGGCCAGAATATCTATTTCTGCAACAAAGAGGGTCATTTATTTATTTTCACCATTTTCTGGGTCAGAATATTTATTTCCAAAAACTGCCCATCCCCCCCCCCCCCCTCAGGATCAAATAGTCGTCCCCTTATCAGTCATAGACAAATATGAAAAAAAATATGTATTGATAATAATCAGAAGTTGTATGATATGAAAATTCCCAATAAAATTGAACGAATTGCTACACTTAAATATATAGCGCTGCGGTATACAGGAAATCTTCACGTAAGACGCTTCATCGTGATGAGAATTAAAATAAAATCATCTCAATTCTACGAAACGGCAGTTTATAAATAGATAGTTTCAACCGCTAAGTCATGGTAAAAGGTAAACTAGTACAATGAATAGTTTCACCAGCGTAGGTCATTGATGTTTATAGAGACACAATCCGAAATGACGTGTATATAACTACAATACCATATCGTCAAATTTGTAACAAGGAGGTTTAAACACTTAAGGTCAGGGTTGTGACTTTATATGGACATGAGTTACGTGAAAGATGGATATGTCCACATGTAGAGTGACATATCTTTAAACTATTCAGACCAAAAGTAATAATTCAATACCCGTCTCGATTTTTGGCTACAAACGATACTTCATGCCTTTTTTCAGTTTTTTCTTCTTGGAGAATTCCATTTAATAACTTTATATACCCCTGCAATTCATGTTTTAAGAATCCGTATATATATATATATATATATATATATATATATATATATATATATATATATATATATACTGTATATATCCGCAGATGGGGATACTTATAATTTTGTTTGAATTAAAGGCTTTTTCATGAAATTCTGAAAAAGTACTTGATTTTTGCTGATGGTAGAACTAGCTTAAAATTAAATGATTAAAGGTACAAAACAGTAACACCATATGCTCATATTTGTTTGTAATTAAGGAATCGCGAAAAATTGTACTTAAAGACAGCGTAGCCTGTCTTACCATAGAATAGCGAAATTTGGTACTCGCGAAATTTTCTGGTTATACGGTACTAAATCTGATTGTAAAGTCCGGTTAATCTCAACTTCTCTTCTTCTCTTTACGAGACTATGAAAATATCGGTAGTTTATCATGTTTATGAAATTGTCACAATTTAGAAAACTTCTAGACACTGCAGAATCATATGGATTAATTGACAATTTCTGAATCGTGCATATAAGAAATGGTACCCTCTGTAAATCCTCTGAAACAGAGCATGTTATTAAAGTCAAGATAAGCATTGCAAAATGAAATACTAATGATTCCATACTGAGCCCCCCTCCTCCCTTAATAATGATGAAAAAGAAAATAAATACTGGTCTACTTTTGACAGGAAGTATGAAAACAAGGGGGCATTGTGTCTATTAGTAATTACTTGTCATAATCTGAATGCAGTTTCTGTGTATACTGCAAAAAGGAAGTCACTGGACAATATTGTGATGCTGTAAGATGAATCTTATTTTTTAACGGAAGATCAGGTAAGAAAGTATGAAACAATCAAATCGATATCAAGAAAATGTCTTTTTTATTATTAAGTAATTGGAGGGAACGCTCAGTATGATTTCATTTTTGCAATTTCTGTCTTGACTTTAATAACATGCTCTGTTTCAGAAGATTTACAGAGGGTATCATTTCTTATATGCACAAATCAGGCATTGTCAATTATGTAGTGTCGAGAGGTTAAGCACCCGGGGCGTGCGTGTCTGGTCCATGCTGCATATTCATCTGCTATCGAGTTTGAAGACGTTGAACACTTAAATAGTGAACATTTCATAAACATAAAAAACTACAGAAATGTTCATAGTCTCGAAAACAGAAGTAGAGAGGTGGAGTCAGATTAAGTATCAAGGTATTGTCTTTATGGTGGGGAATGCCACAGTTTAATATTCAGATCAGATTTAACCCACACCCATTTATACATGGAACAAAGGATGGGATCTCCAGCACCATCAGGTTGAAGCAACCACCGCAAAACCCCAAAACACCGAATGCAAAAACACAGAGCAGACACGCACAGAAAGAGACGTAAAAGGAGCAAGAAACACCAACGCACAACACAGAAACATCAAACACAAAAGACCATACATAAACCAACGCGACAAATGTACAACCGGTGCCGACTTTGGACGGTCATCTGCCACGCAAGTAGCAGAAGGTGTGGTTATCCGGATTACGTGCGTGTAACCCTCCCCATGGAAGTTCCATGTGAATATGTTACCCAAATGTAAGAACAAAACAGAAGTTCCCTCTCTAGTAATGTTTGGGTATGTATCATATATGATACACTTGGCATTGGTGGTATTTTTTGAAATTTTCAATTTATATCTAATCCTTTGATTTATTCTGAAATTGATACGACAGAGAAGTTTCCAATGTTAATATGCAATGAAAAATGAACAATATTCGAATTTGATAGATAAATAACATTTTTGTATAAATTTCATTTTCCCATGTTTTTATTCCTCAGCTGGCCAAATGAATCCTATTTGATACAGTCATTTTCAGGATACAATTACTTGTAGAAAACCGTAAAAGGGAGACAAATCCTTTAGTCAGCTTATACTCTGGTCTACGGTTTAGCAATAAATTCTGACTGAGTTGTTTTTCTTAAAAAATCAGATCAGCAAACTAGATGTATAATATTTGATATATGGGGCACCAGAGGGTTAATGATATCGGATAATGAGCTTCATAGACAATTTGCTTATATTTTCTGAATACCATGGAATAGAAATTCGAACAATATAGAATTATACTTTCACCATTTTTTTCTGCATAGAGAGAATGAACTATATTGATTTTCATGATCACGAGTTAATGGTAACGGCAAAATCAAAAATATGTCAAAAATCGAAATGTGTGAAATTATCGTTAAGTGAAGTTTCGAATGTCAAGTTTATTATACTTACATGATTTTTCATTCGTTTTCACAAATAATATAAAGAAGATAGTAGCACGCAGGGACACTTGTTAACCCATAAAAACCTATGTCAACAGATTACAAAAGTACTGGTCGTACAAAAACCTATGTGTAGATAAAATCTATTTATTTGGTCGGACTCAAGTTGGACACGTGAAAAATTCTGTATATCCTTCTATACACGCGACCAACCAATACACCCATAAGCACTTACTACTTAAATAACAGTTACAATAACGTCATAGTATCAATATTTTCACATTCTCAAAAATCATATGACAGTATCTTTTTGATGATAAAACAAGTTTACAATTACAGAAATTTGAGAATGTTTGTCCTTTTACCTTTTATTGCGTTTTTACTTTTAACGATGAGTCTAAAGTACTACAATAATCAATCACAACTTACAGGAGCCTTTATTTAATCATAATTGACATAAAGACATCAATAATCGCAACATCATTCATAATAGAGCACCAAATTCAGCATCGACAGACCCCTAGCACGCTAGAGGTGGGAACAGGTGCCCGGGAGGATTACGCATCCCCTGTTTTGCTAGCCGCACCCGCCATCGATGTTCGAGTAAGGAAACGAAAATAATATCTACGAAACATGCACTGTCTAAGGTTATTGCTATATAGGAAATGCTATGGCGACCATATCAACATTATAATTTCATAGTATTTCACAACTGAGTTTGAAATTTTTTCATGTGTTTGAAAATTTGTTTTGTTTCTGTTCATATTGCACATTTCGAATCTTAGCAATAATACGGAAGTGTTCCCACTCGTTACCATGGTAAACGTCTTCAAATTCATAATTTTTAGAGCAGATAAATGTACATCATGGACCAGACATGCACGTTTCGGCTACTCAACCCTCGTCAGTGATCCTCAATCGAAATAATGTAATGTGGCCAAAGAGTGTAAAAGTTATGATGTCCAAAAAGGTACCGAAAGATGTGGCAGGATGGCTGGGATATGTTGATACAGGACCCATATTTCAGAAATTTCCAGAAATTTTGATAACATAAATTTTCGAACGAGTTGAAGAAACGATCAACCAACCAAAGTTGATCGAACTTGGCTTAGACTTTAACAATCTTAGAGAAAAATGTAAAATCATTTAATACACCAGACACGTGTTTCGAATTGTTAAAATTAATCCTCAATTAGTGATGCTTCCAGTCCAAGTGATTTTCAGAAACAGCCAAAATTCATTTCAGTAGCTCCCGCTTGTTTTATTATTTTGAATTTAAACTTGTGCAATTTCTTTACAGAGAATGCGCGGCCCCTTTCCTGTAGGGTTGATTCAGTAGCAAAGTTAAATAAAAACGATGACCAAAATAACATTGGAGGGATGGTGCTCATATGTTAACCTACTTTCATTTCCATGCATGGTAGGTTTGGATGAAATGACAAGTTTCAGACATAGCAAAATAATTTTTATGATGTCAAAAAGCACAGCTTCTATCAGGCGACAGAGCCGGTAAAAAGTAATTATAAAATACACCAAGACACGGGGAACAAGTTACAGTGTTCTACACTGCAACAAGAAATAAGTGTTTATAATAATAATACGGAAATGTTCCAATTCTTTACCTTCACGATAAATTCTCATACGATATCCTTTACATCAGCTGATTAATTTTAAGATAACAGAGAATACTTGAATTATATCTCTTTAACTTATTATTTCATAGTTTCGTTTTAATGAACACGTCGTTTATAAGACTCAGGGAGATTGCTACTCCATATGAAAAGCTCATTTTGTGACTGAGCGTTTTATAAATATAAGATATACGAGGGCTGATTGATATGTTGTGTGCCTCGTATTTAAGGATTTGAATTTAATCCGACATTCTGCAGTATTTTTTTTCACAATCCCTTTCAATATCTATGCATTTTTGCCACCGTTGTATAAGGTTAAGGTTGCGACTACAGGGAGATAACTCCATTTTCATATCACATTATATTTGAAACCGACACAAACGATTAATAGCTCAGTTTGTTTTATTATTTCATGAAAAATACTCCTTGAAATTTTGATTGCTGAAACGTATTTTGGGGGCAAAATGCATAAAAATCGCCGGAGATAGGATTTTTTTTCTTCATTTTCGCATGAGTTTTTCCACCAAAGATTCATACATCAGAATACATACTATTTATGATACTCTTAAAAAGGTGAGATAATAAGGAATTCAAACTTCGACTAAAATTCTATGTATTTGGGTCAAAATGTTGCATATATCATTGTACTATTTATGGAAACAGTCATTTTGCTCAAAAACTAAGTCGGGTACATATTAGTTTTGACTGCTTTAGCATTAAGCAATACCATAGCTCTATATGTAGAAAAAACATTGTGCAGTTGTAGGCCTTTTAGCTATTTATACCATTGCAACCTGCAAAATCGTATTTATAAGAAATACTCTCCTGTTTATCTGATAAGTTTTTTTGCAAAATAGCCTGTTATTCATACATTATCTATCAGAATCCAGAAAATAAAGAAATATATTGAAATTTCATGCATTACATGTTAAGTCATGATGTGGTATTCTTTAAAAAGACGAAAATGTTAAAATGGGTCAAACTGGAGTTGGTAACCAAAATAACAACCAAAAAACCGATACGGGCACATTTTGATTTTTCGGTCTAAATAGTTCGAGGAGAGTAGAGTTCCTCTACATAGGGATATATCCATCTTTCTTATACCTTATTTCTATTAAAAGTCTCAATCCTGAACTTAAGGGTCTCAATGCCACTTTTAAAGAACTACTTATCTTGACTGGTTAGAAAGCAAGTATGACGTCATCATCGGACTGAAAATGGGTGTCAGAAACAGCTACTTTCACTTTTGGGCATAGATGAAAGTCCGTTGGAGCAATTTCAGGTGAATAAGGCAGATGGTTTTTTTTGTTTTTTTGGTTTTTTTTTTTTTTTTTTGATTACAGAATTTTTTAAATGCGTTTAAGAAACGAGCAACCGAAGTTGATCGAATTTAGCTACATGTACCTTCGAGGACCACTGATCCACAAGCAGTGACACTCATCAACTTGTTCTAATGTTGAACGTCTTCAAATTCAGTAGCATCATTTAATAACAGATAAGTAAACGCGATTCGGCTACTAATCCCTCGTCAGCGACCCTCAATCTAAATGTAATATGCACAAAGAGTGTGAAAATTATTATCAATCAATTATTATTAATCAACTTGCATGTCTAATTTTGTAATTATCATGTACATTGACATAATTATCTTACATGCTGACAATTACTAACCCGAGTGTCGACATAATTGTATTGCATATTGCTCTCATCTGTAGATGTACGAAGCAGAAGTATGCCCCCATAGCTCATAGAAAAATGGACACCGAGTTCAATCATCTGCAATGAGAATCAGTTATAGGAGAATTTATAGTTAAACGTGATTGAATTAATAAGTGATCAACCATATGTTTCTAACGCGGAAGAGGCATTAAACTTGTAGACACATTTCAGTGCCGGAAGAATTTGTTTATAAACATATTTTAAAACATTCAGAAATCATATTGTTTCTCATTTTCTGTTATAAAGTAATTTGATTTTTACATGCATCAAGGATTTTGATTGGTTTGAAAGTTGGAGTTATATTACCAATCATAGCCTGAATATTACGACACACCTACTCTGCTGGTAGGTACGCAGTTTATCAGTGTTAAAATTCAAGAGAAATGAATAATTTTCATCCGTCAATTATAAGAAACTTTTTCTTAAAAATGTCACGAATTATACCACGTTTGAGGATCAATTCCTTTTTATATTATTTTTCGAAACTTTTTTTTTATGACAAGATAAGTAATTAGAGTGTTCTGAAGGTTGAATAACAAAACAAAGAGAATTTATTTAATTTACCGATTTACATACCCAAAACAGTTTAATACTATGTGATATACCAAAAAGATATTGATACTCTTAAAATTGAAAGTGATAGGGCCAACCACAAATGGATATAACGAATCTTTAAAAGAACACATACTTGTGTCTGTGATCTGTAGATCACGTTAATCCGACATTTGCTCTGTCAGGTTGTGACATTAAGGGGGTTCAGAACAGAATCCGAAAGAACCCCATCGGAAAGCTCTAGATCAATTATAAGGTCATAATAGAAACTGCGACATTGGTGCTTTTTCCAAAGAACGTCATTATTATGTAACGTAAAAAAGGAGGGGGGGGTTAAAATAAATCACTTTGACTTAAAAACTGACGGTCAAATTTCAATAGGAACTTAACGGTGTTTCACTTGGCATATTAAGAATATAATATGAAGTTTTTACAAAAAATAAATGATAGGGTTTTATATGAAAGGATTTTATCATTAAAAATTAACAACTCAAAGATGTTCTGAAAATAGTCTTAAATTTTTCTCCTTTCGACAATGTCATTTAAAATCTAAGTGAACATTTAATATGATTCTATACATTTCTGATTGTCCACATGATATCTAAATGAAACATAAAGAACTTGTAAAAATTCTGTATCTACAGAAGATTTGTTACTGTTTGTCATTACCTAAAGTGGGTTAATTTTAACCTCACATTTACGGCCCATTTTGAGACTTTCAAAGGGTATATATATGTACGTTCGTAGCTTCAGAACTAACGGTAAAATTAGAAATTAAAGGAAAACTAAATGCTAGGATATTTATTTCAGTCCGGCTTTCCGGACCTCCTTTATTATTTTAAAAATGACATATTAAATAGTAGTGGTATTTTGAAGCTCTCAACACAAATAGAATATATGAACCATTTTGTCAAAACAAAAACAACAATTAAAAAAAATAATAAAAAACGCAACAAGATGTGTTTATCCTTGGTGATATTGATACTGGAGCAAAGTAGGATGCTTCACGATCGCTCCCACACCTCGATACGTCCATATCCGGTAGATCTCACTTATCTATTGTCTGATATTTGATCTATTATGTAAAAGGGTTTTTTTATGGAATAACACTTTTGGAGTGCGTGACTAACAATTATCTCGCGTGATAAGGATTTTGACCGCAACTGCTAGTCAGTCTTTCTATTATGTGAGTGTTATTCAACAACATATATTCTAAGTAAACATTTTTCCAACTCTATCTGATCTGTTAACCTGTTGACGTTATTGAAGTCATGATTTTCCTATGTAACAACAGTTGATAAAAAAGATCGAATACCTTTACGAAATTGTTTGCCATTTTTCAATCATGCGGGTACTATTTTTGATATCGAATTTTTTTTTGGATAATGTAATTTAGAGTACATGTACATGTGTTTCAAGACGTTTTCGTTTCGAATACAGCAACCAAATTAGATTTATAGAAACTTTTTTGTTGTTGAATGTATATCTTTATGTCTATAGCCTTTACTGATCACTGATAATACATTGTTTTTGAAATGCGCATACGGTACTGAATAATTACTATTTAGAACATATCTTTCAATATAACATACCACGTTCTGTCATCAACACGTTCGCATAACAACTTTTAGAACCATTCAAGACGGTCATGGTTGCTCGGAGTTCGGTTACGTTCGTTGGCGTCCTTACCACGATATCAACACGTATCAGGGAGTTCTTATCATGTTCCCGGCGTCCTGACTGCGTTCACGCGACGTTTCGTACAATTGTAGAAGTCGTAGTACGAGCGCCATGCCAGATGGTGTAGATGTGACAGGGGCTTTACGAATTCAGACGTTTGTTCTTATGATGAGGAGTCCTGAGATTTTACAATATCTGACTTCTATTCTTAATTTTACCGATCCATCCTAAATTTCTTTCTTTTTTTCTCTAGATGCAGAATAGTAACTTATCAACAAACTACAGACTTTAATATGATGACAAATATGGATAATAACCATATCCCTGTATAAAGCACAAAATCGATAATTCAGAAAATCAGAAACCGAAGGCATACAAAATCAGGATAAAACAGGAACCAAAGCAAATGAGTTAAAGAAGATCCTGACGATAATCTCAACAGCACTCACAATAGAGTACAAAATTAAGCATCGACGGACCCCTAGCAAGCCAGAGGTGGGACCAGGTGCCCGGGAGGAGTAAGCATCCCCTGTTGGCTAGCCGCACACGCCGTCGATGTTTAAGCACGAAAATGAAAACAATGTATAAACTTCATGCACTGTCTGACGTTATGTCTATATAGAAAGTGCCATGGCGACAATGTCAGGGAAATATATTCAAAACACTTACTGTCAAACCCCTCGCGGGGAACTTTTTTACGAGCTCCACACGGCAAACAAACAAACAAAAACCTCTACCACATGAAAAGAAGCGAACTCCCGATATGGAAGTGAGACCAGGTGCCCAGGAAGAGTAAACATCTCCTGCACTTTCAGAACATTTGTTTCAAGGTATATTTTTTCTAGATTCATTCGAAGGCTGTAATATAATTCGACAGATATTATTTTTTAAATCGGTATTTTGGAAAAATGATATGGATGTGTTTCGTCGGCACTAGAATTCCATTTTCAGTTCTAACAATGCAAATATTGGTTCCCTTCTTTTGCTTTTCAATAATGTTTTCCTTATTTGTTGGTTGTTTTGATATATTCATCTGGTCTCCGGCTGTTCGTTTGCACGGTAATCCCTCTTTTCTTTTCTAGTCACGTAATTATGTGAGAAAGGATGGGATCTCCAACACCACTCTGTTGCAGCACCCACAGCAAAACACCCAATGAAAAACACACAGAGCAGACACTTACAGAAAGAGTTGTGAAAGGGATAAGGAATACCAATTCACACCAAAGAAACTTGAAACAAAGAACAAAAACACACATAAACAAACGGGACCAATAGGCAACCGTTTCCGACTTACGACGACCAGCTGCACGCAAGTAGCAGACGGTACATTTATCCGGATTACGTGTGCACAACAATCCCACTTTTCCGATTACCAAGAATTCTTTAAGAGGGCAAATTTGAGGTGTAAAATAACCTCCTCATTGTAGATGAAAATACAAACAGACAGCGTGATACCATGGGGACCAAAACACACGCTTTATATATTCTTTTCATTTTCGTGCATGAACATCGACGGCGGGTGCGGCTAGCCAACAGGGGATGCTTACTCCTCCCGGGCACCCGATCCCACCCCCAGCTTGCTAGGGGTCCGTCGATGCTCAATTTGGTGCTCTATTGTGAGTGCTGTTGGGATTATCGTCAGGATCTTCTTTAACTCATTTGAATATGGAAATGGATATAAAAAACAGAGGGCATGCAAAAGACGAACAATCCTTCGATAAATGACGCCAAACAATAACTTAATGAAATTGAAGAGAATTATATGGTTTGGTATACTTCAAACTATTTCCACGAATCTGCTTTTCTGAGGTGTAAATTAAGAGTCCCTGATACCAATTTCATAGCTCATACATGAAAAATAAAGTCCCAAAACATAGGTGTTTCTTGACGTCATAGCGAGTATTGCTATAAAATTTAAACGTTTAAACCTTCATTTTTATTGCAAAATGTATGAAATAATGAAAGGTATATATAGAGCACAAAAAGTTGAGACAGAAGATACAAAACAAAGTATACATGATAGAAATATAGATCATCTTCAAATTGAAAGCAATTGAGCTTTGATATGGAATAGAGAGAACAAAATATAGAAACAAAGAAATAAATGGTCTGTAACCGCAAAAACAATAAATAAAATTCAGACTGATAGAATCTATCACGAATTTGCGACTGATACAAGGGAATACAAATGTATCATCCGAGTGTAAAAGATTTGCAATCCATTACGAGGCTTGCAGAGTCGAGGATGAAGCAAATACTTTGCACAAGGATGAGATTTCCCGGTTTCAGTCACATAGTGGTGATCTATATATTTTTTTTGACGTAATCATAATAATATAATGTTTAACGTCTTCAAATTCATTAGCATCATTTAAGAGCAGATAAATTTACAGCATGGACCAGACATGCACGTTTCGGATATTTAACCCTCGTCAGTGATCCTCAATCTAAACAATGTAATATTGCGAAATCTGTGAATTATGTCCTAAATATACCGAAATAAGAAAAACTGGCCAACCAAAAAGAAATTGTTTCCTATCCGCGCAGATTGTCGCGACTTAGAACTTCAACTGTAACTGAAGTACGCAAAACTTTTTATATATAATCAATTTTCATTTTGAGTTCCTTCGTTATTTCATACCGCTTCACTTTTGTATACTAAGAGGAAAGAAATTTTCTTTACTCAACTTCCAGAAAGCAAATCTCAGGACATTGGTGGCCAAATACAGTATACCCAGACTTTGTTTAGGGTATTTAATCCTCATTAGTGTTGGAGTGTTTGATGTGGCGATCCATGCGTAATAGCACTCGCTTCTTATTCCTTAAGGTGGGTCCCTACTCGAACCGTTATAGGTTTTTCCTTCTATGCTGTATGTTTGGAGCGATATCTTGATCATTTATAAAAAAGTATACCTGTATGTGATTTTTCTTCATCTATGGACATTATCTTATGAAATTATGTAAAATGAACAACTTCCATCAGGTATTTTATGCAAAAAGAAGGATATAGTATACCGGTATATTCTTAGTTAGAAAAGCGATGAAATTTTAATGGGGTACCCTTAACTTTGGAGCGATATCTTGATCATTTATAAAGCTGTATACCTTTATGTGATTTTTTCACAATTTATATACATTATAATATGAAATAATGCAAAATGAAGAATTTCCATCAGATATTTTATGCAAAAAAGTGGGATATACTATATATTTTTGGTTGAAATTGCGATGAAATTATAAAGGGGTACCTTTGTGTTTGGAGCCATATCTTGATCATTTATAAAACTGTGTACCTGTATGTGTTTTTTTCTTCATCTACATGCATAATTGTATGAAATATATCAAAACGAAAAAAATTCATCTGTTTTTTACTGCAAAAAGAAGTTGGATTAAGTATATTTCATTGGTAAAAAATGTCAGGAAATTATAAGGGGGTTCCCTTATGTTTGGAGACTTATCATGCTCAGATTTATGTTTGAATTTTATTTTTTGTGTTAAATTTCTTCTATATGACTTGTTATCGTAAGATAAAACAAAACAAATAAAAATATTATTATCATAACTGAATTTGGAGGGTTCAAAAGCATATGCTGGATATTTGATAGTCCTCAATCTTAATGTGCAAGGGTACCTTTCTATAATGTACTGTATCTTTGATGAAACCAAAAATACATATCTATGTCTGTGTTTTATTTCTCATTTCGACCATATTGTTTAGGAAAAAACCCTAAAATAAAAATTTCATCTGTTAATTCTTTGAGTAGGGACCCACCTTAACACATTCTGTTCCACCCACAATTGATTGAATAACAAGCCGTGAAGTTCCTTTTCATTCTTTTCCGATAGTATTATATCCCTTTGTATCCGGTTTCCAGTCATACGTCAGTATTGATAAACAAGTCAACAGAATAATGATATAAAGCCAAATTCACACACAATTTTTGGCTCAGAACAGTATACGAATCTCAAACGATTAATTTTGCATTCACATTAGATTTGATTCCAGTAACAAATGGGAATCAAGGCTGCCATTATGAGAGGTAAGACACACTATCGTATACTGGTTTTTTTTCCTTGAGTTGGACTTAAAAAATAAAAGTTAAAATAGAGGGCGCGACTGAAATACATTTGGCTGTGTTACCACTGATGAGGATTAACTAGCTGAAACACGTGTCTAGTTCATTAAAATCGGTTTAAAAATTTCTTCAAGGTAAAGAGTTGGTACACACTCGTCGTATTTTGTTAGGTAATTTATTTTGTTGTTGTTTTTTTTTAAATTTCTTTTGAGAATCATTTTCTTCCTTTTTCCTCATTAAAAAAGGAAAAATATTATCATATTTGAAAATAGAGTACAAGAATTGTTAAACGACTACATTATTACAATTCAATTTTGCTTTTATACAAACATTACATTTCAAGGAATATTGACTGAAGTATGCATATTTCAGAAAGAAATCTTTGTTTTCAGATAAACAGTTAAATATTTATAGTTAAACAATTGAGGGGTGGTATTTTTTATTATAATATTAAAATATAATATACATATATAATATACATATATAATATAATATATAATATAATTATATAATAATATAAAATTATATTTTGCAAATCGTTCCGTTAAGTTGTTGCAATGAGGTATTTTCGATTTCTTTTGGTCGTCTACTTTTTGAGTACGGAAAACATCGAAGTGTATTCCTGGGGCAATGTTTATCATTGTTATAGGATCGATGTCAAAATTTACTTGTTATGGTATGAAAGTTTTAAATATCTGAAAAGGACGGTGATTACAACATCGGACTTTGGGTACACTTCTCGACGTCTATTGTGGTATTTATTTTTTTATAATAAGGAAGGGTTCCAACTTTCATGAAGAAAATTTCAAACAGATTTATAATGCACCAGACACGTGTTTCGAATACTGAATTTTCATCGGTGATGCTTCCAGCCAAAGTTTTTTTCCATATGCCGCCCGAATTCATTTCACTAGTGCTCTCTGGTTTTATATTTAGAATTTAAATTTGTGTATTTATTGTACAGAGAGTACGCGGTTCCAAATGTCATGTAGGGTCGATTCAAGAGATGGTGCTAAGATGTTTATCTCTTTTAATTTCCAATTTTTTTTAAGTACATGAACATATGGCCAGGTAATCAAGAACTCACGGTAAAGAGTTATTATAATTTATACCATAGTAAATAAGGTATGCTACTGAATACAGGAAATTTGGAACCGCGCATTTTCTGTAAAATAAATGCACAAATTTAAATTCAAAAGATAAAACCAGTGGGCGATACTGAAATGAATTTTGGTGGCGTATGATAGTTACTTTGGCTGGAAGCATCACTGATGAGGATTTGATAACAGAAACACTCGTCTGGTGTATAATAAATTGGTTTGAATTTCTGGTTTTCTTCAAGAACGTAAGAGTTGAAACACTTCCGTAAAATATATCCGGTTTTCACTTCTCGGGAGAAGGTTCCGTTTCATATATGTTTAAGGTAGAGCAACCCTCAGGTCTCAGATGCTCATATTTCCTAAATAACAACTTTTACAATATTTTCATTTCCATATATTCAAAGCATATATTTAAACTGATACACAAACAAAATATAATTCGTGGTTCCATGATTATACTGAGAATTTAAGCCGTTTGAAACAAAGGAGGGGATCTCCTAACATTGGACCCTATGGGAAAAGTAAAAAAATCCATTCTTGGAGGTGATATAATGTGACTGTAATAGTTTCTTTTCCCAAAACCATATTAGTTTGATAATCTGAACAATATTCTGATGAGAAAATAAAGGGTATCCAGGCAAAAAACTATCAGCAATTCTGACCCGATGATACTCTTCACCTTAAGCGTTAGTAAGACTAAAAAAGATTTATTTTGATTTTTTGATTTTATGTTGTACTTTCATTCACTGATTTCGGCTTCAGTCGCACATTGATTGTGCGCATGCGTTAGATTAAACGCCATAATTTTTTGAAACGGAGAAAAACGCAAGTTTAGCACGTTTCACTCCTTAAAAATAATATAATGTATTTGAAACCCCATCGATATAAACAATTTTTTTTACTAGTTATTCAACAATATAATTAACGCATGCTATAATGATTGTATATTTTTGTATATGTAATGAATATGTTTAAATCAATAGTTGTTTTATCTGTTTCAGGTACACAATTGAGCGCTCTTACGTTTATCCTTATTGTCACATTGCTTGGGGCAACAAGTTCATTGAGCATAAAGGCGAAAGAAGGTCTACAACAAAGCCTAATTCTCCTTACACCAGATGCTCAAAAGAGTTACCATGGCGATCGGAACCTTGGTAACGAGGAAACCAAAGTACTCCAGTCGCGCATAGCTACCAGTAAAAGGGTGTACATTCCTAGAGAACTCTTGGATCTTTTGACAGCATACGGGAAAAACCAGTTCCATAAGAACAGCCACAGTGCTTCAAAATTTCTACTTAAAGGACGCATTGGGTTTCTGTAATTGAACTGCGCTGAACCAAATTGACAGTTTATTTTTGCGCAAAAATTTCATGCCATGTCTATTTATGAAGTGACATTTCTCACGTTTAGAAATCGGAAGTTCTCATGTTTAGAAATCTCTGTAAATATAGACTATGTATCAATTTACGGAGAAAATAACCGAAATCGGATCTTTTTAAATGATGAAATAATTTTCTTGTATTTTAAGCACTGTTAAAAAAAGGTGTATGGATTCACTAATTTTTCCAGACGACCGAAAGAAAAAGAGAATATTTAAGTCAAATATTTAAACCGATTCAAAATAGATGTATATTTTGTATTAAAGCGACGATGAAAAAAAATAATTTGGTCATTTTTATCTCAGGATGAATAGTTAGTGGACACTTTATTGACCACTCGAAAAATAGAGTGTTCGACTCGTTACTTTCTTCATCAACTTTCAAACATTTAATGCATTAGACACTTGTCTCGGGACGTAGATCCTCATCAGTAGTACATCGACGGCGGGTGCGGCTAACCTACAGGGGATGCTTACTCCTCTCGGGCACCTGGTCCCACCTCTAGTTTGTGCGGCTAACCAACAGGGGATGCTTACCCCTCTCGGGCACCTGGTCCCACCTCTAGTTTGCTTGGGGTCTGTCGATGCTCAATTTGGTACTCTGTTGTGAGTGCTTTTGAGATTGTCGTCAGGATCTTCTTTAACTCATTTGAAAACATGAAAATCGTGAAAATAAGGTGATAGTCGGGGAGCTAGTGGGGCCCCCCATGCACCCCCTTGAGTACTTTTTTTCACGGGTACCAAAATGTTCCTAAGGGTCTACAGAATCGGTTTTCAGGATGTACTCAAAAATAAACTCATTTAGGCTATGTGTTTTTCGACCGTTTCCATGGCAACCCCATGCTCAAGTCACGAAAGCACTATTAGTTAAGTAAAATAGCCATATCTTGGCCAAATGTTGAGCTAAACATCTGTAACTGGTATCAATATAACGACGAAAGGTTGTTCTATTAATCACGTGATCATATTCAAAATTATTTATTTGCATATCCATGAATATTCATGAATTGAAATAAAAATGCTTGAAAAATATATAGAAATCGACACTTTTCATTTAGTTTTTGCTCCTAAGCTCTATAGTTTTATCTATGATAATCATTGTTATTAGTTTATATAATAAATACATACAAAGTCTTCTCTCTCCAATGACATAATATTTGGCTCAATATTTTAGTTTAATGGCTTCTAAATTGATGTTTTTACAGAAAAATGGCTATTTTAAGTAAGATAAGCTGATTTTTGTATACTTATTATAAGACATTTACTACTTATAAAATCGAATATCTGAACCTGTTTTCTGGTGTATTTTTATGTTTTTCACTTGTAATAAATGTTTACAAAACATGAAATATGTATTTTTGGTAATTTTGGGGCAAAAAACCGTATTTTTCAGTAAAAAACAACAGATATTAGGATATTATCTATAAAAGGCAAACAGTTCCTGTAATCTATAAATGAAACGAATATACTGATGTAATTTCATGGTTCTAAGATCGGTTTTTGTGTTAGAAGTAAAAAATGTTACTTTTTTCTGCTATTTTTGGTTAAAATATCGGTTTTTCATACTAAATTTACAAATTTCTGAGAAATATTCTAAATATGATTTACAATTCAATAATACAGTATAATTAACCAATAATATAGCAAAGCCACTCAATAACATTGTCTTTTAACCTTTACCACTTAATAATTCAGTATAACCACACAATTACATAGCAAAACCACTCCATAGCATAGTAATTTGACCCTTTATAACATAAAAAACACATCTCAATACAGTGTAAACACCCAATGACATAGCAAAACCACTCAATAAAGACACTGTTTGACCCTTAACTATATGAAAATCACTAAATAATACAGCATAACCAACCAATAACATAAAAAACACCCAATAACTTGATGGTTTGACCCTTTGTTATAACAAAACCACTTACATTTGTAGTAACACAGCATATCCACCTTATTACTTAGCATTACTACTTTATAATGTGATGATTTGATCCTTTATTGTAACAAAACCACTCAATAATACAGAATAACCACCCCAAAACATAGCATTACTAATCCATAGCGTGAAGATTTGACACTTTATCATAACAAAACCGCCAAATAACTACTTAATAAGGTGGTCGTTTGACCCTTTATTATATCAAAACCACTCAATTACACAGCATAAGCACCCAATAACATAGCATTACCACTCAAAAACGTGATGGTGTTGTGGGTCATGTGTTATTTTAGTTTTACTTTATGTGTAGGTACACATGTACTTAGTCATGTTGTATTATGATTTCATAATCATTCTTTCTAGATTTTACTATGTCATGTTTATTTCATTAGAGAATATTCCAGTATGTTCTTTGTTACATCATTATCATCACATGACTGTGATTTCTAGAATTTACTCTATTGTTAATCATTTGTAATGAGTCATTGTTCTAGAAGCTTCTGGTCAATTCATTGTTATTAAGTATAAATACCTCTGAGGAACTGTGTTGAGGGGACATTCGTACACATTCGTAGACACGATTCATTCATCTATTCTGAGATACTGGGACACTTTATTTGTTGAGACTTTAATCCATTTAACAACGTTTGGACACCGATCTTTCGAGAACGTTTGTGATTACCGGAAACCATACATTCGATAGACTTTGTGGACCGTAACGGACACTTTGATCCGGACATTGTATTGTAAGTTGTAATCATTGTAAATATATATATTTTGTACATAATTAAACTTGTAAATTTATATTCTGTCTTTGTCTGATTTTTGCTGGCGTTTTGGGGTATTCTGACCCATAACAGAATTGGGGGCTCGTCCGGGATAGTAAATTACGAAATTATATAATGCTTGCAAATTAGCTCAAGAAAATCTCAAAACATCACAAATGAAAATGAAAACATGGTATGACAAAGATGCTAGAAACAGAGTTTTTAAACCAGGCGATAAAGTTCTTGTATTTTTGCCAATCCCTGGTCATCCTTTGCAAGCTAGATATTTCGGTCCTTATGAGATTGAGAGTAAAATTAGTGATGTTAACTATGTGGTTAAGACACCAGGTCGGCGAAAAGAAAAAAGAGTGTGTCATGTTAACATGTTGAAAGAGTATTTTGATAGAAGTGACCGAAACTTTGTAAAACCAGTTTCCACTTTGGCCAATGTAAATGCATTTGAAAATTGTGTTGAACCGGAATGTAATGAAGAGACTGTTGAAAAAGACTTCGCTCAAAGTGTCCGTTTGAAGAATTCTGAAATTCTGACAAATCCGGAAGTGAAACTCGGACATTTGACCGTGCATCAAAAAGAGGAAGTGCACCAATTATTGCGGGAATATACGACCATCTTTCCGGACGTTCCAAAAAAGACGAATGCATCTCATCATGACGTCATTGTGGGTGGTGCGTCACCTATCAAACAGCATCCCTATCGGTTAAACCCGATAAAGCTTCAATACATGCGGAAAGAAATTCAATACATGCTTGAAAATGACATTATTGAACCCAGCAATAGTGATTGGAGTTCCCCATGTATTCTTGTTCCGAAGCCAGACGGAACTTACCGATTGTGTACGGACTTTAGAAAAGTCAATTCAGTCACCAAAACTGACTCGTATCCGATCCCACGAATCGATGACTGTATCGATAAAATTGGCAGTGCAAAATTTGTCAGTAAATTTGACTTGCTTAAAGGCTATTGGCAGGTCCCGCTTACCGAGAGAGCCAGAGAAATATCGGCATTTGCGACTCCAGATGGGCTATACCAATATAAAGTAATGCCCTTTGGTATGAAAAACGCACCAGCCACATTCCAGAGGATGATTCATTCGCTCCTAAATCATCTCGAAGGATGCGAGGCGTACATCGATGACGTCATCATCTACAGCGACACCTGGGATGATCATCTCCGAATCATGCGTACTTTCTTCGACATACTGGCGAAAGCAAGCCTCACAGTGAACCTTGCGAAAAGTGAATTTTGTCATGCGACTGTAGAATATTTGGGTCACAAAGTAGGTCAAGGTTTTGTTACTCCTATCATGGCCAAGGTGGAAGCTATTTCAAAGTTCCCGATTCCTACCAATAAGAAAGAGATAATGAGATTTTTAGGAATGGCAGGATTTTACAGAAAATTTTGTCCAAATTTCTCATCAGTTGTTGGTCCACTTACCAATCTGTTACAAAAGAGAGTGAATTTTGCATGGACCAATGACTGTGACGAATCTTTTAGGAAAATCAAATGTGTTCTTATGAATAGTCCTGTCCTGTCAGCTCCAAATTTTGACAAGCAATTTAAGCTTACTGTTGATGCCAGTGACGTAGGAATCGGGGCTGCTTTGTTTCAAGAAAATGATGATGGTGTAGATAGAGTTGTTTGTTATTTTTCAAAGAAATTGACAAAATGTCAAAAGAATTACTCTACTATTGAAAAAGAGTGTCTTGCATTATTGTTAGCTTTACAACATTTTGATGTTTATTTGAATGTTACTTTACACCCCATTCTTGTATTTACTGACCACAACCCTCTCACATTTTTGCACAAAATGTCAAACAAGAATCAAAGACTTACAAGGTGGAGTTTATTGTTGCAAGAGTACGATATCATTATTAGCCATATCAAGGGCAAAGACAATGTGATTGCAGATGCACTATCGAGAATTTCATGAGTGATTTTTGCAGAATTTACCACCTAAGTTTTCATTGACATTCAAACTTTTTTTAAGGGGGGAGGTGTTGTGGGTCATGTGTTATTTTAGTTTTACTTTATGTGTAGGTACACATGTACTTAGTCATGTTGTATTATGATTTCATAATCATTCTTTCTAGATTTTACTATGTCATGTTTATTTCATTAGAGAATATTCCAGTATGTTCTTTGTTACATCATTATCATCACATGACTGTGATTTCTAGAATTTACTCTATTGTTAATCATTTGTAATGAGTCATTGTTCTAGAAGCTTCTGGTCAATTCATTGTTATTAAGTATAAATACCTCTGAGGAACTGTGTTGAGGGGACATTCGTACACATTCGTAGACACGATTCATTCATCTATTCTGAGATACTGGGACACTTTATTTGTTGAGACTTTAATCCATTTAACAACGTTTGGACACCGATCTTTCGAGAACGTTTGTGATTACCGGAAACCATACATTCGATAGACTTTGTGGACCGTAACGGACACTTTGATCCGGACATTGTATTGTAAGTTGTAATCATTGTAAATATATATATTTTGTACATAATTAAACTTGTAAATTTATATTCTGTCTTTGTCTGATTTTTGCTGGCGTTTTGGGGTATTCTGACCCATAACAATGGCTTGACACTTTATTGTAACAAAACCACTTAATAACACTGCATAATCACCCAATAACTTAGCATTACCACTCAATAACAATCTTTCCTCATTCTCTCTATGGAACCAGGACTGTTTTAATGTGGATTTTAGCAATATAATGGGTCAAACAGACATGCTAATCAGTGATTTCATACAATAAAGGGTCAAACTATCACGTTATTTGGTGGTTTTGTAATGTTATTGGGTACTCATGCTTTGTTCTTGAGTGGTTTCATTATAAAAAAGAGGCAAACGAACACGTTATTAAGAAGTCGTTTGGTGGTTATGGTGTGATATTAAGTGGTTTTGTAATAATAAAGTGTCAAATCATCACGTTATTGAGTAAGAATGCTAAGTTATTTGTTGGCTATACTATGTTATTGAGTGGTTTTGTTATAATAAAAGATCAAACAATCACGTTATTGAGTGGTAATGCTAAGTTATTGGGTAGCTATGCTGTGTTATTGAGCGGTTTTGCTAAGATAAGGATCAAATCATCACGTTATTTTGTGGTAATGCTAAGTTATTGGGTAGCTGTGCGGTGTTATTTTAAATTTTTGTTATAGCAAATGTTCAAACCATCACGTTATTTGTTGGTTATGTTGTATTGTTAAGTGATTTTGATATAGTAAAGGGTCTAACAGCCACTTTATTGAGGGGTTTTGCTATGTCATTGAGTGTTTACACTGAATAATTAAGTGGTTTCTATGTAATAAAGGATCAAATGACTATGTTATTCAGAGGTTTTGCTATGTTATCAAGTGATTATACTGTATTATTAATTTGTGTATATATAATGAAGGGTTAAAAGACCATAATTTGAGTGGCTTTGCTATGTTATTGGTTGGTTATACTTTTTTTATTGAGTTGCTCTGTTACGTTATTGGGTGGTCATATTGTGTTATTCACGATTCGTTGAGTGTTTTTGCAATGTTATTCTGTGGTTATGGTATGAATTTCTATATTTCTTACTATTTTATTTTTCTAATTTGATACTCTTATGATATGTACAAATAAATTTAGTTTCATATCCTATATTACAATAAATATAAATTATATTTGAAATATTTCTCAGAAATCTGTAATTTTAGTATAAAAAACCGACATTTTTACCCAAAATAGCAGAAAAAGTAGTATTTTTGCTTCGAATACAAACATCGATCTTAGAACCATGAAATTACATCAGCATATACGTTTCATTTATAGATTACAGGAACTGTTTGCCTTTTGTACTGATATTTTGTACTGATATTTTGGATTTTGCATGTACTGATATTTTGGATTTTCACAGTAGAAATTTACAAATTACCAAAAAACTTTTAGGTCAAGGTTTCCGCTTTCATAAACTACTTAAGACTTTCTGGAAATTTTACAAAAATTACAGTCAACTTCTTTTAAAATTCGGATCTATACATGCAACAGAGTACATTACTATGGGTATAACACAACCTGTCTTTTATGGTGATATGATAAACAAAATAAAAAGGATCAAAGATAGGCAGCATAACCATCGAAAATGCGTCAGAATCATCAAACGCCTTTTATACCGTGGGTATGATCCTAATGTCACCAGACGGACACTAGGCTTGGTACTTGACCAATCTACAGTCTTGTACAAGCGCATCCTTGAGACTTGCACTCTGACTGACTGTGACGACGGGACTCCATGACGGGCCCTGTCCAAACCTCTTTAGAGAAGACAGGGCCCCGACCACCTGTCCTCTCTGAATGTCAGTCGGACTCCTCGGGTGATTACATACATGAGCTCGCTACAGCCGGCAGAGCACGGACTGTATTACGCATGCCCTCTTTTTATATCCATTTACATATTCATCTGTGTCTATGGGGCCTCTGCGTTTCGCGGTCTTGTTGTATGATGTCATCTTACAGTGAGGAGGTTGTTTCACACCACAATTGTACGTTCTTCGAGACTTCTGGGTAATTGGAGAAGTGAGAGGGTTGTGCGCACGTAATCCAGGATAACCACACCATTTGCTACTTGCGTGACAGATGGCCGTCCAAAGTCGGCACCGGTTACCCATTGGTCCCGTCGGTTTATGTGTAGTCTTTTGTGTTTGATGTTTACATGTCGTGTGTCTCTTTTCCGTCTCATGCTGTAATCGTCTTTTGTGTTTTTGCATCGGGTGTTTTGGTGTTTTACTGTTGATGCTGCAACGGGGTCCTGTTGGAGATCTCCTCCCTTCTTTTTATTGATAATATCCAGATATCTGTTGTTTTTTTACTGAAAAATACGGTTTTTGCCCCCAGATTACCAAAATTACGTATATCATGTTTTGTAAACATTTATTACATGAGAAAAACATGAAAATACACTAGAAAACAGGTTCAGATATTCGATTTTATAAGTAGTAAATGTCTTATAATTAGTACACAAAAATCAGCTTATCTTACTTAGAAGAGCAATTTTTCTGTAAAAAACATCAATTTAGAAGCCATTGAACTAAAACTATTGAGCCAAATGTTATGTCATTGGAGAGAGAAGACTTTGTAGGTATTTCTTATATAATCTTATACTGATCATAGATAAAACTATAGAGTTTAGGAGCCAAAACAAAATGATAAGTGTCAATTTTTATGTATTTTGCAAGCATTTTTATTTCAATTCATGAATATTCATGAATATGCAAAATAGTTATTTTTCATATGATCACGTGATTAATAGAACAACCTTTTCTCGTTATATTGATACCAGTTACAGATGTTAAGCTCAACATTTGGCCAAGATATGGCTATTGTACTTAACCAATAGTGCTTTCGTGACTTTAGCAGGGGGTTGCCATGGAAACGGTCGAAAAACACATAGCCTAAATGAGTTTTATTTGAGTACATCCTGAAAACTGATTCTGTAGACCCTAAGGAACATTATGGTACCCGTGAAAAAAAGTACTCAAGGGGGTGCATGGGGGTCCCCACTGGCTCCCCGACTATGACGATCAAAAAAGAAATATCAAATTACTGACATCAATGAATCAACTCTGATAAAACATAACCTCACAAGGGTTGAAAGATTAGATACCAAGAAAGGGTAATCAATTCTTGATTGTTAGCAAGACCCATCACTATGCTGAGCGGAAAATATCGATTAATGGAAAAACGAACACATAAATTGATAAAAAAAACACATACATGTGTTTTACAAAGTAGATGCAAAAATTCAAACTATTAATTGTATGCTACTAAAATAAATTGTGATGTGTCCAGTATCACTTTGGCTTGAAGTACAACTATTCAAGACACGTGTCTGCCGCATTTTAATTAGAATTAAACTTAGTTGGCACATTACAGTATGTTTGAAATTGTGTCAACGCATTTCAAAATGTCTGTTACCAAATTTCTTGAAATTTCTAAAACGTGGGTCCTGCAATCTAAAACATGGTTCCAGTTTGATGTTTTTGTATGGTGTTCTGGTGATTTTTTGTCGTTTTTTTTGTGGTTTGTAGTTTTGTCTGATGTCATTTACGTATCACTTTCTTGTGGGTTTGTTTCGCTGGGTGGGTGCAGGGTGGTCATGCTGGAGATCATCCCCTTTTCTGTAGCATCATATCCCTCCCATCCTCCTACGTCTTTCGGTACATTTTTGAACAGAATGATTTTCACACTTTTGGTTCATATTACATTGTTTAGATCGAGGATCACTGACGAGGTTAAAGTACCCGAAAAGTGCATGTCTGGTGCATGCTGCAAATGTATGTTCTGAAGTGATGTTATTGAATTTGGAGACGTTTAACATAATATAAAGTGACGACTTTGAACGCTTCAATTTTTTCATGTTTAATGAAAATGAGATACCGTTCAAGAACATTCGATACCTATTTAAACCAGGTACGAAAATTTAATGATTACCTGGTCCCACGTCTAGCTTGCTAGGGGTCGTCGGCCGATGCTCAATTTGGTGCTCTTTTGTGAATGCTGTTGTCAGGATCTTCTTTATTGTCCCCCGCTTTCGCAAGAGCTTTTGAAGGGAAAGTGATTGGGCCTTTAAATTTCACATGTGTATTCCTTGTGACAAGACCTTTCTGTTGGTACATGTAACAACATTCTGAACTTGTGACCTCGTCCTTGGAGGTTTACCAACACTTAAAAACTTCAACCTCGACCATAAGTTTTGGATGGTAATTTAAATGATAGGCCTTTAATATTTCATATGTATACCTTTTCATAAGCCCTGCCCCTTTGTAACAAAACATAAGTTTGAACCCTTTGACCTTTTCTTGGAGTTTAGTCTTTCATATTTAAAATTTTTATAATATATGAGAATATTATGAAAACTTAAGATGGGGGGATGTCTAGGCATTTCTTTGAAGACAAACACCCAAAAGCAGGGGGACCACAATAAAAATCGAGATTTTCCACCCAAAATAGTAAGACAATCAAAGAAATATCTTCTAACTCATTAAACTTGATCACTCTTATGCCATCAATAAACCTCTCCAGCTTTGATTAAATAAAAAATATAAATTAAAAAAAAATATTCACAGAAATAAGTGAATCTTGCACATAAATTAGGTTTTTTGCCTAAAAATAAGATATAAATTAAGTTTCAGTTTTCAAATGACATTCCTATCCATTTATAATAAGAAACAGCATAATATCAAAGCTTAAACATATCAATTTAGGCAAATTAAAAGAGCTAGTACTTATTTTCTCAAAATAAATGGGGTTTTTTTGCATAAAAAAATGCATATTTTACACAAAAATAATGGTTTTAATGAATTATTACATTTAATTTCACAATCATCTGGCAAGATGATTACTTTCTATTATGATAATAGCTTTAAATGTATAGTTTAAGCAAAGAAAATGAATAAATAGAATTTTTCCAGAAATCTGTTATTCTTAGACAAAAAACTGGCATTTTGCCACAAAATTAAGTAGAAAATATACAGTGCAATAAAAAAAAAAAGAAAAGAAAAAAGGAAAAAAAAAAGGAAAATATACCTATTATGTTTCATACATGTAATTTATCTAAATAATTACAGTTCAAAATACATTCCTGCTATCTTTTCACGAACTTCTATAGATTCAATAAATATTCTCCAGAATTCAGCTTTTTTTAAATGAAAAAATACGTTTTTCCCCAAAAACACTTTGATTTTGAATGAAATGTTAGTAAAACAGATACAATCTGAAAGAGTGTGAAAAGTTACACTAGAAAATAGCTTTCATGCAATCATTGCTTTCATAATGAATAAGGGTTCTTTAAATAAATATACAGAAATCTGAGATTTCTAATTGAAAATACACGTTTCTGTATAAAATAATTAATTTTGAGGATTTTGCAAAAAAATAAGAATATAAAATATATGTCATTTGAAAAAGGAGACTTGAAAGATGTTTTTTAAATCATCATTGAACGATCATATGCAATATTGAGGAGCTGAGAGGCAGGAATGAATTAAAATTTCCTCAAATTTCTGTGAATTTTGGCAAAAAATCGACTTTTTTACTCCAAAACACACAGTAAATGACAAATATGGATAATGACCATATCCCTGTATACAGCACAAAATCGATTATTCAGAAAATCAGAAACCGAAAGCATACAAAATCAGGATAAAACATGAACCAAAGCAAACAAACAAAAACCTCCACCACATGAAAGAAGCGAACTCACGATATGGGAATGAGACCAGGTGCCCAGGAAGAGTAAGCATCTCCTGCTTGCATGCAACATCCGCCGCTTCAATTTGGAAGAACTGTCACATCCGGTTACTTCCATTTCGGAAGACAAAGAGTACAATCTTTGGTTGAATGGTTCAAATGGTCTATGACAGAATATCATCCATCATTCTGGAGAGTGGGACATCATAGTGTATGACGAGTTTCCCATATCGACCGTAGAACTTCCTCAGTGACGATGTTAGTCGGTCACAAACATATCCCTGACTGAGAAGCTTATCTGAAAGACGCCTAGCTCTCAAAACAAAATCCGTATATTTGATACTTACTCTGGCATAGCGTGTCAAATGAGATATGAACACGCCATAAGCTGGCGATGAAGGGATGTTGCTACTCAGAAAAGGAAAGTTTGTAATGCTGAAATTGAAGTCGTCACGTTTGTCATAGAGTGAGGTGTCCATGTGACCATCAGCGTCGTAGAACAACATTATGTCAAAATAGGATGCTGAATTATTTGTCTCTGTAGTTTCTTTGACTTCAAGCTCTGAAGAATAGATACTGCTCAAGTAAATCCGCGAATTTTGGATGATTGATGGACAACACATCGTCTATGTATCTGTAAGTGAAGTTGAAGTCAGAAGCCAAGATTGAATGAATTCAGCTTCGTACGAGTAAAGGAAAATGTCGGCAAGGAGTGGTCCCCATTGGAATTCCGACAATTTGCTGGAAGACCTTTCCTCCAAACACCACGTGCACAAAAATGTTGTCGCTTTGTTTCAGCGTACTTATTTTCATAATCGGACTTTTCTTTTACAAAGTAGGTTTTGTCATAGTTCACAACAATAAATTTGAATTGGCCATTACCGTTCTTACTTGTAAACTCATTACTTATAATTTTTGCGAGTCTTTTTTTCAATTTAGAATGTGGAATTGTAGTGTAAAGTGCCGAAAAAGCAAAGGCTTTGAACGAATAGACTTTACTCAAATGAGTGGATTTCAGATGTTCTAAAAGTTCCTTCGAATTCTTTAAAATCCACATCTTGGCAACACAGAAACATAGAAATGGCCTCAGACAGTGCAGTTAATGTTTTTTTATATGTTTTCATTTTCCTGCATGATCATCGACGGCGGGTGCGGCTAGCCAACAGGGGATGCTTACTCCTCACAGGCACCTGGTCCCACCTCTAGCTTGCTAGGGGTCCGTCGATGCTCAATTTGGTGCTCTGTTGTGAGTGCTGTTGAGATTATCGTCAGGATCTCCTTTAACTCATTGACGTTCCTTGTCCCTTACGCGTCTCTTTGTGCTTGTCTGCTTTGTGTTTTTGCATTGGGTGTTTTGGGGTTTTGCTGTGGGTGCCACAACCTGGTGTTGTTGGAGATCCCCTCCTTTGTTTTGCAACTTATTCCATCTGAAAGAGCATCAAATATAGCATCAAATATACAATATATTCACACTTTTCAATTTTTAAACACATCAACCGTATAAATGTTATAATTTCTTTCCTATTTTCAGTGCTTTTTGACTAAAAAAACATGTTTTTCCAAAAAAAAAACCCCCAGTACTTTTGCAATGGAAATCTCCATGGGACATTTTTTTTTATCTGAAAGAGCGCAAAAGTTAGGCGGGTTTTGGAGGATCAAGGGGGGGGGGGTTTGCACCCAACCCAGTGATACATCCCAGACTATTAATTTCTCTTTTGACGTTTGGTCTTCTTTATTTCCTCTGTGTTTCTAAATTGATTTGTACTGTGATTTGAACTGTGATTTGCACGGTAATTTGAACTGCACTGTGATTTACACTGTGATTTACAATGTGATTTACACTGTAATTTGCACTGTGATTTACACTGTGATTTACACTGTGATTTGCACTGTGATTTGCACTGTGATTTGCACTGTGATGTGCACTCAGATTTGCACTATGATTTGCACTGTGATTTACACGTTGATTTACACTGTGATTTACACTGAGATTTGCACTGTGATTTGCACTGTGATTTACACTGTGATTTACACTGTGATTTACACTGTGATTTACACTGTGATTTGCACTATGATTTGTACTGTGATTTACACTGTGATTTGCATTGTGATTAACACTGTGAATTGCACTGTGATTTGCACTGTGATTTGCCAAGTGATTTGCACTGTGATTTACACTGTGATTTACACTGTGATATACACTTTGATTTGCACTGTTATTTACACTGTGATTTACACTGTGATTTGCACTGTGATTTGCATTGTGATCTCTCATGTTGAGTGCATCGGTGACTTGATGTTGGTACTACATATCATTTGTCTGAGGGGACGACCATTTAATCCTGAAGGGGGGGGGAGTTGCAGTTTATGGAAATGAATATTCTGACCCAGAAAATGTTTAAAAGAAATCGTCGTCTGTCCCTCTCTGTTGCAGAAATGAATATTCTGGCTCAAATGTGTGTTTGAAATCCAGATCTTTCGGCTCGCCTCGCTCACCATTCACTGAAACAAATTTCAGCTTATTTCGCTTACAACAAGACCAAACTTTCTAGGCTTGCATCAATTGCCTTACACAAAAAAAATCGGTTTCACTTTGCTCGCCTTTCCACAAAAGTGTTATATCAAGTACTATTTAGACATTTACACAGTATTAAAATTGCAAGTATAAAGCAAAAATGCATATTTCATAAGCTTTAAGTCTTATAGGAATGCCTATAGTACATCACATCTCAACAACCTACTTTTGTACTTGACATTGCAAAAACTTTCGTGGCATACCCCTCTCTAAATGTGCTGTAAATACTAAATTAAGAATAAGCAGGTGATACATGTACATTCATATGTATATAGACTTATTGAAGTGCCAAGAAAGTTTTGCACATTGTAGATAATTGATGGCATATTTTAGTTGACATAACCAGTGTGTGTATGAGAGGGTGTGTATGTGTGAGAGAGAGGGGTGTGTGTGTGTGTGTGTGTGTGTGTGTGTGTGTGTGTGTGTGTGTGTGTGTGTGTGTGTGTGTGTGTGAGGGTGTGTGTGTGTGTGTGTGTGTGTGTGTGTGTGTGTGTGTGTGAGGGTGTGTGTGTGTGTGTGTGTGTGTACATATATTCTTGGTTTTTCTTTGCTTTTCATGATTGTTACGGGTTCAAGATATTCTGATCTTGAGTTACTGGAAAATAGATAATTAAACCGGCCCTGCGTTGAAAATAAATAAACTGACCCGAAAAAGATTTAACCCCCCCCCTCCACTCTCAAGATCAATTGGTCGTCCCCGTATCAAGTAATCCTCATCCCTTATTTATTTATTTAGCATATTCAGCAACACTCCATGTAACGTATAAACACTTTATTCATGTACTTTACTATTAGTAGTTAGGTTATTATGGCTTCATGACGTAGAGAAATGGAACCTGTTTTCTACGGCTTAATACCTGATATATTACGATCTAATGCGCGGTATATCATAGTCAATAATTCAATATAATACATGATGATACTATTACTAATTTAGGATTAAAATATAAGTTGAAGATAATAAATAGAAACCTGTGGCAAACACAAAAGTACTAATAAAAATTCAAAATAATAAAGCCAGCTCCTAAAATGAAGTTTGGCCGTGTCTGAAAATCATTTGGCTGGAAGCATCACTGATGAAAATTTACTATCCAAAACACGTGTCTAGTGCATAAAAATTGGTATGAAATTTTCTTCAAGAAGGTAAAGAGGAAGAACACTACTTCTGTATTCTTTGACAGGAAATGCACAGCATATCATCTGACATATTGGATTTGATTCAATGTTCACCGGTATATAAAATAGAGCATTAAAGTCAAACATAAACGTAAGCTCCGAAATCAGATGCCAAAAACCACGAATAAAATGGCTTACACATTCTTAAAAATCAAAACAGAGCAAATTGGAAATTGAACAGACAAAACAGTATCACAATCCATAGAGTACGAAGGACATCTTTAATCCAGGAACAGTAAACATATTGAAGAAAAGAGGGGATCGCCAACAACACTCCGTTAAAGCACGCACAGCAAAACTCCAAAACATCCGATGCTAGGAAAAAAAACTAATAGCAGACACGTACAGAAAGAGATACAAAAGAAACAAAGAACGCCAAGTCACATAGAAACATCATACACAAATGACTACATGTACTTTTATATAATAAGTAACATATTTTTTTTCTTTGCTTTGAAAGCGCATATATATAGAATAAGTGTCTTATTTTGTGTGTTTATGCAGAAATAAATTACAATGGCTGATGCATTTATTTTGATATAATGCGCGTTAGCGCATTTTATCAAATAAATGCATCAGCCATTGTAATTTATTTCTGCATAAACACACAAAGTTAGACACTTATTCTATATATATGCGCTTTCAAAGCCAAAAATAGAACAAAAAAATCTCCCAATTCTATTTTTAAAGCGAATCCGTCCACCAATGTGGAGGGGATTTAATTTCAGGAAGGAACAGCGGGAATGTCCCCATGGCAACGTCACGCTTATTCAGTATGACTGAAATGTCATATATTAATGCATTGTGATATATCAAGTATTACAAATTAGAAATTTAACAATGGAATAATGACCAAATATGACCAAACAAATTATTTATTACTCTCTAGATGTTGACTGATTGGAACTAATTTTGTTTGCGGAATGTATTCCCATTTCTGTCATCCGTTTGAATCAGTTGCAGCGCGGTGAAATCATGAAGTGTTGACAGCGTTAGTTTATGGATTTTTCTTATACTGTGTACTGTTTATGGGTGGTCTATTTTGAAATTATCAAAAACAACGCTGAATGTGACAAGAAATCTTCATTCGAAATATTTCGTTGAGTGTAGGATGTGACATCAATCGACAGAGAGCAATTGTAGCTGCGCCTGCCTCTGTCGCTTGTTGTTGATGTCGTATTCTGTAATCGTCAAGACACAGGTAAGGACTTAGTGGGGATGATTTTAGTATTGAATTCGTCTTTTTATATAATGTTATTCCTACTTTCTACATTGCATAGGAAATGATTTTAAACTTGTTGATATTCGATTCAAATTCATCCGCTATTTCGCGTTATGACGTCACACTGTCATTTATACGGAAATCAATAACAATCGTCCTGAAAGCTTTATCTCAGGCAATTACAGTGGCTGTGCATATATATACATATATATACACATAAAACAACGAGGTCAATGGGCAATCGGTGCCGATTTGGGATGACCATCTGCCACGCGAGTAACAGACGGTGTGATTATCCGGATTGCATGCGCGCAACAACAAAAACAAAATGCTTTATTCTAATAAACACAACAAGTGCATTGAAGAGAAAGTTTTCTACACACAAATTCATAGGATTCATGTTGCTTAAGGGTTGTGCGCACGTAATCCAGGATAACCACACCTTCTGCTATTTCCGTGGCAGATGGCCGTCCTAAGTCGGCACCGGTTGCCCATTGGTCTCGTTGGTTTATGTGTAGTCCTTTGTGTTTGATGTTTTGTGTTGTGCATTGACGTTCCTTGTCCCTTATGCGTCTCTTTCTGTGCTTGTCTGCTTTGTTTGTTTTGGGGTTTTGCTGTGGATGCTACAACCTGGTGTTGTAGGAATTCCCACCTTTGCTTAACATGGAGGACATGCCCTATCTCTAATAACATATAATAATTTAGATAATCAATTTAACGCAATAACATTACTACTATTGATTGTTTGAATGCGATATAGATGCGTTAATGAATTATTCACAAAAACAAAACAAATTAAAACAAATAAAAAAAAAGCAAAAAAAAAAAAAAGATGAAAGATTTTCTTTTACTTCCTTTCATACTAAACTGAAAAGACTGGACTTGCTATATCTTGGGGTCAGTTAGTTCTTTGGTTATTTTCACCTGTTTGATTTCCGCGTTTCAACAGTCTTGAAAAATAAACTTGCTATACCGAAGTCACACTGTTAAGTGTTGACCCTTTAAAGACTGACTAATTTCATTTGAAAGAATAGGAGAAGGGAGGATATCTCCAACAAGACCCTGTTGCAGCATTAACAGCAAAACACCAAAACACCCGATGCAAAAACACAAAAGACGAATACAGCACGAGACGGAAAAGAGACACACGACATGTAAACATCAAACACAAAAGACTACACATAAACCGACGAGACCAATGGACAACCGGCGCCGACTTTGGACGGCCATTTGTCACGAAAGTAGCAAATAGTGTGGTTATCCTGAATTACGTGCGCACAACCCTCTCACGTGCGCACAACCCTCTCACTCTCCCAGAGAAATATCTGGTGGAAGAAGAGGGGATATAAATATGTAGAAAAACTTATCTAGCTGTTTTGTAATACACACATTCCAAACTTTCGATTTCATAAAAACACACCGAAATTTGGTTTTTAATGTGAACGGTTATTTGTAAACGAAATGACATCGAAGTATAAATGCATTTGTAACGGCTTTCCTGATAATAGATCAATTTTACAAATAATCTAGCTGTGATAGATACATAAAGGATGTATGAACACAAAACGCGAAATAAAACAAAAGAAATATTAATGAATAAAAATTCAAGACGGTTCTTCCTGCATGCCCATGAGAGAAATTGTCGTAGATTGCGCCACTGAATGAATTTTTTGTCTACCATGAGACAATTCAGAGTACTTTTTTTTCATTTATTGATTTTCATTAGTGTTGTATAATCGTACAAATTTCATAATCAGAATTCTTATCGGTTTTTTAATTTAATTGGATTTTGATATCTGATATTTTCACAAAAAAAGTTACAAAAAAGGGATGATATAACTTCGATACGTAAGATACTGAGCTTGCCCTTACCTTTAAAAAGCTCTGTTCGGTCGACATGTTAATGTATTATATTACGTATTGGGGTGGGCGTGTTCCATCCAACCTTAGTGTCTTGTTTAAGTAATTTTATGAGAAAAAGCAAAAAATTCATACAGTTTTCTAGCGATTGGACATCAATGTTCTACATGTATTCTTTAAATTCAACGAAGCGTTTGGTCGGCGTAACTATTTTCCATTACGCATCTAAAGTTGAGGTCAGGGAACTTCGTTTGCCGTACCAAAGTATCTTTAGGAGAATCCGGATACTTTTCATGGTATTCCTGGGCTTACAACGAAACTGAATGAAAATGTACCGGACCTTTTAAATTATTTACGGTACGCATGTAGGTTACTTTTCCTCCTTTTTTTGTTACGTTTTGAATTTCCAATTATAAAAATCTGTATAAATATTTTCTTTGCAAAAGAAAAAAAATCGTTTCGTTTCGTTACTTTTCATTTCTTTTCTCGTGCGTTTCATAATTCAAAGGAACCCGTTAAACTCGAATAATCAAGAGGTGTCCCGGGAACCAAGTGTTTGTCAAATAGTGCAGTCTGAATTGTTTCCCTTCTTAAGCAGATTTTATTTAGAATTTGGTATTTAAAACTAATTAATTTTCGCAAATTCGCATGTCTTCATCAATTCAAAGTTCTTAAATGCTCTTCAGACACAGATTCAAATGTCTCGCGGCGGCAGAGCACGGATTGTATTACGTACGCCCTCTTTTTATATCCACTTACATATTCATCTGTGTTGCTTGGGCCCCTGTGTTTTACGATCTTGTTTGTGTGTGGTCATCTGACAGTGAGGAGGTTGTTTTACACCACAATTGTACGTCCTTCGAGACCTATGGGTAATCGGAAAAGTGGGAGGGTTGTGCGCACGTAATCCAGGCTAACCACACTAGTCGATTTGAAAATTTCCGAACCTAGAAATGTCCTTTCCTATGACCTTTTTTTTGATGATTCTTATGTATGGGATAGTACTAAACGATTCTAGATTGGTTGCCACTCTGGCAACCTTGGGTAACTCTTTTTATCGGCGGAAATTCAAAATGGCCGCCAAATGCCTTCCATGAATAGAAGAAATTAAATTGTTTCTTTATATGTTAAGTGTGGCACATCAAATCAGGGGTTTCGAGGGTCGACAAACCCATTTCCGATGTCATTTTTACAAGTTGAGTTCATTCAGGACCAAAAATTCAAGACGGTCCAGTTTTTTTGGACGGCAAAATATCTACTTTTCCCGCAATATGACGTCAAGTACAATCAATCTTTAACTGTGATGTAACGAAAGTCGGTACTTGCCGTCCACAAAATGCTAGTCACGCAGTTACGTGAAAAAGGCTTATTGATCCTTCCGATTGCGGGAAAAAATGCAACATTTTGTGACGTCACAATGCTTTTACTTCGTACAAACAAGCTTCGATTCTCGGTCAAACATCGAAATTGCATTGTGACGTCATGGAATTTTTCAAATTTTTCCTGCGTTCGAAAGGGTCAATTATTAATAAGTCTGCATCGATCATGTATAAGCTCAGTCTGTATGGATGGCATCCTCAGAAAAATGTGCGTTTGCTAAATATAACACAACCAAGTTACTCTCTCGCAATATCGCAACTTGATTTTTTATGACCCTTTATAGTTGATTTTTTTATCAAGAAATTACAATTTGTGGTTCGATTTCCCCGTTTTCTTTATCACATCATTAGCCATTTATTTGCTATTTTCTCTTGATAAATTGACCGAAATTATTTTTTTCAAATAAGTGACCTGAAATTATTCACTCTCTCCAAAAACTTTTTTTCAGCCACAAGCCCGAAGATAAATTTTACTAGTTTTATGTATAGTTTATTAAAGAATTTCTACTAGCCCAGAAAAAAAATTGGTAGCCTCGGGCGTCACAGAGTTCTTGAAATCTTCCCATATTGAAATGTCGGATATTTTAGAGTTTTTAACGGTCCAAATGATGAATAGAAAATGAGGTTTTATCGGTTCAAATAATTTTTAGACACAATGTGAGTTTTTATCGGACCAAATCATTTTTTATCGGCTAATCCGATTAAACCGATACATGTTATGAACTCTGGAGTTGGGCTACTGAGTTATTGAAAAGACTGCTTGAAATTATCAAGATATTTTATGATGAATATATTATGTAACTATATATTCAGAACATGTAAATTGTTAAGATTATTTAAGGATTGTTTTTCAGCTTTTGCGCTTTATCGAAGTGCTTTTCATGAATTTTGTTTCCATTCCCTACTGCCAATACACACCGATAAAGCGCAAAAGCTGACAAACAATCCTTATATTTACATTTTACGTGTTAACTAAGTTATTTCTGCCAATTTGTCAGCCAGTTTCTTTACATTTGAAATATCATTGCGGAGGGAGAACGCCATTTGACGTAAGAGCAAACGAACGTTCGACGTTTTTCGCTTGATTCGAAGTAGTACCTTCTCTACGGAAACGTTGTTGACAAATGAGAAACTGAATTTTGTCCTCTTGCTGTATTTTGAACATTTCAATTAAAACTGAAGAAAATTGAATCGTGAAAATTCGTGACTTTGTCCAACATAATTCAGACATGGCGTAGAGTTAAACTGGAGAAATTTCACAAAACTGAAGGGAAAACTTTTGAAAACTCTTTTTAACACACTGTTAAACTGCTTAGACATATGAAATCAATCGGTATTATTGTAAACAAACGTCTGTAAATACCCTATTTCATCTGGAAGTAATTAGAATAATGCAAAAGTCGAGTACATCCGTCGAAAACGCGAAAACTTTCGGTATTTTCATGACTAAGCTTACCTCAACATCATGGCTAAAGATTCGATGTTACTCGAAGTATTTCTGATATTATGAATCCATAAGAAGCAAAGATAAATTCACTGTTGATAATGACACAAGTGAATCAAATCCTCATCCTAAATACTGAATATTTGATCCACTTATGCCTGAATATTCGCTCATCCAAACACGGCATCTTTCTGCAGACAACAATGCAGTTCGTCCTTGAACTTCGTCTACTGACGCGTGATCGACTTACTACGTCACACTTCTTGGAAGTGTACATGTGGGTGACCTAGATTTTGACACATTTAATCACTGGGGGTAGACGGCGTCGTTTGATAATGGATACATGTTTTGAATCTATATTAAAGCAATAAATAAAATGGGCATTTTATCAGAAATTAATCCGCGTAAGTTCTAAAGTCACGTGATAGGCTCTTGCGATTATCGAGAAATAAAGCAACAGTTGGTTTGGTACCTTTATATAAGGGAAACGCAGTAGGAATGTAAATATTAGGCATTGAAATCAGTACAGGCTTGATTGATATTCGAGAAAAATTATGGAATGGCCGATAAATGCATGTTGCATCTGCCAAAATGAAGCTATTTCTTAAGAAATAACAACTAGCTAGCCATGGTTTGTTGTCCAGTAATTCCCCCAGTTGCATGAACCAAACAAATTATCACCGAACCGCGAAGCAGCGAGGCCAGGGATTAATCTACTTCTGTGTCCTGCATTACTGACGCATAAAAATTCCCTAGGACCCATTGATTCCAGATTGTGCGTCCCACCGTACGCATTATTCATTTTTGTAAAATGTACAATGTGTCCCCTTTAGTTCATCGTTCTCAACATTGAAAATTTTATGTAAAATTACTGTCTCGTGTTTATATTTTGTCTGGTCATTTAAACCTTACAGAAAGTTGATCATGTCCATGGTATTGTAAGAGACATTGTTGCGCATCAAAATGTTTTGATATAAAAGTTATATGCAGTCCGATGTGAGTCTAACTTCTTATCATTCGAATTCAGCGGTACATGTAACGCAAAAATTCTTCCATGCAGTGGTAAACTTTGCAGGATAATATGAATCAACAAATTCAAATTGTTTAATTCACACCTAAGTGTAGTAAGTACCGTCTTCGTACACCATATAAAATTGGTTTGTACTGTACACATGTACGAAGCCTCACATGCATAAATAAAGCAACTAAATAAACAACAAATTACTTAATTTGGCAAATTTTACTTTTAGATGGAATTTTGTGAGATACATTGTCATCATAATCAAACAAGACATACATGTACTTACCTAGGCCTGATCTGTACATCAAAATATACATTGAGACAATCACATGTTTCCATGGAGCTGTTGCGAGGGGTAATGCATGCAATTAGGAGACGCTGACTCTCCCCGGGTACTTGGTCTCACTTAGGAATGTTGTACATTCCGGGAATCGCAACCGTCCCGATGGGAATTCTAACGATTTGGCCTTGCCTTCTCGACTTTGAGACTAAATAACTGTTAGGTACTTCTTTGATGTTTATTATAATGACATCAGACGATTCATAACATTCGAAAGAAGGGAGGGGATCTCCAATAACACCTAGTTATAGCACCGACAACAAAACCCCAAAATTATGTGCGCACAGCCCTCCCACGTTTTAGATTGCCTAGAGGTCTCAAAGAACGCACAATTGTAGTGTAAAATAACCTCCACACTGTAAGATGAACATACAAACAGACAGTATGACCAAGGGGCCCAAGAAACACAGATGGAAATGTAAATGGATAAAAAAAAACCTGTAGGCATACGAAATACAGCCCGTGCACTGCCGGCTGTAGCGATCTCATAGACATCCAGATAGGACAGTTTGTCGGGGCCCTGTCTTCTCTAAGAGGGTTTGGACAGGGCCCGTCATGGAGTCCTGTCGTCACAATAAATGTGCTTTTTTTAAAGAAAGCGCTGGTACTGGGCTGTAGATTGGTCCAGTACCAAGCCAAGTGTGACAGAAGGATTATAACCACGGTATAAAAGGAGTTTGATGATTCTAAGACAATTTCGATGGTAATTTTTCTTACCGTTCTTCCTTCTTATTTTGTTGATCATGTCCAGAAAGTCTTTACTAGCTTGTAAAATTGAAAACTTGGACCTAAAAGTTTCTTGGTAATTTGTAAATATCTACTTTGAAAATCCAAAACATCAGTACATGCTATAGCATACCGGATCACCTTTGCTCTTCTTTGTCTCTTGTGCTGTAGTCACAACCCTCTGCATGTGCACGGTCGTGCTGTCTACGTGCATTATCATGGGCATGTCTGGATGTCCGCACGGTGTTTGTGCGTTATATGTACGTGTCCCGTACAGCTTCCTTGCGGATTTTGGTACACGCAGACAGGTCGTAGCAGTTTTAATGCATACAGAACTTTCGGTGCGTCCTGTCGACGTGTTACAAAAATGTATCTTCGAATTTAACAAGAATTACGACTCGCACGTTGTAAGTACGTTTCAAATACGTACAGCGCACTTTCTACGCAAGGAAGTGCGATAGCAGACGCATGGAGTACATTGTGAGCAAGTTACACGAAAGTCGTCAATACGTAAAACGCAATTCATTTTTGTGAAACATATGATGCATATAACCCCCCCCATATAACCGTGCGGTCGAATCTCGTTGACGCACTGATTCCGTACTATTGTCTCTTTCTTCCTTGCGTCTTCAGAGAAACGTAACGCACGTAACTTCCACAAACTAGAACATAAGAGGATCTAGGAATTTTACAAAGGGGGGGTCGAATATTTTGAAAGGGAGGGGGTGTTGAATGCATACTATCAAAAGCTTCTGTTTTGCAATCATACCTTAAAGGGTGCAATATACATGCCGCACACCGACTAAGTTGACATACTTTAAAATGTATTCCTACGTAACTTTGCACGTTACAAGCTTTAGAGCACTTTTTGCGTATGACGTCATGCTTCCCTTTGTTCCTGTGACGTAAAACTACAAGGTATGAGCTTGTTAATGGCGTTCTCCACATGTAAACAACAGAGCAAATAAGTTTATTATTGATTACACTTTGATTTTTTCGCCATTGTAATTAATACGAAGCAGTTGTATTTCATATTTTGCAGCGCAATAATTTCTGTTGGTCGTTGTAAGTCCTCCGTAGCAACGTCACCTCTTAAGCGATACGTGAGACCCTCTGAGGGGTACAAAAAGTCAAAATATGTCACATGAATTAGAATAGGGATAAACGTACTTTGTTTTGTGGTTCCGACAGATATATGTTGGATACACTGTTGGAAACATACGTTATACCGTCGGGGACAATCCCCGACGATATAACTGCGTCTTCAACAGTGAATCCAACATATACCTGTCGGAACCACAAAACACAGTACGTTTATCCCCTTATTATATAACATTAGCAGTTGTCATTGCCTGGAACATCCATCGGGTAAAAGGGCGGCGACAAGCTCATCGATTGCATGTATATCAGGTCGCTGAGGGGGTACATGTTTTCTAAAGTTTTCTTTGTTTTTGAAGATTTTGGATACATTTTGGATAAGACGGACAGAGATTAAGTTTTTGAATATAAGCTCTCTCTCTCTCTTCGTTTTTTTTTTTGTCAGACCAAAGGGGGGTTGGAACCCCCCTATCCACCACGCTTGATCCGCCAATGCTTCGTACGTCCAAAAAGAACGCATGGAGGGTTGTGATCAGTTGTTGATTTGCTTTATGACTTTTCATTATGGTTGTTTCAGTATCTTGTTGTGGGTGATACATATCATTTATCTTATCAAATAACTCTCTTTTTCGTTTTATTAAGCATATTGTGCAACACTCCATGTTAAAAGTCATACCTGTCAATTTTACTATCTTTGGAGGTAGACTCTCACTTTTTGACATCATCTCCCTCCTTGGCATTTCTCCCTCGAGGAAGAACAAAATATCCCCCTTTAGACCTAATTACCCTCTTCTCCCTCTTTTGCATATTTGTCAATTTGAAAGAAGAAAATCTCTCTGTAGTGACAGTCAGACCATTTCATTCGAAATCATGACAAAATGCAAGAAAATATGTATTGAATGCAATAAATTATTGATACATATTTCATTGTTGTAAATAATTTTTGTGTTAAAATGTCAGCACAATGAAATTGTGAAAACTGGTTTTGTGCAAAATGTTGTCATTTATAGAAATGACGCAAAATAGGTTCACGCGCAATCTCCCTCTTTTTCAAATACCAAGGAGGGAGATCTCCCAGTTTTTTTTAAGATTTCAAAATTGACAGGGATGTAAAAATGTTGTAGTGTGTTTTGTCGCACGGCTTCGATGATTTTGTAGAATTGGTACATGTACTTTACTATTGATTATCATGTTGCTTTGAAGTCATGACATAGAAAAAATGGAACCTCTTTTCCAAGCTTTTACATCTGTTATATTTATGATCGTTTTTAGAGATCCGTCACGTTGTATTTTGCTAATGTCTGATAACAACCAATAATTCAATATAATATATGATGATACTTATAAGATATATCCAAGATAGATTTTATCAAATGTCGCCAAGATAGATTTTATCAAATGTCGCGAAGAACTAAAGGAAGCCTTAGATAACTATACAAAAAGATGGTGTCAATCGGAAGGGGTCGAATCACATTCTCTGAATGACTGGAAGAACCTCATATTGGATATTACCGATATTCGAATAGATAACTTCCACAAAAATTCTCATCTTTTCGAAAATCCAAGTTCTAAATCTGAAAGATATTTTAAATCCAAATTACGCAATTTACACGAAAAATATGTCTTCGCTCCTGCAGACAAAGCAGCCAACAACACCATAATCATTTGAAAACGTTACTACATATCAACTTTGGTTTCGGAACTTTCGTCTACAAACACTTATATCAAAAGCAATGAAAGTGTTCCTAACATTTTGAACAAACACAACAGTGAAATTTCTTCATTCAAGATCCCTATTTCTAAACTGGATCTTCCTACACTATACTGCATACCAAAATTGCACAAGTCTCCTTACAAATTTCGATACATTGCTAATTCTAGCAACTGCTCAACTACAATTTTGTCTAGAAATCTGACGTCAGCACTCACGGTGATAAAGGAACACGTTGCAAAATATTGTGAAACTGTTCTAAACAGGAATGATGTAAACTTATTTTGGTCTATTAAAAATTCAGATGATGTGATTGACAAAATGAAATCGAGAAATTTTCAAGCCAATTCGATTTCTTCGTACGACTTTTCAAATATGTACACCACGCTTCCTCACGATAAGATTAATGATCAATTGTCCAAACTCATTAAATGGTGCTTTAACCGAGAGGGTAAAACTTATATTTGTACATCTGAATCAAAGGGTTTCTTTTCCAATACAGAATACAAATCATATAAATCATGGACATGTAGTGACCTTTGTATTGCCTTGTCCTTTCTTTTGGACAACATTTATGTAAGATTTGGTGAGAATCTCTACAAGCAGGTTGTAGGGATCCCTATGGGTACTAATTGTGCGCCTCTTGTTGCAGATTTATTTTTATTCACGTATGAAAAAGAATTTATCCAAAATCTTCAAAAACAAAGAAAACATAATGATGTGAAATGTTTCAATGGTACTTCTAGGTACCTAGATGATATCCTTACTATCGACAATCCTGTTTTTGAAAAGTATAAAAATGTCATCTATCCACAGGAACTGACTCTAAACAAGGCGAACGTCACAAACACAGAAACACCATTTTTGGACTTGAATATCAAAATTATTAATGGAGAGATTCATACAAGGGTGTATGACAAAAGAGATGACTTTGGATTCAATATAGTAAATTTTCCCTGGCTTGACGGTGATGTTCCTAGATTACCGTCTTATGGTATCTACATTTCGCAGCTCATCCGGTATGCTAGAGCATGTACTGATGTTTTGGATTTTCATGATAGAAATTTACAAATAACAAAGAAACTTTTAGGTCAAGGTTTTCGCTTTCACAAACTTGTCAAGACATTCTGGAAATTTTACAAAAATTATTGTGAACTACTTTTGAAATTCGGACCCATACAAGCAACAGAGTATATTACTTTGGGTATTTCGCAACCTGCATTTTATGGTGACATGATCAACAAAATTAGACGGATCAAAGGTAGACAGAATTACTATCGAAAATGCGTCAGAATCATCAAACGCCTCTTATACCGTGGATATGATCCTAATGTCACCAGACGGACACTAGGCTTGGTACTTGACCAATCTACAGTCTTGTACCAGCGCATCCTTAATACTTGCACGCTGACTGGCTGTGACGACGGGACTCCATGACGGGCCCTGTCCAAACCTCTTTAGAGAAGACAGGGCCCCGACCACCTGTCCTCTCTGAATGTCAGTCGGACTCCTCGGGTGATAACATACATTAGCTCACTACAGCCGGCAGAGCACAGGTCGTATTACGCATGCCCTCTTTTTATATCAATTTACATATTCATCTGTGTTGCTTGGGCCCCTGCGTTTTGCGGTCTTGTTTGTGTGTGGTCATCTGACAGTGAGGAGGTTTTTTTACACCACAATTGTACGTTCTTCGAGACCTCTGGGTAATCGGAATAGTGGGAGGGTTGTGCGCACGTAATCCAGGATAACTACACCGTCTGCTTCTCACGAGGCAGATGGCCGTCCTAAGTCGGCACCGTTTACCCATCGGTCTCGTTGGTTTATGTGTAGTCATTTGTGTTTTATGTTTTTCTGTGATTTGACGTTCATTGTACTACTGCGTCTCTTTCTGTGCGTGTCATTTTTGTGTTTTACAGTGGGTGTTTTGGGAGGTTGCTGTTGATGCTGCAACTAGGTGTTGTTGGAGATCCCCTCCTTTCTTTTATACTCATTTAGGATGAAACTACAAACTGGATATTATTTCCCGAATACATAGAAGCATTTACGTGGCAAACACAAAAGTACTGATAAAAGTACTATAAAACTTTGAAAGGAAATGCACAAAATATCATCGAACACATTGGAATTGATTCAGTGTTCATCGGTAATTAAAAGCCCTCTGATATATCAAATAGTGAATATAAGTCAAACTTAAATGTTAACTACGAAATCAGATGCCATAAATCACAATTAAAATTGCTGACATATTCTTGATAAATTCAAAGCAGAGCAAATTAAAAGTCGGACAAACGGACAGGCACATCATCAAAGATCTATAGAATACGAAAGACATCTAAATTCCAGGAACAATTGAAATATTGGAATATCACGTAAATCATATTGTATCATACACAATTGAATATAATCAACTTCACTTACAGATACATAGACGATGTGTTGTCCATCAATAATCCAAAATTCGCGGACTACCTGAGCAGTATCTATCCTTCGGAGCTTAAAGTCAAAGAAATCACAGAGATTAATAGTTCAGCATCCTATTTGACAATAATGTTGTCCTACGACACTGATGGTCACATGAACACCTCACTCTATGACAAATGTGACGAATTCAATTTCAGCATTACAAACTTTCCTTTTCTGAGTAGCAACATCCCATCATCGCCTGTTTATGGCGTGTTCATATTTCAGTTGATACGCTATGCCAGAGCAAGTACGATATATACGGATTTTGTTCTGAGAGCTAGGCGTCTTTCAGATAAGCTTCTCAGTCAGGGATATGTTTGTGACCGACTAACATCGTCACTGAGGAAGTTCTACGGTCGATACGGGGAACTCGTCATACACTATAATGTCCCACTCTGAAGAATGGTGGATGATATTCTGTCAAAGACCGTTTGAACCATCCAACCACAGATTGTACTCTATGTCTTCCGAAATGGAAGTAACCGGATGTGACAGTTCTACCGAATTGAAGCGGCGGGTGTTGCATGCAAGCAGAAGATGCTTACTCTTCCTTGGCACATGGTCTCACTTCCATATCGGGAGTTGGTTTCTTTTCATATGGTGGAGGGTTTTTTTTGTTGACTTTGGTTCCTGTTTTATCCTGATTTTGTATGCCTTCGGTTTCTGATTTTCTGAATTATCGAATTTATTCTGTATACAGGGATATGGTCATTATCCATATTTGTCATTTCATACCATTAAAAATATCGCTGATCTTCTTTAACCACGTGGAGAGCTGTTAGAATGTTATATCTACCTCGGATGACGTCATCGTTGATAGATATAACGTTTTATTTCTTCATTGAGGTGTTGTTTTAGCCGATCGGAACGCAGGAAATTAACCATTCATGTAATAAATTAACTTTTGCTTTCTGCAAAAAAGCAAAAGTGAATTCTCGAATGGCTCTGTATTTCTACCTCGAAAACTGATTTTTACTTGCTGATATTTTGTCAATTTACCTATACTCATTTCTAATATTTTTTGGGATATTCGCGTACAAAGTACCATTCCTCTATATTTTCAAAACTTAAACCCCCCTCTTATTTGTTACAAAAATAAGAGACCTATTCGAAATATCGTTTTGACTACTACAAAGAACATCAGATCCTAAAATAAATGAATCATGTCCCGTTTTTTGAGAATGTGCAACGTCTGAATATCTATATAAACGATCTGATCATGTTATTACAAGTGACTTTACAATTACCCAAGGCAAGCAGTTCCGTGGTCTTCTCAAAACCGATATAAGAATAGAATCCCATCCAAGATAGATTCTATTAAATGACAAATATGGATAATGACCATATCCCTGTTTACAGTACAAAATCGATAATTCAGAAAATCAGAAACCGAGGCATACGAAATCAGGATAAAACAGGAACAAAAGCAAACAAACAAAATGTCGCAAAGTACTAATGGAAGACTTAAGCTCAGGTCACAACTCGCCGTGCGTGCTTTTTAGATTCAACATAGTAAATTTTCCCTGGCTTTACGGTGATGTTTTATACACGTTCCAAGATTATATGGTATTTACATTTCACAGCTCATCCGTTATACCAGAGTATGTTCGATGTTTGGATTTTAGTAGTAGAAATTAACGAATTACGAAGAAACGTTTAGGTGAAAGTTTTCGTTTTCACAACTGGTAATGACTTTCTGGAAATTTTACAAAAAAAAAAAATTGTCAACTTCTTTTTGAACTTCGGACCCATACAAGCAACAGAGTATATTGCATCGTGTATTTCACAACCTGCATTTTCTGGTAACACAATTTACAAAATAAGAAGGATTAAAGGTGGACAGAGTTACGATCGAAATTGTGTTAGAATCATCAAACGCCTTTTATATTGTGGATAATTGGCGTGGTACTGGACCAATCTACTGCCTTGTACCAGCTCTGCGGCTGGCCAACGGGGGATGCTTGCTCCTCCCGGGCACCTGGTCCCACCTCTGGCTTGCTGGGGGTCCGTCGATGTTCAATTTGGTGCTCTATTGTGAGTGCTGTTGAGATTATCGTCAGGATCTTCTTTTACTTATTCTTAAGAAAATGACGACATGACTCCATGACGGGCAGGTACAACCCCCTTTAGAGAAGACATGGCCCCGACCACCTGTCCTCTCTTAATGTCAGAATGACTCCTTAGGTGATCACATGCATGAGCTCGCTACAGCCTGCAGAGCATAGGCTGTATTCCGTATATGCCTTGTTTTTTATATCAATTTATAAATTCATCGGTGTTTTTCTTGAACCTCCGCGTCTTTCTGTGTTTGTATATTCATCTTAAACTGTGTAGGTTTCTTTACACCACAATTGTACGTTTTTCGAGAATTCTGGGTTATCGGAAAAGTGGGAGGTTTGTGCGCACGTAATTTGGATAAGCACATCGTGTGCTACTTGCGTAGCAGATGGCCGTCCGAAGTCGGCACTGATTTCCCATTTGTCTATATGGTATATGTATGGTTCTTTTGTGTTTGATGTTTCGATATTGTAAGTTGGTGTTCCTTGTCCCTTTCGAGTATCTCTCTCTTTCTCTCTCTCTGTCTGCTCTGTGTTTTTGCATTCGGTGTTTTGGAGTAGTGTTGTGGGTGATGCAACCTAGTGTTGTTGGAGATCCCTCCTTTGCTTTGATGTATGGAGAGATCTCCAACATCATTTATCCCCTATTTTTAATTCACCCCATCAAAAATCCAACCTATCTTGGATCTATCCCATTATGGATCCAGCCCGTCTTGCATCCACCCAATCTTGTCTATTTCATGCAAGCAGGAGAGGATCCCCAACAATACCAAACCTCAGCACCTACAGCAAAACGCCAAAACACTCAATGTAAAAACACAAAGAATGACAAATATGGATAATGACCATATGCCTGTATACAGCAAGAAATCGATAATTCAGAAAATCAGAAACCGAAGGCATACAAAATCAGGATAAAACAGAAATCAAAGCAAACAAACAAAAACCTCCACCATATGAAAATCAGAAACCGAAGGCATACATGTATACAAAATCGGGATAAAACAGAAACAAAAACCTCTACCACATGAAAAGAAGACACGCACAGAAACGAGTTAAAGAAGATCCTGACGATAATCTCAACAGCACTCACAATAGAGCACCAAATTGAGCATCGACGAACCCCTAGCAAGCAAGAGGAGGGACCAGGTGTCCGGGAGGAGTAAGCATCCCCTGTTGGCTAGCCGCACCCACCGTCGATGTTCATGCACGAAAATAAAAACAATATATAAAATACATGCATTGCACTGTCTGAGGTTATATCTATATAGAAAGTGCTACGGCGACCATGTCAGGGAAAATATTCAAAATACTTATTGTCAATCCCAAGAGACGCAAATGGCACAAAGAATGCCAAATCACAGAGAAACATCAAACACAAATAACTACACACAACCCAACGATACCAATGGGCAACCGGTGCCGACTTAGGACGACCATCTGCAATGTCAGTAGCAAACTGTGTGTTATCCTGGGTTGCATGTGCACTTTTCCGATTACCCAGAGTATATTAAAATGTCTTTATAGTAAAATTGTCCTATTCTGATACTGTTATCCAATCTTCATGGTTAAATCTGATACATTGGATAAGGCAAAATTATCATCAGTCTAGCAACTTCTATTCGTAACAACTTATATTAATTTTGTTTACCCATCAGACATCACGATCGAGGTATTGGTTATCGCGTGTTGTGCATCATCTACCAGAAATTTTATCCATTTGAGTAAGATGTTAAACGTCTTCAAATTCAATAGCATCATTTAAGACCTGGTAAATTTACAGCATGGACCAGACATGCACGTTTCGGGTACTAAACCCTCGTCAGTGATCCTAAGTCTAAACAATGTAATATGGCCAAAAAGTATGAAAATTATTATGTTCAAAAATGTACCAAAAGACGTAGCAGAATGGGTGGGATATGATGCTACAAGACCCACGTTTTAGAAATTTCAAGAAATTTTGTAACAGAAAATTTCAAATGCGTTGAGGAGACAGACGATCAATATCTCATCAGAATTTGCCCAAGTCCAACAACCTTACATGTACTGACTTCTGGAATTTTTGAAAAATTATTTTATCTATTTGAACTTTTGACTTTTTTCAAGACAAAAATAATTGTTATAAACGAAAAATTAAAAACCGAAAAAAAAAATCATTATCATAACAAAAGAAAAAAAATCCCAAGTAAAACTTTAAAAAAAATCATTACAATTTTTCAAAAGAAAATTCTTGACCTTAAGCTTTTTTTTTATTTTCATTTAGTTGTACAATAAAATTCCGAAATTGCAGTGTAGGCCTATGTGAATTTGATTAGTTGGGAGATATAAAATTCATTCGATGGCATTCTAGAGAAATCAGCATCAAGACAATGAAATTTGTTCTGTGGAGGCTTAATGATCTTCTTTTTTTGTAATATATATTTTTCTACCTCTTGGTTAGAAGGTCTAAGCACTGTGTATCAAGTGATCTCATACATAAATCCATTAATCTGGGATTACAAAAATTGATAATCATTCTATAGTTATAAAAAGCGAAAATTGACTACTATTAGTGAAAATAAGATACTCCTATTTGCCAAAAAAAATGATAATCATCATCATCATTGTTTCGGGTTTTTATATTTCTTAAGATAACCCTCTTGGTGATAAGACAGTATAACGTCTTGAAATGAGTTAAAGAAGATCCTGACGATAATCTCAACAGCACTCACAATAGAGCACTATGTTGAGCATCGACGGACCCCTAGCAAGCTAGAGGTGGGATCAGGTGCCCGGGAGGAGTAAGCATCCCCTGTTGGCTAGCCGCACCCGCCGTCGATGTTAATGCACAATAAAGAACACAATATATAAAATGCATGTACTGTCTGACGCTATGTCTATATAGATTGCGCTACGGCGACCATGTCAGGGAAATATATTCAAAACACGTACTGGCAAACCCCTTGCGGGGAACTTTTTTACGAGCTTCACACGGCAAAGGGCATAAGTGTGACACAAATGAGTTAAAAAAGATCGTGACGATAATCTCAACAGCACCCACAATAGAGCACTATGTTGAGCATCGACGGAACCCTTGCAAGCTAGAGGTGGGATCAGGTGCCCGGGAGGAGTAAGCATCCCCTGTTGGCTAGCCGCACCCGCCGTCGACGTTAATGCACAACAAAGAACACAGTATATAAAATGCATGTACTGTCTGACACTATGTCTATATAGAAAGTGCTATGGCGACCATGTCAGGGAAATATATTCAAAACACTTACTGGCAAACCCCTCGCGGGGAACTTTTTTACGAGCTCCACACGGCAAAGGGCATAAGTGTGACACAAATGAGTTAAAAAAGATCGTGACGATAATCTCAACAGCACTCACAATAGAGCACTATGTTGAGCATCGTCGGACCCCTAGCAAGCTAGAGGTGGGATCAGGTGCCCGGGAGGAGTAAGCATCCCCTGTTGGCTAGCCGCACAAATGGTGCACTGAAACTAATACAATCAATATTGATAATTCAAACCACAAGGTCGGTATCTCTGCAAGGCCATTGTAGTCTGATTCAAGTTTTAAACATTTCCAAAATGTAAATTCCCTGAACTGATATCATCAATTTTGCATATTAATGTATGTTAATTTCATGTAGGAAATGCTTAATCACTCCCGGCACAAGTATGATATGAAGCGGTACACATGGGATATTCTAAGTTGCAAACTATTATAGAAGTTTTTTTGTTTAAAATTAGTTTATGCTGCAAATTCATCTGTTCTTAAATGATGCTTTTGAATTTGAAGACTTCTACATTTTGTACCAATTGGTAGGTGTCACTGCAGGTGGGCCAAGAGTCCTGGAGGGCACATGTAGCCGACTGTAACCAGCTTCGGTTGACTATTTATCAACGCATTTGAATATTTCTATCAATTTCTCGTTCTAAAGCGAGGATCTTGTAGCACCATATCCCACAAATCCTTCACGTCTTTTGGTACATGTTGGGATACTTTTTGGCCATATTACATTGTTGATTGAGGATCAATGACAAGGGTTAAGTACCCGAAACGTGCATGTCTGGTCCATGCTGCAAATTTTTTTCTGTTCTTAAATGAAAAAAAAAAGTTTTACCTTTCTTAATTAGTATATTAAGCCATTCGATTTAATGACTTTTGAATGACAGACGTTTTATCATTTTGCGAACGGTATGTTGTACTTTATATCACCTTACGTCTAGTATTTGACCAATTACAAGGCGATTGAAACGAAATATAATAAGTATTTTTGAGATGCCGAATAGAAAAGTCATTCACAAAATGAAATCTATCTACGGGCAATATAATCTCTTGACCATTGAAATGAATATGAATACGGATATAAAATCATCTTTGACTTTTATTGATAAATTCATTAAACACCGCTCGAAAAATTAAGGGATCAAAGTTTCTACTTTCATATCACACATATTTGCAGCTGCTTATTCTATATTATGAACATAAATGTACTAAGTCATATTTAATGGTCATTTTCCTTAATTACGAATGTCTAAAATTAAACTTATACACATGATCAATCTCGATGATGAAGCCTTTCTTATGTCAAAAGATATTACATTCTATGTACCATTATATTACAATGGAAAAATCGCTCTTTTATTTTTTTGAACAGTGTATATACATAATACATTGCTAGTTTTTATACGAAAAGTAACAAAGTCAAGTAATAAACTGAAAGCATTTTATTTGGAACTTGAGATAATTATTATCAACAATGCAATCTAAATACTGACATTAAGATAAACCGCTGTGACTAGTATTAATTTAAATATAGAATTTAATTACTATGTGTACTAAGAAAAGTATGCAAATATCATTTAATACAGCCCTAACGGCCATAAATTTTCATATACCAAATGCAAATAGAACAAAGTAATTCGAGGTACATTCAATAAAATTTTAAGATGATGAAAACTCTCTAAAACTCTCTCTCTCTCTTTCTCTCTCTCTACCACGTCATCTGTCCACTATGCTTTTTTCCGTATCATACACACGTTGTTAAGGAAGTCCCCATGTAGTCCGCATGACTGTGCAACTTTTCTTAATTCAAAGTCTTGTTTTACAATTCTATATCCAATATAACAAAGCTTTGTAAAGGAATGTTTGCGTTACCTCGTTTGGAATGTAAGTGTAGAATAGAAAGACAACAAAATTGAAAGTCTTGCCTAAATAACACTGACCTCCTTCATACAGACACAAACATGGACGGACAATGTACGTACATCATTTACCTATTTCTTCCTAACACGAACATGCGAAAATAATCAAGTAAACACACACGCATATTCATACATGTCATACACATACATGTACAAACACATAAATATACAAAATAATCTTGTTCAAACACAACATATCTATTCGAAAAATACATTATACTAAGTATGTTAGTAATAAACATGTTTTAAAATCAATCATACTTTTTTTTAAATTATAAAGGAAATAATTATTATGCCTTTTTCGAAAATACACAGCCAATTGTGCCTCACATGAAATTCATATGAAATGAGCATCATGTAAATTTCACATGAGATTCATGTGAAAAATATTTCACTTGAATTTCACATAAATTTCCTTCACATGAATTTCACATGAATTTTTCTAATTGACCTTCACAGGAAACTGAATTCACATAACATTCATGTTAAAATCTTCACATGGATTTCATGTGAAAAATTTCATGTAAATTTCATGTTCGTGCTCGTTTCACATAAATTTCATGTGAACTTTCATATAAAGTTAATGTAAAATTCACATGAATTTCATATGAGGCACCATTGGCTGTGTATTTACCTAATTTTAATCATGCACATTGATATGAGAGTCTTGAATTGTTACTTCAGTATATTCCACAGTTGGTTTTAAAGTAGAATTTTCGTCACTTTTGTCTTTCTCCTTTTTCTTAGAATTTGTCTTTTTGTCTTTTGTAAATTCCACATCAATATAGTTTAACTGTCCTCCTGAAGACTACAAATAACATGGAAAATTATCATCAACAGCTTAATTTATCAAAGATCATAGTTTTAATCATTCTAAATATAGATTTGGACTGTTTAGATACATTATACTACTTCCAGACATACGAGTGAATCATTAAATCACTTTAATTGTGACGAACTTAATTGAAAAAAGGAAACACATTGCTCAAAGTGACAATCGACATGGATAATGACAAAAGCAATTAAAGACAACTTCACAATTTTCCAAAGCATATAATTTTGCTTTTAATACAATTATTTCTTAGCTTCAAATATATTTTAGCTTCACGTAGCATATGTTTGATATAATATCTTATGAGCGTTGATATATGTAATGATTCAGTAAACGTTTAAGATTTATTCAGGCATGTAAGAGATAAATAGACATACATATTCATATAATTAGTTTGAATGACAAAAAATGTGTTTATAAAACATGAATAACCCCGTCGACGTCTTTGTTAGTATAACAGCTGTAATATAAAAGGTAAGTCATACTCAAAAGTAAAAATCACAATTGGTCTCCTAGACAGAATAAACATGTAAAATATGAGAGCCCCATCACTTACCATTCAAAGGTTATGGCCAAGGTTAAAGTTTTTTTTATTTCGATTTATTGCTTACTCGAGCAATTGTTCGGATTGAGGATCACTGAAACGTGCATGTCTGGTCCATGCTGTTGATTAATCTGCTTTTAAATGATGATTTTAAATTTGAAGACGTTTAACAATTGTACTACAGTTTCATCTAGGGATCTGAAATCAGCGTTGACAGCAATTGAAGATCATGTATCAAAATATTGTGACAATGCATTCAATAATAGCGGCATCAATTCTTTTTTTGGTCAATTAAGAATTCTGGTGATGTGATCGGCAAATTCAAATCTTTAAATTTTAAAAGCCGAAATTATATCATCCTACGACTTCTCTAAGATGTACACCAACCTCCGTCATGAGAAGATAAACGATCGCTTATCAAAACTTATTAAATGGGGTTTTGATCGAGAGGGTAAACATTTAAATGCCAAATGTTAAACGTCTTCAAATTCATTAGCATCATTTAAAAGCAGATAAATTAACAGCTAACAGCGCGGACCAGACTGCACGTTTCGGGTATTTAATCCTCGTCAGTGATCCTCAATCCAAACAATGAAATATGGCCAAAATCTGTGAAAATTGTCAAAAATATACTGACAGACGTAGAAAGATGACTGGGATATGATGCTACAGGACTCAGGTTTTAGAAATTTGAGAAAAGTTGGCGCCGGGTGCACATTGGCCTCCAGCCTTTTATGTGTTGTCATTGATGTTTGATGTTTCTGTACGTCAGTTTCGATTGTCTTGTATGATGTTCTAGTGAATATTGTCATTTTGTGGTTTGTAGTTTTGTGTGATGTCATCTGTATGTCACTTTCTCATGGTTTCGTTTCGCTTGGTGTGCAGGGTTGTCATGCTAGAGATCATTCTCTTTTTTAATGTAGGTCAAACCCAAAGGTCAAAAGGTAAAAAAATGGAATAAATGGGAGGAATACACATGTAAAATATAAAAGCCATATCCATTACCATTCAAAAATAATGACCAAGATTAAAGTCTTTGATGACAGACAAACTGACAGACTAAGTACTATATGACTCCGAATCTCCGAATACAGGGGGCATAAAAATACAAACGATGGAAAATACTAAATTGAATAAACACTGAAGTACAATACAAATGCACAAGTCCAGTTACGGATAAGGCAAATGAAAATCCGAAAGTTCGTACTTTTTTTTCTTTTCGAATGTTAATATACCTAATTCAACTCTTCACCGTCTAACTATGTGAAATCTTCCAGTACTTATGAAGGAAAATTTCAAAAAGTGGAATGGAAGAATTAATAAATATATGTATCATACAGCTTCTTTAAAGTATTTTTTAAAAATGATTATAATATGCAACAGATAACAGGAGGATACTGATGGAAAACTTTCAGAAAAATGTTAAAATAGAAAAGGCAAACTTCAGATGATTTTAAAACTTGCCAGCTCACCTCATCCTATAATAAATGAAGATAAAGCGAAAGTGAAAGTGTACGTTTATGAATACCCAAATCCCATGCTTAGACACACTTACGTGCACATAAGATATTATATGCCTTTTAGTTTTTATTTGGTTTTCTTATGCCTTATTATTTCATATTCGGCCAATTACTATGTTTAAATGCCAAAATAGCTCACTTTCTACTGCATGCATTAATTGTCAATCACACAGTGCTACTTATACAAAGTGCTTGAACAGTTACATGCCAAATACGTTGTTAAAGATAGCAGACAAATCCATTACATCATACATTCAGAACGAATGACATCTTAATTTCCTATTTATACAACTATATTTGAGAAAGGGAAGCCCCTAAAACGGCCTTGCAATTTTCCATAACATTAAACTTAATGAGAAATACCTGAAATATCACATTAGATATAAAGAAAGGAACAAATAATCAACCGAAGCACCATAGGAAGTCGCATGACGTCATCAAGTGACGTCATTTTGACGATATTGACAAAACATGGTCAACAATGCTCGAAAATATGTCTTAAGTGGAGAATTTCGATGTGGCCACATGCGTCTAGAAACATAAAACTGTCATGACAAGAAGATAAAATAATTATCTTTTCATGTTTCTCGATGCATGTGGCCAATACTAATTTTAACGAAACATGTAATTTTTGCTGCAATTTCATGGAAAATTGCTGATTTTGTGGTTTTCAAAGGGCTTAAAGCTGCTGATAAATGCATTATTTATAAAATATCAACATCATAATTTAGAAAATAACTTTACAAAGTATCATATCAGAAAACGTATTTAATTAATTCAAATGTCAAGAAACAGGGCCGAATAATGGGCTTCGTGAAGCTACCCCTTTATTCTTTTTTTTTTAATTTCAGGTAAAATAATCGGTCGATCTCTTTTAGTTCTGATAATAATATTAACCAGTGTATATATGTTTAAAGAAGGGAGATGTCCAACAAGACCCCATTGCAGCATCAACAGCAAAACAGCAAAACACCCGATGCAAAAACACAAAAGACGAGTACAGCACGAGACGGAAAAGAGACACACGACATGTAAACATCAAACACAAAAGACTGCACATAAACCGACGAGACCAATGGGCAACCGGTGCAGAATCAAAGAAGAATCAAAACAATTGCGAACTCCCGAATGGAGCCAGGACCAGGTGTCTAGTAGGAGTAAGCGTCCTCTGACTGCATGTAACAGCCGCTGCAAATGTCAATAGATACGGGTCAAATCCAGTAATGCCAAAATAGGTAAACGGCGGTCAATGGGAACATGTCCTTAAAATCGTTACTGAAATGGAAATGTCGAAATGAACGAAAAGTTTTTGTAGTGACCATTGAACCTCCTTAGTAGCATCTTAAGCCGTTCCCCTAAATAACATTGAGCGAGCAGCTAACTGGCAAGACTCTTTGCCCTCAACATGAAGTTTTCGTACTTAATACATGCTCTTGCATAGCTCATTACTTGTTAAAATGAATACGTCATAAGCAGGCGAAGAGGGAATATTGTTGCACATAAAGGGGAAGTTCGTGATTGTGAAAGTCAAATCGTCACGTTTGTCATAAAGAGAAGTGTTCATATGACCATTGCCACTGATCAAACGTAGTATGTCTAGGAAGGAGACTGATGCGCTGCTCTCAGTTGTGTCCTTGATTTCTAGTTCACTAAGATATATGGCGCCAAGGAAATCTTGAATGATTTGATTATTGATAGAGAGTACGTCATCAAGTTGGATTATTGATAGAGAGTACGTCATCAACGTTAGAATATTAATAGAGAGAACGTCATCAAAGTTGGAATATTGATAGAGAGTACGTCATCAACGTTGGAATATTGATAGAGAGTACGTCATCAACGTTGGAATATTGATAGAGAGTACGTCATCAGAGTTTGAATGTTGATAGAGAGTACGTAATCAAGTTGGAATATTGATAGAGAGTACGTCATTAACGTTGGAATATTGATAGAGAGTACGTCGTCAATATTGGAATATTGACAGAGAGTACGTCATCAACTTTGGAATATTGATAGAGAGTACATCATCAACTGTGGAATATTGATAGAGAGTACGTCATCAAAGTTTGAATTTTGATAGAGAGTACGTAATCAAGTTGGAATATTGATAGAGAGTACGTCATTAACGTTGGAATATTGATAGAGAGTACGTCGTCAATGTTGGAATATTGATAGAGAGTACGTCGTCAACTTTGGAATATTGATAGAGAGTACGTCACCAACTTTGGAATATTGATAGAGAGTACGTCATCAAAGTTTGAATTTTGATAGAGAGTACGTCATCAATGTCTCTTTAAGTCTAGTTGAACTGCGATCTGCAAACTTCTATTTGCTGTTGGAAATTAAAAGATTCATTACGATCGTTGAACTGCATCTTCTAACAAGAATACTTAGAAAATATTTGTATGATACAAGCCTCACTATGTGGAAACCTCGAATATGTGTTTATACTGGTGCTGATTTTGTACCTTTTATAAATATCCCTTGTGTAAAATACATGTAACTGCATTACTTACATTGATTTAATCCCTAAGTTTAATATCTATTTCCGTTTGAAAGATTGGTCTAATGATTATATCTATGCAATTTTGATTTAGAAAGAAGATGTCATTCGTTCAAGAAAATGGAAGTAAAGCGTGAAGAGTGACCTTGGAAGACAACCTTGGTTTTTCATCCGGTCCGTCCCCGATCGTAACTTCTTCATAACTCCTTGGCTGTTTTACAACTGTGAAAGAAAAAATATGATTGATTATAACGTAAATAGGAAAATATCCGGGTTTTCCTGGCCTATTTCGCTCACCCGATATCTGAATGTACGTTCTATTGTAATAATTTCAAAGGACCATATGAACATGTGATGCCTCTTGGTGTAAATGTTAAACGTCCTCAAATTCAAAGCATGATTGACCCTTCCGAGCGCGGGAAAAATTTGAGAAATTCCATGACGTCACAATGCAATTTCGATGTTTGACCGAGGTTCGAAGCTTGTTTGTCCGAGGTAAACACATGGAAAAAGCATTGTGACGTCACGAAATTTTGCATTTTTTCCCGCAATCGGAAGGGTCAATTTAGGAACACATTAATTTTTCAGCATGGATCAGGCATGCACGTTTCCGTCAGTAATCCTCAATCTAAACAATATATCATAACGAAGGAGTGTGAAAGTTATTATGTCCAAAAATGTAGCAAAAGACGTAGCAGGATGGGTGGGATAAATGACAAATATGGATAATGACCATATCCCTGTATACAGCACAGAATCGATAATTCAGAAAATCAGAAACCGAAAGCATACAAAATCAGGATAAAACAGGAACCAAAGCAATCAAACAAAAACCTCCACTACATGAAAAGAGGCGAACTCCCGATTTGGAAGTGAGATTTCGGTATTTATATATAAGAAACGTGCATCTCTTGTCCATGGTGCAAAGGAGTAAGTGCAGTAACCTGCAATTTCGGCCCTGTTTTCAAAAATGTTCATATATCCATAAACTAGTTCATAAAATGCCAAATGTATGGTGAATCCAAATTATGAAAGCCTTTTCGATTCCACAGTCCCATACTAAATAATACGTCGTTAAAAACGTCAAAAAACGTTAAAATCCTTGAAAATATCAATAAATGAGCGAAATTTCGACATAAATTTATGAAATTAAGTAATGCTTCAGGCCTCGCCCATGATATTTTTTGTACCAATCGATGGATTTTTGATTGTTCTTTTAAATTGCATTAAATATTTCGTGGGAAAGGCCTGGATAATAGATGAACTTTGAAGATTTGTGTGTAAAATGCTGATTTTCATTTGTTTTGTGTCATTTAGGGCAAATGACGTCAAATCATGACGTCATACATCACGCGCGTGACGTTATGACGGTTCAAAATTATGACGCCGTATTTTCTTAGACATTCAACATTGCAAAAAAGTTATAATTAATGATTCATTTATCAAAATTCATTTATCATTTTTTGGTCGTAATTATAGGGCCGATATGAGGGGTTAGCGCACCTAGTCCTTTACCTACATTACATTCCGCGCTTGCACTGGAGTTGGTTCTTCTTCGTATTTCTATGGAGCTATGTAAATGTATCAGTCTGTTTGTCCCATTTTTCTTTTCCCGAAAGAAAGTTTTTTCCGTTATATATTTTATTTTAATGAATTCTGTGATTTTCGGATTCTGATTTCGGTATTTGTGTTTGACTTTTACTGACTGATACTTAAGTAATACTCAAGTAATGGTTCAAGCAAGTTTGGAGTGACACATGCATAATTATTTAGGTTGAAGAAATTATGCTGCAAAGAATCCAATAGAAATTCATGGCGAATCAGTCCTTTAACCATCCGTAATGACAACAGTGGTGCATTTTTACTGTTTATGACTCCAAAGATTCGAAATTAAAAGTGTCATTGATAAAGATATGTCTCCCTGTTAAAAACTTTTGAGAGAAATAGGAAGTATTTATAATTAAGGAAGACGAAACTAAGAACAATTATCATGTATATTGTAATTTAATTTTTCCCTATTGATTTTCAGCATACACATCAAATTTCCTCCCGGTTTTGTTACTTGTAAATTGAAAAAACAGAATTGATCCTACCTTCCCATTTTTTATCGTTGTTTTGATCACCGCCTGAAAAATAAAGAAGAAAAATCTATATATGTTTCAATATGGGAAGACAGGGCAGCATGGAAGAAAACAATCAGAAGTATGTGTAAGACTGTAAAATTACTTCCGAAAACCCAGTTTGCCACACTGTTTTTGATCAATTCTCTGTTACCACCAAAATTCTGGCGCCACGCCATGTCATGGATTTTCATGATTTTCTGCATATCAGGTATATATCATGTCCTAATTGCAAAAATTAAGGTCTCCGGTCAATGTGAGTACCGGTTGCCATGGCAACGAGATCAGTCTTTTTGTGCTACTTTAAAGACTGTGAAGTAACCTACTTTTAGATACTTCGTTGCCATGGATACCTAAGTAGCAGACATTTCATTTTCGTACTTTTAGGGCATCGTTACCTTCTTTCTTGCAAAATGCATTCAGTTTTATGATAGATATTTTAGGACGCTCACTGTGCCCAGTCAAAAAAAATTAAAATTCAAGTGAAAAATGAAGGTAAACTTAGGGGCTATTTTTATGTGATTTTTACCGTTTTCGGTGTCAATTATCACTAGAAGCAGACCTCTTCGAGACCTACGAGACCTATGATGGTTTATTATGAAAAGTAATGTCCCTCAAAAATATAATGAAAGAAAATCGAATTTGGGATCTTTGAGCTCTTCATCTCAGTTTTGACGTCAAAAACCGTTGCTATGGCAACTTTAAGCATTCAGGCTTGAATATAGTACCTTTTTAAAATTGATTTAACTCCTAATAAATACTACTTTTTACTAGTGAAAATATAAAAATGAACTGATAAGACTCTTTCATTTCATTTTATATCATTGAAAATTTCCAAGGTCATTGACTTGAAATTCAAGGTCATTACTTAACTTAGACTAAAAAAATTCGATATTTATATGATTTGTCAAATTTTTGTCATAAATTTGTAGTATTTTCTTTTTGAATTTTACAATAACTCATAAATATTTTGAAAAATGATGGAATGAATAGCTATTCTCTGTAAGCATTTGCACTTTTATGAAGGACGCATGGCACGGCATCTCTCAGATTTTGATAAAATTTGTTCATAAGGTTGGGTCTGACCCTAAAGTAAAAATTTGTCAAACATTTTCTTTATATCACATCCGGTTGCCATGGAAACGGACTTTGAATATTGAAAAAATGTATTTTGGGGCGTTTTTAAAGTCAAATACATTATTTATGCAGCAAAATCTAAAACAAACACTGATGAATTATCAGTACTCTACCATTGCTCTTTCAAGTTAAGCAATAATAATATTGGGTTTATGGTCTTATCTATATGTTTCCATAGCAACAACACATGTACCCTATCAAAATAGTGTTTTTGGCATTTTTTCAAAATCCAAAGATAAATTACTTACATTTTTTAGTTTGTTATGCAAATAAAACATAAGCATTCACATTGGGACAAATTCATTTTCGTTGCTATGGCAACATGACCTCAAATCGCAAAAATGAAAGCAATCTTAGACAATATTAAGAGTTCTATTTTACTATATCATTGAATTCTAATTCAAACTGATGAAAATAAATTAATGTATTTAAGTAGATATTTCATTACATGAAAGAATTTTTTTTAACATTTACGAAATAGCCCGTTGCTATGGGAAGGATTGTGTAAAATTGCACATAGGCCCACTTTGAGTCCTTGGATACGGGCATCAAAAGTTAAGTAATCTGAAACTTTAAATCTAAAATAAAGTTTAGACTGTGCTTTATCGTATATATAAATAAGATTGTGTAAGCACGATTTGTTTTTTGAGGAAAAGGCTTCGAAAAACAACAAACAAATGTTTATTTTTAGAATGTATGGTCAAATTACTATAGCAACCATAAGTAATTTGAAACTTTTTTATTGTATTTTGATAGAGGCTTACTTGATCTTAATTGATATTGAATTTGACCTTCCTGGGATTAATAATTACTGTTTTACTGATTCTTTTTGACTCCCTATACAAGAGGCATAGCGATAAAGTGTGAAAAACAGTTTAGACATTCATAACAAAGAGGACAAAGGGGATTGAAAGAAAAAAATTGTGGTTATTGCAATTCATAAATGCACCCGTTTCCATGGCAGCAAAGGACACAAACACAAGTCTTATGAAATGTTCTAATGCTTCAAACTTTGGAGATGGTTACCACGGCAACGACACTCTTTTTCTACATATGAAAGATAATTTTCAATCTTAACACTCCAAAACAAAAATCGCTAGAATCTATGACATGCCGTGCCAATGTGTCATTGAATTTTTTTGGTTCTTACAGAGAATTGCTCGTAAATTGTCAGACATGATTTGCTTTATCCTCCATAACTCGAACAACTCCCTTCTCCTTTCTTAAGAACGACAAATATTGATAATGACCATATCCCTGTATACAGCACAAAATCGATAATTTAGAAAATCAGAAACCGAAGGTATACAAAATCAGGATAAAACAGGAACCAAAGCAAACAAATAAAACCTCCACCATATGAAAAGAAACGAACTCCCGATAGAGTAAGCATCTTCTGCTTGCATGCAACATTCGCCGTTCAACATGTTCAATTCGGTAGAACTGTCACATCCGGTTACTTCCATTTCGGAAGACATAGAGTACAATCTTTGGTTTGATCGTTCAAATAAATGGTCTATGACAGAATATCATCCATCATTCTGGAGAGTGGGACATCATAGTGTATGACGAGTTACCCATATTGACCGTAGAACTTCCTCAGTGACGATGTTAGTCGGTCACAAACATATCCCTGACTGAGAAGCTTATCTGAAAGACGCCTAGCCCTCAGAACAAAATCCGTATATTTGGTACTTGCTCTGGCATAGCGTATCAACTGAGATATGAACACGCAATAAGCAAGCAATGAAGGGATGTTGCTAATCAGAAAAGGAAAGTTTGTAATGCTGAAATTGAAGTCGTCACGATTGTCATAGAGTGAGGTTTTCATGTGACCATCAGTGTCGTAGGACAACATTATGTCCAAATAGGATGCTGAATCATTTGTCTCTGTAGTTTCTTTGACTTCAAACTCCGAAGGATAGATACTGCTTAGGTAATCTGCGAATTTTGGATGATTGATGGACAATACATCGTCTATGTATCTGTTAGTGAAGTTGAAGTCAGAAGCTAAGTATCTTTTCCCTTCAGAGACCAAAGATTGAATGAATTTAGCTTCTTACGAGTAAAGGAAAATGTCGGCAGGGAGTGGGACACAATTGGTCCCCAATGGAATTCCGACAATTTGCTGGAAGACCTTTCCTCCAAACACCACAAAAATGTTGTCGATCAGAAAGTTTAACATCTAAATAAAAACTGTTTCAGTGTACTTATTATCAGAATCGAACTTTTCTTTTACAATGTAGGTTTTCTCATATTTAACAACAATAAATTTGTATTTGCGATTGCTGTTTTTACTAGTAAACGCATTACTTATAATTTTTGCGATTTGCAATTTAGAATGCGGAATTGTAGTGTAAAGTGTCGAAAATTCAAATACTTTGATCAAATGGACTCTACTAAAATGAGTGGATTTCAGATGTTATAAAAGTTCCTTCGAATTCTTTAAAATCCAAATCTGCTTGATACCACTGCGAGAATATACTGTCGAACAATATTTTTTGAAGCTCAGATTTGATTTCAGATCAAACTTTGGTGAGTAAGATCTATACAGATTTGGTGGAACATTTTGAGGAACCAGCGATGAAACGTTGTTTGTACGGATTCTTATGCAGTTTAGGTATGCAGTATAAGTTTGGTAAATCTAAATCTAAATTGTTAGTGTCAAAGCCAAAGGAGGCAAGAGCTGATTTGTGGTTATCTATTATTTCAGAGGCAGAAAGGTTTATTGGTGTGTAAGTGGGATTTCCAGGTGTCGAATTTAAACCCAACTCTTTAACTAGCGAAAGTACTACTACTGAGTTTACATAATTGTTATGCAACATGTATGTGGTACATATTTACCTTTGTATTTTGCATTCGGACCTGCAAAATAATTTTGTTCGATGTAATAAGTTTGTTATATGTTTATGTGTTTACCTTTGTATTGTACATCCGTGCTACATGTGTTATGTATTACATATTCATGTTTGTAATGCAGTGTGATTTTGTCCTCTCTGAATGTCAGTCGGACTCCTCGGGTGATAACATACATGAGCTCGCTACAGCCGGCAGAGCAGGGACTGTATTACGTACGCCCTCTTTTGATATCCATTTACATATTCATCTGTGTTGCTTGGGCCCCTGCGTTTTGCGGTCTTGTTTGTGTGTGGTCATCTGACAGTGAGGAGGTTGTTTTACACCACAATTCTACGATCTTCGAGACCTCTGGGTAATCGGGAAAGCGGGAGGGTTGTACGCAGGTAATCCAGGATAACCACACCTTCTGCTATTTCCGTGGCAGATGACCGTCCTAAGTCGGCACCGGTTGCCCATTGGTCTCGTTGGTTTATGTGTAGTCCTTTGTGTTCGATGTTTCTGTGTTCTGCGTTGACTTTCCTGGTCCCTTATTCGTCTCTTTATGTGCTTGTTGGCTTTGTGTTTTTGCATTGGGTGTTTTGGTGTGGGTGCTGCAACCTGGTGTTGTTGGAGATCCCCTCTTTTGTTTTGTTCCGCGTGTTATGTGCGTTATTCGATACGTGTTTACCCTTGTCTTGTACTTGAGGGCCTTAAGAGTCTCTTTTGTCCATTTTAATGTGGTACAATGTATGTGTGTTATTTGTTATACATTTGTGCCTGAAGGTCTGCAGAGTCTTCTGGCTTGCGTGTTATATAAGATACCTGTTTACCTTTTGTGTTTGAGGGTCTACTGTGTCTTTTCGGTCCGTGTAATATGTATAAAAGATACCTGTTTACCTTTTGTGTTTGAGGGTCTACTGTGTCGATTCGGTCCGTGTAATATGTTTATAAGATACCTCTTTACCTTCTGTGTTTGAGGGTCTACTGTGACTTTTCGGTCCGTGTTATATGTATTATTTGTGTTATATGTATCATTTTTGCATATAATATGCATATTTACCTTTGTATTGTACTTGAAGGTTGGCATTGTATCTTTGTCTGTCTTATGTGTGTTATATGTGTAGTTTGTAACATGTTTATCTTTGTACCGTGGTAGAGGATCTACAGAGGCATAGTAGTCTGTGTGTTTTAAAGAAGCTTTAGTGTGTCTTTTTGTTATGTGTTTTATGTTATATGCATATACCTTGTTACATAGCCATTTACCTTTGCATTATGTTTGAGGGTCTGCACATTCTTTAGTATATGTGTTAAGTGCATTATTTGGGGTTTTTATATATCTATATTGTGCTTGAGGGTCTGGGGCGTCTTTTGCTCCTTGTGCCATATTTCTTATTTGTTTAATAATCACCTTTATACTGTACTTTTGAGTCTGATGTATCTGTTTGCTGTGTGCTACGTGTGTTATATGTGTTGTTTTTGGCTTTTGCTGTAGGTGCTGCAACCGAGTGTAGTTGAAGGTCCCCTCCTTCCTTTTATATATATGTCATATCTTTGTATTGTGCTAGGGGGTCTTTGACTCATGTGTTATGTGTGTATCATATGTGGTATGTAAAATACATGTCTATCTTTTCATTTTGTTTGATTGTCCCTTCATTTTGTTTGATTGTCCCCAGAGTCTTTTTGACTCCTGTTTTTATGTGTAATTTGATACATATTCACCTTCGTCTTTATCATCTGGTAGGTCTACTTGCTCGTATTCCCTGGGTTTCTTTTCAACTGAAAAAAATGAGTAAAGTTTTATTGCCTGACCTCGTGAGGTCAGGTACACCTAGATTTGAAATGCATGAAACAAAACAAGAAGTCTATGCGGCGTTTGCATGTAATAATGATGAAAGCGCAGTTTACAAACATTCACAAGAGCAGACAAAAACAAAAGAGTTATCGCTCCTCTAACATGTACGTTTATACAGGGGGACTAAATACTAATGAAGAAGTCGTAAACGCGGATTTTGATACTTTTAAAATGGTAAACATAGTGTAATCAAAGATGACAAAGCTCACCCCATGGCAGCATTTTATCATTGCTGCAAACAGAAAGAAGTCAAAGATTACACATCTTTGAATTTGAAAATCTGTCCTACTGAAAAAAAAATGCTACCACACAAAAACAAAATTATTTCAAAGGGAAGTAGAGCATTAGATTTCCTGACCCGAATTCTGCATGAATGGGTGTACTCTTTTGATACCAAAATCTCCCTAACATATGTACTCAAGCGAATAATATAGGTCATGACATTAATTTCAATGTAGATTTGTGATCTACTCATAAAGACGCATCATATGAACAAGTTTGGAATTCCTTGCACTTATTATAGAGAAGTAAAACCTCTTAACATTGATATCCAAATCTTCCTAACATGTGCAATAAAGTGGAAAATATAGTTCATGACCTACATTTGAATGTAGATTTGTGATCTACTCATGAAGACACATCATCTTTGCAAGTTTGGCCTTCCTAGCACTTATAACAAAGAATTAAAGCTTCTTAACATTGATACCCAAATCTTCCTAACATGTGCACTAAATCGGAAAATATAGGTCATGACCTGCATTTAAACGTAGATTTGTGATCCACTCATAAAGACGCATTATCTGTGCAAGTTTGGCCTTATAATACAGGAATAAAACTTCTTAACATTGATAGCAAAATTTTCCTAACATGTGCACTCAAGTGGAAAATATAGGTCATGACCTGCATTTAAACGTAGATTTGTGATCCACTCATAAAGACGCATTATCTGTGCAAGTTTGGCCTTATAATACAGAAATAAAACTTCTTAACATTGATAGCAAAATTTTCCTAACATGTGCACTCAAGTGGAAAATAAAGGTCATGACCTACATTTGGACGTAGATTTGTGATCTACTCTTAAAGACGAATCATCTGTGCAAGTTTGGCCTTCCTAGCACCTACAATAGAGAAATTAAACTTCTTAACATTGATACCGAAATCTTCCTAACATGTGCATTCAAGCGGAAAATATAGGTCATTACCTACATTTGAACGTAGATTTGCGATCTACTCTTAAAGGCGCATCATCTGTGCAAGTTTGGATTTCCTAATAGAGAAATAAAACTTCTTAACATACTAGTGGGAACGCCGATGCCGACGACAGGTTGATAGCATAAGCTCCCTCTCACTTCGTAAGGTGAGCTAAAAATGGATACAAAAATATTACATTTTCTTAAGGCATGGTCCATTTGATATTCAGGGGGGGGGGGGGCCTTGGGTTTTTTGTCGGAGCAAGATTATTTTTTTCGCCCCGGACCGGAGCAAAATTTTTTTTTCTGGCAAAGTTGGAGCAAGGAAATTTTTTTAAGTGATGCACATACATGTCATGTATTAAGAATGTTTGTGTTTTATCAATAAAAATTATTTATATTTTTACTAAAAACTCTAAATATTAAGATATTAGTTTATTTTTATGCAAGTATTCAATTCACTTTTAAACAGAGAGATAAAAGATTTTTACAATACAATTCTCAATATTTTATATCAGGTACATGTATATAACATGTATAAGAGGGTCTGAGGGGAAGGTCTCCTAGACAATTTTCTCTATGGGATATATGCAACATGTATTAACAGCAATACATAAATATTGATAATATATTCAAGCTTTTAAGGAAGCCCTTTTTCATTCACATACATGTATAACTTTTTATATCTTCAAATATTTGAATTTAAAATGCTATTAGTGAATAATGTTTTGATAGAAAACTATGGCGAGCGAAGCGAGCCAAAAATTTTTGATACAATTTTGAAAACTGCGGCGAGCGAAGCGAGGCGGAAAATTTTCAAGAATTTTAGCGAAATTTTATGGTAATTCTTCACATTCAGATTATTTGTAAGAGCAAGATTATTTTTTTCTGTCACACCATAAGCAAATTTATTTTTTTTCATCAAAATTGAGAGCAAAATTATTTTTTTCGAAAAAAACCCAAAGAAAGTTCAATCTCAAGACAGCGTACGACAGTATGATAATCGAAATGTTTCTCCATATTAAAACGTATATCATACATGTTACTCATGTAATCTTTTTCATTTGTTATCAAGAAAGTGAAAAACATTTCTCTTTTTACATATTCTTTTCTTTATCGTCAAATATTTGATACTAATTATGAAAAGTTAAAATAGGAGAATAATAATGAGAAATGTTATGATAAGGAGTAATTCATGAAAGCAGAACTGATTTCAATAGATCTTCTTCATATTACCGTTAGACTTGCATTTTAGACATTCCAAGACCCGACATCACTACTTTTGACGTTATTTCTAATTTTGACGTCATAATTCAGTTTTCTGCTATTTGAAATAAAATCTGATTAAACTAACTAAAGTTAAAAGTTACGTCAAATGTTGTCATGTCGGGTCTTAGGATGTGTAAAATACACGTCAACTGCGGTAATATGAAAATCGTCTATTTCTTTTTCTTCTTGTCGGACAGTCCTGATCGTCCGGACAATAGATAAGGAGGAGATCACCAAAATGAAAACGTTGCAGTGATTACAGCGGGATATACATGAGAAAAAGAAAAAAAATAACCAAAAGGACAATACGCGAACAATAACATCACATCATGAAAACATAGGACAGTACAATATATATGACCCCGTGAATAATTATACGTGGCGCCACTCAGATGAATGAATGCGGCGCTGCACAATCTTTAGGAAATTTAAAACTCCATTTTATTTGTCAATTTTACATGTTGGAGGGAGATTTAAAGCTCATAGAAAGTGAAATACAAGTATTTAATATCTAATGGCATGCGCGGATCCAGAATTTCTGGTCAGAGGGAAGTCTACCTATGATGTAGGTAAATTTCGGTGCACATCATGGTGAGTGTGCAACATGTGATTGATTTTTGAGGGCGGGTATGGTTAGCTTTCCTTTCACGTTTATTTTTATGAAGAATTGGCGAGCGATGCGAGCCTGACTTTCATTTTTATATATGAAATTTTAATTTGTCTTGATGCGATCGAGATGATTATTTATAACATTGAATATTTTACTCCTTATATCGACGAGCGGAGGGAGTCGCGAAAATTTTGATTTATTCACATTTTGTCTAAATTTCATGAGAATAAATAGATAAGTCATTTTCCTAAATAATCTGACATCTTAAAATGACAAAACCTTGAAAAAATGAGAGAGGTTACATCCTATGAAGTAATTAAGGGACTGTTGAAACTACGAGTTCATGAGACCCAAGATTATTTAGTATAAAAAATTGAAAATGATTAAGGACAGAAAAAAGTATTGTGTATTTTGTAAATGGCAAGCGAAGCGAGCCGAAATTTTAAGGTTCAAAGCCTTTTTATGCATTTTTAGACCCCTTTCAATTAGGAATGGGCCAAAGCTGGACCCCATCTCCGAAAATCTCAAGGGGGGGGGGGGGGGGGGGGGGGGGGCTCCAGCCCCCCCGTCCCCCCCCCCCCCTCTGAATCCGCCTATGATGTAATTTAAATTTTCCCTATTGATTTTCAGCAAATACATCTAATTTCCTCCCGGCTTTGTTAGGTGTAAATTGAAAAACACAATTGATCCTACCTTTCCATTCTTTATCGCTGTTTTGAACACCACCTGTAAAATAAAGAAGTTAAATCTAGATATGTTTCAATATGGGAAGACAGGGCAGCATGGAAGAAAACAATCAGAAGTATGTGTAAGACTGTAAAATTACCGTAAACCCAGTTTGCTACACTGTATAAATTTGTCAGACATGTTTTGCTTTTTCCTCCATAACTCGAACAATTCCCATCTCCTTTCTTATTAGAAGTCATCTTTTGATTTCAATTTCAGACATAGAAACCCTATCATATTGAGTCTTTGCGGAATACAGAGTTCTTTCCCCTTATAGACGGTATCTGACGTAAAACCATTATGACGCCATGAAAATGGTATGGTAACGTCGACTTCATACCGTCATTTCCCAGCCTTTCTAGGACTGTTTCCATATAATTTGATGACGTCATAATCAGTCTACGTCAGATACCGTCTCAAATGGGAAGTAACTCTGGTTTTCGAAAATAGCGAATATGTAATCTTAAGTTCCATTAAGGCCATTCACAATACATTATTTCGTTTTTGAGACCGTTGGCGTTACTTTTTACATTAATCACGACTTCGAAATAACATGTACAAACAGACAAAATGGGTCGCTATACCTTAACGTAGCTCGCGGGGAAGCTTTCATCACAATCAAATGTGTACGCAGGTTTCACCCTCGAATTTTTTTATGTGCACATCTACGCTATGACGTCATAAACCTTACTTGATCGTAACGTCACGTTACGTTGCGCGACATATATCTTTAGGGCGCAAATAATGGCTTTTTTTTAATACTTCTCCTTCTTGCTTGTTTCTCAGTGTGCACAATCGGGGAAAGCGAGGGGGGGGGGGGGTTGTCCGACAGAAAAGGAGGAGGGGCTGCCTTATAAAATAAAATTAATCTTCTCAATACTTTTTAAATTATATGCAAAGCGGTGATTTACTTAAAGAATTTAGGAATACATAGTGTCTGAAAGTTCGATTATGACGTTAGACAAAGATTTGTATATATATATCAGAAAGCAGAGCGAACCGGAATTGTTTTGTAAGGGGACGACCAATTTGATCCCGAGGGGGGAGGGGGGGGGGGGGGCTGGCAAAATTTTTTCGGGTCAGATTATTTATTTTCAACGCACGGCCGGCCGGAATATTTATTTTCCAGTAACTAAAGATCAGAATATTTATTTTTAACCTGTAACAATCCTGACAAGCAAAAAAAAAAAAAAAAAAAAAAAAAAAAAAAAAAAAAAAAAAACAAGGTCATACTTAGGAGTCAAGGTCAGTGTTAAAAATTTGCCAAAGAGACTACATATGTGCAAGTTGTTTGTTTGTTTGGATTTTCATTTTATTAATTTATTTATTAATTTTTTTTTTTTTTGTTATCGGAAAAATAGATACCGTACTGCCTTCTTGAGGAATTCCTGAACTCGGAGAAATGGAAATTTCATTTTAATAATATATATCACGACAATCGAGGCATCTGAACGTAATGATAGAAAACGAGCATGAAATGAAAATCACAATGTATATCTTATATGGACCGCCCCTCCCCAACCCTACATATAAACAAGAGGGAATTTTTTGTATACCCCGCCAAAAGATATCGGATTAAATAGTAATGAGCATGTCCGTCCGTCTGTTCCGTATGATGTTTTCAAATATTTGAAGAAAAAAATGTCATGTACCAAGAATTTTATTTTTACATTAAGATATAAGGTCTAGTTCGAATACAGCCCATGTAATTGTTGATTAATTATCTTTAAAAAAAAAAAAAAGGTTTCTGGACGTTTTAAAGAAGACCGTTACAGAGAATCAAATATTCCGCATACTCCTTGACGTCATGTTGACATATGCGATCTGAACACGCTGTGACTTTGACGTTGCGAGTAAAATTGACGCCGAAGCCACGCAAAACAAATTTTCAATCTTAAATTGCAAAAAATCTGCCGAGAAGACCTATCCATGTTTTTATATATTCGAATTCAGCTCATTCTCTACTTTTACGTGTAAGAAGGGCTTTAAGGACCTCCACAACTTAATGGAGAAAATGATAATGAAGCAAGCCGTGTTTTGCCTTTTGAATGAGTGCGGATTTTTTAATAATAAGTTGCAAAATGACGATAAAAATTGCAAATTTCCCCTTAGAGACACAATAATCCATAGAAATGCAATACTCAACATGGCAACAATATTTTTGATCTCCCTTTTCACCCTCCTTGGTCAATTTTCTAGATTAAAATTATATTAGTTCAGAAAATGCATATTTTCGAATTAGAACGTCAATGCCGTCTTTGAGGCTTAAAATCTCGAAAAACTTCGTGAAATAGTTACATGAAAATTATATCAAAGATTGATCAAATCTTATATTTCATGTAGACAAATTTTCAGGCTATGTCTTCTCGCAAAATTTTCCGTGCCGTAACGCCGCGATGTACCTTAAAGCTGTAGACTGGACGAACAAGGGCAACTTTGCTACTTTGGACCGGCTATATACTAATAAATAGCGAAGTCTAAATTGTTGATCTACTGTCCGTGAAAGAATAAATCGTTTTCGAAAAAAACATCCTAAATGATATAGATGTGGTTCATTTTAAACATACATTGTATTGACTACATTGTAGTGATGTAAATCAAATATCAACTTATAGATCATCGTTGATTCGGTTCTAACCGTCTTTAAATTTTCTTGTGATGTCATTGGAGAAACAGGACGATGATTGCGATTTGCAAAAGATGGGTACATAGCCATTTGTGCCTCATATGAAATTCATGTGAAATTTACATTAACTTTACATGAAAGTTCACGTGAAATTTATGTGAAATAAGCACGAACATGAAATTTACATGAAATTTTTCACATGAAATTCATGTGAAGATTTTTACATGGATGTTATTTGAATTCAGTTTCCTCTGAAGGTCTCTTCGAAAAATTCATGTGAAATTCATGTGAAGGAAATTTATGTGAATTTCATGTGAAATATCTTTTACATGAATCTTATGTGAAATTATATGAATTTTACATGAAGTTTCATGTGAAATTTACATGATGCTCATTTCACATGAATTTCATGTGAGGCACAATTGACTGTATACGGATTACTATATTAGGTATATATATAACAACGCGAGATATAGTTACGGATGCAGGTACACAATGCCACCTCCTTACATAAAGATTGAACATTTATCAAATGTTCAAAATTTTGAGCGAAAACGGTTTTTAGAAAAGTGCAAAATTGTTCTTAAAGACAATGGTGAACTCAAGTGAGATACATTGATATATATGGCAATCCTAATGCATGAATGATAAATCATGATGGCGGGGTTCTATTGACATTAAGAACTAACAGGAAATAACGTAGATAAGTACAACTTTGAATCACAGAAGATACCAATCTGACATGTATATATGACTCACCGGAATCTTTTGACTGTTTCCTTCCATCTGAAATCAATTTTAAATCATCATCAGTTCAATCTAGTTACAGTAGTAATATGACAATGCATAAAAGTCTACAGTCCGTCGATGCTCAATTTGGTGCTCTGTTGTGAGTGCTGTTGAGATTGTTGTCAGGATCTTCTTTCACACTTATACCCTTTGCCGTGTGGAGCTCGTAAAAAAGTTCCCCGCGAGGGGATTGACAGTAAGTGTTTTGAATATTTCCCCTGACATGGTCGCCATAGCACTTTCTATATAGACACAACCTCAGACAGTGCATGTTTTCATTTTCGTGCGTGAACATGGACGGCGGGTGCGGTTAGCCAAACAGGGGATGCTTACTTCTTCCAGACACCTGGTCCCTCCTCTTGCTTGCTAGGGGTCCGTCGATGCTCAGTTTGATGCTCTATTGTGAGTGCTGTTGATCTTTTTTATCTCTTTCATTGCAAAATATACTAAAAAAAAACCCCAGTGAATTGCAACATGAATTTTGTGAATAAAACATTAGATACAACTTCTACACATGCATTTAGGGCTGCAACATATCACGAACGAACACACAGACAGACAGATATTGAAAGGTGCATATGCATGTCAGTTTTATCAGTTTAAGAACGAGGCATGCATATACACGTGCGAAGTCCTGTATTTACTGATGACTGTTCAAAGCAAGTAACAAACACTCGCCGTTCACACAAGCTGTCTTTTGACAGTAAATGTATGACTCCGAGATCGAGTTCGTCAAAGCTTGCTCTCTTTATTAGTTAAACTTCTTATTCTACAGATTTCATGAAGAAATTTGATAACATGTATCTATTATTTTTTTAGCTTTAAATATATATTTGAACAGCTGTAATATAAAAGGACAATACTGATACAAAGTACATACAAAATAAATAACGGAAGAAATTTACAAGCCCGTCTTCCTGTTTGATGATGGTTAATATCATAGTTTGGTTAAAATCTAAATTTACTACACGACAGGTTTTCATTTTGTATATCAATGAAGCCATATGGAAAAAAAAAACATGTCCTCTTGAAAAACAATCAATTCATATGTCAATGAAATGATATGAAATTGTATGTTCTTGAATTAAAACTTACAACAACAAAAAAAAAAAAAAAAAAAAACGAGACAAACACAACAAATCAAAATAAATGTGAGGGTGTTACTTCCTGACGTCATTGTAAAAGCTGAATAATTGGTAATGCGCGGATCCAAAAAGGGATGTGGTATGAAATATTCAGAAATCAACCCTGTACTTGCTACATGAAAATGCTTCTTTCAGTCACGTCTAAATATATTATACATGTATATACAATGTATTTTCTTTCAATCACATCTACTGTACATAAGTTATATTCTCTCTGGAAGATAGAATCGGACACCCTCACTGTGTGAGTTGGACAGCCCCTCCCACGTTATACGTACGATCTGCCAACCTCCCCCCCCCCCCCCCACCCCTCCTGGGAATGATGATTAGATCCGCCAATGATAATACAGATACCTATCATAGTTATAGCGCTGAAGTATAACAGTTTACTGTACAATGCATGATAAAATCTAAACATTGAGAAAGTCGAGTGGAATACTTCAATTCTGTATAAAGTTACAAGTATTTACAAATGTATAAGTAAAGTCGTGTAAAGTTACGTTGCAGAGTAAACGCTTTTAAAGAAAAGTTTTTACTAGTTTCGCTTGCCGGTTTACATGAATGTAACATCTCATTCAAATGAAAAAAAAAAACCCACAAAAATATAGGAAAGAAAAGAAATTTCGGTTCGATTGTTAGCATTAACGTAACAACTCCAAGAAGAAGATAAAGTGTTTACAACTTTCAAAAGAAAATAAAACAACACCAAGTGACTCCGTCTGACCCCCTCCAACCCCTCAGGGAAACCATTCTATAGACTCCGTATGACCCCCTCCAACCCCTCAGTGAAATTACTATAAACTCCGTCTGACCCCCTCCAACCCCTCAGGGAAATCATTACAAACTCCGTCTACCTTTTGTTGTCATGTTTGTGGGACGTTGATTTACATTTATATATATAATAGGTTTCCTTTTTTTTCTTTTTTCTTTCTTTTTTTTTTTTTTTTTTTTTTTTTTTTGCTTTTTTGTGTGTGTTTGTTTGTTTGTTTGTTTGTTTGTTTTTTGTCAGGCATAACCACGATAATTGATCCTGGTACAAATATACATGTAATATCGCATTACTTTAATATTTCCTCCCTGTCGATTAAAATAAAACCGAGAGCACATAAGCGATGAAGATCAGTAGTCCCTTTCATTGCATGTATACCAAAATTGAACCTTTTAAAGTTTATTGCCTACAGTGTAACGTTAAGCAGTGGCGGATCCAGCTTTTGGCTTAGAGGGGGCGAAAAAGGGGCTGAGCCCTGGAAGCCCCCCCCCCCCTCCCCGGTAGCTAACGTATTTCAGCCTTTTCTGACCCATTTTCGTGACTGAAATTGATTGAATAATTGAAATTGATGCATTTGACAATTATATTAACTAACAGATAGTAAATATTTACTCTTTTTATATGGAAAATGATCGTTCTACCTCTGATTTGCAAATCCTTGGGGGGGGGGGGGGTGTACGACCCCCATTTAATCCGCCACTGTTAAGGCTATACCTATGTTCCTTATATATAAACCACATTGATCATTATTGAACTACATATCTTCAAATGGCGATTTTGTCTAAAATTACCTATTAAAAAAAACTAAATAAATCTACCTTTCTTTGCTTCAGGCTTGAGTAAGTTTCCCATCACAACGACAGTGTATACCAGAGAAAACACAAATATAACTATCCTAGCAAACAGGAAGGTTCTTCACAATGTGTGTATAAGTGAGATAAAGAAAGAATGATATTCTTCACAGACGTAAACAACACGGATGTAACATGTTTGACGACTAAAATAGTCAGGATTTAGTGATTTTACCGGACGTCAATGTAAACTAAAACGGAGGAAAAGACGAACGATTAAAAACATCTTTATTTATAGGGGAAGGGGGGGGGGGGGGGTAATTAACTTGACGATAGAACGCCCGGGAACCTTGATGATTCAAATCTTATATATAGATTTTCAAGTGGTGTTTTGGCAAAAGTAGGGATATTTTAATTTCTTGAAGGACCTTTCTTCATGAAAAGTAGTACATTTAAGAGTTAAAGAAGATCCTGACGAAAATCTCAACAGCACTCACAATAGAGCACCAAATTGAGCATAGATGGACCCCTAGCAAGCTAGAGATGGGACCAGGTGTCCGGGAGGAGTAAGCATCCCCTGTTGGCTAGCCGCACCCGCCGTCGATGTTCATGCATATATAAAATACATGCACTGTCTGAGGTTGTGTCTATATAGTAAGTGCTATGGCGACCATGTCAGGGAAAATATTCAAAACACTTACTGTCAAACCCCTCGCGGGGAACTTTTTTACGAGCTCCACACGGCAAAGGGCATAAGTGTGACACAAATGAGTTAATGAAGATCCTGACGAAAATCTCAACAGCACTCACAATAGAGAACCAAATTGAGCATCGACGGACCCCTAGCAAGCTAGAGGTGGGACCAGGTACCCGGGAGGAGTAAGCATCCCCTGTTGGCTAGCCGCGTCCGCCGTCGATGTTCACGCATGAAAATGAAAACAATATATAAAATACATGCACTGTCTGAGGTAATGTCTATGTAGAAAGTTGGACAAGGACAAATCTATAATATTTTGAAGGGTAATTATCATTACATTGATTTTTTTTTCAAGCTGAAATAAGATAATATTCAAATCTAATACAGTATCCAATTATATGGTAATCTCTTATGAGTCTATTGTGTTTAGAGAGTGGTGAGCAAAGTAAAAACCAGTATATATGCACTTTAATTTGTGCTAATTATTAATTTTAGAGGATAATAGTATTAATCATCTTTAAGAGTATTTTTTTCTACGAATTTTAAAAATCTTAATATTTAGGGCAAATTTAATATGTTAATAGGAACGTGGGACATTTTGCTAAAATATAAGGAAAATAGAAAAACAGGGATAATTTTATAATAGGAAATATCGGGAGTTCGCTTCTTTTCATGTGGTGGAGGTTTTTGGATTTTTTTTTTTTTTTGCCTTGGTTCCTATTTTATCCTGATTTTGTATGCCTTCGATTTATGATTTCCTGAATTATTGATTTTGTGCTGTATATAGGGATATGGTCATTATCCATAAATACACAATCATATATATAGGGCAACTTTTTAAGAAAGCTTGATGCTGATGTCCATTATTTATTAATGATACCGGAGCTGAATGAATACCTGTAGATTATCTTTGTACGGGTGTCAAATACGTATTGCAATAATTCAGTTTGCAGATTTCCCCATTCTCAAAAGAACACTGCGATTCGACCTAAGAAAGATAACTCTCATTTGTTGTTTATATTTAGAGTGGTCACGCATGTATCTAGAAATTTTGAGAAAAAAAAATTCTTAGCTTCTTTTGAAATTCGGATCTATGAAAGCAACTGAGTATATTAATTTGGGAATTTCAAAAACTGTCTTTTATGGTGACATACTCGTCGAGCAGACAATTCCAAACGATTTTTGCGGTTTTTCGTCAATAACTCGTACGACTTCTATACGTTCAATCACCATGAAACTTTGAACAAATAATGCTACACCCTTTACGAAAATGCCTACGTAAAAAATAATTTTAAAACTCGACCTACAAATGCCGATTTGAGGGTATTTTAATACCCCCCCCCTTAAACGGCCTTTCAACGCAAGTTACTGAAGGTATTTCCGAACGATTTGCATTTTCGCCTCAACTGGGGTCAAATATGGATCAAATGAATTTAATCCTTTTATCCTTATTGAAGAATTCTTTGTCAACGTATATATCATAAAACTTTTACAAAATTCAGTTCTAAAGCGATCTTCTGAAATAATGATGAGGTACGTTTATTCCTTACTTTTTTCCAATGAATTTGGTATAACTCTAACACATGTAATTTTTCATCGTCGGAAACCCACAGCCATTGCTCTACGATTATCTTACGTAGTAGAACGGAGAAGATGCCGTAGGTTTCCGACGATGGTAATTTATATACTTTTTCGTGAATACCCTGCTCTGGGCCCCTCTCAATGCAGGTTTTTATTGATCAGTTGTTGGAAAATATGTGACTCCGAAACTAGGTCAAGTTATGTTCTTCTTGAATGACGTCACTTTCCCCTTCTCCCAAACAGACAAAAGTTACAAACAGCAGGAAAAACAAACGCTAAAAATATACTAAATGAATTATTTTGAGATTTCCTTTTGTATGTCGCTTATTTATCAGAATACCTAGACGTCTGTATCACCAAAATTGTGAAAAATTAAATCCAAGTAACCGAACAAGCGAATCGTTCGGAATATCTTCAGTTCGGAAATATCTGCTCGACCAGTAAAGAACAAAATAAGGAGGATAAGTCGGCGCCGTGGTCTAGTGGTTAGGGAATCGGGCCTCACTAGGATGATGGGACGGTCGACATATACTCCTCTATGTTCTGTGTTTATATACAAAAATGATGTTGTAAGTGTGATGTTTACATGTCTGTGGTGTTTAAAAAATAAATAAATAAGAAGGATCAAAGGTAGACAGAATTCTCATCGACAAGGCATCAGAATCATCAAACGCTTCTTATACCGTGGTCATCAGACGGACACTTGGTGTCACAGGGATTTATCTCGCTTCCCCGTTGCAAAAGGAGCTGTTAAGATAAGGGCCGTATTTAGCCCTGAATCTCGTGACTTATTTCTTCCGCACGCCGAATCATATACAGCAAAACATTCATGATCATTATTGAAATACAATGTATTCGCAAACCTTTTACATGTTTTACATTTTGTTAACGAACTCTTACGATTGTAAAATTAAGGTCGAAAGAGGTAGGGGTGCTCGGATAGAAAATCCGACAATATCGACAAAAAAAAACGTAGAAATTTTAGAATGTTTTACATAAAATGGAGATAAGCCAAAAGACATAAAAGATATCAACATTGTGTATCAGAAATAGATTTCGAACGTTCTACCTCCTTTAATCGGTAAATAATGAAATCCGGGACTTTAAATACGGTCTTACTAGAAAAGAACCCGCGCAAGCGCACAAAAGATTGTCATATCAAGTGCCTGCAAATATGATCGTTTTTCTCCCCTCCCTTTTTTCTTTGACTTCACAGCTATTTTCGGACAGTAATGATTCAGAGAAAGAAAAAAAGGGGGGGTGTCATATTTTCACATCTATAGAAGCTCGATGTCATGGGTCTACAATCGCATCCTCCTTCTCTTTACTTTAAAGGAAAGTGAAAGTACTGTAGAGAAGGGGTGTATATAATTCAGAATTGTTGGTACCGAGCTCCTGTGATTTTCAGGCACCTGTGGGTCGACATATCAATTATCTAGTTTCTACAATTCCTTCTTATTAAGTATTGAAGTCTGATCTTGATTCGTTAAAGTCTAGTCTACACTTCTAACAATATAACAATAATAAACACATGTCTTGTTTTGCCGACAGCCTAGCCGTAGATATCCGTCGGGATTTATTCTCATTTTGTACATAGAAAAGCATATAAATGTATGTTATAAATATAATTCAAGCATAAACTGTATAAACACATACGTACAATATACATTCTGAAATAGTTGTAGAAATAATACGAGTACATATGATAAAGACACTCCCCCTACGGCAAGGGCGAAATAATATTTTCTCGAGCCTCCATAGCCGCTCACGAAAAAAAAACCGGCAAGCCGGGGAAAAACGTGCCCTCTAGACATAGGCGACTCATTCTGCACTGGTGTATTTGAAAAATAAATATCTATGATTTAAAATTAAATTTTGAAAATTAGGACTATTGTGCAAAATGTTTCAAACCAGGTGCTAAGGAAGCTCGTGAGAGAAAATATAACAACGCTAGAGGCTGCGCTGTGTACTCGTTAAAACATACATCTATGTAACTACAGGTTTGACTCAAAATTACTTCTCAAAAAATTTGAAAACAATTCAAATGAGCATAAAATATAAAATGCTATGCATAAACATTTATCAAAATGTTTTAGTGTAAAATTTAATGTGCACTGCTCGGGTGCTAGGCTAGAAGTGACCACTACCTATACGAGAAGCGCGAATAGCGCACGTGACATACTGCCATTCTCTTGACCAATCAAATTGTTATATAATTCCGCCAAGACAATAAATTTCTACTTTACTTCGAACCGTAGAAATTTTCTATTATTAGCAGCAAAATGAACAAATTGTCACCTGACTGGTTGTGTTTCTTACTGAAACACATGATGTACGTACATACGTGCATGACTACCTGCTATGAAAACCCTGCCCGTAACCCCCCCCCCCCCCCCCCCCCCGATTATAACGATATCAAATACACATTTATAATGCTTGCCATTGTTTACATTTCATGGTAAACACATGGTACCTAGCTCTGACGTCATTTTCAGTGACCTGATTTTGTTACAAATTTGATCGGCTTATACAGCCATGTGACCTTTCAAGGGCTTTTCTCGAATGTTCTATATGCAAAATAAAATTGTAAAATTGTAAGTCGTATATTTTAGAAAACGAATATGGAACTTGGGGCGAAATATAGCCTCCTACTAACACTAGAAACGTCTTGCAAGAATCCTCTTACTTATTTAATGATACTTGAGAAGTCGGGGATTAGAATGGTAGCAGAAATCAGTGGAAAATATGAAGTTAATGGTTAGTGTCCGTCGCCGGTCTTGAACTTAAAATTTTCTAAGATTTGTTTTAGGAAAACGGATAGACATAATTAATGCTTATACACGTTAATTAGAAATATTTACTTCTCAAAAATTATCAAATTCACATTGTCATATCATATGCTATATCTTCATAACACACCATTTATCTCGGTCCTCTTCGTTTCGACGGAGAATCGGCTAATTCGTTCCTTCAGTAGTATAGATTCTTCATTCAATGTCCTGGTGGTTTTAAATGGAATGACAAGTTTTCGAAATAGCAAAATGTAAGCCTTTTAGCGCGAAATACACATTAACATCACTTTTTCTTATTTCGTTCCTAATTCTTGTATATTTCTTTCAATTTAGTTAAGAAATAAAAAATGACAAGCCGGGCTCTATTGTCTCATAATGCCCGAGCGTCCTCAGCCAATTTCATTTATTACCGAGCCGCGTCAGCGGCGAGGTGATAAATGTGATTGGCTGAGGACGCGAGGGCATTATGAGACAATAGAGCCCGGCTTGTCATTTTTTATTTCTATTCTAATGATGACCAAACTTAGATCAATGAAACACAGACGACAAAATCGAGTCTTGGTAAAAACCACTTCATGCCGGTTTATCTGCTTTCAGAAAATGGGTAGGCGTGGCTTATCGCTATAGGGCCTATATTGGAGAATAGAGCCCGGCTCGCGTCTGTTGTCTTAATAGGGAAAAAGAATCAAGTCATATTAGAATATACAATTTTTGATGGATTAAAGAGGAAAAATAGTCAAATGTGCTTTATTTTATGGTCAAAAAGGTCGATTCTTAAAAAATGCACCCCTTTCCATTTTTTGTTTTTCGTCTCTGGGGTAGTGTTCCCCCGGAGATACAGAGCCCCACTTTGCCCAAAAAATTGTATCATAGATACACACCTCCAGTAAAAGTGGCTTTCTGTATATCCGGGGGGGGACAATGTTCAATAAAACTTTTCCGTTTTCTATTGATTTCTATGAGAAAAATATAAGTTTTGACGCAAAAATTAGCAATATTTTGCAAAACAGATATTTCGTATTCTGATGGGATGTCGTATAGGAATACATTTTACAAAAAAAGTTCTTGAAATTTTAATTTTCAAAATTCCACTTTTCAGGGCAGATTTTACGCCTTATCTAACAGCTCCTTACATCGTTTGCTGACTGTACTTAGGGGCACCGATTGGACTCGTTGCTTTAGACTTTTGTATTTTGTGATTGGTGTCACTTTTTGTGTTCCATGTCCCTTTTGTGTCAGAATCTCCTACATTATATTTTCGCATGGGGGTTGTTTCAATGTTTTGCTTTGGATCTGCTACAACAGAGTCTTGTTGGATTTATTCCATTATTTTTCGGTCTTTCACGTACGCTTGGTACCCTCACTCCCCCCCCCCCCCCCCCCTCCCTTCCAAAAAAAATTTGTTTCGTAGTGTACAGCGGAGATTACCATTCTTTCCTGAGCATAAAATATGAATGTGGTAGGAGCAAGAATTTACTCCTTGTCCAATATCATTGTACCTACTGTGTCCTCGACGGCTACACAAAAATTGTCATTCCACAGTCCTACTGGGAGAAATTCAATTTATATAATACTCATTCAGAATATTTGAGAGAAAAGAAAACAAAACAGAGATCAAGCATTATGAGTACAAAAATGGAATATGACTGAAATCTGGTGTGCGTTACATACAACCCATCATTTATTCAGTATCTATATAGATATATATCCAATATTGCACATCACATGTGTAAACGCGTTGATGTAGATTACATATAAACTTGTGAAATTTTACATGCTCAATTCACGACTTAAATTTAATCTATATACTTGTCCTTACCTTTAGAAAATGCATTTTTAATTCTAGACCAAAAATTCATCCTCTCTTTATCGTGTAAATAAATCCTTAAAACAGCTCATGAGAGACAAAAAATCCAGTTGAATAACAATCTGATATTGATATTAAATTTAACTTCCTCTAAGCTTAGTTCAGGTTTTTGTCAATTTTATCATATGTATGTACCATGTTGTATCGGGAGCAGGAAGTTTATTATGTGATTACTGGTTCATTAAGTGAGGCCTATCAAAGGGTTACACAATACTGCGGTTTTTAAAAGTCGTCCGAAGGGATGTATACATGTATATCTAAAGGTACATAAAAAGAAACTCTCAATTTATTATCCACAAATTATGAAAATTTTGGTCTGTATCAATTCGATTTATATATCCGTTGAAATATTGAGTGTACCTTTCATCTATATGTCCTAACAATCTATAAGAAATATGTGAAAACTTAAAGAAATGTATTAAAAATAATAACCAGACTTGTCAGAATGACAACATAGCTCGCCGGTGGCAACCATATGTAAATTGCAACAACAACAATAAAAAAGGTCTTATCACAAGGAATGCACATGTGAAATATCAAAGCCCTATCACTAACCATTCAAAAAATATGGCCAAGGTTAAAGTTTTTCAAAAGTAGGTCAATCATCTCCAAGGTCAAGGTCACAAGGTCAAAAATTTTGGTATCCATGGAAAGGTCTTGTCACAAGGAATACACATGTGAAATATCAAAGCCCTATCACTTACCATTCCAAAAATATGGCCAAGGTTAAAGTTTTTCAAAAGTAGGTCAATCTCCAAGGTCAAGGTCACAAGGTCAAAAATTTTGGTATCCATGGAAAGGTCTTGTCACAAGGAATACACATGTGAAATATCAAAGCCCTATCACTTACCATTCCAAAAATATGGCCAAGGTTAAAGTTTTTCAAAAGTAGGTCAATCTCCAAGGTCGAGGTCACAAGGTCAAAAATTTTGGTATCCATGGAAAGGTCTTGTCACAAGGAATACACATGTGAAATATCAAAGCCCTATCACTTACCATTCCAAAAATATGGCCAAGGTTAAAGTTTTTCAAAAGTAGGTCAAGGTCACAAGGTCAAAAATTTTGGTATCCATGGAAAGGTCTTGTCACAAGGAATACACATGTGAAATATCAAAGCCCTATCACTTACCATTCCAAAAATATGGCCAAGGTTAAAGTTTTTCAAAAGAAGGTCAATCTCCAAGGTCAAGGTCACAAGGTCAAAAATTTTGGTATCCATGGAAAGGTCTTGTCACAAGGAATGCACATGTGAAATATGAAAGCCCAATCTGTATTGGTTTAAAAGTTATAAGCAAGGTTAAAGTTTTTGTGCACGCGCACGCAGACGCAGACGCAGACGCAGACGCCAACGCCGACGCCGGGGGTATGACAATAGCTCTCCGGACATTCGTCCCGGCGAGCTAAAAAAAAGGGAAAAAAGAAGAAACTCTCAATTCAGATGCTAAAAGTGTACTTGTAAGAATTGTATATGTAAACCAACGAGACCAACTCACACCATAGAAACATGAAACACAAAAGACCACACATTTCAACCAACGAGACTAATGTGCAAACGGTGCCGACTTAGGACGGTCATCTGCTACGTAAGTAACAGACGTTGTAGTTATCCGGGTTACGTGTGCACAGCCCTCCCACTTTTCTGATTATCCAGAGAGCAAAACACGAAGCGAATAACTGTTGAGTACATTGTACGTCTTTGATGTACATTTATATCAACAAGTAAGGAGATTTGGTCGAAAACTAAAATATTTGACTAAAATTGCTTTGAAAAGCAGCAATTTCAGGTAAAATTCATAAACAAGTTGCATGCCGACAATTTATCTGTAGTATGTTGATATTATTAAAAGTATATCTGTTTATAGGCCTAGGCATTTCGCTATACATATATGAATGAAGTACTTTACAAATTGATGACACATACTATAGTACATGTATAATCCTGAGTACATTGTAAGCCCATCAAAGGTTGGGTTATACTTCCTCCAATGTATCATCATGTCTCTTTGCTAACACTTTAAATATGTGATTAATGTCCTTCTATTACTATCAAATACTAATTTATACTTAAACATACTTTGCAGACATCACTTATATTTTCATAATATTTCATTAGTGTTTGTGCCTTATTATCAATAACGCACGAGCGAAGATCAAAGCTTGAGGACAAAAGCACGTGTCGCGGAAGGAGGGGGGGGGGGGGCTGTTCCGGTCTATGATCTTGAAAAAAAATACGCCAAAAAACGGGAAAATAGGGTTTTTCTCAATTTTTTAAAAGGGTAGGCGGCCTGACCCCATCTTCCTTGAATATTTGTTTTTAAAAAAAGCTTACCAATCATAGAAAGACATATATCCCAGCAACAGCCGCTTTGAGTTGACATGATTCCTTAAAACCAGGTTTTCTCACACATTGCATTCATTTCGCCATTATTTCTTTATAGTCATACAAATGTAGTTAATTGGTCTCGTTTTACGATTAATATATGATTCATTGAATATGAATTGACCCAATTTTATCGATGGACAGTATGACTGATGGTCGAGGGATTGTGTTGTAAATGTATAAGGCACGTACAACATGTACACGTGTGGATGAATTGAAAAGACATTGGACAATAGTGTGGAAATGTGAATAAATAAGTACAAAGCCTTGGTCATAATGTCATCTTACGAAAATGTTTTAAAGTTTTATTATAGGAAAAAAAGATATAAGGCATTTTAAGGGATAAGTTCGACTTATCCATTCCTTTGACGAATTTTCCATCTGATGGGCACTGGCGATATGCCCATCAGATAGTAAAACATCGTCAAAAAGGTGGATAAGTCGAACTACTTTTTAAAAGGAACTTCTGTGTGTCCGTATAGCAGGAGGGTTTTACTCCCATAATCTGGATAGCCACGAAATTATTATACAATATAACAAGATGACCGTCCTAAGTCGACTCCCTAAATTATATGCTGTTATTATTGTTCCAAAAACATTTTGCTCTTCCTGATGCAAAAGAAGGGAGGGGATCTCCAACAAGACCCTGTTGCAGCACCAATAGCAACACACGAACCACCCGATGCGAAAACACAAAAGACGAGCATACCAAGAGACGGAAAAGAGACATACGACATATAAACATGAAACACAAATGACTAGACAAAAAACAAAAAGACCAATTGGTAAACGGTGCCGACTTCGGACGGCCATTTAACACGCAAGTAACAACAGGTGTGGTTATCCTGGATTACGTACGCACAACCCTCTCCCAATTACCCAGAGGTCTCGAAGAACGTACAAGTGTGATGTAAAACAACCTCCTCACTGTTAGATGACCACAAACAAGTATTGTTTTGAGTCTCCGGTTGCTTGGTGTGGTTGTTGTTTTGCGTCTCCGGTTGCTTGTTGTGGTTGTTGTTTTGAGTCTCCGGTTGCTTGTTGTGGTTGTTCTTTTGAGTCTCCGGTTGCTTGTTGTGGTTGTTGTTTTGAGTCTCCGGTTGCTTGTTGTGGTTGTTGTTTTGAGTCTCCTGTTGCTTTTTGCGGTTGTTGTTTTGAGTTTCCGGTTGCTTGTTGCGGTTGTTTTATTTTTAGTCTCCGGTTGCTTGTTGTTGTTGTTGTTTTGAGTCTCCGGTTGCTTGTTGCGGTTGTTGTTTTGAGTCTCCGGTTGTTTGTTGTGGTTGTTGTTTTGAGTCTCCGGTTGCTTGTTGTGGTTGTTGTTTTGAGTCTCCGGTTGTTTGTTGTGGTTGTTGTTTTGAGTCTCCGGTTGCTTGTTGTGGTTGTTGTTTTGCGTCTCCGGTTGCTTGTTGTGGTTGTTGTTTTGAGTCTCCGGTTGCTTGTTGTGGTTGTTTTTTGAGTCTTCGGTTGTTTGTTGTGGTTGTTGTTTTTAGTCTCCGGTTGCTTGTTGTGGTTGTTGTTTTGAGTCTCCTGTTGCTTTTTGCGGTTGTTGTTTTGAGTTTCCGGTTGCTTGTTGCGGTTGTTTTATTTTTAGTCTCCGGTTGCTTGTTGTGGTTGTTGTTTTGAGTCTTCGGTTGCTTGTTGTGGTTGTTGTTTTGAGTCTTCGGTTGCTTGTTGTTGTTGTTGTTTTGAGTCTCCGGTTGCTTGTTGTGGTTGTTGTTTTGAGTCTCCGGTTGCTTGTTGCGGTTGTTTTATTTTTAGTCTCCGGTTGCTTGTTGTGGTTGTTGTTTTGAGTCTCCAGTTGCTTGTTGTGGTTGTTGTTTTGAGTCTCCAGTTGCTTGTTGTTGTTGTTGTTTTGAGTTTCCGGTTGCTTGTTGCGGTTGTTTTTTTTTTAGTCTCCGGTTGCTTGTTGTGGTTGTTATTGTGAGTTTCGTCCTTTTGTTTAGGTGTTTTCGTCTGTAGTCACTGGAAATGCGTCTCATTATGTCTCATTAGAATACAGGGATCCCCCTCATTTGTTTTTCTGTATAACGATTAAACATTGCCGACTTAATGGGAACAAATACCTAAAATTTGCACACAATGACAATCAATCTTACAGGTGAAATGAATTTGATAGATGTAATTTTTGTTGGGATATATATGTGCTATGTTCAAACGTACAGTAAATAAAAACAAGATGATAATGGAAATTTTATATAGCGTTACACTTACTTTGGCTGTTTTTAATGCAGGGATCAATTCTATGGGCGTCGTATCAGGTACATGTAATACATAGTTCTATTTTCTCAATTTTATAGAATTTTAAGAAAATAGAATGCTAAATATCTGGTAGAACATTTATAACATTTTCGTTATCTTATTCACTTATGGTTTATGTAATATCAGTGGCGGATCCAGTGCCCCCTTTGACGGGGTCAAGGGGCGAATTTACCGATTATTACTAAAAATGGGCCAAAATATAGGGTTGTTTTGACAATCTTGGGGCAGTGCCGGGGGAACGAATGTCCTCTCCGCACCCTCTGAATCCGCCATTGAATATAAAGTGATACTAAAGTGACACTCGTGTGAAACTGTGAATATTACGAAACGGTTTTCAGGAAAAGTTGTTTTCATATATACAATTATATAATCATCTTCTCCATATACTTTCAGCTTCTGACTTTTACATAGCATTTCCACAAAATGGAGGGAATTTTTCGAAACTGAATGTTTATATCGCATCGGAATCTGAAACAACATTGGAAATAGAATCACTGATTCCAGGGATAAGCGCCGCTCAAATAGTCCCTTCATCGGGTCTGAATCTTTCTTTTCCTGTTTCTTTGATGCTAAACGGAAGTAAAGTCGAATCCAAAGGATTGCGAATTTCCTCTCCGAAAAATATCAACGTTGCCGTGATAACGGAATCCGGATGTTGTGGGAGTGAGGGATACAGCGCTCTACCATTATCACACATTGGGAAAGAGTACCTTGTTACGGGAATGTATAACTCCTCATTAACAGTAATAGCCACTGAAAGTGACACTCGTGTCAATATTTCGAAACGGTTTTCAGGAAAAGTTGTTTTTAACGGAAGCTCTTATCACTATGGAGATGTGATTAGTATAGCCCCTTGAATAGGTTACAGACTTTACAACTTCTCGTGAAAGGCGGATACATGATTGGTTCAACGATAAGCAGTGATAAGCCAGTCGGGGTTGTGAGTGGTCAATATTTTGGATCGTTAAGTTTGAGCAGCCAATCAAGATTAGACTTTAATCAGATGATGGAGTACATTCCACCAATGAAAAATCTTGGTACAATTTTCATTGTTTCTCCCATTGTGAATGCAACATATATGCGATTGATTGTATTTAGTGCAGAAAAGGACACAAGGTTCGAAATTGAAACAGAAGGATTCAAGAAAGAAAGAATTGTCAGACAATATGGCTCATCAGTACTAACAGTCAGCGGAAGTAAACCTTACGTCATCAGGGCCGATAACCCTGTCACTCTTGTTCAATACCCACATGGAATAAAAACCTTCATGATGTATATTCCCAATGTAGATAATTATTCAAATCGCATGGCATTCTACACTCCAAACGGATACTCTAGTTTTGTGGCTATCATTTTGAAAGCGAACGACGTCGATGGTCTCCGGATAGATGGGAAAGCCCTGCATTCAATTATGATCTACAGAACTAACACCTTAGTGGACAATTTCAGCTTCTACATCGTCATCACAATGCGTGTAGAATCCGGGAGTCACGTAATAAGTAACGTGGACAAGTACGCCAAATTTGGACTTGTCACTTACGGCTTCAATGCTTTCTCTTCATACGGTTTCCCATTATCTATGAATTGAATTCAATATTCGCTTCCATGGTTAATGGCGGGGGAGAAACTGGAGCCACAAATATTTATGCAGGCTTCAAATTCTATTTATTTTCTCCTGGGTCCTTTCTCTTAGGTTTTTAAATATTTTTATAATATCGTTTTTCTTTTAATCAGTTCAATGTGAAACATTCAATTTGAAAAAAAGGCAGTCTAAGACTTGAACTTACATATACACCGCAACTGCATTTAAAATTTGTATGTGAAAAACATTTTACATGTAATACTGTGATGAAAACATTTTGCATGTAATACTGTGATGAAAACATTTTACATGTAATACTGTGATGAAAACATTTTACATGTAATACTGTGATGAAAACATTTTACATGTTATACTGTGATGAAAACGTTTTACATGTAATACTGTGATGAACATTTTACATGTAAAACTGTGATGAGAATTCTGGGTGGCATGTCTAATTAATGGGTTTACAGTGAAAAAGTTTCAAGTTTTCGGGAGAGGACTTAAATAGGCTACGCCTTTGTCCAATCCTTTGACCAATCCTTTTCAAATCGTTTGAATAAAATATTGTTTAAACCTAAACAAAACAAAAAAAAAAGTTTCAAGATAATAAATAATTTTTCTCTTACTACATGTACACTTATCATGTATATTTTCTCACGAATAATAGTCTACAGAGTAGCTTATGTCCATGACGAATGAAAAAGAAACAGACTTATAAAAAAAAGGTCTATGTACATGTATTTAATTCTTATTGCCATCACGATAGTACTATTGTAATGATAGATCGAACATTAAATTTGAATTTTTACCTTGATGATTTGATATAAAAACTTATTTATGAGTTGATGCAAAACTGAAGCTGATTTTTTACAATACAGATCTGATTTTCAAGCGCAGATCTAGGAAGTCAGTGCGTCAGGAACCCCCCCCCCCCCCCGTTTTGATTTTGTCAAAATCACCATTTCCACCCCCTATGTCTAGCGCATATATATCGATTTTTTCTCAAAACCATAGGATGGACCCCCTCCCCCCTCCCCCTTTGTCGAACTGAAATGGCCACCCCCTGATCCGCCCATGATATTACAGAATTGATTAATGTCTCGTGGTTACATTATAATATTTTTTATTCTCAGGGCGGACAGAAATCTTGTTAGCCCGGTTTTTGCAAGTACGAGTCAATAAAAACGATATTTACCTATCAAAAAGGCTAGGATGCTATAAATATCGATCGTTTCCCTTATATCACTGCGCCTACGCTGTGCGCGAATTGCAGGTAACAGGTAACTCGTTCATAACATGTAATAAATGAATAACCGTGACATTATGATTATTATTGAGCGTGCCCAACCATGCGTGCCGCCCCTTACCTGTTTACCTGCATTCTAAATATAGATTACAATCTACAACAAGGCGTAGCAGAGGTCCATTGAAAGAAATAAAATAGGTAAGATAAATAGATTTACATACTTGATTAAGTAATATTCTAAATATGCTTTCAATGATAATCCTTTTCGTAAAGTTTTAATCTGTAATAAAGATTTGTCACACTGCGTCGTTTCGTCCCTATCTGATATTCGAGAAGAGGAGGGCGGGGCCTTGTATTATTTACGATATAAAATGTTATACTAGTATTTGACAAAATACATCATGTTTTGTCCGAATTCATTTATTATTTTTAATCATATTAACAATTATTTTCATTGTTATACTGATCATAAAGATTAAATTCTATTCATCTAATTTTGACGTTTTGGTAATCAGTAGATGGAGGGAGGGGGTTATTTAGAGAACTAAGATTCCTTATTTTCAATTGGTTTCTCTATGAATATATTATATATTATATATCATATCAAATAGTATATATTATATATCATATCAAATATTATATATTATATATCATATCAAATATTATATATTATATATATCAAATATTATATATTATATATCATATCAAATATTATATATTATATATCATATCAAATATTATATATTATATATCATATCAAATATTATATATTATATATCATATCAAATACATCATATAAACCGTCAACTTTAAGGAAACTTTAAAACCCACAAGGAAAATATCATACATGTATCTAGAGGCCGATATAAAAGAGTTGTAAAATACCTGTGCAGGGGGAAACACAAATAATATTATAAATCCGTTTTGTCATTTATAGTAGTTTTTACACATTCGTCAAGAAATAAAGTACGCCCAAATTCAAAATACCTTTGAAGGTACATTTGTATTATTCTTTTAAACGACTAGTTATAAAAACAGTATTTGGTAAGCGATCAATAAATTTAAATGTGCATAAACACTGTATTTATTTGAATTGCTTGCGTCATGTTGAGTAGCCTTATAAAGAATCAAGTTGCACATCAAGAAAGGTAAAATGTGCAAGAAAATGTGTGAATTAAAATAACACCCCCCCTTACTATTAGATAATTTGATAATATGTTTAAAGAACCAGAACATCAAGACTGATATCTTGTTATGAAAAAATTGTATGAAATGGTTCATAATGATAAATTAAACAGTGAAGTGAACATAAGATCATGTTTTGATCAAATAAGCAGGATAGAGGATAGCTGGATATCAAGTTAAAACAATTATTTGTTCACGTCTGTGATATATAGCTGAATACCAAGTTAAAATAATTAGGTGTTCATGTCTGGGATAGCTGAATATCATGTTAAACTTATAATGTGTTCATGTACGGGAGTTAAAAAACAATTATCTCTTCATGACTGAGATAGCTGAATATCAAGTTAAAATAATTAAGTGTACATATCTTGGATAGCTGGATATCAAGTTAAAATAAGTAGGTTACATAACAGGAATGGCTGGATACCAAGTAACATGTAAAAAAAATTATGAGTTCATATCTCTGGGAAAGCCGGATACCAAATTGTAATTATAATTCATGTCTGGGATAGCTGAATATCATGTTTAACCTATAATGTGTTCATGTACGGGAGTTAAAAAACAGTTATCTCTTCATGACTGAGATAGCTGAATATCAAGTAAAAATAATTATGTGTTCGTATCTCGGATAGCTGGATATCAAGTTAAAATAATTGATATGTTTTCACATCAGGGAGAGCTTGAAAGGTAAGTCCTGTAGCATCATATCCTACCCATTCTACTACGACTTTCGGTTCGCAGTTTTTAGTCATATTACATTGTTAAGATTGAGGATCACTGACGAGGTTTAAGTACCTGAAAAGCGCATGTCTTGTCCATGCTGCAGATTAATCTGTTTGTAAATGATGATATGAATTTGAATACGCAATAAAAATTAAGTTAATTAAGATGATTATGTGTTCATATCTGAGATAGCTGGATATCATGTTAAAATTAATTTGTGTTCATTTCCCTGATAGATTGACATCAATTTGAAATAATTATGTGTTCATGTCTTTGATAACCTAATATCAAGTTAGAATATTCATGTGCTCATATCTGGAAAAGCTTGATATCAAGTTAAAATTATTGTGTATATTTCTTGGATCGTTGCTGGGTATCAAGTTAAAATAATAATCAGTGCACGTATCGGGGATAGCTGGATATCAAGTTAGATAATGTTTATGTATAGGATAGCTCGATAATGTTTTAAAACTATAATTTTTTTCGTATATGACGTCAAATATAGATAACGGCGTCAAAAGTACAACGTCATCGTCACACCAAGTCTACTTTGAACGCATTCTTTTGGCATCTAAATATTGTCCGATTCTTACAATTCATAGACCAAATAACAAAAGAATATGTCTTCTATGCCCACAGTATAAAGTGTTTTAAATTTTCCGACCCAGCCTGCGGCAAGGGACAACGTTATGTCATTATAATACAGTTTTAATTTAGGGTATCTGGATATCATGTCAAAGTTATGTTAAGATAAGTGCCCATGTTAAAATAATTATGTATTTTTGCACAATGTTCTTCCATACAAAGTCATATAAAGAAAACTTATCCGTGTAATAGATAGTCGGATATTTAATTTGAATAATTGTTTCAATAATTATGTTTCTACAGTGTTTCAGGTATTGAACATTTTGATATCCTGAGTGTTTAATCATGATACCATGCATCGGATTTTGGTGTGTTAAAAACTTTTAAAAACATGATATGTTTATTATCTTGTTAGAATATTCTTTGACGCAAATATTGATAAACCTTGTTTTATTATATCTTTTATCAATTTCGAACAGTTCAAGAAAACAAAAAAACAAGATGGCGGAGGGATGTATGGGGAATTGTGCCAAATTCATACTGATTTTGCTGAACATTATTTTCTTGGTGAGTAAATTCGATGTGCTTTTAAACATGTTCAAAAGCGATAAATTTCTGTAGGGTCTATTTCCCCCAGGCATACAAACAGCTTTTCTTCTAAAAATATTGATAGATACCTTTTTGTTCCAAAGAAAGATAGTATATGAATTTGAAAGTGCTTTGTTTTTTTGTTTTTTGTTTTTTGTTTTAATTTTCAGTTATTATGACCATTGAAATCTTCTATAAATCAAATCTTTTAATGACAAATTCATTTCATGTTACCATGGTAACTAGTAGCTAGCTTACACTTTCATTTTCAGCTTCTTGGTCTTGGGCTCGTTATCATTGGCGCCGTTTTCCTAGCAAATGTAGAATTTCTAACAGAGAAAATCACACCGTTACTGGAAACAATAACATTTTCCGGAATCGGGTTGGACGGCCTTGTGAAAAACCTGTCGATAGTATTCCTCATCCTCGGCGGCATAGTGCTTTTGTTAGCGATATTTGGATTGGTCGGAGCATGCTGCGAAGTCTCTTTCTGTTTGGTTGTGGTGAGTTGATAATACAAGATTGAGAAATCTTGCATTTTCTTAAGTGTTATTGAATAAGAGGAGGGGATCTGCAATCAGATTTCGTTGTAGCACCCACAGCAAAGCACCAAAACAGCTGATACGAAAACACAGACTAGACAAGCACAGCAAGAGACGTAAAAAGACATATACGACATGAAAAAAATATAAGGCACAAAAGTCTACACATAAACTAACGAGACCAATGGGTAATCTGTACCAACTTATAACGGAAATGATGTGATGAATGTAATATCTTAACACAAAAGCTTATGTATCCTCTATAGATCCGCCTTACCGGAACCTTGCTTATTTCTATCTTCAATTACTTTTACAGTATGCTATTACTTTTACAGTACGCCATGATTTTTATCATTTTATTCACATTATGCCATAACTTTGATCATTATATTTACAGTATGCCATTATTTTTATCATTTTATTCACATTATGCCATAACTTTGATCATTATATTTACAGTATGCCATTATTTTTATCATTTTATTCACATTATGCCATAACTTTGATCATTATATTTACAGTATGCCATTATTTTTATCATTTTATTCACATGATGCCATAACTTTGATTATTATATTTACAGTATGCCATTATTTTGATAATGCTGTTCATCGCCCAGTTAGTTGTTGTTATTTTGTGGGCGGTACTTCAAATGCAGGTAAGAAAAAGTCAAAGAGAGAGAGAGAGAGAGAGAGAGAGAGAGAGATTTGGTATATCATAGTGTTACATGTAGGGAAAAGGAAGGGAATAAGCCACAAAGTACTTTTCAAAGAAGTCCTTTGTGTAGTTATTTAATTAGAATAATACGGAAGTGTTCCAACTCTATACCAATAGATAAGCCTTTTGATAAAGATCATTACGTTTTGATCGAATTATAGAAGCTATACGTTATGTTTGAAGTTGATTCTAGTGATTGAAGTTAAAAATAAATATTTTACCTGAGGTTGAATATTGTGATTAAAGTAGAGGATAAAAGTTTTACTGAAGTTACTTCTTTTGATGAAAGAAGAAGATATATAAGCTTAATGTCCGAAGTTGATTTTTTTCCATTTAGATAAAATATAAAGGTTGTATCTGAAGTTGATTCGTCTGACTTAAGTAGAAATTCAACGTTATGTTTGAAGTCGATTCTTGTAATTTAACTAGAAGATCAACGTTATGTTTAAAGTTGTTTCTTGTAATTTAACTAGAAGATCAACGTTATGTTTGAAGTCGATTCTTGTAATTTAACTAGAAAATCAACGTTATATTTGAAGTCGATTCTTGTAATTTAACTATAAGATCAACGTTTTGTTGAAGTTGATTCTTGTCATTTAATTATAAGATCAACGTTATGTCTGAAGTTGATTCTTATGATTTAATTAGAAGATCAACGTTATGTCTGAAGTTGATTCTTATGATTTAATTAGAAGATCAACGTTATGTCTGAAGTTGATTCTTATGATTTAATTATAAGATCAACGTTATGTCGGAAGTTCATTTTATAATTTAATTAGAAGATCAACGTTATGTCAGAAGCTGATTATTGTACTTTAACTAGAAGAACAACGTTATATCTGAATTTGATTCTTATGATTTGAGTAGAGGATAAAAAGTGTTTCTGAAGTTGGAGTTACTTCTTATCAAGGAAGAAGATATATAAGCGTAATGACAGATATTATAAAAACATATCCCTATCAAGAAGTACACAATTAATCGAAAAATCATCTAACCAAGGGCATGCAAAACCAGGATAAAACCAGCACTAAGGCAAAGAAACAGAAATAAAAGAAAATCTACCATATGAAGAGAAGTGAACTCCCTGCGAAAGAGTGAGATCAGGTGCTCAAGAATGAGCATCCCATGAACGCCCCGCCACTTCAATGTCCGAAATTGCTTTTGATTTCGATAAAATATAAACGTCGTGACTGAAGTTGATTTTTGTGACCCAAGAAGACGTGTAATTGGAATGTCCGAAGCTGATTTTTTCAATTTAGATAAAATAAAAGAATTATGTTTGAAGTTGATTATAGTGATTTAAGTAAAAGATAAACGTTATATCTGAAGTTAAGTCTTGTAATTTAGGTAGAAGATAAACGTTATACATGTTATATCTGAAGTGAAGTCTTGTAATTTAGGTAGAAGATAAAAGCTATATCTAAAGTTAAGTCTTGTAATTTAGGTAGAAGATAAACGTTATGTCAGAAGTTGAGTCTTGCTATTTAAGTAGAGGATACACCTTTTGTTTGAAGATGATTCTAGTGATTTAAGTAGAATGACAAATATAGATAATGACCATATCTCTATACATGGTACAAAATCGATAATTCAGAAAATCATAAACCGAAGGTATACAAAATCAGGATGAAACAAGGTCTAAAGCAAACAAAGAAAAACCTCCACCATCAGAAAAGAAGCGAACTTCCGATATGGGAGTGAGGCCTAATCAACAAGAAGATAACCGTTATATCAGAAGTTGAGTTTTGTGATTTACGTAGAAGATACACATTATATTTGAAGTTGAGTTTTGTGATTTACGTAGAAGATAAACGTTATATTTGAAGTTGAGTTTTGTTATTTAAGTAGAAGATAAACGTTATATTTGAAGTTGAGTTTTGATTTAAGTAGAAGATCAACGTTATATTTGAAGTTGAGTTTTGATTTAAGTAGAAGATAAACGTTATATTTGAAGTTGAGTTTTGATTTAAGTAGAAGATAAACGTTATATTTGACGTTGAGTTTTGATTTAAGTAGAAGATCAACGTTATATTTGAAGTTGAGTTTTGATTTAAGTAGAAGATCAACGTTATATTTGAAGTTGAGTTTTGATTTAAGTAGAAGATCAACGTTATATTTGAAGTTGAGTTTTGATTTAAGTAGAAGATCAACGTTATATTTGAAGTTGAGTTTTGATTTAAGTAGAAGATCAACGTTATATTTGAAGTTGAGTCTTGTGATTTAAGTAGAAGATAAACGTTATATTTGAAGTTGAGTTTTTTTTATTTAAGTAGAAGATAACGTTATATTTGAAGTTGAGTTTTGATTTCAGTAGAAGTTAAACGTTTTCAAATTTAATAGCATCATTTAAGACCAGATAAATTAACAGCATGGACCAGACATGCACGTTTCGGGTACTCAACCCTCGTCAGTGATCCTCAATAAGATAACTTTATATTTGATGTTGAGTTTTGATTTAAGTAGAAGATCAACGCTATATTTGAAGTTGAGTCGTGTGATTAAAGTAGGAGATAAACGATAAACGTTATATCAGAAGTTGATTCTTATGATTCGAGTAGAACGAGTAGAAGGTAAACAATATGTCTGAAAATGACTTATTTTTATTTAAAAGGAAAATAAAAGAGAAAGGATGGGATCTCCAAGTTAATTTTATGTCTGAAGTTGATTTTGATGATATAAAAAGAAGGGAGGAGATCTCCAACAAGACCCCTTTGCAGCATCAACAGTAAAACACCAAAACACCCGTTGCAAAAACACAAAAGACGAGTACAGCATGAGACGGAAAAGAGACATACGACATGTAAACATCAAACACAAAAGACTACACATAAACCGACGAGACCAATGGGTAACCGGTGCCGACTTTGGACGGCCATCTGTCACGCAAGTAGCAAATGGTGTGGTTATCCTGGATTACGTGCGCACAACCCTCTCACTTCTCCAATTACCCAGAGGTCTCGAAGAACGTACAATTGTGGTGTAAAACAACCTCCTCACTGTAAGATGACATCACACAAACAAGACCGCGAAACGCAGAGGCCCCAGAGACACAGATGAATATGAAAATGGATATAAAAAGAGGGCATGCGTAATACAGTCCGTGCTCTGCCGGCTGTAGCGAGCTCATGTATGTAATCACCCGAGGAGTCCGACTGACATTCAGAGAGGACAGGTGGTCGGGGCCCTGTCTTCTCTAAAGAGGTTTGGACAGGGCCCGTCATTGAGTCCCGTCGTCACAGTCAGTCAGAGTGCAAGTCTCAAGGATGCGCTTGTACAAGACTGTAGATTGGTCAAGTACCAAGCCTAGTGTCCTTCTGGTGACATTAGGATCATATCCACGATATAAAAGGCGTTTGATGATTCTGACGCATTTTCGATGGTTATGCTGCCTACCTTTGATCCTTTTTATTTTGTTTATCATATCACCATAAAAGACAGGTTGTGTAATACCCATAGTAATGTACTCCGTTGCATGTATAGATCCGAATTTTAAAAGAAGTTGACTGTAATTCTTGTAAAATTTCCAGAAAGTCTTAACTAGTTTATGAAAGCGGAAACCTTGACCTAAAAGTTTTTTGGTAATTTGTAAATTTCTACTGTGAAAATCCAAAATATCAGTACATGCTCTAGCGTACCGGATGAGCTGTGATATGTAAATGCCATATGACGGTAATCTTGGAACATCACCGTCAAGCCAAGGGAAATTTACTATGTTGAATCCAAAATCATCCCTTTTGTCATATACACTTGTATGAATTTTTCCGTTTACAATTTTGATATTTAGGTCCAAAAAGGGTGTTTCTGTATTTGAAAGGTTTGCTTTGTTAAGGGTTAATTCTTGTGGATAAATTTCATTCTTATATAATTCAAAAGCAGGATTGTCAATGGTTAGAATATCATCCAGATACCTAGAAGTATTATTGAAACATAAGTATCAAATAAGCGTAATGTCTGAGGTTGACTGTAGAAGATAAACGTTATTAACTGAAGTTTATTCTTGTGATTAAAGTAGGAGATTATCGTTGTCAACAATCCACTCTTGTTATTTAAGTAGAAGATAAACGTTTTATGTACATGATTCTTGTAATATAAAAAAGAAGATAATTATTATAACTTCAGTTCATTACGTTGTGATTTCCGTAGAAGATAGCGTTAACCATTATACATGTAACTCAAGTCACTTGACTATTTTTGAGGTAGATGATAGGCATTATAATTAAACATATTGTGTTGTGCCTTAGGTTAAATATAGGCGTTATAACCGAAGCTTATAATAATAATAATGTATGATATAATAATATATTAAACTTATATAGCGCTCTATCAACTAAAGTCCTCTAAAGCGCTTTACGTTAGCATATTCTTAAAAGAAACATATATCATTTTAAAAATATGAGATTAAAATAGTCTTAAAAGAAAGAAATAAGATTATGTAGAAATTATAGTATCTATGATGTTAATAAATGATCATACACCAGTGCTGGAAGAATGTACCAAATGTTCACTCTTAATGTGTAAAACTACCGATTGTAACTGTTCATAAATTAAAAGCTAATCGAAATAGATGCTTTTTAAGATTCTTTTTGCTTATGGTATTGTGATACAAACATTCTGAATGGATTTGATTTTGATGTGATTTAGGTAGAAGATAAATTGGAGTCTGAGCTCAAGGATCAGCTAACAAAGCACTATAAGACAGATGCACTGGACTCTGATAATCAGGTCTCTAACTCCTGGAACTACATCTTTCTTACGGTATGTAAGAGTTGTCTCGCTTTATTTAGACGAAAAATTGAATATTATAATTATCTGACGTAATGTAGTGTGATGTCATCAAAAAGAGTACATTTAAATTTTAGTATACAACTCATATATGTATAGATGTTATTACTTCTGTCAAAACTTTTGTAACTTATGTAAACCAATACTATTGTCAAATTTGTTTAGCTTGACTGCTGCGGCATAACAGAACAATCCCTATCTAACAATGAATTCACGGAGACAGATTGGTACAAATCACAGACCGTGCCAGTCTCCTCAAAAATACCCCGAACATGTTGTACTGACGCAACAGAAGATGACTACAAGTCCAAATCTTGTAGCCTCGTCGATGTCAGAAGTCATAATAAAGAGGTAAGAAAACGATTATGTGACCTAAATTCGGAGGAGGATGGAGGGGTATTAATCAGGAATTTGGAAATTGGAGGTGGATGGATGTCGATTCGAGATTCTAATTGATAAAAAAATCTTTAGCTTGAATATTTAGAATAAATTAATCAAGTATCGTTATTGGAGAAACTGCAAATATCATAGTCGATAGAGTGAGCAAGGGAAAGGGGATCGGGTCTGAGGAAGAGATACGTCTGACTCAAAATGCAAGTTCTAATACAAAACAAAGGAGGGGATCTCCAACATCACCAGGTTGCATTATCCACAGCAAAACCCCAAAACACTCAATACAAAAACACAAAGCAGACAAGCACGGAAAGAGACGTTTAAGGGACAAGGAACGTCAACGCACAACACAGAAACATCAAACACAAAGGTCTTCACATAAACCAACGAGACCAATGGGCATTCGGTGCCGACTTAGGACTGCCATCTGCCACGAAAATAGCAGAGGGTGTGGTTATCCTGGAAATACAAATGTTTTGATAATGATAATAATTATAACATAAAATATTTTCTTTTTGATGATATATAAGCACTGACATATCATACTTACGTGTTATGTCTTATAGGGCTGTAAGAAGAAGATTAAGGATTCCATTGACGAGTTCAGTCCTTGGTTCATCGCCTTTGGTGTGCTTGTACTTGTTATGGAGGTAAGTGGCTTCCATTGTTGGTACATGTCAAAACTTTAATCTTATAATCATAATTTTCATCGTCTTTCATCATCATCATCATCATCATCATCATCATATTTCAAGAAGTAACTCTCTGTTGTCCTTACTTCTTTATACATTGTTCATGAGATAATGCCCTCTTATCACCGCATCCAAACACCTCAGAATATAGTGCTATGTCTAGTTTATGAATTTGCTGACACAAGTAAAATATAAGAACAAGAATATTCTCTTTCAATTTTGTATAAAGTAAATGCGTCACAAAAATCAAATATATTTCTTCTTTTTACTGCACGTTGGTGGCGTAATAACATAACATATTCAGGATACGACTTTTCAATTCTGATTGAGTTATCTTTCCTAACTTTTCATAAAAGTTCTTAGAGCATCTTCCTTATATTTAACACTGAGAAACGAAAGTAAAAAACGAAGCATGACCTTGGTTCTGGAATATTTGAAAAAAGGACATTCTTGTAGTGAAAATAAGAATTTTTGACAATTATCAGCGATAATAAACTTAAGATTACTGTGGAATTACCGCGGATATTGTATTAAATAAATTGTAAATTGTAGGTAATTTTGAATCATGCATGTGTTTTAAAGTAAACCACTTATAGTAAAAATAGTTTGTACTGTTAATTGAAAGAAAGCTCAGCACATTGAATGAATATGCGGTTCGGTTCAATTCTATTTGACTGTCGTTGTCCCTTAAGTTATGTGTTTTTCTTAAATATTTACCTCTGACCTAACTAAGTGACATAGACTATGAAGTTTTAATTTTTAAACACTGAACAAAAATACAGTTTTAGCCTTTTCGATGCCCATTTTTCATGTTACTATGAATTTAAAGATAATTTGACCTTTGAACATGACATAACGCCGGTTGTAAACGTAGATCCTCCAGTTCGCTTTGACATTTCGTCTTGATGCCTTTACATACTTAATGCTGTCGTTGCATTCAAAAAGAAAATGGAATTCGTCACCAATACTATTTGATTCACAAAGATTACAGAATCTATTTTCTCTAGGAATATTTGTCCACCTACCACATTCAAATGAAAGAAAATTATTACAGCATCTGAATTTAGTCATAATAATTCAAAAATTTTCTGGTAAAATATTAAGGTATTTCTCAATACAAAGAGTATCTTTTCAAATCTTTTTTTGAAATGACATGTTACTTATTTTTAAACAACTAGAGTAAGAGTTACTCATTTACACTTTCTACTTTCTTTTTCTACTTTCGTTTTTTACTTTCTGTTTTTTCAGCTGGTTTGTGCAGTATGTGCTATCTGTGTCTGCAGAAGGAAAACATCGTCAGAGAAAATCGCATAAAACACATGACACCTTAACATTGATTGATAAAGTCATATTTAAAAAGAATAACAAAATCTTATTTTCATCAAAAAAAAAAAATGGTTACGAACAGAGTGAGCATACCGATAATGGTAGAAAAATTGACATAAGATAAGTTTGTTTAACCATTTACGAGTATACTTGACGTGTGTCGTATACTTGATATGTGACATAACGTTAGCGTTAGATTTCATTATTGATAGTAATTAGAGTGATACATAAACATTAATTGTATAATGATATGGAAAACAAAAAAATATGAAATAAAAAAAAACGTTTGATCAAGGTCTGGAATCAAGGCGAAAATAAATATCAGCATAGCATATTTCGATTGATATCACCTCGACACAGCAAGTAACTGAATTCCTTATTGTATATACATCATGCTTTAATTTGCTATACATTTTCCTTTGTCACTATTAAGACAATGTTACTATTTCAAATTCGCAATTGTGTGGCATTTTCCCCTTTTTTAATAGAATTTTTGATTAAATTATGTATATGTAGCATGAGATGATATGTTTTTTTCTAGCTTTTGTATTTTGTTTTCACGATGTATATTTTACGTCAGAATTTTCAGAGAAATGTTTGTATTTTCAATAAGAAAGAATGAAGGGACAGAAACGAAAAACAAGCAAACAAACAAACACATTGATGGATATATCTGCATTGTGAATTTTTATGGGTTTCTTTTAATAAAAACAGTCACAGAAGATTAAAGCACCAACATGGTTATTCCAAATATACATGTCTCTCCAAAGAGTAGATGCATGTAAACGGAACATTTTTCCATTTTTCTCACATGAAATTGTACTGACACAGCTCAATGAATTATTTTCCGTATTGTACTTCATATGTTAAGGAATTGTTCATATTCTTATTACGTTTAAAACGTCCAAGATTCTGAATCTTCTCAATTAATTATTTGTATGCAATTTGAAAAATGAAACAATAATGAACTAATTCAATAAATTTTACACGTATAATATATTAAATTCCATATTATTCATGCTTTAAATTGACATTTTTTGTACTTTTGTATTTTCTTTATAATGCTTGTGGGCTTTTATAAAATAAAACATAAATAATATGAAAAAATTGAATAAACTGATACTGATCATGATATTCTTGTTTGTGCTGGGTTGATTTTGGAAAAAGGCGCACACAGAATAATTGTTACTGTTGGATTCCATTGTTAACCGAGGGTTATTGTCTCATATCAAACTAGAAATAGAAATCATAAAGTAATGAATTGCTTGGGTCTGTAAAGATTAATAATGTTAGACATATTATTGTTTATGAAGCCTTGATCTCTTTAAATGAAAACTGCCGAGCTATCATGATAACCATTAATCGATACCAAGGACTTTACTTCTCAGTATTTCTTAGTACGCTGAAATTACCTGAAGTTCTTTGGTATCATGTATCTGCCTACCAGTATTTGGAGAGAGACACACGCTAATGAGAGATGGAATCCTTTCCTCAAATCCTTTGAAAATCTACTGATTATGTTTATGATTAAAAACATCAGAAGATAGAATAACCTCTCTTGCTGGGGGTCCGTCGATGCTCAGTTCTGTGCTCTATTGTGAGTGCTGTTGAGATTATCGTCAGGATCTTCTTTAACTCATCTGTTACACCTTTGCTCAATATAACAATATGTAGTAATAAACATCAAAGAAGTACCCAACCGTTATTCAGTCTCAAATAAAATATCTTCTGAAAGACCTGTCCAAAAAGTGACATAAACTGAACCCGTCTACCCAGGACTAGACCATCTTCATTTAGAACTCCATATTCCCATGAGGATTCGTCCTTTTACATGGGTCATAGCTGTCCTATATTTCCTGTTTTTCCTATAGAAAATGAAGGGACCTATAAAAGGCCTATATTTGAGGATTTTGTCCTATTAATTCTATATTTTGGCCTAAACGTCTGAAAAAATTGCTATGCCAATTCAGTTGCTGCTTCATCTATAAGTTGACCATGTACAAAATTTGATTTGCATGAATTTCTAGCATTAATATAATATGAAAATTTTTCGGCTCGCCGCCTTCCCTATCTTTATCATATATACTTCTTACCATGATACTGTTTCACTTTTTATTCTTTAAATCATACAAAGTAAAAAATAGATGCCAGGAGGCAAACATTATCTTAATTGCCTTTTCAACTTTGGCTTTTAACGTTTGAAATGTCCTATAAAATTAATCTCCTATTTTTCTAGAAAATTCCTATACTTCACCTATATTTCCGTACAAGATATACCTATATTCCTATATTTTGAGTAGAGAAGTTCGCTATGACCCATGCCTTTTATGCCGATTGCCTATTGGTATCATTGTTTTATGCGTAGTCTTTTGTGTTTGGTGTTTTGATGTCGTTTTCTGTGTTCTTTGTTCCTTTCGCGTGCTGTGTGTGTCTTTTTGTGTTTATGTGTAGTCTTTTGTGTTTGATGTTTACATGTCGTGTGTCTCTTTTCCGTCTCGTGCTGTACTCGTCTTTTGTGTTTTTGCATCGGGTGTTTTGGTGTTTTACTGTTGATGCTGCAACGGGGTCTTGTTGGAGATCTCCTCCCTTCTTTTTACTTTGGATGTAGTAAGATTCTGACGAACAATATAATAATTTATTGCGAGATTTAGTCCAAATCTATGAAAGTGTTCAGCGGCTTGTAAATATGAAAAAGAGAATAACTTTACCTATACTGATAGATTGATTTGAAATAAAGTGGTTTGAACTTTTCTTCAAGGAGGCATAGAGTTGGAACACTTCCGTATTACATGCATTAGTATAAACACCTGCTTCATGTTGCTGTATGGAGCAGTTAAACTCGTTACCCGTGACATGGATGTTTTTCAACTGTATTAATTATTTCTTTCCAGCTCTGTAGCCTGAAAGAAGTTTTGTTTTGGCACTTTATCAAATTGACATCATATATATTATTTGGCAACATTGGAAACTTGTCATTTCTCATCCAAAGATATTGTCGAAAGTAAAGGATGTAAACATCTAAGCACCATCCCTCCGATGCTATTTTGAACATTTTTGTTTGGATATGCTAAAGAATAGACCTACAGGAAATTTCTAAAAATAAAACCAGAGGACGCTACTGAAATGAATTTTGGTGGATTATGAAATACACTTTGGTCGGAAGCATCACTGATGAGGCTTTAATAACCGAAACACGTGTCTGGTGCATAATAAATTTGTTTGAACTTTTCTTCAAGAAGGTAGAGAATTGGAACCCTTCAACATTATTAATATAGACACTTATTTCACGTTGCAATGTGGAGCAGTTAAAACTTTTGAGTCTGACGTGGGAACCCTTTTGTATTATTATAGCATGGCACATTTTTGTGACATGGTATTTGACTTCATTCTTAATGGATTATTTTTGACATCTGATATTGTGATACGAATTGGAGATGGCAGAGTCGATTTGTTTTATTTCATCGCTTCATTTTTTTTTCTTTACTTTTACTCCGTCAGTATTGACAAAAAAAAAAATCGAGACGACTTTTGATATATATGAAATATAGTAGTTACGTTGGAAAAAGACAGAGTCAGATTTTTTCCCGATCTGTTTAGTGGCTGGTAAGATTAACATTTATTCAATTGCAAATACTTTATTATATATTTCTTTTCACATGTGAAATATATGTAAACTGTACAAGAAAAATACAGATTTGTTGAAAAATATTAGCTTTTTTTGGAAAATTACGACTTTTACAATCAGCCTAAGAAACCACTTTAATAGAAAATAATATTTAATTTCATGAACTATGTAAGTAGGGTTTAAAGCATTCATGAATTACCTAAATTGGTACTGCTTATACTTCGGGTATTTTTATTCAGCTTCTTTATTACATGAATTCATTTTCTTTCTATTTCATTCGACTGAACTCAAATCCCTGAAGACAAAAGTAAAGTTTATCTACAGGAACAAATAGAAATGTAATAAATCTAACAAAATGAAATCAATATACAGTAATTTCATTCGAAAAAAAAAATCCTTTGCAGAGAACAAGTAATAATTTTGAACCTTGTTTGGTTGATGTTGTTGTTGTTGTTAACTGTTTTCGAGAGAGAAAAATTGAAATATGTTTTAATTTCATGAACTCTGTAAGTGAAATGGTCTCACTAGTCTCACTCCCATATCTGGTCTCACTGGTCCCATATCGGGAGTTCGCTTGATCACCTGGTCTCACTCCCATATCGGGAGTTGGCTTCTTTTCATATGGTGGAGGTTTTTGTTTGTTTGCTTTGGTTTCTGTTTTATTCTGATTTTGTATGCCTTCGGTTTCTGATTTTCTGAATTTTCGATTTTGTGCTGTATACAGGGATATAGTCATTATCCATATTTGTCATTTCATCAAAATTATTTTAACATGTATTTCGAAAATATCGTCAACAAGATGGTGTCAAATCGAACACGAACACGTGAAAAGTCGCATCAGTGATTCTTGGCTCTATTGTGAGTGCTGTTAAGATTTTCGTCGGGATCTTCTTTAACTCATTTGAGTCGGTAAGTGGAAACCTACAAAAGAATTGCTAATAAAATAAAATTTTAAAACTGATCGAAAGAAAGTTGGGGGCTCAAACTGATCAGAAGAAAAGTAGGGGCTCCAACTGATCAGAAGAAAGGTGGGGGCTCCAACTGATCAGAAGAAAGGAAGATAGGGCTCCAACTGATCAAAAGAAAAGTGGGGGATCCAACTGATCAAAAGAAAGATGGGGGCCCCAAGAAAAGAGGGGATCTCCAACAACTCGGTTGCAGGACTTATGATCCCGCGTTGAAGATACTACAGCACAGCCAAGTTAGAGAACGAATTGGAATTAAACACTTCAAACATTTGGTCGCGGGGAATTGTATGACCAACTCCAACTCATCAAAAGAAAGGTGGGGCTCCAACAAGACTCGGTTACACCGCCCATAGCAAAACACAGAAACACACAAATTCGGAAACACTTTTACCAGATAAACAGAGTAAGCATACACAGCTACAGATGTAAAAGGGAAAGGGAACACGATACCAATGAGTGAAAGAAGATCCTGACGATAATCTCAACAGCACTGACGATAATCTCAATAGAGTTGGAACACTTCCGTATTATCACAATAGAGCACAAAATTGAGCATCGACGGACCCCTAGCAAGCTAGGGATGGGACCAGTTACCCGTGAGGAGTAAGCATCCGCATCTCCTGTTGGCTAGGCGCACCCGCCGTCGATTTTCATGCACAAAATTGAAAATAATATATAAAATACATGTATTGTCTGAGGTAATGTCTATATAGAAAGTGTTATGGCGACCATGTCATGGAAATTTATTCAAAATACCTACTGTTAAACCCCTCGCGGGGAAATTTTCTACGAGCTCCACACGGCAAAGGGCATAAGTGTGACACAAATGAGTTAAAGAAGATCCTGACGAAAATCTCAACAGCACTCACAATAGAGCACCAAACTGAGCATCGACGAACCCCTAGAGCTAGAGGTGAGTGCCGTTGAGATTATCGTCAGGATCTTCTTTCACTCATTGATATCGTGTTCCCTGTCCCTCTTACATCTCCCTGCGAATGTTCTTCATCGGATTTCAACTACTCTCCTTGTGGACACGTTATTACTGGTGACCTTAGTATAGTCAAGAACGACAAGTTTAGAGAATTGTTAAAAAAAGGGTCCCAAATACAGAGAAAGTATGTCCTTTACATGGAACCATAATGTCAAAATTACCATGGACTCTTGTGAGGAATATGTAGGATGGTGGGCAAAGAAAGAGGATGTACAGCTCGACACCCTTTCCGAATGGATAAAATCAATCAGAAGGTTACTTTTATCTAGAATTAACCGATTAAAATCAACTGTGAACACCAGATTCGTGTGTATATTTAAAGACCCTGATGTTATCAAAGATCTTACCTACCTCCAAGAACATTATGTCATCACACCAGTGGACAAAGCCTCAATTAATTACACATTTACTTGCAAAAAGCACTATTTCGACAGTCTAGTTAAAGAGTTGGGTTTAAATTCGACACCTGGAAATCCCACTTACACCCCAACAAACCTTTCTGCCTCTGAAATAATAGATAACCACAAATCAGCTCTTGCTTCCTTTGGCTTCGACACTACCAATTTAGATTTAGATTTACCATACTTATACTGCATACCTAAAATGCATAAGAATCCGTACAAACAACGTTTCATCGCTGGTTCCTCAAAATGTTATACCAAATCTGTATCGATCTTACTCACCAAAGTTTAATCTGAAATCCACTCATTTTAGTAGAGTCCATTCGATCAAAGCCTTTGATTTTTCGACACTTTACACTACAATTCCACATTCTAAATTGAAAGAAAGACTCGCAAAAATTATACGTAATGCGTTTACAAGTAAGAACGGTAATCGCAAATACAAATTTATTGTTGTAAACTATGACAAAACCTACTTTGTAAAAGAAAAGTCCGATTCTGATAGTAAGTACACTGAAACAGACATTATTCAGATGTTAAACTCTCTGATCGACAACATTTTTGTGGTGTTTGGGGGAAAGGTCTTCCAGCAAATTGTCGGAATTCCAATGGGGACCAATTGTGCCCCACTCCTTGCCGACATTTTCCTTTACTCGTACGAAGCTGAATTCATTCAATCTTTGGTCACTGAAGGGAAAAGATACTTAGCTTCTGACTTCAACTTCACTTACAGATACATAGACGATGTGTTGTCCATCAATAATCCAAAATTCGCGGATTACCTGAGCAGTATCTATCCTTCGGAGCTTGAAGTCAAAGAAACTACAGAGACAAATAATTCAGCATCCTATTTGGACATAATGTTGTCCTACGACACTGATGGTCACATGAACACCTCACTCTATGACAAACGTGACGACTTCAATTTGAGCATTACAAACTTTCCTTTTCTGAGTAGCAACATCCCTTCATCGCCTGCTTATGGCGTGTTCATATCTCAGTTGATACGCTATGCCAGAGCAAGTACCAAATATTCGGATTTTGTTCTGAGAGCTAGGCGTCTTTCAGATAAGCTTCTCAGTCAGGGATATGTTTGTGACCGACTAACATCGTCACTGAGGAAGTTCTACGGTCGATATGGGGAACTCATCATACACTATGATGTCCCACTATCCAGAATGGTGGATGATATTCTGTCATAGACCATTTGAACCATCCAACCAAAGATTGTACTCTATATCTTCCAAAATGGAAGTAACCGGATGTGACAGTTCTACCGAATTGAAGCGACGGGTGTTGCATGCAAGCAGGAGATGCTTACTCTTCCTGGGCACCTGGTCTCACTCTCATATCGGGAGTTCGCTTCTTTTCATATGGTGGAGGTTTTTGTTTTTGTTTGCTTTGGTTCCTGTTTTGTCCTGATTTTGTATGCCTTCGGTTTCTGATTTTCTGAATTATCGATTTTGTACTGTAGACAGGGATATGGTCATTATCCATATTTGTCATTATTCAGATGTTAAACTTTCTGATCGACAACGATTTTGTGGTGTTTGGAGGAAAGGTCTTCCAGCAAATTGTCGGAATTCCAATGGGGACCAATTGTGCCCCACTCCTTGCCGACATTTTCCTTTACTCGTACGAAGCTGAATTCATTCAATCTTTGGTCTCTGAAGGGAAATGCCTTCGGTTTCTGATTTTCTGGGTTATCGATTTTGTGCTATAAACAGAGATATGGTCCTTATCCACATTTGTCACTTGAACTACTTGGTGAGTGTCACTGCTGGTGGACCAAGAGTCCCCGAGGGCACATGTAGCCAAGTTCGATCAACTTCGGTTGATCGTCTGTCTCTTTAACGCATTTGAAATTTTCTGTACAAAATTTCTTGAAATTTCTAAAAAGTGGGTCCTGTAGCATCATATCCCACCCATTCTGCTACGTCTTTTGGTACATTTTTGGACATAATAATTTTCATACTTTTTGGCAATTTTGCATTGTTTAGACTGAGGATCACTGACGTGGTTTTAGTACCCGAAACGTGCATGTCTGGTCCATGCTGTAAATTTATCAGGTCTTAAATGATGCTATTGAATTTGAAGACGTTTAACATTTGAACTACTTGGTGAGTGTCACTGCTGGTGGACCAAGAGTCCCCGAGAGCACATGTAGCCAAGTTCGATCAACTTCGGTTGATCGTCCGTCTCTTTAACGCATTTGAAATTTTCTATGAAAAAAAATTCTTGAAATTTCTAAAAAGTGGGTCCTGTAGCATCATTTCCCAACTATTCTGCGACGTCTTTTGGTACATTTTTGAACATAATAATTTTCATACTTTTTGGACATTTTACATTGTTTAGACTGAGGATCACTGACGAGGGTTTAGTACCCGAAACGTGCATGTCTGGTCCATGCTGTAAATTTATCAGATTTGAAATGATGCTATTGAATTTAAAGACGTTTAACATTCATTGGGAGTTTTTGGATAATCTATATCACGGTATCATTGGTCCTAGTGCAAAGGATGTATTTGAAATACGGAAGTGTTCCAGCTCTATATCTTCTTGAAGAAAATTTCAAACCACTTTATAATGTACCAGACACGTGTTTCGGTTATTAAATCCTCAACAGTGAAACTAACGGTATCTATTGAAATTAGCTCAGGCGAGCGATACAGACCCGACCTCTTGTAACTTTTGAAACGATAAATAACTCTTAAATTGTTTACTTATCCAGAATATACAATAGCGAAAGACAAGATAATAGAACTACTAAACTAGATAGACTTGGATCAAGTGAAGCCAAGAGATAGAATAATGGGTCAAACTTCTTCTAACATAATGGGGAACTTTGATTATTATTCTAATAATTTGCAAGGTTAAAAATAATAAATTGTAATTCAAAATCTTTTTTACATGTTGATATGTTTCAGATAAAAGTGTTCGAATAACCCTTTACCATGAATGTCAACGACAGTTCAAATATTGGGATGGAACACTCTTTTCCTGTAGCAGTGACCGGCTTAATGACCTTTACATTATGCTGTATCCTAGCAATCGTAAGCAATAGTGTGGTTATCTACCTGTACCATAAACATAAAGATCTCAGGAACAAGGCCATGGTTTTTGTTTTCAATCTCTGTTTAACAGATCTTTTAACGGGCGTCGTAATGATGGTATCCGTGTTGCTCGACGTCATGGGTATCAGATCGAAATCTTACTCACTATGCCTGGGATCAAGGGAAGCGTTGATGTACATGAACAATGTAACAAAATTCTTTATTTTTGCTGCTACAGTTGAAAGATACATCGGGATATGTCAACGAGGGTTGTACACATGCGTCGTGACGACGAAATCCGTTCGGTGTACCGTTGCCACCTCTTGGATTTTACCTCTTCCCTTACATTTACTCGTACTCTCAGGTCAAAATCATTGGACGAGTGTTCAAAAATGCAGTTTACCTGGATTGATTCCAGACTGGATTATAAGTGTGCAGTGCACTTTAACATTTATTCTCATCATAGTTTCCGTTGGATTCTACACTAAGATTTTGCTGAAAGCAAGGGAATTATATCGGCGAGTAAACCCTATCCGTCACATTGCGCTGAATGCAATGTCCACTCAAGCGAGATCAATAAGAAACGGGAAAATAGTTGGATCCTTAACTTTGATGTTCTTACTATGCTGGTTACCCTATGACATAGTTACATTCTTTTACGTTCTTGGCTTCAGAGATGTATATGAATTAGTCCATATTGGAGCGGTTTTCTTAGGACTATCAAACAGCGCGATAAATTCCTTTTTATACACGTGGCAGAAAAAGGATTTCAGGAAGAAACTGAAGAAATTGAAATGTCGGCGACAAAATAATTCTAACACATCCGAAAATAACGCAACTGTGGTAGAATGCATTACTCTTGGAAACGTTATTATATAACAGTGAACGAAGTAGTTTAGCAAATAGGAAAGAATTAAGAACTTCTTCCTTTCGTATCTCCGACACCCGGGGATTAGTATACATCTTCGTTGCATTCCGTAAAAACGCTTATTTTACATCGTTAACGCCTTTTAAAATATGATTATATCCAGAAATTTCATCTTCTGTGTTACTTATTTCAGAATCGCCCCCTTCTTAAAACATATTTGCGAACCCTAACCTCCCTCTCCCTTTTAAAATCGTTACTATGACAACCAAGTGTTTTGAATCAGGATGAACGATAATATGTACTTTTTTATAAATTTTTTAGAAGAACAGAGTTTGTCGTTGAGAAATATGTAAAAGAAAATAACTTCTGACAAAGACTTCTTGTCACTTTGATGACAAATAAGGGTACTGGGTACATTTTTTTGAGATTTTCTTCTTGGGTGGTGGGGTGCACAAAATGTACTTTACGGGAACAGTTTAAGCCATTTCACTCTTTGAAAGCATTATCTATAAAGAAATAGACATATTTGATTATATCATGGTGAAAATAATCCCAAGAATGGTTTTAATGTGGAATTATTATCCATATATCATGTATTTATCTATCAAAATTCATTGTTTTGCGACATATCTCGGAATTGGTTTACACATGTACATTCAGAGGACCACTAGTCAATCAAATGAACGATAATATGTAATCTTAATTACAAATATCAAAGGACTGAAAGTCCTGCGAGTTGGCAAAAAGTAACATTGAGACGAACATACAGAAGACAAGTATAAAACTGGCACAAATCAAACTCCAAATCTATGCCTCAATTGCTTGAATGAGTGATTCTCACAATTCAAGCGTTGTCTCAAATCTAAAAACAAAAAAGTCTGGAAATATATAAATATATAAAATGATGGAACTTCTTAACCAAATGACTGATTTTGAGGTCAGAGTTCAAGGTCAATATGATCATGTCAAATTTGTTGCAATTGTTATTGGGGGTATGTATGAAGTATAATGTCCTATCACTTTTACTTAAGGAGATATTTGCTTTTGAAACTTCTTGACCAACTTAAAACCAACATCTTAGGTTTATTAAGTATCAAACTGAAAAACCATTTTTCCTAGTCGGTAAATAGCTCATCAGAGCTAACGTTGATTGTTATAAATTATGTCTGACTTAAATAAATATTATTGATTGATTGATTGATTGATTTACTTGTCTTTAGTCTTCTACACATTCACAATTTTGTTAAAAATCTAAGGTCTTTTTAATCCTAAATACAATACGTTTACCTATCTATCTAAACATGGGGAGAGAAGTACAAAGAAAAAAGATGCGCCATATTTAAATGTACCGACATCAACATGTGATCCCTATTCCTGTAGCATCGTTCCTTGTAGCATTTTTTTGCATTCTCATAATGCATTTAACCCATTATTTACAACTTGAACTTAAACGTCTGTCGTCTAATATATTCTTTTGTCAAATCGTAGTGGTCCTATTTCTTACTGCGCCAGTAACATTGTGCGTTGTTTGGTCCCTGCAGGGTTATCAAGTGCAAAGATGAAAGCCATAGCAATGAGAGTTGGCTTTGCCAACTCAATAAATTATCAGATATGAAAGTCAAATAAACAGAATAATTTTTTTGCTCTGACAAAGAATTCTTGGATTATTGAGCCACCTTAAGTTAAATTGCCAAATAAGTATGTCTGATCAGGTATGCTAAAACAGTCGAGGTTAATCACTATTTCTTTACAGCACTGCTATGTTGCCGTAACCTCACCGTAAGGTCTTTGTTGCAGCACAATTTTGAAACTGAAATTGAATGGTCTATTTATTTACCTCATTACAACTAAATCAATCTTGCTATGCAAACCATGGCGTTCTTCTTGATTGAACCACGTCCTTACTGTGTGTACACGACTACCATTGTTTCCACTACGCTTGAACTTACTGCTTGAAATTTCGTTTTGGAAAGATCAAGACTAGAGGAGAGGATCGGAAGAACATCGGCATCAGTGTGACGTCATAATGGGAAAAAACCTTTATGGTCCTAACAAATTTCATATGTTGTGAAAGTGTGACACTTTTGTGATACTTTATGTAACTGTAGATACATTTGTAAATTATCAATTTAAGCGTCTATGATTGAACACTTTGTAAAATTATTTACATTGAAAATACTATTAATCCTTTCGTCAAATGCATGTTTGTATATAATCATATAATTGGTTTCAAGGTAATGTTTGATATCGAAATTCATTATGTATTCATGACAATATTTTGAATTTCATTATAAATGTTTATCACGTCTGTTTTTTTTTCTGAAAGGCCAATGGGCATGGTTTAGGAGTATATTTTTAAATTATATCTATTGGCTAGAAAATAACTAAGAACAGATCAAGACTAAGAGGTAGTGATCGTAGCGGAGTTCATGGGATAATAAAACATAGGGTAATCAAAGATTACAAAGCTTACCTAATGGCAGCATTCTATCATAGCAGGAATAAAAAATACACAGTTTTGAATTTGAAAACCTGTCCTACTGAGAACCAACAAAAATGATACCACACAAAAACAAAATAGAAAAGGGAAGTAGAGTATTTCATTTATTGACCAAAAATTAGCCTGAATGGGTGTATTCTATTGATACCCAAATCTCAATAACACATGTACTCAAGCGGAAAATATAGGTCATGACCTACATTTGAACGTAGATTCGTGATCTAGTCTTAAAGACGCATCATCTGTGCAAGTTTGAACTTCCTAGCACTGAAACTTATTCAGATGTTAAACTTTTTGATCGACAACACTTTTGTGGTGTTTGGAGAAAAGGTCTTCCAGCAAATTGTCGGAATTCCAATGGGGACCAATTGTGCCCCACTCCTTGCCGACATTTTCCTTTACTCGTACGAAGCTGAATTCATTCAATCTTTGGTCTCTGAAGGGAAAAGATACTTAGCTTCTGACTTCAACTTCACTTACAGATACATAGACGATGCGTTGTCCATCAATAATCCATAATTCGCGGATTACCTGAGCAGACCTTGAAGTCAAAGAAACTACTGATACAAATAGTTCAGCATCCTATTTGGACATAATGTTGTCCTACGATACTGATGGTCACATGAACACCTCACTCTATGACAAACGTGACGACTTCAATTTCAGCATTACAAACTTTCCTTTTCTGAGAAGCAACATCCCTTCATCTCCAGCTTATGGCGTATTCATATCTCAATTAATACGCTATGCCAGAGCAAGCACCAAATATATGGATTTTGTTCTGAGAGTTAGGCCTCTTGCAGATAAGCTTCTCAGTCAGGGATATGTTTGTGACCGACTAACATCGTCACTGAGGAGGTTCTACGGTCGATATGGGGAACTCGTCATACACTATAATGTCCCACTCTCCAGAATGGTGGATGATATTTTGTCATAGACCATTTGAACCATCCAACCAAAGATTGTACTCTATGTCTTCCGAAATGGAAGTAACCGGATGTGACAGTTCTACCGAATTGAAGCGGCGGGTGTTGCATGCAAGCAGGAGATGCTTACTCTTCCTGGGCACCTGGTCTCACTCCCATCTCGGGAGTTCGCTTCTTATTATGTTGTGGTTCCTGTTTTGTCCTAATTTTGTATGCCTTCGGTTTCTGATTTTCTGAATTATCGATTTTGTGCTGTATACAGGGATATAGTCATTATCCATATTTCTCACTTATAATAGAGAAATAAAACTTCTTAACATTGATACCAAAATCTTCCTAACATGTGCACTCAAGCGGAAAATATAGGTCATGACCTACATTTGAACGTAGATTCTTGATCTACTCTTAAAGACGCATCATCTGTGCAAGTTTTAACTTCCTAGCACTTATAATAGAGACATAAAACTTCTTAACATACTAGTGCGGACGCGGCCGCAGACGCCGACGACAGGGTGATAGCATAAGCTCCCTCTCACTTCGTGAGGTGAACTAAAAAGGAAGAGATTATGATTATAATCGCACACAATCACTGAAAAGCAATTCTAATATGACTCGAAATTTTCTCCCTATAAGTACCATAGAACTTGCCTGGTGTAAAATCTCCAACAAACTTCCAGTGCGCTAAGCTCCGCCCATTCACTTGCTATATTAGAATAGAAATAACAACTAGCTAGCCGTGATTCATTGTCCAGTAATTCCACTCGTCACATGAACAAATCAAATTATCACATCGTGGAATTACTGTACAATAAACCACGGCTAGATAGTTGTTATTTCTTAGATAAATGAAATTGCAATCATTCCCGCGTAGTCAAATTGGAAAAATTAAAATTCGTTGTAGATGGCGCAACATAACACAATAATTGCGACGCCGCGCGAATTCAAAACCGTTGAAATAAGTACGAATTATGAATTGTTTTACAATATATCATCATCGCACATTCAATAAATGCTCTTTGAGTTTGAACATCATGATATATTAGTGCATTTTTTATATTTTCATAGAAAGAGGAAAGAAGTAGAGGGAAAAGGAAAGTGAAACGAATAATGAAATTAATGCTGTCGTATATTGTCAATATTGAAATCATAAAATCATAAAATTTCAGTGCACCAAATGCGCGTTCAACAAGTTATGTCTCATCAGTGATGCTTTAGGATGAAAAAAGAGAATCCAAATAATGTCAAAGGAAATCCCAAATATGAAAGCGTGGATTCGCTCAAGAGATCCTTCATGTAAATCCATTGATTTGCTGAGGAGATCCTTAATGAAAATGAGCTTATTCGCTGAGGAGATCCGCAATATAAAGGTCTTGATTCGGTAAGGAGAACCTAAATATAAATGCATTGATTCGCTGAGGAAATCCACAGTATGAATACGTTGAGGAAATCTTCAGTATGAATGCCTTGATTCAATGAGGGGATCCTCAATATAAATCATTTAATTTCCATTGATATCATTAAGAAACGACGATTCTGATTGGCCGAGAAATTTTGTTTATACCTGTATCAACACAAAACGGAAGTACGCGCCTAGCAACGTCATATGCAACGTCGTTAGCAACACGATTTCAAAGCTGCAAATAAACGTTAAAAAGCGACGAAATGAAATGATAAGTAATCAATGTAATATTTTTTGGTTGATCAAGGCATCAACACCAAAAATTAAGGGAAAACTTATGCATCTTGCGCTACGCGCACGATGCAGTTTTCCCTCAAATTTTGGTGTTGATACCTCGATCAACCAAAAATATATCACAATGATTCCTTAATGATCTGAATGAAAACTCGGGCTCGAGGTTTTTGTATCGTTAAATTCCACTGGTGAATCCAATGTAGTCAGATAATGACAAGATTACACTAAGCGTTGGACTGTGTATAACATTTTAAAGGTTATCCAATAATAATTTAATATATTATCCATCCTTTCAATGTAATCTTACTCGCTGTCAATGCTAAAATCATCGTAATTTCCCTGTTCTAGTTTCCGCTTTCATCCGATGCGTAAAGGCCGGCTTACCAAAATGGCGGCGGCTACAGGACTCCGATGCGTTAGCAGTATACCGGAGTCTTGTAAGCAGGTCTAGTCCGAATATCTGATATGACCATCATTCAAAACTCTGGAATATGCAACTCTGCGGTAAAATAACCGTTTAGAATTATGTAGCAATGCGCCATGATTGTTCCGTCAAGGACTTGTCATTTTCTAAGTTTCAATTCTGAATCATTAAGAGTGAGTAAATGACTAGACTCAAAGTTCCACTTACCATGCGAAGCATTGATGTAAAGTGACGTAGAAAACGGGTTATTTCATGTCCGGTTTGAAAATATGAAAAAGCGTGAAATCGGAAATCGAGCAGAATGACAACGATATTTAACCAGCCAAGCGTGCAATAATGTCCTAAATATATTCAAGTATGATTTAAGGACGAATGAAGTTCATTTCATATTTTCATCCTAAATCTTTGGTACCACAGTTCCTTTTTTCCGTTCATATATATTATGTTTATCTACACGCCTTTTAGACTGCTGCGTGTTGCTAGATAGATGCACCATTGGCTCTTAACTCGTTGCCGTTTATTATTTGCCACTTTATACAACAAATGATCATCACACATAAGATTTAGCATTGTGCAAAACTCATTCGGCTAAACAGACCTACATGAGACAAGGTCATGAAACCTAAAAATAATGTTGTTTAAAGAGTAACATGATTCGTTTTTTTTTTGTTGATACAATTGTGAAGTGTATCAAGTGTACTTTATGGAAGAAAATCAAGGCGTATTATAAACTGTTACAATGGAAACAGCATTGATATTCTTTACCATTGTCCTCTTTATATCACAAGGTAGGTCGCTTCTTTCTACTTTTATCACACATCGTACTAATTTCCCTCACATAAGAAAATTTTAATGTTTGTTTCAACCTTCAACATAGAATACTTGTGAATTGTGTTTCATAAATAAGTCTTAATGATTATTTTTGATACACCAATCTTAGATATCCTATATGTTGACATTTCCTTAAATCTGGGAAAACGTTTTGTTTAACATTCAAAGGCTTGAGGCGGCTAAAAAAGCTTAATTATTTGTCTTTAGTGTAATGATGAGCAAGTCTCTTTTTTACAAATTCAGCAGAATTCTTATTCTTTTTTCTTTTTCTTTTTTTTTTTTGCAATTTCATTTTTATCTTAAAAGGACGAATAAAGAGTTAAAGAAGATCCTGACGATAATCTCAACAGCACTCACAATAGAGCAGAAAATTAAACATCGACGGACCCCTAGCAAGCTAGAGATGAGATCAGGTGCCCGGGAGGAGTAAGCATCCCCTGTTGGCTAGCCGCACCCGCCGTCGATGTTAATGAAGCATGGAAATGAAAATATATAAAATTCATGCACTGACTGACGTTATGTCTATATAGAAAGTGCTATGGCGACAATGTCAGGGAAGTATATTCAAAACACTTACTGTCAAACCCCTCGCGGGGAACTTTTTTACGAGCTCCACACGGCAAAGGGCATAAGTGTGACACAAATGAGTTAAAGAAGATCCTGACGATAATCTCAACAGCACTCACAATAGAGCAGAAAATTAAACATCGACGGACCCCTAGCAAGCTAGAGGTGGGATCAGGTGCCCGGGAGGAGTAAGCATCCCCTGTTGGCTAGCCGCACCCGCCGTCGATGTTAATGAAGCATGGAAATGAAAATATATAAAATTCATGCACTGACTGACGTTATGTCTATATAGAAAGTGCTATGGCGACAATGTCAGGGAAGTATATTCAAAACACTTACTGTCAAACCCCTCGCGGGGAACTTTTTTACGAGCTCCACACGGCAAAGGGCATAAGTGTGACACAAATGAGTTAAAGAAGATCCTGACGATAATCTCAACAGCACTCACAATAGAGCAGAAAATTAAACATCGACGGACCCCTAGCAAGCTAGAGGTGGGATCAGGTGCCCGGGAGGAGTAAGCATCCCCTGTTGGCTAGCCGCACCCGCCGTCGATGTTAATGAAGCATGGAAATGAAAATATATAAAATTCATGCACTGACTGACGTTATGTCTATATAGAAAGTGCTATGGCGACAATGTCAGGGAAGTATATTCAAAACACTTACTGTCAAACCCCTCGCGGGGAACTTTTTTACGAGCTCCACACGGCAAAGGGCATAAGTGTGACACAAAGAATGAAGGTTCTCCGTGAGCTATTTCGGTAAAAAAGAAAGAAAAATATAGAGTTTACACTCATGCATCAGGTCGAACATGTGACATCGCAAGGTTGTCCCCATATGTATCATTGACGCATGAGTGTAAACTTGCAACATGGCGCTGGAGTTCGAAGGAAGTATAATTTCGGCCGTATCATTGATGTTGAAAATATGATTGCCGATCGTTTAGTTTGCTTTTAAATTATTAAAGTCATACAAAGTCAGATATCCCCTGGAAAACTTGCCGATTCGTGCTGGACATATTCTGAATTTGGCTGAGTCTTGGATTTGTTATATATAAGGAACTGCGGCCAGCACTTCCCAACCAACCAAATAGCTAAGTGTCTGCGGCTACATTATACAATGTATAATATTCAAGCATTGATAAATGGCTTGTATTTTCACCATGAGATATGTTCACATGTAATCGAGCATCAATAAACGGGTCACACAATGAGGAAGCGCATACGAGTACCTTAAATCCTCGTCTCAACGATATAAATAGTATCCCAAACAAAACCATGAGCATAAACAGATAACATCTAACAGAGGAAGTTCTACTGTCGATACGGGGAACTCGTCATACACTATGATGTCCCATTGTCCAGAATGGTGAATGATATTCTGTCTTATACCATTTGAACCATCCAACCACAGACCATACTTGTATCTTCCGAAATGGAAGCAACCGGACGTGATATTTCTGCCGAGTTGAAGTGACGGGTGTTGCATGCAAGCAGGAGATGCTGACTCTTCCTGGGCACCTGCTCTCACTCTTAATTGGGAATTCGCTTCTTTTCATGTGGTGGAGGTTTTTGTTTGTTTGCTTTGGTTCCTGTTTTATCCTGATTTCGTACGCCTTCGGTTGGTTTCCTGAATTATCGATTTTGTACTGTATATTGGGATATGATCATTGTCCGTATTTGTCTTCACTGTATCAGAATGATATATTAGACAATTGTCTTATCGCAATACCATAAGTCTTGAATGTCAGTCATGCCGATTTTATGTTATAGTGGCCCTTGACTGTAACCTACTCATGGTTGATTTCCAAGGATCCATACGTGATTTTAGGGCCCGGAATCTTCAATCTGAGGCTTACATTATTGACAGATAAGTCGGCGACGTGGTCTAGTGAAGTGGTAGAGGTGTCGAACCACACGTCAGCCAATTGTGCCTCATATTTTTTCGCAAAAGTTAACATTAAATTTATGTGAATCGAGCACGAACATGAAATTTACATCAAAATTTCACATGAATTCATGTGAAATTTCTGACAAGAATTGCGTGTAGAGTCAGTTTTGCATGAAGGTCACAAAGAAAAATTCATGTAAAATTAATGTGAAGTAAATTCATGTAAATTTTTTTTTCATATAAATTTTATGTAAAATATGTATGAATTTCACATGAATTTTCATGTGAAATTTACATGATGCTCATTTCATATGAATTTCATGTAAGGCACAATTGGCTGTGCAGTGACCTGAAAGGTTGCTGGTTCGGGCCTCACTAGGACCACGGGTCGGCCGACATATACTCTTCAATGTTATATGTCATATACCAGAAATGCCCTTGTCTGTGTATTGATTACATGACTGTGGTCTTTTAAGTAAAAAAAATATTCAGAGTTAAGGCGGATATTCCCGACATGACGTTCGACATCATGTGATCACAGCGGAACACACAGGCATGTAAAAGAAATGAACAGACAAATACAAAGGACCTAAATGCGAAGACACAGAGATGACAAACACAAGAGTCATAAAACAAACAGTTAACTACTCAGCAAAGAGTTAGAGGAAATGTTAACACTCCATGATGTTAAACGTCTTCAAATTCAATAGCATCATTTATACACGGATAAATTTGCATCATGGACCAGCCATGCACGTTTCGGGTACTCAACCCTCGTCAGTGATCCTCAATCTACACAATGAAATATGGCCAAAGAGGGTGAAAATTATTATGTAAAAAAATGTACCGAAAGATGAAGCAGGATGATATATACCGAGAGAGAACGCGAAAAAAACTGAAAAGTAGGTTTATTTGATGTGCGCTATTTTGCTTTTGAGCGATAGCCTTCCCTAAGATTTCTCATAAATCCTTAGTTATTTTTCGCTTTTATTATGATTTTTGTTCAAAATCATATTATAATCCATCATGACGGATTAGACACACTTCTTAGAAAAATCCACGTAGATTTCGAAGCAAAGTTACAAATCCTCGCCATTTCTTATTGTACTCAAATTCGTACAGTTGAACCACTTCAGAACTGATCCATGACCACTTCGTCGTGAAGGTAAACCGGCAGATATGAATCTGTATGACGGAGGATCGCAAAATTAACGATTCAAATTCGAGTTATTTTCTCTTACACATTTTTGACGATTTAAAATATGAGTAGAATATATAGGGAAGCGAGAAAGATAACCAATTCAATAGATAATGCTAAGAATAATTAAAGGTGTATACGTCTATAGAATAATTAATGAAAATAATTAATAAGAATAAATTGTTGGGGGGGGGGGGGGGGGGGGTTGTAACACTCACTGTCAGTCTCAATTACGCTCATTATACATGACGCACCTAACATTTTTTCACGTCTCTCAGATTTCATACATTTTGCCATTCTACAGCATTTTATGTGAAACAGATGTATTCTAGAGAGTAAATAGGAAATATGAATCATTTTACAGTTCACAAAAACAATAAAACAAGATAACCGAGATTGTGAGCAAATTCAATCAGACAACTTTAGGCAAAAGTAAGGATTTTTTTTTTAGTTGATCATGAGAAATTAGTTTAAGATTTGATAATTTTAAGATTGTTCTCTTTTTTCAGTACGCTTGAAACTCATTTCGGTCATTTAATATATATAATTAAGATAATATTAAGATATAAAGCTCAAAGTGCTGAATAAAGTGTCTTGCTATTGTCTCCTGAAGCATGGCCGCAGATTTGGTATCCTGATGAAACTTTGTTGGTTTGACCACTTTCGGAACATTTTAATCAAGTTATTGCTTAAATAAATTCTTGTTTGCATTTTCATCTTCTATAGCACACTTTGTAGATATACCTGAAACTTTAACATCTTTAATGCAAAATCTTTTTATTGTGCATGTTATCCAATAAATGCTATAATTATTTTGTAATTCTAATCCATAGGGAAGACTTGGGTTTTTTTCTATCTGTAACAGAAATTTGTCACATTTGGAAATAAAATAATCAAATTAAATACTAATGTAGCTAAAACTTCATGTCGAAACCTTTGAAATTGCAATGAAAGGTTACAATCATGTCTCATTATCGAGGAATTCTTTCTGGAAGCTGTTATTGTAGAAAAAGAAACAAAAAACTGCAGGGTAATTTTGTACTTCACCACAGAGGGACCGACACCACTTTAAAGCACAGATTCCATATACCTGGTATACAAAAGTCCCTGAGTGCTGTTTGGATTATCGTCAGGATCTTCTTTAACTCATTTGTGTCACACTTATGCCCTTTGCCGTGTGGAGCTCGTAAAAAAGTTCCCCGCGAGGGGTTTGACAGTAAGTGTTTTGAATATATTTTCCTGACATTGTCGCCATAGCACATTCTACATAGACAAAACGTCAGACAGTGCATGGATTTTATATATTTTCATTTCCATGCTTCATTAACATCGACGGCGGGTGCGGCTAGCCAACAGGGGATGCTTACTTCTCCCGGGCACCTGATCCCACCTCTAGCTTGCTAGGGGTCCGTCGATGTTTAATTTTCTGCTCTATTGTGAAAGCTGTTGGGATTATCGTCAGGATCTTCTTTAACTCATCGATATTCGATTCACCTTTAATAAAAAAAATCCAGCAGGAATTTTTAAATTTTCAATTTCCTGTAGGAGTTTTTAATTTCCTGCAGGAATTTGTGCAATTGCCACAAGAAAAATAATTTCTTGCAGGAATTTTTATTTTCCCAAAAGAATTATTTTTTTGCAGAATATAACTGCAGGAAAATATTTTTCCTGTGGTAATTTAAAAAAAATCTACAGGAAATTAGAACATCTTATTTGAAAATTCCTGCCGAATTTTCTATTAATCAAAGGAGAATATCTCAGGTACCAGGTGTGCACCAGGTGAAACAGTTAGGATTCTGACTAAGTTTGGTACCCCCTACCTGATGGTAGTATTGGTTTTATAGTATCTCCAAGGTAGGGTGGGTTCAAAAATGAACTAGCGTATAGCTTAAATTTTCAATGGGTCTGTTACCTCTGGGTGAATCCTAGAAAGAGGTAGCTCAAAGACCCGTATGTAAAACATATGCTGGGTGACGTGATCTGATGACTTAATTTGTTAATCATGCTTGGTGGTCGATGTATATAACAAGAGCCCCAGGGGGCACAACGCTCACCTGATACCCATGCACGCTCTAATTGACATACTGACATTGAATACTGATAGTGCCAGTACCAGGATTTTAGCCCACAACCTTTCTAAAAAGATTTTTGCCGGATGCAGAGAAGTGTTTTTTTCAGACAACCTTTAAAAGTACAAAAAAGAAAAAAAATTAGTCACATTTCAAAACAATAACTTTTTTACTGATTTGAAAAAAAAAACGAATAAAGTGGTCCAACGTCATATGCCCAGCTACTATAGTTCAATTATGCATCATCAAAAATAAAATCATATTGTAAAATTCCACATAAATGTGCAGCAGAAAAAGAATAAAACAATGAAATGATTTCACAAATTAAGTTTATTTAAAATTGAACACAAAACCTTTCATTATTGATAGCTAGCATGCCAGAAATTATAAAGCCTGTGTTTGTGAAACGAGAATGCCCCCGGCGGCATCTTTGTTAGTATAAACACCATTTTCTGTTAAGTATGTGAGAGGTCAGGGTCAGCGTAATATTGGTATCAATTGAAAGATCTTGTCACAAGGAATACACATGTACAATATGAAAGCCCTATCACTATAACCATTCAAAAGTTATGCCCAATGTTAAAGTTTTTGAGAAGTACGTGAAAGGTCAAGGTTATGGTCATGAGGTCAAAAATTTTGGTAAAAACACATGTGAAATATGAAACCTCTATCACCAGCTTCCATTCAAAAGTTATGCCCAATGTTAAAGTTTTTCGGAAAACAGACAGACAAACAGACAGACGGACAGGCCAAAAACTTTATGCTCCCGAATCTTTTATTCCAGGGGCATAAAAAACAAAGATTTTAGACTTTATTCACTGAAATCTATGAATTATGCTTTTGAATAGTATTGATTTCATCTCAAATACATGAAACGTACAGTTAAAATCGTTTTGATCCAATATTCATCAATTCAAGTGAGTTGTGCAGAAATTGTGCCAGTTTGTTTTCCAAAAAAGCAGTGTATGTTGTATCAAACCTCATGACCCAGTGAAGCCACTTGAACAAATAATTTTCAGTAAATATGCTGAAATGCGACGCTTCTTGCCTATGCATATTTCAACAGGCGAGAAGGAGCGTCGCATTTCAGCATACGCTGTTCAACAACTCAAGTGGTTTCTCTAAGGTTTCGCAGTTTGAAACAAATTAAAAGGCCCATGAAATTGTTAAGCTTGTCCAACTAGCAGACCTACGACATCGTTATTTACTGTTAACTAATTGTTTTACCTCATGATAGGTCTGTTACACGGACAAGTTGTTAGCGGAGAGAGTTCATGAAATGTATCGGTTGCATTGGATTTGCCGACAAGAAGTTATTTGGTCCGATAAAAACTCATTATGTATCTATTATTTGAACAGATAAAAATTCCCAAATGTCTTAACACAGGATCCTGTCATTTTATGAGAGAAAATGTTTTATTATTCACAACCTCAGGCCTCTGTGTTCCTCTTTGAAATATTATACATACAAGATGACGAACACAGTGGCTTAAGGTTGTGAATAATAATTTATTTTCTCTATTAAAACAACAGCTTCTGTGGTCCAACATTTCATTGGAAGATTTCAGGAACTCTGAAAGGAATTATTTATTTTCAAGAATTTCAGATATTAAGGTATCCGATGTACAATAGGGCATTTTTCCATGCCTGGAAGGTACTATAAACTTTATATTTTCTGAAAGATTATAATGCCCGCTGCTCAGAAATAATAATTTTGGGGCCAGGAAAACAAAGGGGAATAACTGATGAAGGATTTAAATTATCTATTTTCTCTATATAACATATGCAAAAAAAAGGTTGTACAAGAGTTTTTCCCCTTTGATTTTTAAGACCTTGGAGTCTTATATCTGAACTCAGGGCATCATTACCTTTCAGGTAATACATAGTTTATAGTACCTTACCAGGCATAAAATTTACCATACTTTACAATGGAGATGATTAAAACGCTATGTAAAATTACTCCTTTGTACAACGGATACCTTAAATGTCCTATGCATTCTCAAAATCCAGAGGAAGAGATTACTCATTAGACGTTTCTTCAAGAAATCAGTCCGTAAATTACTTCATCTAAGAGAGTCTAAGACAGAGGAAATTCGAGCAAACTTTATACATGATAACAAGTATATGCAAGTGTTCCAAGTACATGAATGATAACCATTATGAAAGTGTTCCAAGTATAAAAATCTATTCCGTTTGCACTGTATCTCCTGAAATATATCGCAGTACTGCTTTGCGGTTTGTATTGCAATGAAGCGCCTAGCGGAATACGATGCGCCTTGGGGACAAAGATGAATTAATGCATATCTAGGTCATTGTTCTGTCAAATAGTTCCGATTATTTTCTTATTATTTTCAACAATTGGTGGAAAATACACACAATGTTTATCTTGAATTGTCTTCCCGTGATTGTTTACTAGATAGATGAAATAAAATTTTGAATATAGTTTTAAAGTGTGTGAGACATCTACATGTGTGGAAGAATACGTGTGAAAATGGGTCCTCAGATCATAAAATTCGAATAATTCCGGTCAGGAACCAGGTGCATGGCTTTGAAAAAATATTAAAAAAGTTGTGTACTCTTAATCTTTACGGCATTTTTTTTTTTGTGATTCAAATAAAATTTCTTCATTCAAAAGTAGTATCAATGTGTATAACCCGGTGCGATTTGAGAATTTTTCTCCTATTTTTGGTAAGAAAACATACATTACACCTATGTACAATCTTAAAAAATATTCCTTAAAAATCCAAAAGTGGATATCTTGACAAAATTCTTTCACTTGTAGGGTACCATGCATGAGTACCTCATACCTACAAATTGTCATGACAATCTGAAGAGTGGTTATAGAAAAGAAGCAGTAAATGTATGAAAATCACCCCCCCCCCCTTCCTTTTTACATAAGAAAAAAATTATAAAAAATCAAAAAAATAAAATTTAAGCATAAAATACATATCAAAGCATTAAGTAAGTTAAATATGATAAATATGTAGTAAATGAGTGTGTAAAATCATACACTTATTGAGTTATTTAAAGAAAAAGTGCAAAAATGTGCATTTCTGACTAAGTCCGAAAAGACGTCAAAAACACGTCAAAAATTATTTATCGGATTTTAACGAAATGAACAAACTTGAATCATACATCCTTCTAGATCACATAGATACAATTAGTTTTTCAATCCATTCAGTGGAACTGGAGAAGAAGATTTTTGAAGAGGGGTACCCTCCGGGGCCTATTTGACCCCGCCCTGGATCCACCCCTGAAGGGATCGAGCCGAAATGAACAAACTTGGTAGAGGACCTTTAGTACTTCATGCATACCAAGTTTCATCAAAATCCTCCAAGCGGTTTCAGAGGAGAAGATGAAAATGTGAAAAGTTAACGGACGGACGGACGGACGACGGACAACGGACAATCCGGTATGACAATAGCTCACTTTGAGCCTTTGGCTCAGGTGAGCTAAAAAGGGAAAAAAATTGTTGGGGTCCCGCCGGGGTTTTAAGCCACTCCCCATGGGTCCATTGGGCATGGAAAACATACATTATACCTATGTACAATTTTAAAAAATATTCCTTAAAAATCCAAAAGTGGATATCTTGACAAAATTCAATTTCGGTTGATCGCTTCTTCAACGCATTCTAAATTTCTGTTATCAAACTTTCTTGAAATTTCTAAAAAGTGGGTCCTGTAGCATCATATCCCACCCTTCCTGCAAAGTCTTTCGATACACTTTTTCGACATAGTAACTTTCATACTTTTTTGGCATATTAAATTGTTTACATTTTGGATCACTGATGAGGGTTAAGTACCCGAAACGTGCATGTCTGGTCCACATTGCCAATTTATCTGTTCTTAAATGATGCTATTCAATTTGAAGACGTTTACATTTATACGACTTGGTGAGTGTCACTGCTGGTGGACCAGGAGTCCCCGAGGGCACATGTAGCCAAGTTCGATCAATTTCGGTTGATCGCTTCTTCAATGCATTCTAAATTTCTGTTATCAAACTTTCTTGAAATTTCTAAAAAGTGGGTCCTGTAGCATCATATCCCACCAATCCTGCAAAGTCTTTCGATACACTTTTTCGACATAGTAACTTTCATACTTTTTTGGCATATTACATTGTTTACATTTAGGATCACTGATGAGGGTTAAGTACCCGAAACGTGCATGTCTGGTCCACATTGCCAATTTATCTGTTCTTAAATGATGCTATTCAATTTGAAGACGTTTACATTTATACCACTTGGTGAGTGTCACTGCTGGTGGACCAGGAGTCCCCGAGGGCACATGTAGCCAAGTTCGATCAATTTCGGTTGATCGCTTCTTCAACGCATTCTAAATTTCTGTTATCAAACTTTCTTGAAATTTCTAAAAAGTGGGTCATGTAGCATCATATCCCACCAATCCTGCAAAGTCTTTCGATACACTTTTTCGACATAGTAACTTTCATACTTTTTGGCATATTACATTGTTTACATTTAAGATCACTGATGAGGGTTAAGTACCCGAAACGTGCATGTCTGGTCCACATTGCCAATTTATCTGTTCTTAAATGATGCTATTCAATTTGAAGACGTTTACATTTCACTTGTAGGGTACCATGCATGAGTACCTCATACCTACAAATTGTCATGACAATCTGAAGAGTGGTTATAGAAAAGAAGCAGAAAATGTATGAAAATCACCCCCCCCCCCCCTTCCTTTTTACATAAGAAAAAAATTATAAAAAATCAAAAAAATAAAATTTAAGCATAAAATACATATCAAAGCATTAAGTAAGTTAAATATGATAAATATGTAGTAAATGAGTGTGTAAAATCATACACTTATTGAGTTATTTAAAGAAAAAGTGCAAAAATGTGCACTTCTGACTAAGTCCGAAAAGACGTCAAAAACACGTCAAAAATTAGTTATCGGATTTTAACGAAATGAACAAACTTGAATCATACATCCTTCTAGATCAAATAGATACAATTAGTTTTTCAATCCATTCAGTGGAACTGGAGAAGAAGATTTTTGAAGAGGGGTACCCTCCGGGGCCTATTTGACCCCGCCCTGGATCCACCCCTGAAGGGATCGAGCCGAAATGAACAAACTTGGTAGAGGACCTTTAGTACTTCATGCATACCAAGTTTCATCAAAATCCTCCAAGCGGTTTCAGAGGAGAAGATGAAAATGTGAAAAGTTAACGGACGGACGGACGACGGACAACGGACAATCCGGTATGACAATAGCTCACTTTGAGCCTTTGGCTCAGGTGAGCTAAAAAGGGAAAAAATTGTTGGGGTCCCGCCGGAGTTTTAAGCCACTCCCCATGGGTCCATTGGGCATGGAAAACATACATTATACCTATGTACAATTTTAAAAAATATTCCTTAAAAGTCCAAAAGTGGATATCTTGACAAAATTCAATTTCGGTTGATCGCTTCTTCAACGCATTCTAAATTTCTGTTATCAAACTTTCTTGAAATTTCTAAAAAGTGGGTCCTGTAGCATCATATCCCACCAATCCTGCAAAGTCTTTCGATACACTTTTTCGACATAGTAACTTTCATACTTTTTTGGCATATTAAATTGTTTACATTTTGGATCACTGATGAGGGTTAAGTACCCGAAACGTGCATGTCTGGTCCACATTGCCAATTTATCTGTTCTTAAATGATGCTATTCAATTTGAAGACGTTTACATTTATACGACTTGGTGAGTGTCACTGCTGGTGGACCAGGAGTCCCCGAGGGCACATGTAGCCAAGTTCGATCAATTTCGGTTGATCGCTTCTTCAACGCATTCTAAATTTCTGTTATCAAACTTTCTTGAAATTTCTAAAAAGTGGGTCCTGTAGCATCATATCCCACCAATCCTGCAAAGTCTTTCGATACACTTTTTCGACATAGTAACTTTCATACTTTTTTGGCATATTACATTGTTTACATTTAAGATCACTGATGAGGGTTAAGTACCCGAAACGTGCATGTCTGGTCCGCATTGCCAATTTATCTGTTCTTAAATGATGCTATTTAATTTGAAGACGTTTACATTTCACTTGTAGGGTACCATGCATGAGTACCTCATACCTACAAATTGTCATGACAATCTGAAGAGTGGTTATAGAAAAGAAGCAGAAAATGTATGAAAATCACCCCCCCCCCCTTCCTTTTTACATAAGAAAAAAATTATAAAAAATCAAAAAAATAAAATTTAAGCATAAAATACATATCAAAGCATTAAGTAAGTTAAATATGATAAATATGTAGTAAATGAGTGTGTAAAATCATACACTTATTGAGTTATTTAAAGAAAAAGTGCAAAAATGTGCATTTCTGACTAAGTCCGAAAAGACGTCAAAAACACGTCAAAAATTAGTTATCGGATTTTAACGAAATGAACAAACTTGAATCATACATCCTTCTAGATCAAATAGATACAATTAGTTTTTCAATCCATTCAGTGGAACTGGAGAAGAAGATTTTTGAAGAGGGGTACCCTCCGGGGCCTATTTGACCCCGCCCTGGATCCACCCCTGAAGGGATCGAGCCGAAATGAACAAACTTGGTAGAGGACCTTTAGTACTTCATGCATACCAAGTTTCATCAAAATCCTCCAAGCGGTTTCAGAGGAGAAGATGAAAATGTGAAAAGTTAACGGACGGACGGACGACGGACAACGGACAATCCGGTATGACAATAGCTCACTTTGAGCCTTTGGCTCAGGTGAGCTAAAAAGGGAAAAAATTATTGGGGTCCCGCCGGAGTTTTAAGCCACTCCCCATGGGTCCATTGGGCATGGAAAACATACATTATACCTATGTACAATTTTAAAAAATATTCCTTAAAAATCCAAAAGTGGATATCTTGACAAAATTCAATTTCGGTTGATCGCTTCTTCAACGCATTCTAAATTTCTGTTATCAAACTTTCTTGAAATTTCTAAAAAGTGGGTCCTGTAGCATCATATCCCACCCTTCCTGCAAAGTCTTTCGATACACTTTTTCGACATAGTAACTTTCATACTTTTTTGGCATATTAAATTGTTTACATTTTGGATCACTGATGAGGGTTAAGTACCCGAAACGTGCATGTCTGGTCCACATTGCCAATTTATCTGTTCTTAAATGATGCTATTCAATTTGAAGACGTTTACATTTATACGACTTGGTGAGTGTCACTGCTGGTGGACCAGGAGTCCCCGAGGGCACATGTAGCCAAGTTCGATCAATTTCGGTTGATCGCTTCTTCAATGCATTCTAAATTTCTGTTATCAAACTTTCTTGAAATTTCTAAAAAGTGGGTCCTGTAGCATCATATCCCACCCATCCTGCAAAGTCTTTCGATACACTTTTTCGACATAGTAACTTTCATACTTTTTTGGCATATTACATTGTTTACATTTAGGATCACTGATGAGGGTTAAGTACCCGAAACGTGCATGTCTGGTCCACATTGCCAATTTATCTGTTCTTAAATGATGCTATTCAATTTGAAGACGTTTACATTTCACTTGTAGGGTACCATGCATGAGTTCTTCATACCTACAAATTGTCATGACAATCTGAAGAGTGGTTATAGAAAAGAAGCAGAAAATGTATGAAAATCACCCCCCCCCCTTCCTTTTTACATAAGAAAAAAATTCATAAAAAATCAAAAAAATAAAATTTAAGCATAAAATACATATCAAAGCATTAAGTAAGTTAAATATGATAAATATGTAGTAAATGAGTGTGTAAAATCATACACTTATTGAGTTATTTAAAGAAAAAGTGCAAAAATGTGCATTTCTGACTAAGTCCGAAAAGACGTCAAAAACGCGTCAAAAATGAGTTATCGGATTTTAACGAAATGAACAAACTTGAATCATACATCCTTCTAGATCACATAGATACAATTAGTTTTTCAATCTATACAGTGGAACTGGAGAAGAAGATTTTTGAAGAGGGGTACCCTCCGGGGCCTATTTGACCCCGCCCTGGATCCACCCCTTCAGGGATCGAGTCGAAATGAACAAACTTGGTAGAGGACCTTTAGTACTTCATGCATACCAAGTTTCATCAAAATCCTTCAAGCGGTTTAAGAGGAGAAGATGAAAATGTGAAAAGTTAACGGACGGACGGACGACGGACGCCGGACAATCCGGTATGACAATAGCTCACTTTGAGCCTTTGGCTCAGGTCAGCTAAAAAGCAAGGTAACTCACACAGCCACATGCGAAAGGCCACAAATAAAGATATTTCAATATGATAATTTGTTTTGATGTTTAGTTTGGTGTTTAATCTTCCTTGTACCTTTGATGTCTCTTGTTGTGTTTTAATTAACACCCTCTGTTTTTCTTATTTGGGTGTTTCCATGACAAATATGGATAATGACCATATCCCTGTCTACAGTACAAAATCGATAATTCAGAAAATCAGAAACCGAAGGCATACAAAATCAGGACAAAACAGGAACCAAAGCAAACAAAAACAAAAACCTCCACCATATGAAAAGAAGCGAACTCCCGATATGAGAGTGAGACCAGGTGCCCAGGAAGAGTAAGCATCTCCTGCTTGCATGCAACACCCGTCGCTTCAATTCGGTAGAACTGTCACATCCGGTTACTTCCATCTTGGAAGATATAGAGTACAATCTTTGGTTGGATGGTTCAAATGGTCTATGACAGAATATCATCCACCATTCTGGATAGTGGGACATCATAGTGTATGACGAGTTCCCCATATCGACCGTAGAACTTCCTCAGTGACGATGTTAGTCGGTCACAAACATATCCCTGACTGAGAAGCTTATCTGAAAGACGCCTAGCTCTCAGAACAAAATCCGTATATTTGGTACTTGCTCTGGCATAGCGTATCAACTGAGATATGAACACGCCATAAGCAGGCGATGAAGGGATGTTGCTACTCAGAAAAGGAAAGTTCGTAATGCTGAAATTGAAGTCGTCACGTTTGTCATAGAGTGAGGTGTTCATGTGACCATCAGTGTCGTAGGACAACATTATGTCCAAATAGGATGCTGAATTATTTGTCTCTGTAGTTTCTTTGACTTCAAGCTCCGAAGGATAGATACTGCTCAGGTAATCCGCGAATTTTGGATTATTGATGGACAACACATCGTCTATGTATCTGTAAGTGAAGTTGAAATCAGAAGCTAAGTATCTTTTCCCTTCAGAGACCAAAGATTGAATGAATTCAGCTTCGTACGAGTAAAGGAAAATGTCGGCAAGGAGTGGGGCACAATTGGTACCCATTGGAATTCCGACAATTTGCTGGAAGACCTTTCCTCCAAACACCACAAAAATGTTGTCGATCAGAAAGTTTAACATCTGAATAATGTCTGTTTCAGTGTACTTATTTTCAGAATCTGACTTTTCTTTTACAAAGTAGGTTTTGTCATAGTTAACAACAATAAATTTGTATTTGCGATTACCGTTCTTACTTGTAAACGCATTACTTATAATTTTTGCGAGTCTTTCTTTCAATTTAGAATGTGGAATTGTAGTGTAAAGTGTCGAAAAATCAAAGGCTTTGATCGAATGGACTAAAATGAGTGGATTTCAGATGTTCTAAAAGTTCCTTCGAATTCTTTAAAATCCACATCTGGTTGATACCACTGCGAGAATATACTGTCGAACAATATTTTTGTAGCCCAGATTTGATTTCAGATAAAACTTTGGTGAGTAAGATCGATACAGATTTGGTAGAACATTTTGAGGAACCAGCGATGAAACGTTGTTTGTACGGATTCTTATGCATTTTAGGTATGCAGTATAAGTATGGTAAATCTAAATCTAAATTGGTAGTGTCGAAGCCAAAGGAAGCAAGAGCTGATTTGTGGTTATCTATTATTTCAGAGGCAGAAAGGTTTGTTGGGGTGTAAGTGGGATTTCCAGGTGTCGAATTTAAACCCAACTCGTTAACTAGACTGTCGAAATAGTACTTTTTGCAAGTAAATGTGTAATTATTTGAGGCTTTGTCCGCTGGTGTGATGACATAATGTTCTTGGAGGTAGGTAAGCTCTGTGATAACATCAGGGTCTTTAAATATAGACACGAATCTGGTGTTCACAGTTGATTTTAATCGGTTAATTCTAGATAAAAGTAACCCTCTGATTGATTTTATCCATTCGGAAAGGGTGTCGAGCTGTACATCCTCTTTCTTTGCCCAACGTCTTGCATATTCCTCACAAGAGTCCATGATAATTTTGACATTTTGGTTCCATGTAAAGGACATACTTTCTCTGTATTTGGGACCCTTTTTTAACAATTCTCTCAACTTGTCGTTCTTGACTATACTAAGGTCACCAGTAATAACGTGTCCACAAGGAGAGTAGTTGAAATCCGATGAAGAACATTCGCAGGGAAGTGGATGTAGTGAGGGATTACTTAAATCAATACACTGCAGGAATCGTTTGTAATTGTAAATTTTAGATGCAACTGTTGGTGTGTAGCTATAGGAAATACAAGGAGTTTCCTTTCTTTTGAAATATGGTGGGATTTTTTCTGTGACAGTTTTGTGATTCAAAATTTGACCAAGATTCAAGTTATCAATACCTTTGTTTGCAAATCTTACTTTAATGAAAGGGCGGTTTGTTTTCTCCTCTGATTTATCTGATCTAACTGCTTGAAATAAACGAAAAGTAGAAATGTCCAAGATGACTCCTTGTAGTCTGTATTCTGGGGAACGTGTATCGGTATATGCGAGGTCCTTCGTATAATCGTAGATTTCGTGTAACTTCCGTAAAGGAACAGAGTATAATTTGGTACGAATATAATGCAGGCCTAGAGGCTCATTCAAAAACGGAACCAAGTCATCGAAGGAGAAACTATGTATCTCAGGCCTATTATATTTTCGAATGCCATGACTTCGAGGTCTTCTTTGTGATCTATTGAATAAGCTAGTCACATTTACCGATTGACAACCGGGACTTGTTAAGTTTCCTATAGTGCTGATGTTGTCGTTGCACCCATAGGGCGCTGCAGTGTTAAGATTTTTTATCCAGAACTCTTCTCTGTTGCGACGGAGAGGTGTGCTCAAATTGGGATTGTTTGTGGGGTGATATATTTTCTCCAGGATTCTGACTCTCATAGATAAAACAGAATGATCCGCCTGGTCAAAATGTCGGTAAAGGAGTTGACTTCCTTTATTATTTATTTTTGACCGGTGTCCTGACATTCTTTTTCGGAGCTGGCCTTTGGTTTCGCCCACATAAATCAATCCACAAAGTGAGCACTCTATTCCGTACACAACATTAGATGTCATGCAGTTAAGGTTTTCAAAACTATGCGTGTTAAATGTTTGTTTTGTGAGATTACTTGAGAATGAAGTGTCTGTTATTAGGATGTTACAAGTTTTGCAGTTCTTCATGCCACACTTAGAAATTGAGCAATCGCTTGGTGAAAATAGGTGCTCTTTTAGTATATCGACCACTTCAATCTTACAGGGCTTGATTTTAATATACCCATCTGCATGTTTATACCAAAACTCATGGTTGTTACTAACTACAAATGTTTCATCTCTAATGTCGTGTAAGCTAATTCTAGGGACACCTAAGTTACCTGTTGCGTATGTGTCCGTAGATGCAACAGGTTGGGGCCTTTTTATAGTGGGCGACGCCCCAGCCACTTTGTAGGTCTCTTGAGTTCTATCCATTTAAGCAAAAGACTGCTCGACAAGTGCCCTCGGGGACAATTTGTCCACCAGCAGTGACACATGAACAGTGGTAAAAATGACAAATATGGATAATGACCATATCCCTGTCTACAGTACAAAATCGATAATTCAGAAAATCAGAAACCGAAGGCATACAAAATCAGGACAAAACAGGAACCAAAGCAAACAAAAACAAAAACCTCCACCATATGAAAAGAAGCGAACTCCCGATATGAGAGTGAGACCAGGTGCCCAGGAAGAGTAAGCATCTCCTGCTTGCATGCAACACCCGTCGCTTCAATTCGGTAGAACTGTCACATCCGGTTACACATCCGGTTATATTTTGCAATCGATTTCTGTTCGAGATCCTCTCCTTTCTATTACATTAGGCGCGTTCATTTTCTAGCCCCTCTGTGTTTTGACGGTGGGTGCGGCCAGCCAAACAGGGGATGCTTATTCTTCCTGGGCACCTGGTCCCACCTCTAGCTTGCTAGGGGTCCGTCGATGCTCAATTTTATGCTCTATCGTGAGTGTTGTTGAGATTGTCGTCAGGATCTTCTTTATCTCATTGTTGCTCTTTTGGGTTTTTTTGTCGCTTTGATGTCTGTTGTTTTGATTTAACACCCTGTTTCGGTGTTATACCACAGAGCTCTGTTGGAGACCCCCTCCTTCATCTTTCAGTTAACATAATTATTCTGTGGCCTCACAGTTTCTTTTTTAATACTTTCAGGGACTTCAGGATTACACATGGTTATTGAACGTCACCCGTGTGGGGAGAACTACCTGCAGCTCACGTGCTGTTCCAATGAACCGTTAATAAATCTGCTAGACAATAAATATAGAACCATAGCAACTTCTCTAGCTCCCATCGGTGGGACACAAACAGGACCTATGTTCAAGGACTATAATGTCACCACTATATCATCACCAAAATTCTCAAATTGTATGAGCATTATTCTAAATCCATTTAGTATGGACAATTTAACACTAACGTGTGCTGTATCGGAGGATCACGTGACTCAGGTACACGTAAATTCCTGTACAAAGCATTCTTCTGATGGTCTTAAAGAAGACAGCAACAAAAGCTCAATGATGACCGAGGTAACAAGTAGATCCAACAGTCACAAAGTGCAGTTTCAAGTCTGTTTTGCTATTTCCTTCTTTTATGTATTAATATAAAGCGAAAAAAAAAACAATGCTCCAACTATGAAATGTATGAGTGTATTAATAATGCATCAGTCATAACTTGTAATTGTACCATTAAGGAATCGCTGTGTTTAAATTGCATTTATTGATAAATCATAATTACATATGTACTGTTGACAAATTCTTTAAATTGATGTGACCTAAATTCATAATCTTATATGCTAAATATTCCCTACGCAAACAAACATTACAGAAGAACCTATCAATTATTCAGTCTCATAGTCGAGGAGGCAAGTCAAAATCATTAGATTTTCCACAGGAACCGTTGCAAACCTCGGAATGAACAACATTCCGAAGTGAGACCAGGTGCCCGGGGAGAGCCAGCGTCTTCTGATTGCATGCAACACCCGTCGCAATGTTCAGCTCCATGAAAACCTGTCCAATTCGGTGATTGTCTCGATGTAAATTTTTATGTACATATCATGTAAGTATGTCTCGTTTGGTGATTATGACAGCCATTTAATCACAATGTAGAATGTCACTGATCATTCTAGAAAGGGGGATCTCATATACTTTTATTACATCCCCGTAGCGACCCAAGAACTTCCTCAATTATGATTGCAGCCGTTGTGTAACATAACCACTTAATTTATCTGGCAGAAACCACTCTAAGCTTTCGGTGGATAATTCTCATGTACCAAAATGAATACGTTATTTTCTTACAATTACAAACTCAGTACACTATGTATGCTCAAAGTACATATATTACTAAAAATAAATTTAGTCATATTATTTATATTTATTTAGCATTTTCATAGGAATAATACTGTATATTACGGAAGCCCGTAGGTGACAGATATGAATTATAATTTATATGGCGGCCGCCACTTAATTATCTGGCGGCCGTCCCATAGTTTAAGCGCCAGTCGCTACAAAATTTACAACAAATCGAAACAAAATCAATGCATAACATGTTCTTTCTGTTCTATGGTTCTAACTTCATCCTCTCTTTTAATCTTTTTGATATGACAGATGCAAAATAACCGTATGAAATGTAACAAAAGATTTATCTGGTGACCGCCAGATAATTATGTGGCAGCCGTCAGATAGATTAAGTGGCGACCGCTAGATAATTATGTGGCAGCCGTCAGATAGATTAAGTGGCGGCCGCCAGATAATTATATGGCAGCCGTCTGATAGATTAAGTGGCGGCCGCCAGATAATTATGTGGCAGCCGTCAGATAGATTAAGGGGCGGCCACCAGATAATTATGTGGCAGCCGTCAGATAGATTAAGTGGCGGCCGCCAGATGAATTAAGATGCGGTCGCCAGATAGATTATAATTCATACCTGTCACCTACGGGCTTCCGTAGTATATACATATTGCAAGTGGTGATCTACTGTTGGTATCCTTTTATAAACTAGAAGCATTTTTCATAATCGGTGGTATTAGTGTGTACTAGAACACTAACAAAGGCAGTAGGTAACTAAAACACAAACTCATACAACAAATATATCAACGAATGATTGGAGACGATGACGCATACGTACTAGTTAGAACAAACACACCAACAAAGACACAATGTAGCTAAAACACAAACATATACAACAAACACGTAAACAAGTGATTGGAGACGATGACACATACGTACTAGATCAAACACACCAACAAAGACACAAGGAAACTAAAACACAAACACATACAACATAAACAAATGATTGGAGACGATGACACATACGTACTAGAACTAACACACCAACAAAGACACAAGGAAACTAAAACACAAACACATACAACATAAACAAAAGATTGGAGACGATGACGCATACGTACTAGAACAAACACACTAACAAAGATACAAGGTAACTAAAACACAAACATATACAACAAACACATAAACAAGTAATTGGAGACGATGACACATACGTACTAGAACAAACACATCAACAAAGACACAAGGTAACTAAAACACAACCATATACAACAAACACATAAACAAGTGATTGGAGACAATGACGCATACGTACTAGAACTAACACACCAACAAAGACACAAGGTAACTAAAACACAAACACATACAACATAAACAAATGATTGGAGACGGCGACACATACGTACTAGAACATACACATCAACAAAGACACAAGGTAACTAAAACACAAACATATACAACATAAACAAATGATTGGAGACGATGACGCATACGTACTAGAACAAACACACCAACAAATTCGCAAGTTGATTAAAATGTGACATAATTTTTTTTAAATATAAAGTCAGTATTCGATAAAGATTATCTTTTAATGAGTTATCAAAATACTCAGTAGCCACTTCGTTTTTCCTGTCCCATTCAGGAAATCTTTCTATTCACAACTTCCGCTTCAAAAAGTTTGTAAACTTTGTAATTGTTTGTTAGATCGGAAGTCATTTTACTGTCACTTGATCCGCGAATGTGTGAATGGAGAGCGAATTAAGGTCATATTGGTAAGTAGATATCTTTTTACTGAGGGAAGATTAATGCCGATCTTATATGTAACGGTGTGAAGTTGCGGAACTTAAAAAACATAATTCATTGTAGAAAATATCACTAAAAAGATTTTGTAATCATCAAAAACAGATTTTAGATGTGAGAATTTGATACATGTATTTAAGGGGCCTCGGTTGCACCATCCACCGCAAAAATGAGAAGAAACCATCAAATGGGAAAATATAGAATTGACAATCACAACAGGAGATATCAAGGGAAAAAACAAAACACCAAAGATGACATCAAAACAATTTTAGATACGAAAGATTACACATAAACCGGTGCCGACTAAATAGCGACCACCTATACGTAATGAGTTACAGAAGATCCTGACGATAATCTCAACAGCACTCACAACTGAGCACCAAATTGAGTATCGACGGACCCCTAGCAAGCTAGAGGTGGGACCAGGTGTCCGGGAGGAGTAAGCATCCCCTGTTTGGCTAGCCACACCCACCGTCGATGTTCACGCACGAGAATGAAACAATATATAAAATATATGCACTGTCTGAGGTAATGCCTATATAGAAAGCGCTATGACGATCATGTCAGGGAAAAATATTTAAAACACTTACTGTCAAACCCCTCGCGGGGAACTTTTTTACGAGCTTCACACGGCAAACGGCATAAGTGTGACACAAATGCGTTAAAGAAGATCCTGGCGATAATCTCAACATCACTCACAATAGAGCACCAAATTGAGTATCGACGTACCCATAGCGAACTAGAGGTGGTGGGGTAGGTGCCCGGGAGGAGTAAGCATCCCCTGTTTGGCTAGCCACACCCGCCGTCGATGTTCACGCACGAGAATTAAACGATATATAAAATATATGCACTGTCTGAGGTTATGTCTATACAGAAAGTGCTATGGCGATCATGTCAGGGACAATACTGTCAATCCTCTCGCGGGGAACTTTTTTACGAGCTCCACACGGCAAACGGCATAAGTGAGACACACGTGTGTTAAAGATGATCCTGACGATAATCTCAACAGTACTCACAATAGAGCACCAAATTGAGCATCGACGGACCCCTAGCATGCTAAAGGTGGAACCATTTGCCCGGGAGGAAGAAGCATCCTCTGTTGGTTAGCCGCACCCGTCTTCGATGTTCACGCACGAGAATGAAAACAATATCTAGAATACAGTAGCAAATGGTGCAATTACGCGGATTATGTGTACATAGTCCTCTCACTTCTCTAGTCAACCGGCGGTCTCGAAGAAGGCAAAGCCGTTGTGTAATGTTAGATGATGACGACACAATAAGACAGATGAACGTAGGGGTCAAAGTAACAAATATTTGTCATTACATTACTACAAATTAAAAGGAAGGGAAGTCGGCTAAAGGATTATCCTGTTGAAAAAAATACCGTAAAATATATTTTAAAAAAGTACCGTAAAATATTAATAGTAATAAAAAATACCGTAAAATATAGTAATAAAAAATACCGTAAAATATAAATAGTAATAAAAAATACCGTAGAATTAATAGTAATAAAAAATACCGTAAAATATAGTAATAAAAAATACCGTAAAATGTTAATAGTAATAAAACATACCGTAAAATAGTAAAAACAATACCGCAAAATATAGTAATAAAAAATATCGTAAAATATAGTAATAAAAAATACCGTAAAATATAGTAATAAAAATACCATAAATTATAGTAATAAAAAATACCGTAAAATATAGTAATAAAAAATGCCGTAAAATATAGTAATAAAATATACCGCAAAAAAAGGTCAAAAATACCGCAAAATATAATCAAAAATATTAATAGATATTGTGAGGGGGTTGGGATAAATCCTTTTTACTAAAATTATAAATTATCTTTGTAAATCGGTGCTTTTTTTCCCCATTTTCCTATTTTCATAGTGAAAACTGTATACAAAAGATACTCTACTTGATGCAGTTGCTGAAATAGACATCACAAAAATGGTGCGAGAGACTCGATCTCTAGCAGTAGATGTTGTTATAAATGTAATAAAGGGAAAGAGATATTTTATTCACTGATGAACAGAGATTGATATTGATGGTAGATTGTCCTTACATTTATATTTGTGATCGTTAGCACGAGAACAGGTGAAATATACAGTCGAGTTTACTTGTTTGTTAAATCTTTAATAAAAATTCTCTTTGTGTACAATGTTGAAAGATGTTTATATTAGAACCATCTGAATAAAATGAAGATACATTAACTGAATTTTACTTGTCGGTTAAAAAGCTCTACAGAGCTTATGTTTCTTGTTACTCTGTCTGCTGAAGTGACGGTGGCTGTGGACTTGTTCCAGAACTCATATAGAATAATTTTCTAAAGTTAATTAATGACTTCTCATTAATTGAATCAAATCTCTTTACTGCGTAGCAATTTTTTCCTTCTCTGTTTATTGATATTTACGTGGTGAGATAGTCAGGGTATATAAAAAACACTTTAGAAATTGATTTGCACAAACACTGTCGCCTATCACGTGATATGCAGATGATATGTTCCACGGGAATCCCCTTTGATTAAACCAGGTAAATACTGTCTAAATCTTCTTTATATGAATATATTTTAAGCCTATCATATGACCATCATTATCAAATTTTTACATTGCAAGTTGATTCCTAATATGTTAAACGCCTATTCAATTTTGACGTTCTGTTCTCGGTGAACACAGTTTGACCCCAATTACATAACGTGCGCACAAGAATTTCAAATAGTGGGCGGTTTAGTTTAACTTATTTTATTGCATAGTAGCAAAAGGATTGGGAACAAGTTCTCACAACTTCCTAGTCCCTCTCCAAAGATTTTGATAGATTAAGAACTAGGACTGAATGTATATAAAGGATTTATTACTATGAAATATGTAAATACGATGAGGCTTGATGATGCTGAATTTGCGAACAGGAAGAGATTCCCAACATAAGACGATAAAAAGAGAAGAAACAGACGAGGACAATCAAATTTGAAAACAAATTCCCTCAAATCGTTGAAATATGAATAACATTTCTATACAAGAAACAAGATACTTTATTACCAATTTGGGTCCAGTTAAAGGTACTACATGTATGAAAGTGTCCAAAAATGAAAATTTTCATTTGAAATAAGAACTCTTTCGTATGATAAAATGAGGCTTATGTATGACTAGATCAGAACAGAGAACTAATCTGTAATTTGTACATGCACATCATATTATATTATCATTCACAAATTTTCCAACACTATCCAGGATATTCTTTGATTCAGAATTCAGCGAATATAACATCTTATCTTTGTCATTTATATTTGTGAATAACGGAACTTCTTTCTGTATAATGGAAAATAGGTTAAGCTTTGCATCAAGGTGTTTATCACAATTGATTAAAAAATCAAATTCAAGGAATTGTGGTCCCCCGCTTTTGGGTGTTTGTCTTTAAAGAAATGCTTACAGACATCCCCCCATTCTTAAGTTTTAATAATATATCTCATATATTATCAACATTCTAAATATGAAAGATAAACTCCAAGAAAAGGTCAAAAGGTCCAAACTTGTGTTTTGTTTCCAAGGGACAGGGCTTATGAAAAGGTATGCACATGTGAAATATTTAAGACCTATGATTTAAATTACCATCAAAAACTTATGGTCAAGGTTGAAGTTTTTAAATGTGGGTCAACCTCCATGGACAAGGTCACAAGGTCAGAATGTTATTACCAACAGCAAGGTCTCATCACAAGGAATACACATGTGAAATGTGAAAGCCCTATCATTTTCCATTAAAAAGTTATGGACAAGGTTATAGTTTTTTGAAAAGTAGGTCGAACTCAAAGGTCAAGGTCAAAAATGTTGGTATCCATGCAAAGGTCTTGTCACAAGGAATACACATGTGAAATATCAAAGCCCTATCACTTTCCATTCAAAAGTTATGGTCAAGGTTATAGTTTTTAATAAGTAGGTCAAAGTCCAAGGTCAAGGTCACAAGGTCAAAAATTTTGGTATCCATGGAAAGGTCTTGTCACAAGGAATACACATGTGAAATATCAAAGCCCTATCATTTTCCATTCAAAAGTTATGGTCAAGGTTAAAGCTTTTAATAAGTAGGTCAAAGTCCAAGGTCAAGGTCATAAGGTCAAAAATTTTGGTATCCATGGAAAGGTCTTGTCACAAGGAATACACATGTGAAATATCAAAGCCCCATTACTTTCCATTCAAAAGTTATGGTCAAGGTTAAAGTTTTTAATAAGTAGGTCAAAGTCCAAGGTCAAGGTCACAAGGTCAAAAATTTTGGTATCCATGGAAAGGTCTTGTCACAAGGAATACACATGTGAAATATCAAAGCCCCATTACTTTCCATTCAAAAGTTATGGTCAAGGTTAAAGTTTTTAATAAGTAGGTCAAAGTCCAAGGTCAAGGTCACAGGTCAAAAATTTTGGTATCCATGGAAAGGTCTTGTCACAAGGAAAACACATGTGAAATATCAAAGCCCTATCACTTACCATTCAAAAGTTATGCACAAGGTTAAAGTTTTTGTGACTGACGGACAGACGGACGGACAGACGGACAGACGGACGGACGAACCGGTTTTAATGTCCCCGCGCTTTCGCGAAAGCGGGGGACAAAAATGGCATTCATCCTCAATTTGATTTTGTTTACATTTTTTACAATATTTTAATCTGGGTACATTGCCATATCTACCCTGTTCAATTTCTAATTTATGACATGATAATTTGCTTTCTATATATTTATATACATTGTATATATATATATATATTATGTATATTCGATTTATATAGGATCTCAAATGATTTTCTATTTCATACGGTATTTATGAAACGAGTTGTGTGAATTTTACATCCCCAAGCCTTGGCGAGGGGATAAAAATCACACAACGAGTTTCATAAATACTGTATGAGATAGAAACATCATTTGAGATTCTTTTTATCACATGAAATACAACGTAACTTATCAAAATAGCGTCAAAATGTTACAATTTCGACTTCATTTCTTGCAAATAACGCGCCAACGTCACCGTTTCTGTTGTGACGTCACAAAGGATCTGAAGCGCTTCATCCAATGACAACACGCCCAAAGTGATATGTATCGTGTTATCATAAAATTTATTTATGAAATGGCTCTATGTAACCGAATAAAGGGTGTATCATGTGATAAACATGTTTATCACATGTTACACCCTTTATTCGGTTACACAAAGCCATTTCATAAATAAATTTTATCATAACACTTTACATATCACTTTGGGAGCGTGATCATTTGATGAAGCGCTACAGATCCTCTGTAACGTCACAATAGAAACGGTGACGTTGGCGCGTTATTTGCAAGAAATGAAGTCGGAATCATAATACTTTGACGCTATTTTGATCAATTATACGTCATATTTCATGTGATAAAAAGAATCTCAAATGATGTTTCTATTCCATACAGTATTTATGAAACTCGTTGTGTGATTTTTATCCCCTCGCCAAGGCTTGGGGATGTAAAATTCACACAACTCGTTTCATAAATACTGTATGAAATAGAAAATCATTTGAGATCCTATATATATGTACAATTGTACGTTCATCGAGACCTCTGGGTAATTGGAGAAGTGAGAGGGTTGTGCGCACGTAATACAGGATAACCACACCATTTGCTACTTGCGTGGCAAATGGCCATCCAAAGTCGGCACCGGTTGCCCATTGGTCTCGTCGGTTTATGTGTAGTCTTTTGTGTTTGATGTTTACATGTCGTATGTCTCTTTTTCGTCTCATACTATTCTCGTCTTTTGTGTTTTTGCATCGGATGTTTTGGTGTTCTGCTGTTGGTGCTGCAACAGGGTCTTGTTGGAGATCCCCTCCCTTCCTTCATTATACTACAATGCAATGACCACAGCGAGGAATGAGTATCTTATTTTTTGCGTTCGTGGCTAATCTTTCGAGAACCGCTTCGTGGTTCACGAGATTTGTGCTTGTTGAACCAGAGTGTAAAAGCCATGAATGCAAAATATAAGACAGTGTCACTTATTCCATAATTATAGTTATGATGGTAATCTAATCTGATCAAGAATAGAGTGATATTCAGAGAACAATAAGCAGAAAATTTCCAATGCTCACCACATGTTTATATATATATATAACAAATTCAAATTCATTAGCATCATTTTAGAGCAGATAAATTTACAGCATGGACCAGACATGCACGTTTCGCGTATTTAACCCTCGTCAGTGATCCTCAATCGAAACAATGTAATGTGGCCAAAATATGTGAAAATTATGTCCTAAATATACCGAAAGACGTAGCAAGATGACTGGGATATGATACTACAGGACCCAGGTTTTTAGAAATTTCAGATAATTTTGTAAGCAGAAATTTTCAAATGCGTTTGAAGAAACGACCAACCGAAATTGATCGACCTTGGCTACATGCGCCCTCGGGGACTCCTGGTCCACCAGCATTGACACTCACCAAGTGGTACAAATGTTTTATTTACGTCTTCAAATTCACAAGCATCATTTTAGATGTTATGATATGGTGCACGGACAGATACAAACATTCTATTCTTGACCAGAATAGATTACCATCATATATTTGATAATGATGGTCATATGATATGCCTGAAATGAATTCATGTAAAGAAGATTTAGACTATTTACCTTATCTTATCAAATTGGATGCCCGTTGAACATATCATCTGAGTATCACGTGATATACGACAGTGACAAAAGAAACCAATTTCGTTCACTTCTATGAAAAGTGCAGTTGAATTGCGTTATTCATCAAAGCGTAAAGGTATCATAATAAGAAAGTAATTGTTATGATATAACCATCAATGTTCACTAGATCAGAATGTTGTCAGCTGTTGCTAACGTACAAAAAGACATGTTCGACTAGTTGACGTGATATCATAAGAAAAAGTGGGGATATCAAACTGTGAAGTATAATTTACTATAGACTTGTGTTTGGGATCGGTTTCCTATAGCAAATATCAATGAAATTCATGGGTAAGTCAAACGACTTTTTTTTTTGTTCTTTTTTGTTTTATTTATTTTATTTTATTTATTTATTTTTATTGTTGTAGTTTTTTAGAGGGGCAGACTTTCGTGCTGTGGTCATCTCGGAATCGATGTACGTATGGAGACATTTATCTAAAAGAAAATAATTAATTTCAACGTACTGAAAGAACTAAATAAAAAATGAATAAGATATAGTAAAAACACCTTTTTTAAGCTTGTCATTTAGATCTATATAAGCGAAATACCAAAAATGATACTGTGATACTGTTTCAGTGCGACATTATTCAACCGTTAACATATACTAGCTGTTTTCAAATGGTAATCTGAACCCGCCCTGAATGGCAGGAATCCAACGCTCCGACCCCGGGGGAAAATGTACCTGTCACCCACCTTTGATTACGAACAAGTCATCACATATATTACTATAAAACATTGGAAAACGACTTGTTAAAGTATGATGTACACAGTGGCGGATTTAGGGGGATGCGGAGGGGGCGTCCCCCCCCCCAGCACTGACCCAAAATTTTCCAAAAACAGGTATATTTTGACCCATTTTCAGTAAATATCGGCAAAATTCGCCACTTGACCTCCTGCAAAGGGGGCGCTGGATCCGCCACTGGGACATATAGATAAAGTTTATGTTTATTGAAATCCATACGAAGATTTTTGTCTTAGTCGTGATGCAAATCTAACCAATATACAGGTATCATAAAGAGGGAAGTCATTGGCAAATCTAGGGAACATTGAAAGGGGGTCCAGTCGTTCAGGGAAAGGGGGGGGGGCGTGTCTATGATTTTGAAGGCCGGTCAGGGAAGAGGGTGTCTATGATTTTGAAGGCCGGTCAGTGAAGAGAGTGTCTAGTATTATTTTGAAGGCCGGTCAGGGAAGGGGATGTTTATGTATTTGAAGGCCGGTCAGGGAAGGGGATGTTTATATGTATTTGAAGGCCGGTCAGGGTAGGGGTGTCTATGATTTTGAAGGCCGGTCAGGGAAGGGGATGTTTATGTATTTGAAGGCCGGTCAGGGAAGGGGATGTTTATGTATTTGAAGGCCGGTCAGGGAAGGGGTGTCTATGATTTTGAAGGCCGGTCAGGGAAGGGGATGTTTATGTATTTGAAGGCCGGTCAGGGAAGGTGATGTTTATGTATTTGAAGGCCGGTCAGGGAAGGGGTGTCTATGATTTTGAAGGCCGGTCAGGGAAGGGGATGTTTATGTATTTGAGGGCCGGTCAGGGAAGGGGTGTCTATGATTTTGAAGGCCGGTCAGGGAAGGGGATGTTTATGTATTTGAAGGCCGGTCAGGGAAGGGATGTCTATGATTTTTAAGGCCGGTCAGGGAAGGGGATGTTTATGTATTTGAAGGCCGGTCAGGGAAGGGGATGTTTATGTATTTGAAGGCCGGTCAGGGAAGGGGATGTTTATGTATTTGAAGGCCGGTCAGGGAAGGGGTGTCTATGATTTTGAAGGCCGGTCAGGGAAGGGGATGTTTATGTATTTGAAGGCCGGTCAGGGAAGGGGATGTTTATGTATTTGAAGGCCGGTCAGAGAAGGGGATGTTTATGTATTTGAAGGCCGGTCAGGGAAGGGGATGCTTATGTATTTGAAGGCTGGTCAGAGAAGGGGGTGTCTATGATTTTGAAAAACAAAACAAAAACAAAAACAAAAACAAAACAAACAAAATCAGCTATTTAGACAAATTTCAAAGGAGGTCCTAACTCTTCTATCGCCCCGCCCCTTCTTGATTCGCGCCTGAATTTGCTCCCGGATGTTTCTATCAAGAACGAGATTCAGAGGGACAATCTTTATTGAGGAATCTAGTCAAATACACAGGCGGAAAGATCGCCTGAATATGCGTATATGCACTTTTAAAATTATTTTTAGAAGTGCATACGCATATGGATCCAGGAGATCTTTCCGCCTGTAGTAAAATGTATATTGCCGAATTTCAATAACTGATCACAGATTTTGATAAAAACTTAAATCAGAAAAGAAGCAATTAAAATGATTAATGAAAATGAATAAATAAAGAAGCAATGCAAGCAAAGAAAAAAAAAGAGAAGATGAAAACTGTCAAAAAGGGTGAATTTGAAAATATAAATTATATCAAATATAAATAGAATATAAATTAATTTTGAAGGAAAAGGAAGTAAGATGAGAGTTTTTGATCTAATCGTGTTAACTTTTGCACGATCCCTTTTCAGAAAAATTCAAATAAAATTTGTTTATTCTTAATACATTCATAGCTCATATGTACACATGTTGCGCATTGGGTTTTTTTTTTTTCGATATCGTGTGCTTTTGTTTAGATAGTCAATTCAATAACTTGACTGTAATAGTCTTTCTAGTCCATGGAATTTTAAACCTTGCAGTACGTGTATCCTGTTTCTTTGTTATTCATGAATTGCTCAATGCGATCAGAACCAATAGTATCGATCCTTAACTCGGAGAGAAATGGAATTTTAAACTTCGACACAAAACAGTTTTTTTTTTTCTTTCTAATCAGGTAAGACACATGTATGTATATACTAAATGAAGTATCAATTAATTTTACTACTTGTACATCAGATTCAGATTCTTTATTCCAAAAGCATACAGCTTATAGGATAAACATATGTACAATATTTACAATATATCAAAAAGTCAGTCTAGGTGATCCGAGAATGAGGTTATACTTCATTAAAACATTGTGTATCATTTTGAAATCAACGAGGAACCTAGTATCGTAATGTCAATAGTGTAATGTCGATCATTCTTTAATATTGTAAATAATATGTACGACTCAATATTAACGAAAGATCCCCCCTCGTCCACCCTTCGGCGTTACCTCCTCAATACCAGTTCTTTTTTTTTTCTTAATATTCGAATCGTCTTCCTCTTTCACACATGAACTGACGTTGATGCAATACCATGACAAATAATATATCCTACCAAGAATCTGAAATCGGCATTGCAAGAAACTTACTACGTAAGCTTAAATATTATATACAAAGATTTTTTTTTTCATTTCTTGGGTACATTACTTCTAAGCCAAATGTCAATTCAAAATACACGCAAAACTAGCCACGTCAAATGTACAAAACGACTTCAAGTTCAAGAACTACAGAAATTGTGGATAACCATTGAAAATACTGTTCATATTGACATGAAAATGTGTATTTCTTTTGCATATCTAAGTTGAAAATTAATTAAACCAATTAAAGTAAAACATAGGTTTTTTGTTTTTGTTTTTAAATAGTTTCATTATGGAGACGTGTTTCTTGGCTTTCTATAATTGGGCAGATCAAACAGTACATATAACTATATAATAAGCCTGTGTTAGGATTAGCTCACATTACACACAAGTCCATACGTGCATGCTCGTAATAATTAATCCAAACAAAGACTTAAATTCTGACCTTTAAATGTACAAATTTCCACTATTGAAAAGATTTGGCCGATATTACTGTATTTCAACATTTCGATATGGATGAGCGATTTATTGACCTCCAACAAGTGCGGGTAAGTCGTCTATAGATGGAATTGATTTTCAAAATGCATGTTACGTGTAATTTCGACGCTAGAGAGAAGTTTTTTTTTCTGTAAATTCCATGAAATCATGTATCGTAGCCGTGCAGGATCTAAAAACCTTTTGAATCAACAGGATACAGCTAGACCAGTGACAAGCCAGTATTTGTGCATGCATGTATGCATTTGCTATAAAAGGTGTGGTATTGTATACAAGTACTAAGTATTCCGTCTAGTGTTTTCGCGGGACGTATGGAGTAAATTAACCCAAGAATCAATATTCTATACTAAGTGTCAAACTAGTTTAATGTTTGAAAGTAGATGACCTTCGATCAGTGTTAGAGAAGAATTCAGAAATTGTGAAAGAGGAAAATACATTTATAAGGTAGTATATGATCAAATATGATAATGAAAATTTGAGATAAACGGGGTAAAAAGGCGAATCATTTCAAGAACACAATTAAATGATTATGAAATCGATAGATTTTATTAATTAATTCGCAATTTTCTTCTACATGTATATATTTCATTAAACGGAAAATAACGCTGTGTCGGCTGTCTCGTTTTACAGTTAAGCCATTCCAAACATTTCATTATTTCTATTTACTGCAGTAGCTTCTGCGTGTGCCTAGGTTTTTAGAAAAAAACAACAAACAAAACAAACAAACAGAAACCCCAAAACAAAACAAAAAACAAAAACAAAATCAAAAGCAAAGCAAAAAAAAAAAAAACCGAAACAAAACAAAACAAAACAGAGAAGAAAACAGTATCAACAAAGCCGTTCCAAACATTTTACATGTATATCTATTTTGCGTTTGCGTACGCCTTGGTTTTGAGCATTAAATAAAAGAGAAGAAAACAGTTTCAGCAAAGCCGTTCCAAACATTTCATTTTTATTTAGCGACTGCGTACGCCTGTAGGTTTTGAGCAATTAAGAAAAGAGAAGAAAACAGCATTAACACATTAAGATTTAAAATGATATCGTCCTTTCTCAAATTGTTCTTTGTTTTGGGTTTATTGGTTTTACTATCTGAGATTTGGTACATGTCACAAAAATCTTCATTCTCTAGTTTTATTTTATTTTTTTTTACCGTATTCAGCCCTGAATCTATTGTCGTGTATTTTTGTTTTTTGTGTGTGTGTGTTATTTTTTTTTTTATCCCGCAGGACGATTACTATGCAGAAAAAAAAATTATTATTGAAATTTAATGTATTAGAAGACTTTTTCCATCTATAAATACTCCTAAGATTATAAAAGGTACATATGTAGGGGCACTGGGATAGAAAACTGATAATATTGACAAAAAAAGTCGATATTTACTACTAATGAGGACTTACTAACCGAAACACGTGTCTAGTTCATTAAAATTGGTTTGAAATTTTCTTCAAGGAGACAAAGAGTTGGAACGCTACCACATTATTAAGAAGTCAATATTTTACCTTTAATGGATAGATATTAGATAAAAGACATCAAAATATGTCTACATTGTATATCAGAGATAGATTTCGAAAGTTCTATTTCATTTAATATTGAAATCCGGAACTTAAGATACGGTCTTTGGCAAGAGGAAATTAAAAGTCTGAATTGTAGATGGCGCCAAGAAAAATCACTTTGGCTTTATTTAAACTGTTTGACATGAAGTACTACTGACGAGGATTCAATAACCGAAACACGATCTAGTACAATAAAATTGGTACTACAGAACATATATTTCAATATTGACAATTAGAAAACTTTGTTGGATGGATTAAAGAGGGCAAATAGTCAAATTTGCCATATTTTACAGTCTAAACTATCGATCCTAAAAAAACTGCACCCTCTTTTTTTCCGTCTCCCCTTCGAGGATACTAAACCCCACTTTGCCAAAACGTTTGTATCATGGATATGCACCTCTAGTCTAGTATATAAATGGCGTTCTGTATATCCGGAGGGAAACAATGTTAAAAAAAAACTTTTCGTTTTTTTTTTTTTTTTGTTGATTTCTATGGGAAAAAAGACAATATTAGCAATATTGTGCAAAACAAACAGATCTGAAATAACTTTAGATTCTGATGGGATGACATATATATATAGGTCTAAATCTTACAAAAAAATAAATAAATTTCTTGAAATTTCTATTTGCAGGGCAGATCTTATGACATATCAGTTACGGGAGTTAGGAAGAAAACAGAAATAGATATTATTGGACTTAGCTTATCCACAAAATGCAATTCCCCACACGGTAGTGAGGAGGGGGGGGGGGGGGGCAATGGTGTTTCACCAAAAATTCTCTTAACTATGGTGACATTTATTTACTTTATTTTATTTGTTTGCACTACCAACGTAGTCAAATCAGATTTGATTTTTTTTGCAAAAGTGTTTAAATAGCCGAACTTTCAAAACGTTGCTCATTCTTTGTAGCACGAAAAATCCCGGTTCTTTACAAATCCCTTCCTTGTTCGTGACCGTCTGAAGTAATATGATTATCTCATCTTTTCTTGCTATTCAAAATCAGTAATTACACACCATCTTTTTGTTATTGTTTTTTTTTTTTCGGATATGTGTACCAGTAATGAATATTCCATGTTGAATAAAAAGAAAAGAATAACGCCTTAACCTGCTTGACCGTTAGAATATGCCTGTCCATTACTCAACAGAAATTGATGTTCTTTTTTTTTTTTCTTTTTTACTTTGGTGCGCATGCGCATGCAGTCTGGGGTTGTATAAATGCCTTTTAGATTCTTTTGAAATACTTTTAAACGTATTTTATTTCTATATTGATTATCACGAAACTGGCTGATGCATAAAGACATATGACATATTTGAAATGAAATATTATGACATTTTACTGCAGATTCGAATTTTTTTTTTAAATTCCAAATCTGTCATAGAACAATACTATATATAAAAGAACTAGGTTTGGAGACAAGCTCTTAAAACTGCCGAAATATAAAGGATTTTTGTGAACAATTTAAACAAAATAAAAAAAAAAATGGCAAAAAATTTAATAGAAAACTCGCATGTACTTGTACGCAAGACCCAAAGGGGTCTACGTTACGGTACTTTTCTAAGATTTTCTATGTACATATATACATGTATTTGATTTAATGTAAAAAAAAGTAAGTTTATGATACATCAATTAAAATACAAATTTTATGAACACGAGCACTTATTTTAGAGTCGAGAACTATTTTCTTCATACTAACAGTGAGACAGAGTATACATGTAAATATATATATAGATAGTATCATGTCCTTAATAGTATTTTAATGGTATTTGAAGATACAAAAGCCGATGGCTAAAACATTCATCATAGAAATAACTGACCGTATATGATACTGTGAACATTATGAAGTATTTACCTGAAAGGATGTAGAAGAGTACTGAAATTTGAATAGCTAGCGGTAAGTATTACATTTGAGTTAGAGATTTTTTACCAATTTTAAACGAACGTCATGCAGTCTGTCTACCAAGAATACCGGAGTTAACCCCCCCCCCCCTCCCCTAAAAAGATCTACTATAAGATATCAGAGCATTGTAGCATATAGAAAAGAAAGAAACGATTTGAATTGTGTATTAAGATACATCAGAATCATGTACAGCTGTTTACATGGGTTTCTTATGTACATTGTCTTAGTTTATAATTAATACTATTGTCGATACCATTACCATGTACATATCATAAAATATCATAAAATAGAATAAAAAGAAATAAGATAAAATAAAATAAAATGAAATAAATAAAATAAAATAAAATGAAATGAAATGAAATGAAATGAAATGAAATGGAATGAAATGAAATGAAATGAAATGAAATGAAATGAAATGGAATGGAATGGAATGGAATGGAATGAAATGAAATGAAATGAAATGGAATGGAATGGAATGGAATGAAATGAAATGAAATGAAATGGAATGGAATGGAATGGAATGGAATGGAATGAAATGAAATGAAATGGAATGGAATGAAATGGAATGGAATGAAATGGAATGGAATGGAATGGAATGAAATGAAATGGAATGGAATGGAATGAAATGAAATGAAATGAAATGAAATGAAATGGAATGGAATGGAATGGAATGGAATGGAATGGAATGAAATGAAATGAAATGAAAAGAAATGAAATGAAATGAAATGAAATGAAATGGAATAAAATGAAATGAAATGGAATGAAATTGAATGAAATTGAATTGAATTGAATTGAATTGAATTGAAATGAAATGAAATGGGATCATATGAAATGAAATGAAATGAAATGAAATGGAATGGAATTGAATTGGAATGGAATGAAATGGGATCATATGAAATGAAATGAAATGAAATGAAATGGAATGGAATTGAATTGGAGTGGAATGGAGTGGAGTGGAGTGGAGTGGAGTGGAGTGGAATGAAGTGAAGTGAAGTGAAGTGAAGTGGAGTGGAGTGGAGTGGAGTGGAGTGGAGTGAAGTGGAGTGGAGTGGAGTGGAGTGGAGTGGAGTGGAGTGGAGTGGAGTGGAGTGAAGTGGAGTGGAGTGGAGTGGAGTGAAGTGAAGTGGAGTGGAGTGGAGTGGAGTGGAGTGGAGTGGAGTGAAGTGAAGTGGAGTGAAGTGAAGTGAAGTGAAGTGGAGTGGAGTGGAGTGGAATGAAGTGAAGTGAAGTGGAGTGGAGTGGAGTGGAGTGGAGTGGAGTGGAGTGGAGTGAAGTGGAGTGGAGTGGAGTGGAGTGGAGTGAAGTGAAGTGAAGTGGAGTGGAGTGAAGTGAAGTGAAGTGAAGTGGAGTGGAGTGAAGTGAAGTGGAGTGAAGTGAAGTGAAGTGAAGTGGAGTGGAGTGAAGTGGAGTGGAGTGGAATGAAGTGAAGTGAAGTTGAGTGAAGTGGAGTAGAGTGGAGTAAAGTGGAGTGGAGTGGAGTGGAGTGAAGTGAAGTGGAGTGAAGTGAAGTGAAGTGAAGTGAAGTGAAGTGGAGTGAAGTGAAGTGAAGTGAAGTGGAGTGGAGTGGAGTGAAGTGGAGTGGAGTGGAGTGGAGTGGAGTGAAGTGAAGTGGAGTGAAGTGAAGTGAAGTGAAGTGAAGTGGAGTGGAGTGGAGTGGAGTGGAGTGGAGTGGAGTGGAATGAAATGAAATGAAATGAAATGAAATGAAATGAAATGAAATGAAATGAAATGAAATGAAATGAAATGAAATGAAATGAAATGAAATGAAATGAAATGAAATGAAATGAAATGAAATGAAATGAAATGAAATGAAATGAAATGAAATGAAATGAAATAGAATAGAATAGAATAGAATAGAATAGAAAAAAAAATAGAATAGAATATGAAATGAAATGAAATGAAAAAAAAAATAGATAAGTACTATGTGTAAAATATAATGACCGAGTTTCCATCTTTAATACTATGTGCATAATATATAAAAAAAAATAAAATAAAATAGATAAATATTAGAAGTCAAATGTTATAACCGAGTATCCGTCTTCAATGTGATCAGTGAAAATGTAAGTGGTATTTTTCCTCGGGTGTATTTGTTGGCCAGCGTAAATGTACCGTGCATGTAACCCCCCCCCCCCCCCCCATTTCCTTCTTCAGCCCAAACTAAAAGATTCAATATCCATACTGACTCAGGATCCCATCTACCTGTTTGTTACCTGTTTATAGATACATGTAATATAGATAATTATATTGCAAATTAGAGGTACAATGACAGCTGTACGATGTGACAGCACATGTGGGTATATCGATTCCCTGATCTTTGATTTTTGGATCGATGACTCTATACTTTTTTTCCAACATTAGGCCATAAAAATTATTTATAATTTCAGTTTGTTTAACATTACTTGCATTTTCTTATATGACAGCCTATAGGACGCACATAAATATTAAAAAATTACTATTCTATTCTATTCTATACCATTCTATTCTATTCTATTCTATTCTATTCTATTCTATTCTATTCTATTCTATTCCATTCCATTCCATTCCATTCTATTCTATTCTATGTGAAAACAAAAGTAAGTAATGATAGGGGGTTGAAAGAAGGATGGGATGACAAAAGTTCCCATGTGAGCTTGATATTGTATATATTCTATTCTATTCTATTCTATTCTTTTCTATGTGGTAAAACTACAGTACCGCGTGAGCTTGATGTATCTGTTCCATTCTATTCCTTTCTATTCTATTCTATTCTATTCTATTCTATTCTATGTGGTAACATTACAGAGTACCGATAACGTGTTGAAAAATGGATGGTGACAAAAAGTTCGCGCGTGAGCTTGATGTATCTATTCTATTCTATTCTATTCTATTCTATTCTATTCTATTCTATTCTATTCTATTCTATTCTATTCTATTCTATTCTATTCTATTCTTTTCTATTCTATTCTATATTCTATTATATTCTGCTATATTCTATTCTATTCTATTCTATTCTATTCTATTCTATTCTATTCTATCCAACTCTATTCTATGTGGTAACATTACAGAGTACCGATATATAACGTGTTGAAAAATGGATGGTGACAAAAAGTTCCCATGTGAGCTTAACAATGTTTCTATTCTATTCTATTCTATTCTATTCTATTTTGGACTTGAAAGAAGGATGGGGACAAAAAGTTCCCATGTGAGCTTGGTAATGTTTGAAAAAAATTCTCACAGGCAATATACATGTATATATAATTGTTGTTTTGTGGAGGCTGTACGAAACTTAAGGGGATACGGCTTGATTTGGAAAGATTTTAAAGGGGTTTTTTTTCTCTCTTTCTTTCTTTTTTTCTTTTTTTTTTGGGGGGGGGGGGGGTTTCTTTGCTTTGGTTTTTTTTTTTTGGGGGGGGGGGGGGGGAGGGGGGGGGGGGGGGGGGGGTTGGTAGCAAAATGGATGTCCTTCTTTGTAGATATATCTGAATAATTCTCCATAAAAGGTATCCTTCAGCGCGGACGTAAAACGAAATATTTTCCTACAATGGCCTTCTTTGATTTTAGCTTCTCGTTCAAAATCAATCTGCTATGTTTTACAAGAGAGGCTACCTATAGCTTTAGATGTTGACATTAATAATTTAAAATTTTAAAGCTGTGAGAAATAGTTTCTCAGAAATCAATAATGTAATGGGATTTTAATTACCAGTCTGCATGCTGGATCACTGATGTAAGAAGTCTGATTTACGTATGATCTAAACATTGGGATTAAACGAAAAACTACATATCTGCATTTCCGCAAAAAAAAGTTTGGGATTTTTTTATATTTATTTTCGTTGAAACTGCAACTACAAAAAGACAGTGGATTACATTGTATTACTAGACAGAGCAAGAATTAGGAGGTAGAAGTCATCTAGCACGGCTACCCCTTTTGAGTATGTCAAAGATGCTATTTTTTCCAATTTTGCGAGAAAAGTCCATATTGTCTTACAAGCACTCAATGACAGCTTAAAGCTGAGTTATTAGGAAAAAGTATGAATTTCTGCCAATTTTTGCACAAATGTGGCCTTTCACTAACTTAAAGTGGCCTTTCACTTATAAAACATTCTAGAAGTAATTAAAATATGTGAAGCCATGGATATTTTCACTAAAATCAGCATGATGAAAATGGAAATATGTTGGTAATGGGCGAGAGAAAAAAAAAAACCCGAAGATATGACTGCTGGTTTCGAACTCACGATCTTCAAAATTCACGGAAACACCTTTACCGACAGAGCTGTTGGGAATTACAGGAAAATTGTGTTACATATTTCTATATCACTCCGTTTCAAAACTCTTCAGTATCGGAGGCGACAGCAAAGTATCACCCGTGCATGTCTTTAAACGGGGAATAATTTCAATTTAAGGACATATACTGTTTATTCAATTTTAGGATAGATATCCTTTATATTTCAATCAGTATGTAAAAGTGATGTATAGTGACACTTGATGTGGTTACCATAGGAAACATTGAAGTTCTGAGTACTTCCCAAATTGATTGATGTGGACATGTTCTATTGCCAACCATATGATAAATTCAAAATATTTCTCAAAATGCATTTATCTAGTTATTGTTGTACGATATTCCTTCTTATTTGGAATAAAATATATTGGATATACTACTAATTGATTGAAGCGAAGAAATTGAAACATTCCCGCATATACCTTTGTGTAAAATGACATGACAAATTTTCATTTTCAAATATTTTTCAATTACATTCATAATTTGCAAATTGGGGTAATCTTTCTTGTAAGTCAGAATACAGAATATTTCCAAATAATAGCTATTTATTAAACATTTTTTTCATTTCAAAAGAAACTCAGTACAGTGTACTTTTATGTAATATAATTGAAGCATAATTTGACTTTATCAATATTTTAAGCAAAAACAAAAATTGCAAAAAAAAAAAAACAATGCACTGTTATCAGGTAGGAATAAATAGGTATAACATGTCCAGTCGGTAATATAATACATGTATAAACTAATAGTATTTCTGTACGATTTTATATGTATATGAGTTTGGGGAACTCTTCGATGTGAAGACTCAAAATTAAGGGTGCCGGATATGTCCTTAAAGCAAGACATACTGTGATGGAGTTTTTCTATGACACCCATATTTGGTAACTGTTACAGTACCTAAAACAGGTCTATTATGTCCTATATTACCCATATCTGCTGATCCAAATAAGGCAAATGTTGTTGGTATAGAATGCTACCCAAGCGCGGATCTAGAGGGGGGTCGGGGGGGGGGGGGGGTCCGGACCCCCCCCCCCCCTGGAATTTTCGAAGCATAGTTTGATAACGCTTATAAATATACATATTTCATAAGATTAAGTCCCGATTCACCTTTTTTTGTTATAACATTTGAAAAATAACATGAATTCGTATTTAAAATCTTTCATTTTTATTCATTTTTCGGTCCACATTTCAAAATTTTCCCGGACTCGCCTACGCTCGCCAAATTTTATTGCATATACATATCAATTTTAAATGATGCTTACCTTTGCAACCCTTATACATTGTACATCTTTGTCAATAAACAATGACAATTGACTGAATAGATACAGTAATAGAGGGTGCAAATAGTATTATTGTTTGTTCTTTTTATTTCAACTCTGACAAATTTTCGCTGGCTCGCTACCGCTCGCCTGAAGACTATTTTACATATAATTTGATTATTAATCAAGAAGAGCGCGGTGGATATTCAAGATTTTCTCCTTGTTTGTTTTTTTTCTTGGGTTTTTTTTTTTTTTTTTTTTTTTTTTTTTTTTTTTTTTTTGCTTTTCAAAAAATTTAGGACCAATGAATTTTAGGACCCCTCGAGCTCCTGGAAATAAATCCTGGATCCGCCCATGCTACCCTATCAATGTGATGGTACCAAGACATTGACCGGTGCTTCTTTTTTTGGTTCCTTCTCTGTAGGTTTAATTTATATACTTCAGATTTATGTGATAGTAATATATATTCATATTTTTCACACCTCAAAACCGGTTATACTGTTTTAATCCCCCTCCCTTCCCCGTTTTCTCTATCCATTTATCAATTATTTCGATTTCATAAGAATCGATGGAGGTATCACTAAAATTCGTTATATTTCACACCATACACACATTTGATGCCGCTTTCACGATCATTGAATCACACGTAGTATGATTGTATAAAGTAATAATTAAATAGATCGATTTATCAATCAATAATTCATAAGGCTACCCGTTCTAGGTAATTTCCAGGATTTTTTTTCTTTGTAAGTTCTTAAAGTGGTTTCACCGACTGTCGATCAATATTGTTCTAAGCGCGGATCTAGATGATAGGGGGGGGGGGGGGGGGAGGCGCCCAAATCCCTTTCTGAATTTCATTTAAAATTCTTCAGTATTTTTCCAATTCATATATATATATATATACATGTATATATATATTTTTTTTTCATATCAATATCATAGGATGGAACCCCCACCCAACCCCAGCCCCCTTTGATGGATTCGCCCTTGTCTATGAATGGAAATTAAGTCAGTAAAACTTTATGTACATGTATGATCGATCGAATTACGGTAGAGGATGAATTCTGAATTACGAGTATTGGAAAAAGAGTATTGGTTACAATGTGACAATCTAACCGTGAAATTTTAAAAGAAATTGTTTGTTCAATTTCCACGTACACAGCCAACGTAATGGAAATTGTCTGAATACCCAGCTATCGATTATTCGTTTTATAAATGAATAATAATACCAGATCTTGCATTTTATCGGGTACATGTAATAACAAGGGAGTAATTTATTTTCCTTTCTCCTTTCAGAATACCACCGGCAACTGCATCTCTGATAAAATCATGAAGTGCGGCTGTTTCTGCAAACAAGACTCTATTTCAAAACGAGGGCAACAGGAAGATACGTGTTGCGCATGCGATAGTATTATCAGTATCCGGATGTTCCTTTTTGTGCTATTCTTTTTGTGTATTGTGGTTATGATAAATCTGCTGACAACTAACGCTCACCTATCATCTATAGCAAAAGTATCTACACATCTCAGAAACAGCATGCATCAATTCATTGAAGAGGAAAATTTCATACTTAAGAAATTTTACAATCAAAAGATATCTGAAAAAGCAACTTCCCTGGAAGTATCGAAAGAGGAATCTACTACTCAATCTGTGAATGCAACAAAAATTGATAAAGTGACAACAAAAGCAGTAAAACAGCCAAAGGTTAGACCAGATACGTGTACGTCCTGTTTTGAACATAATTTTAAATATTTGATAGACAATCCAAACATCTGTGATACGAGCGGAGGAAAACAAGGTAAAATTGACGTCATCATTCTGATATTTACGACGCACTTGCGTCGCGGGCAGAGAGATACAATAAGGAAAACATGGGTTAGTGACGCCAAGAATAACACCGGCAACATACGGTACGCATTTTTGTTGGGGTATACCAAAAACAAGGACGCTCAGGCGGCAGTTGAGAAGGAAAACGAAGAATTTCATGATATTATCCAGGAGGACTTTGTTGACGCCTATCTGAATCTTACTTATAAAACAATGATGGCTTTCAAGTGGGCGGTAACCAAATGTGCACATGCGCGTTTCGTTATGAAAACTGATGACGACATGTATGTGAACACGAAAGCACTATTATTCGTTGCAAACCAATCAGAACCTTTGTTACAGAAAAATATAGGAGGAGCGTGTCACAAATCTGCTGGTCCAATCAGGGATCGTAGATCAAAATGGTACGCTTCAGTGGAAAGTTATCCCGGAAAATCATATCCGGGTTTCTGTTCCGGAACCGGTTATGTTACTAGTATCGCCATGGCAAGAAAAGTGTTCGACATTTCTAAAGACGTGCCTTTCTTTCATTTGGAGGACGTTTTTGTTGCGTTATGCGTCCGTAAATTAAATCTATCTCTACTGCCCATCAGGGGGTTTAACGCTGGACAAGTAAAGCCACATGGCTGTAACTACAAGAAAAACTCAATGGTCACCTCGCACTATATGAACCCTGATTTGGTAAAAAAGATTTGGGCTTTAAAGTGTTAATCAGTTCATAAAGCTCTTTTACTTTTTATATTTTTACCCAAAGAGTTTTACATTTTGAATCTCTTATGATCCTAATACATATCAGCTAATGTGAAATCCAAGACTAAAATTGCTCAAATATTTTCTACACATTTATAACATGTTTCATTTTATTTAGTACTCTTATTAATTGCTTTTGTTTTAATATGTATTTATTTTTGTTGTTTATTTATAATAAAGATTGCTTTAATATATTTATCAATATTGGAATCAATATTTAAAAGAAAAGATCAATAATACGGAAGTGTTCCAACTCTATACAGGCTTTCTACTGTTCCTACTTTTTCCTACTATTTCCTACTTTTTTATTTTGATCCTATTTTTTCCTACTTTTTCTTCAAAACCTCCTACTATTCCTACTTTTTTCATCTCAAAAGTAAAAAATTACTTGCTTCACTTTTCATGGACATCTGATTCAAAGTTTTTAAAAAATTTCGGGCTCGCTTCGCTCGCCCATTCTGTATATTTTGCATGAAAAATCAACCTGTCCTTATTTCTCTCTGTCTACAATCATTGCTTACTATGATATATATGCACAGCCAATGTAAGTCCATGGGTTGTTACTATTGAAAGGAACGTGCTGCAATTCGTGTATTAACACTCGTGACATCACAATGCATAATATCTAAAGAAACTTGCCGCAACGGCTGTTCTAACCTGCAAACTGAACCCGCGGCGAGACGAATTTTGACGTCACCCTTTTACCAAGAAAAAGCAATTTCAGAAAACAAGAATGAAATAGAGAACTATGGTGCATATATATAGAATAAATGTCATAATTTGTGTTTTGTTACGGGTATGCAACACACATCAAGTGCATTTATCGCATGAAATGCGCTAACGCGCATTACATGTACGATAAATGCACTTGCTGTGTGTTGCATACCCGTAACAAAATACAAATTAAGACACTTATTCTCTATTTGTTTGTCATACTTACTGAAAATTGTCACTAAAAGTGATGGAAAAATTCCTACTTTTCTCCTATCAATTCCTACTTTTTCCTATTTTTCTCCTACTTTTTTCATTGACTACTCCTACTTTTTCCTACTTTTTCATCAAGGGAGAGTAGAAAGCTTGTCTATACCTTCTTGAGGAAAATTTCAAACCAATTTTCATGTACCAGACACGTCTTTCGGATATTAAATTTTCACCAGTGATTTTTCCTGCCAAAGTGCTTTCATACGCCACCCAAATTCGTTTCAGTAGCGCCCTCTAGTTTAATTTTTAGAATTTAAATTTGTACATATACTTTACAGAGAGTGCGCGGCTCCAATTTTCCTGTAGGGTCGATTCAGTAGCATATCCAAATAAAATTTATGTTCAAAATTACATTTTGTATGGTTGGTTTAAGGCGTATGAGTGTAATTACATGTTCTGATTATGATTAAAGCATATATCATTTAATTTCAATTGTCATTTTCAAGAAACGAAGATTCTGATTGGCTGAGAAATTTTGTTGATACATCGATCAACACAATTTTCACGGAAGTCTATTTATAGCACTATTTTTAGAACTGGGGGTTCCCTCAAACACGAATGAACTCGTTGCTGAAAATACAATTTGTTGATATTTGCTTATCATTTCTAGGGTACCATTTCTTTTCTACTAACTCAAAAATTAACAGTGCATGTAGAATTTGCTCAAACTGGTCTTTATTCCAAAGATATAGAGAGACGTTCGTTCGCTGTTTGAATCATGGCGGCTACCATAACTTGTTTTGGCAGACGTATCACTGCAAAACCTTCCGACTTACGAAATATAGTGCGGTGATTGATTGTTTTTAGATCCAAGAAAACAGTCTGTTTTCCATCATTAAATGATAAGAAATGAATCTTATATCTTTTCTGTTGATGCAGGTATCACCCGAAAAATTGTACAGAAAACTTTTGCATCAACGCGCTACGCGCATTGATGCAGTTTTCTGTCCAATTTTTCGGGTGATACCTGCATCAACAGAAAAAAATATAAGATTCATTTCTTAAATCAAAAAAAGAAAATGATATCCAACAAAACTCGGTGGCAGCACCAACAGTATAATGCTGAAACCACAGACGCAAATGGGACAAGGGACACCAAATACATACAACATCAAACACAAAAAGACTACATATTTATCAACGAGACCAACTTGACCCTTCCGAACGCGGGAAAATGTGAGAAATTCCATGACGTCACAATGCAATTTCGATGTTTGACCGAGGTTCGAAGATTGTTTGTCCGAGGTAAAAGCATTGTGACGTCACGAAATTATGCATTTTTTCCCGCAATCGGAAGGGTCTGACTGAGACCGGTCTAGTGTAACTTGCACTCAAGGATATAAGCCGTATCAATATATCCTTGCATTCAGCGGTCAATTTTTCCTACGGAAAAATTTTTGAAGGAAATGTCATTGTTGTTACTTTTACGTCAAGACAATGGAAACATTCCGACGTCATAATGACACTGTTAACGTTTCGAAATATTCAGCGAGTTTTCCCGCAAAAACAACGTCTTCCTTGGTAACAAGATTTGAATAGCAATGCTAGAGCATTATTTTAAACGCAAATTGAAGATCGTATTGAGTTCAGATTTAAATCTAATTTTCAAAAATAACAATTGTGATGTATAAATAAAGAAATAGCCTGCAAATAACGAAGTTTGACTCCAAATTTGCATAGCAACCACCCAAGCCAAATAACAAAGACAGATCAGGATGACATCTCGCGAGGCGCAAAGAGTTCAGCATTATGATGAAAGTTACAGATGGTATTTGCCGTTTTGGTGGTAACTCTTTATATTTCAGCAATTATTATTTTCATAAAACTTTTTCCAATATTGTCCATTTATCTAAACCGTTATTTACCGGAGACCAGAAATCTTGGTATGCAAATGTACCCCTGATGTCTAGGGTTGTTCCTCGCAGGGATTCAACCCGGAAGTTGTTCTAGTTGCGGTCTAGTGCCATGTACTTGTAAGTAGAAATATGAGATGGTGTGCACGTGGTTATCCGGGTGAATTCAGATGTTCTGAAGTTTGATTTACATGATTATATCAACTGAGGAAATATTAATTTATGACATAATATTTACATTCCTAAATACTGCGTTTCCCTTGCATGAGGGTACATTTATCAATTTTACAACTCAGACAAAAATGTTGGAATGTGATTGGTCAGATCATGGTCACATGACGCCGTGAAAAAAGCCGTATCAGACTTGTAAATCCGTATCGGGCGAGTAGTTTATTATGACGTCAACGTGACGCCGTATCATGCCGACGTAGCAAAACAAGATGGTGGCGACCAAGAGATTTGGGCAGACTTCATCAACAGAAATTGACGAAAAAAGACTTAATCATAGATAGATTCCTTATAAACAATTTTAAAAAATAACAATAACAATTGTTTTCAATGATTGATACGCTTAAAGGGAAAACATTTGAGTGAATTCCACACATACAGTTAGAGGTCTTCGACGTGATAAATTCGTTACACGGTTAGTGAGTGACCTGATACAGAAAAATACATAATGTGAAAAGAAAACCTGTATCGGGCTCGGCTTTCGCCTCGCCCGATACAGGTTAAACTTTTCTTTTCACACCGTGTATTTTTCCGTATCAGGTCACTAACTGACCGTGTAACTAATAGTACCAGACCAACTGCACTGCAATTTTCGATAAACGCAAGAGCCTATAACATGACATAAGATACGCGGATTAATAGAGCAGTTGCATTTATTTTACTTCTTACTTTACCACTACTTTTACCTCACCTCTACGCTTCAGTGGTCACTGTGGTTAGGGATTAGGCCGTGGTATTTAAAATTCGTTTTCCATCCTGATGTTTCAAAAAAAGACACCCTCCAGTTAGGCGAAAACACACAAACATACACTTTTTGTATTGTTGTCAATGACATGTATTATTCTGAAATTTTATTTAAGGTACATATCCACTGCACAAATCAGAGGAGACGGGAATGTGAGCTATTATAGCTAGGTCGGGGTTTAAATAGATCCATTTGAGCCGTTTTTCATTTCGAGTAATAAAGCCGTAGTGGAATCTTTTTTTTTTCAGTTAGACAGGATACCTTTGGCAATCTCGAATTAATTGTGAGTGTATGCTTTTTATCTGGTATTTCACAGCCATGGCTTTACATTGTTCAATACACACCTGTCCTGAGGCGATCCAACTACAGTTACCTTTTAAAGCTGACCTGTCACTTTTTGCCATTTAAATGTGAAAGTATAATCATCAGACGGACGGACATGCAGACGGAAAGATCATTTATTTATGTAGCAAAAATTACAATGCTTAATGTTTCTTCGTCCGAAAAGGGGAAATTTACATAAAATGTACCCGTAAGTTTTATGTCTAAAATATGAAATGTATCCGTAAAACGTCAGGGTAGGTCAGCTTTAAAAGTTAACTGTAGTCAATACTCGAGACCAAGATTATGTAACCCCTAACCGCAGTGACCACTGAAGCGTAGAGGTGAGGTAAAAGTAGTGGTAAAGTAAACTAAATGCAACTGCTCTAATTTCTCATAAAATGCCCATTCTATTTATTGCTTTAACACAGATTCAAAGTTCCTTTATCAATCGACGCCGTCTACTGCCAGCGATTAATTGTGTCAAAATCTAGGTCACCCACATGTATACACTTCCAAGAAGTGTGACGTAGTAAGTCTACCACGCGTCACACTAGACGAAGTTCAAGGACGACCTGCACTGTCGTCTACAGAAAGATGCCATTCATGTTTGGATGAGCGAATTCAGACATTTACAATGGATCAAGTATTCAACATTCAGGATGAGAAATTTGATCCACTCGTGTCATTTATCAACAGTGAATTCGTTTGTGCTTCTTGTGGAAATCTACATACTAGTATAAGAAATATTTCGAGTATCAGCGAATCTTGTGCCATGTTGAAGTATGTCATGAAAATATCGATCATTTTCGTGTGTTTGTATCTTTTCCCACGGCTGTACTCGAATTTTGCTTTATTCTAATTAGTTCAGAAGAAAAAGGGTGATTTTACAGTTGTTTGAATAATGGTTCCGATAGATTTATAGGTTTAAGCAGTTTAACAGTGTGTTAAAGTAATTTTTCAAATGTTTTCCTTCCATTCTGCGACATTACTCCAGTTAACCCACCGCTTGGTCTTTTGATAATGATGAACAAAAATCGCGTATTTTCGCGATTCTTTTTTTTTTTATTCAGTTTTAAAAGTAATTTTCAACGTACAACCAAAATCATTTAATTTCCATTGTCATTTTCAAGAAACGAAGATTCTGATTGGCTGAGAAATTTTGTTGATACATGTACATCGATCAGTACAATTTTTCACAGAAGTCTATTTATAGCACTATTTTTAGAACCGGGGGTTCCTCAAACACAAATGAACTCGTTGCTGAAAATACAATTTGTTGATGTTTGCTTATCATTTCAAGGGTACCATTTCTTTTCTACTTACTCAAAAATTAACAGTGCATGTAGAATTTGCTCAAACTGGTCCTTATTCCAAAGATATAGAGAGACGATTGTTCGCTGTTTAAATAATGGCGGCTGCCATAACTTGTTTCGGCAAACGTATCACTGCAAAACCCTCCGAACTTACGAATATTGTTCGGTGATTCATTGTTTTTAGATCCAAGAAAACAGTCTGTTTTCCATAAGTAGATGATAATTCAAAATGATACGCGCATTGATGCAGTTTTCTGTCCAATTTTTCGGGTGATAACTGCATCAACAGAAAAAGATATAAGATTCATATCTTAAGTGAACTTTTATGTAAAATTCATATAATTTACACATAAATTTCATTTGAAGCACAATTGGCTGTGTATTGTTACATGTAGATGACGCCGTTCTGTGAATTGAGCACGAATTTCCAAAATGGCTCCTAGGTTTAAGTTTCTTGGATCGCACGACCGTTACCTTTTTGCTTTGAATTCAAATAAGAGTGCAAAAAGTTGTTTATTCTTTTAATGGATATGATATATATA